>CM070606.1:25064847-25664847 GCA_036346395.1 Hsuehochloa calcarea
ACCTCTTTTTGCCTTATTTTTGAGTAGTGCTTTTTAATCTTACGACTATGATATGAAAACACCCGATTTTTTTACACCGCCAAAAGCGAGAACGTCATCCGTCGAAACTTCTCCTCTCTCGCATGTGGTTCTGCCCACTAGAAGGAATTTCCTAGCATCGACTCGTTACTCATTTTTGCTGCCAATACAAAGAGCTCGGGTTCTATCTAGTCGTAATGTTCTCAAAGCCAACTCTCTCAATCTTAGTTTATTTTTTCAGTAAATTCAAAAATATTCTAAGTAGAGTGCACTTTCTTACATTTGTTCGACCACCTTTGGTGTACTCGATTTGTTTTAAGCTGGTGAAGGAAGAGACACACCTAGTCGAAGTCTTTCCTCTCTGCATGTGGTCCCGCCCACTAGAAGAAAACTTCCTAGTGTCGCCGTCTCCTACTTTTGCTCCTGGAAAAGACTTATCGAAGTCCACCAAAAAAGGACGAACGAATGACTAAAGTCCTCTAAGACGTTTGTTTAACTCAAGTTGCTGTTCTTGGTTTGATTAAACTAGTCGGAGATGGAAACATCACCTAGTCGAAGCCTTTCCTCTCTACGACGTGGTCCTACCCACTAGAAGGAACTTCCTAGTGTCGAGTCGTTTCTACTCTTTTCGACCGATTGCTTGACAACCGTAATAAAAGCTATAAGTTAAATAAACCTCTCTTTGTTTTCGAAACCCCATTTTAAACACTATTTATTTAGATTGTCTAAACAATCTAAGCAAATAGTCGGGGCTAGGATAAAGTTATTAATTTGACTTCAATTCTTAGTCTTTCATTCGCTTATTATCTTTTGAGTTACTAACTACTCGACAAGATGATTTTCAGAAATAAGATGGATCATATATTACTCATCAATGTAAATTGTATGCATTTTACAAGGTAGTTACAAGATTACTCTGAAGGGGAGAGCCTAGCCGCATTTCCTCCGCTACCTTTTGCCAATCGATTGATTTCCTCAATCGCACGACTTGCCTCGATTCGAGACGATCAAGTCGGCTTCGATTGGTTTAACAAGGCGGGGTCTTGAGCTTTAAGTTTCGCCAAAGCGTAACTTATCTGCAGCTTCGATCGCCTCCCTTATTGATTGATTTTGATTAGTCTTGAGTGGTCACCATTTCTGCAATTTTCGACTTGTTCCCCAATGGTACTTGTGTGAGCGGCTATGGTATCTTCTCGAGGAGTTTTTCCTCGTAATGTAGCTCACTAAGCACATTGTTCAGAGAGTGATGTTGCCTTGAAGACTAGTCTTCATCGACTCCATCTCTGTTGGGTACAAGTCGAAGCCTCGAAGTTTTTGTTTTCGACCACTTGTTTCAAAAGAATAAAATCGGTCAAACGAAAATAAACTTACGGAGGAAGATAACACAAAGATAATTATAGGTAAAAGCATTTCTTACCTACTAATTGAGAATCCAATTTCTTAACCTCTTCTCGATGGGAAGCAATAGTTTCAAATGTGCTTTTCTCCCATGCTTTGATGTCCTCTCAGATTCATCTTAGCAATGCGGATGGACTCATTGTAGATCAAGGTTTTTTCTGGATTTCACCTCGAGGCTTCTCAATTGGACAGAATTTCGAACAAGAAATTGGCATTAGAAAAGGAAAATACTCACAAAGGATAACAGTAAAGATTTACTTACCTATTAATTGAGTTCTAAGACCCTCGAGTTCTTGATCCTTATTCGCGGTAATACGGGAAAACTCCTGAATGACCAAAGCTTTTTCTTGAACTTGATGCGAGCTTCGTGATCTCTTTTCTTTATCCGGAGAAGAAAGGAGAGTCGGCAAAGGTTAAAGATCAAAAGCGATCTTAAGTTCGAACTTATCGTTTATTTTTTCCTGCAATCTTTTAGATGCAGACAGGTCTCTCAAGTCTATCCGAAGGACTAATACTTCGTTCCTTAGCCTCCTCGACTCTTCTTTTTCATAGTCGAGTGAGTCAGCTAAGGTCTTCGAATCACTGTTTAACCTACAAAGGACAGAGACGGAGATAAAAATTAGCCGAATGGTTGTAAGTACTTCTACGACCACTGACCTAGTCGTAAGTTTTTCTGCGACTACGATATGGTTATAAGTCTTTCTACGACCACTACCTGGTCGTAAGTAGTCGTAAGCTTTTTTACGACTAGTACTTTGTCATGAGTTTCTTCCATGACTATTCTCGTAAAACATTATACGAGTATTTAAGTCGAAAACAACTATGGATGATAAGTGACTTACCACCTCTCTGCCTCTGTGCAGAGTAGTTCTTTCTCCTGTCTTAGCTCTAAAAGTTGTCGATGATACTCACCGACAACAGCAATTTGCTCCAGAGCTTTCTGCAAAAAGAGAACAGTGAGAAGTGAAGGAAAGCCACATATATAAGTATTTTGAAGATACTTACATTCATAGTCGTCCTAGCAAACATCGAATATACAAGGTCCGGGTTCTGCAGCTTATCTATCCTCGCGACCTTGTCCCACCACACCTTCTCAAGGCGCTCGTTATCAAAAGTATTCTCCGTATTGGGAATATCTTTGGGATGGGGGACTCGGTCACGAGATCTGTAAGCAGAAGACCCTACGACGGAGGCAGGCCCAAAGAAGTCACCACAGAAGTTGAAATTTTCTCCTTCTGGTTCTGTGATTTCTCTTTGGGTAGGGGAAGGAACGCCTCCTACGATTTCCTTCCCAGAGCGGTGCGCAGGCTGGTCACCACCTTGACCAGAGGCTTCCACACCGCCTCTGTTGTTTCTACGACCTCGGTGGTCGAGCGACCACCTCAACGAAGAATACCGAACTTCAAGGGTCGTAGTTACGACTTCAGCAGATGTGGGAGTCACTCTGGGAGTCTCGACTTCATCGGCCACCTGGGCCAAGGGTGATGCTTCGATCACCTCCATTGATACCTCTCCAGTAAATGAAGGAATAACAATGGACTTCTCGTGAAGCATTCCTGGGTCAAGGAGTTGGATGAAATAAAGAAAAGCAAATCAAAGTTGTGAAAAGAAAAAGGTAAATGTCGTTCTTACACTTTAGTACATTTCACATACTCGCACCGTGGTCTTAACCAGAATTTTGAAGCAATCCTCCCAACGGAGGACCTCTTCTTGTCCACGACCACGCCCGTCGAGGTTCAACAATTGGCTCACCACGACCACGCCCGTCAGAGTTTGAACAGAACCGAGCTCGTTTCTGATCCTCTGGATGAACGAGATCGGGCCTCGACCATTCCGTATAAAGATCGCCTCGATTGCAAGTTGTGCCGATGCAAAGATCGCCCTTCATAAAAGACATAAAATCTTTCAGCTTCTCCCTTTCCGGTTGCTTAATAAAACTAGGAGTGGCACCAATCGCGAAAGATTCCGTGTCATAATAGAAGGGTACCTTAGCCTTGCGAGGTTTGCGCTTAAGAGGTTCAACCGCTTCAACCTCCTCGCTTCGACTACGCGCCTCGGCAGATACAACTACACCGCCGCAGCCTTGTAGAGGGTCCGGTCGAAGACCGAGCTCGAGCTTGCTCCCCCTTATCGGCAGATTTTACAAGTCGACGCTCTTCGAGGGAGGAGCCGAGCCTTTGTCTTTCGACAACCCAACGCCAATAGTCATCGTAATCGACTTCTTCGTCGTCTTGACGATTTTCCATGCCTACTTTACGTAAAGCAAAGCAGAAAAGAAGAATCACTAATTAGTCGTAAGTTTTTCTACGACTAGTACCAAGTCGTAAGTTTTTCTACGACTTTTCTTGATCGTAAGATATTCTACGATCACCATTAGTCGTAAGTATCTTCTACGACTATAAAGTCCTAAAGAAAGAATCGATTTTTGATTACCTTTAGGCGCTCTATCCTTTCATCTGCGGACAAAGCCGCAATGACTTGAGGAACCGCCTGAGTGGCGGGGATTTCTCACGAGATGAGTCGACTGAGTCAACCTCGGCTGTGAAAGATCATGTAAACAGATAAAAATATTAGACAAGGTTGAGAAAGACCAAACGGAGAGCTAAGTCGACAATTGCTTACCCTCCTCGTAGTCTCGGTGGGGTCTCCTCTCCCGAGTACCTCCACATAGGAGATGCTCGCTTCTTCAGAGGACTAATTCAAGGCGTGTGATGAAATCCTTCACCACATGCCATCCGGTCACCCTTCTTCCTTCAAGTCCTTAATAGCTTGAATATAAGGGCTAATCCTACTGATATCTTCAGGGTTGAGTCCCATGAAGATTTCTTTTCAGCAACCTTCCCCAAAAGAAAGGCCGTCTTTGAGGTGACCTTCCAAGAGAACCACCTCTTCCTCCGGCCGCCACGAAGACCGGTGAAACTCTGAATGTACTCCTTCGACTTCGAGTCGTGGAGCTTGAGATCACACTTCGGCGATTCGGTTTGTCGAGCCATCCCATAATAATATTGGAACGGCTCGAGATCCGCGGAATCCCAGTGCACGCCGCACAGATACACGAACACACTCAACATGGTAATGGAATTGGGACCTAAGTTCACGGTTCCACCCCAAAGTGTTCGAGCACCATCAGAAGAAAGGGGTGGCAGCAATCAAGGCCGCACTCACAATATGCTTGAAAACGGGATTTGCCCATTTTCCCCGATGGCGATCTTTGCCTCGATAGCCGGAATCCACTTCACCGAGCCTTCTCGATCTTCCCAAGATCGACCAAGATCTTGATCTTAGTCGCATCCATCTCCGATTCCACCCATTCGAAACTCTCTTAGCCATTTCGCTCAAAAGCAAGAAGTTTTTTGATTGGGTTGGCGAGAAGATGAAACCTAGTCGAGGACGGAGAAAGCAAGAGCTCAAGAACAATGGAGTGATTTGGGGAAAGGTAAAACCCAAGTCTACCTCTGGTAAGTTTTTATAACAAGACGATCTCCGCCGCTTCTAAACCGCTCTCGCTATAGGTCTATGAGAGATGGTTGTACCGCCGAACCGCTTCATCTGACAAGTCTATGAGAGCCGGTTGCAATTCCCGGATGGTCCGCTCGAGAAAAAATAGGTGCGTATTGTCACCTCCAAGCGAAATTACATTCTTGACCAAGTCTTTCTAGTCGGGAAGTATCAATCGGAAGAGTTTTTTCTCCGATTTCTACTACGACCACCGCACGGTCGTAGGGGTTTTTATGACTTTTGATAGTCGTAAGCAACCTTCCCGACCAAGCAAATTCTGGTCAAATAAAGACTCAAATGTCGAAGAGTTTTTCCTTCGACTATCATTCTACGACATTCTCATGGTCGTAAGTCCATTTACTAAACCTTTACCAAGTAAGTTACTTTCACTTGAAGTGGGGGCTAGATGACGAGGATCTAATAATCCTCATTTTATCTTTTATCTATAATTTTATTATGGGTAAATATGATGTCACATAGTCCCAAGTACCCCTTATATCTATAAGGGAGAGGCCTAACAAGTAATTGTAAGTTCTTCTACAATCACCCCCATAGTCGTAAGTCTTGCTACGACTATATCATAGTCGTAAGTCTTGCTACGACTATATCATGGTCGTAAGTCCTTCTACGACCACTACATAGTCGTAAGTCCTTCTCACGATCGCCACCGGTCGTAAGTCCTTCTACGACACTGTAAACTACGACCACCTTATAATCAAACCTACAAAGCGAGTGGGTCCAATTGATTAAGGAATCGAACGGTCTACACGCACTATTATTCCGCTTTATTAATGGTGTGTAATTACCCCATTATCTCGGAAGATAATTGCGGACGGCGTGAAGAAGCCGAGGCGCCGTAATTATCGCCATCATGCGCCAAGCATTGGATTAATTAGGCGCATCTCCCGCAGGACAAAACGGCTACTTCTTCACGACTATATAAGGGCATCAATCAGAGGGATAAAGGGGGACAGCGAACAAGAGCTAGTCAAGTAGAAACACAAGTGCTATTCTCTGTAATAGTCTTAGTCTTTTACTTGATCATCAAGAATACCACACCACACAGGATTAGGGTTATTATTCTCTCCGGAGAAGGCCTGAACCTGTCTAAACATCCCGTGTCAACTACTCTGCGTGATTTCATCTCTAGGAGACCCCCCGAATCAAATAATCTTTACGTAAGATCGGTTCTAATACACCGACAGAGTGTATGAACTGAAACCTATTGTAATCATTCCTCTTTGCTTTACCTCTGTAATCCTTGTTTCAATCCAATGAAATCTGAGGTTTTGATTATCTGATTTTGCAACTCTTCCTCTCACTGTTTATACGTTGAATATCTAGGTTTCGGTGTATCTTTTGATTCATCTTATGAGAGTGCATGAAACTTGAGAGCTAGAGTCGTTTTGATATTGCTAATATATCCTCAAAGTTTCATGAGCTAAGAATCTAAGAATCTCTCTATTCATGGTTTTGGTCTTTCTTTCGTATTCTTCAAGAAACCCGATTTTGCTTTGATTATTGAATCTTTGCTTGCAACTTCTTCTCAATACGGTCAAGATGTTGTTTAGGATGATGTCCTGTGAAACTTGACCGCAGAAGAACAACAAATCAAAAGTAGTTTGATTTTTGGGCAAAACCCGAGCGCTCGTTTCTTGGTCGATAATCGAGCTTCCGATTTTACACAGTGGAACTTCCGCACGGGAATTCTGGAACTTCCGATTTTCGGAACTTCCGCACTGATCGGGTCTGAGCTTCGATTTCGGAAGAATGTTCTCGAGGCTTGTTTTTGTTCTTTGATCTTGCTTCATTTATTTTCTTTAGATCTTTAGAGATCTTTGTAGGCTTGTTTAAATACAGTAAAGGGGAGTTATTTATTTTTAGGCACCATTCACCCCCCCTCTGTTGCCATTTCGGTCCTTCAGAAAAGCACGGCCTGGATTGGAGTGAACGTTCGGACCGGCCGATCGTCCCTTTCATTTGAACCGTTCAATTTAGATCCAACGGTGGACCGGTCTGAGCGAACGATGCGTTTGAGTTAGGCCATGGCGTAAGCAGAGGAGAAGGGCGTAGCGTTGGGTCACCTCGGTGGCCACCTTTAAACGGCTCCTTCTGCTAGCATTAATTGCCCATCGTGCACCGCCCTCAAATGTCCATAGCTCAACTGCTCCCATCGCTCTCAAGTGCTCCCACGACAGGTTTGACTCGAGGAGAAAATGTTGCCATTGCTCTCTGCCTTCTCAGCTATTTAAGCTCCATTGCTTCCCCTTTGGCTTCCTTTAGTATTTCTACAACTCTAGCTAGCACCTCAGGGTTTGTTTGAGCTTGTTTCACCCGAAATCATTTTGGTCGCCATTGCCGAGTTTCAAGCTCACGGTGAAGGCGGTACCACAGTGGCTCTCCCTCTCCATTTTCTTGCTCTCTCTTTAATCACTTCAGCTTAACCCTCGCTCAATTTCACTTATCTTCCTCAGGGCTTGGCTGAATTGGAGATTCCTCATTTTCGGCCGAAAGCACCATTTTTCGTCGCCGGAGAAGCTCCAACCTTCTCTGTGCCTCTCTAGTGCTAAGGTAGCTCCACTCTAGTCCCTAGTTGCTTGGCACTCGCTTACTTGGACCGCAGCGGAGCTTTTTTGTATTTTTCGTTTTTGACCGTTTTTGGTCACTTCTGTCAACTCCGGCTTGCCGGCGTTCTAGACCGCCGCAGCCGCAGTTTATGGTCCCAGTGTGTGCGCAAAGCTATTCCGGACCCATTTTGGACCTTAGCTTGCGACGCCGTGACCAGAGTCGCCGGCGGTGAGCCTCCCTTCGCCGTCGAGTTTGTCGGACAAACTGTGCGCGAGTGTTTAGAACGTAGTTCTCTGTGGACCGTCGATCTTTAGATCAACGGCCCAGGATCGCGTGAACGTTCAGACCATCCGAACGCGGCGATCCATGTGTACCGTAGGATTTTAGATCAACGGCTCAGATTCGAGTGAACGTTCGGACCGTCCAAACGTTTCGATCAATGTGGATCGTTAGATCCAAGATCAACGGCTCATGTGCGTGTGAACGTTTGGACCATCCGAACATCTCGACCCACATGGACCGTTGGATCTAAATCCAACGGTGAACGTAAGAGCTGCGCGCGTGGGCCATCGAATTTCAGATCTAGGGCTCAAGTTCGAGTGAACGTTCGGACCGGTCGAAGGTTCCTTCGTTGTGAGCCATCCATCTCTAGATCAACAGCCCACATCTATTTGAACGTTCGGACCGTCCGAACGTTCCCATCCACGTTATGAGGACCCCGGATTATTAGGCTTGTAATGCTTAGTCACCAATTGACCCTAGCATCACAAACAGAATAACCCGTGTCTTCGAGACATGTATACTTCCTTAATCGCAAGATACACACCCCTTTACAAAATTCGTGCATCAATTTCATTCATTCACATAGAACCGAAGCACAGCAACAAACCAGAAGTTAATCTAAATAAATGATAGTTATTACAAAAGAGAGGCCGACCGGCCAAATACATATAAATACAAAAATAAACAGCGGAAGCAAAAGTGCAATAAGATGGCTATAAACAAAAGAGCCAATCAGTGTGCCCTTAACCCACAAGGCAACCGACCGGGCCGCCAAGCTAGTCGTCGAACCCGCAACACATTTCACAAAAGTGAGGCCCTTGGGGGCTCACCTTCCTCCTCTGCAACAAATAGTTAAGCAAAGCAAATGAGTACAAAAATTATACTCCGCAAGACTTACGTGTAGAATAACAGACCTGTACATATGCTACATGCAAGCTTATTTAAGTGGAGGCTGTAAGTTTTATTTTCGGCACAAAGCAATCTTTATTTGCAATAATGTAGTACATTTAAAAGTAAGTTGACAAATCTGTTTTTAATGTTCACATAACAATGAAGGACAACAATAATAACAATAGATAGAGGACAACAACAATCCTGGAAGTGACTAAACCCATAGTTACCAAAACAATAGCATGAATTACCCATTCATGCCAACCATGTCAAATTTTAATGAAAAATGTTGTAGTCTAGTTCTTACACGACCTTACCAAGCATGTCCATAACCTAGGATGATGCTATTCGAATAGTTTTATCTCTGCAGGGGTGTACCAATGTACCAACACGCCAGACCGCCTTTTTACCAAGCTATTAAGCACACTTCCTTAGGTATGCCGGCACGGCTAATTCCTACGAGACATTTCTAATATTGTGTATTAACTACGAGTCGCCCGTATGAATAGAAACCCATACATTGTGTCAGAGTCATCGTAAAGCCTCGGTCAACTACCCATCGCAGGTAAATCCTTGGACAACTACGATGCCCCTCGAGGTGGAGAGCCTACCCGGAATCTCCACCACCGCACACCCAACAAAAGAACACAGATCATTTTTCACACCACACACACAACCCCCTCCTGTGACTCAGAGATAACACACGCCAAAGTACTCAGTCAAGAGAGGTCACATATCCCTCTCGCATGGTTAGCACGCAAAAGCGCTTGGCTTAGTGACACAAGTAACTCGGTCCTTGATGACCTAGGCACCATTCCATTCACACCAACAGATCACACCAACATACCATTGTGCCCAAGTCTAAAACAATTTTATTTTTAGTTTTTGACTTTACAAAGTTACAAAACACAAGTGCTGGATATAATGGAATAATAATTAGATGTGTGATCAAGATCATCGACTAAAATCGATGATCGCCCATTACTACCGAAACTAAGCATTTCTAAGCAATTTCGATTCGCAATCTACTAAGTGACAAGAGCTCATCCATCGAACTCAAATCACAACAAATAACCTAGGCTCATGGTAGTAGAGGATAATCAATTCCTACAGATTATGCAACTATAGGATACTAACCATAATTTAACAACAAAATAGCAATGCATACATACAAGTTGAAATCAATATATTAGACTTGAAAAATAATGGGATTAACATGATCAAACTGCTTGCCTAGTTGCTGCTATTCAAGATGTTGCGGAGGATCACTAAGGTTATCAATGTGCTCTTCGGAACCTAACGAGAAAGCGAAAAAGAACCGATAAGAACGAAGAAAACAAAAAAACTCAACAACAAACTTTCTCCAAATATTTTGAAAATTTTACAGAAGCAAGAGCATGCTTTATAAGGAATTTAGCACCAAGAACCAAATGATTTGGATTCTTGATGCAAAAGATATGAGCAAAACAATTCTACTCAGCCTTATAAATCACAAATGCTACTATTTATTGCAACTAACATCTTAGCAAAAATTTCTGGAGCTAAAATGAGGTTAGAAACATTTTTAGATTAAAGTTCAGTTAAAAACATAACCAACAAAATTTGAATCAACCAAAAAGGAATTAAAATAAAATAGTTATGTATTTTACAAGTTAATTGCATTTTTCAGTTAACAAACAATCCTCTCGGGAAAAATCTGAGATAAAATCGACGTGGGCGAACTTGGACTGTTGATCTTGGATCCAACGGTCCAATTCCCACGGATGTCGCAAGGCCCAAAGAAATTTCACAAACCCCACCGTTGGATTTAGATCAAACAGTCCACGTGGATGGAGACGTTCGGACGGTCCAAACGTTCAAATAGATGTGGGTCGTTGATCTAAAAATGGACGGCTCACAACGAAGGAACCTTCGACCGGTCCGAACGTTCACTCGAATCTGAGTCGTAGATTCGAAATCCAATGGCCCACGCGCGCGGAGCACTGCGCGCGTGCTCGCGGCTCATTCGTTCACCGTTGAATTTAGATCCAACGGTCCAGGTGGTTTGACATGTTCGGATGGTCCGAACGTTCACTCGAATCTGAACCATTGATCTAAAATCCTACGGTACACATGGATCGCCGCGTTCGGATGGTCCGAATGTTCACACGATCGTGGGCCATTGATCTAAGGATCGACGATCCACAGTAAACCACGTTCAAAGAGCTCGCACCCAGTTCAACCGACAAAACTCGACAGCGAAAAGAGGCTCACCGCCGGCGACTCTGGTCACAGCGGTGCGAGCAAAGGCCCAAAATGGGTCCGCAATAACTTTGCGCACACCCTGGGACCAATTTCTACGGCTGCGGCGGTTTAGAACGCCGGCAAGCCGGAGTTGACAGAGATGACCGAAAACGGTCGAAAACGAAAAATGCAAAGAAGCTCTGCTGCGGTCCAAGTAAACGTGTGCCAAGCATCTAGGGACTAAAGTGAAGCTACCTTAGCACAGGAGAGGCACAGAGAAAGGTTGGAGTTGCTCCGGTGATGAAAAATAGTGCTTTCGACCGAAAATGAGGAATCTCCAATTCAGCCAAGCCCTGAGGAAGATAAGCAAAATTGAGCGAGGGTTAAGCTCAAGAGAGTAAATAGGGAGCAAGAAATTTAGAGGGAGAGCCACTGAGGTACCGCCTTCACCAACAGCTTGAAGCTCGGCAATGGCGGCCGAAGTGTTTTCGGTTGAATGCAGCTCAAACAAACACTGAAGTGCTAGCTAGAGTTACGGAGGTGCTAAAGGAAGCCAAAGGGGAAGCAATGGAGCTTAAATAGAGGAAATGACAGAGAGCAACAACAGTAAGCCCTCTCGGGTCAAACCTGCCATGAGGGCACTTGAGAGCGACGGGAGCAGCTGAGCAAAGGACTTTTGAGGGCGGCGCACGACGGGCAATTAATGCGAGCAGAGAGAGCCGTTTAAAGGTGGTCACCGAGGTGACCCAACGCTGCGCCCTTCTCCTCTTCTTACGCCATAGCTTGACTCAAACGCACGCTCAGACTCGAGGAAGGAGACGACTCGTCCACCGTTGGATTGAAATCGGACGGCTCCAATGAACGGGACGATTGGAACGGTCCGAACGTTCACTTCAATCCAGGCCGTTATCTCCAAATTGGACGGTTCAGATGAACGGGACGATCGGCCGGTCCGAACGCTCACTTCAATCCAAATTGCTGATCTAAGGTCCAACGACTCGTTGATCGAAACGCTCGATGGTCCAACGCTCACGCGCATATGAGTCGTTGATCTCAGATCCAACGATCCGCGATACTCGCGCCCGAGCGACTGCGCCTGTGCAGTTAGTTGATTGAACCAAGTCAAGTGGCTCGAGCCCGAGTCTGACTTGAACCCAAGGAATAGTGAAAACCAGCTAGGGTTTGAATTAAACAGCTGATTTTTGGGGAATTTGCTTAAGGTAGCAAACCAGCTCCAAAAATCATGAAATTTTAACAAGATGCTGCTGACTGCAGGATAAATCTTACATAAAATTTCCAGAGACTTTTATGAACTGCATATTTCTCCAGAAATTTCAGAAGGTTTGAGTTAGGGTTTGTACAATGTTTAACTTGGGTTGACTTGCCTCCAAAATTATCCAATAATTTCTAAAAATCATGAAATAATTCAGACGTGTTACCCAGCCTCCCTTGAACTCGGGAAAAATATTCACAGAGGTTTGGCACAAGATTTTTGCCAAGGAGGTTTTTGATTGGAGTTAATTGAGGATTTTGATTTTTGATTTCCATAATTCCTTTACAAGAATTACAGAAATAGACAAAGACTTCAAGATGCAAGAAAAGTTTTAATTTCTTCTCATTTTCTTACATTTGAAACACAAATCCACATTTGGGATGTTACACGCGTGGACTGTCGGATCTAAATCCAACGGTGGGGTTTGTGAGCCGCTTGAGCGTGCGCTGTCCCGTGGACTTGGGTCGTTGGATCCAAGATCAACAGTCCAAGTTCGTCCACATCGATTTAATTTTGGATTTTGCCAAGAGGGATTATTTGTTAACTGAAAAAAATACAATTAACTTGTAAAATGCATAACTATTTCATTTTAATTCCTTTTCGGTTGATTCAGATTTTGTTAGTATGTTCTTAACTAAAATTTAATCTAAAAATGGTTCTAACCTCATTATAGCTCCAGAAATTTTTGCGAAGATTTTAGTTGCAATGAATAGTAGCATTTGGGATTTATAAGGCTGAGCAGAATTGTTCCGCTTATATCTTTTGCATTAAGAATCCAAATCAATTGGTTCTTGTTGCTAAATTTCTTATAAATCATGCTCTTGCTGTTGTAAAATTTTCAAGGCATTTGGAAAAAAAAGTTTGCTGTTAAGTCTTTGTGTTTTCTTCGTTCTTATCGGTTCTTTTTCGCTTTCTCGTTAGGTTCCGAAAAGCACATTGATCACCTAAGTGATCCTCCGCAACATCTTGAACAGCAGTAACCAAGCAAGAATTTTGATCATGTTAATCCCAGTATTTTTCAAGTCTAATATATTGTTTGCAACTTGTATGTATGCATTGCTATGTTGTGTTAAATTATGATTAGTGGATCCTATAGTTGCATAATCTGTAGGAACTGATTATCCTCTACTACCTGCGCCTAGGTTATTTGCTATGATTTGAGTTCGATGGATGAGCTCTTGTCACTTAGTAGATTGCAATTTGAAATTGCTTAGAAATGCTTAGTTTCGGAAGTAATGGGCGATCATCGATTTAGTCGATGATCTTGATCACACATCTAATTATTACTCCTTTATGTCCATCACTTGTGCTTTGTTATTTTGTAAAGTCAAAATCTGAAAATAAAAAAATTGATTTAGACTTGGGCAAGTGGTTGGATGGTGGGTTATTGGGTTTGTGGATGTCTTGCCCAGGTCAACAAGGACCGAACATCTTGTGTCACACTCTCCAAGCAATTTTGCATGCTAACCACGCGAGAGGGATATGTGACCTCTCTTGACTTAGTACTTTGGCGTGTGTTATCTCCGAGTCGTAGGAGGGGGTTGTGTGTGTTGTGTGAAAAATGATCTGTGTTTTTGTGTTGGGTGTGCGGTGGTGGAGATTCCGGGTAGGTTCTCCACCTCGAGGGGCATCGTAGTTGTCCAAGGCTTTGCCCGTGAGAGGCGGTTGACCGAGGCTTTACGATGACTCTAACACAACGTATGGGTTTCTATCCATACGGGTGACTCGCAGTTAATGCATAATATTGGAAATGTCTCGTAGGACTTAGCCGTGCCAGCATACCTAAGGAAGTATACTTAATAGCTTGGCAAAAAGGCGATCTGGCGTGTGGGTACATTGGTACACCCTTGCAGGGATAAAACTATTCGAATAGCCTCGTCCTAGGTTATGGACACGCTTGGTTAGGTTTTGCAAGAGTTAGACTACAACATTTTAATTAAAATTTGACATGGTTGGCATGAATGGGTAATTCATGCTATTGTTGTGGTGACTAGTGGTTAGTCACTTCCAGGATGTTGTTGTCATCTATCTATTGTTATTATTGTTGTCAGCTGTTATTTGAACAATAAAAACAGATTGTAAACTTGCTTTCAAATGTACTATCTTATTGCAAATAAAGATTGCTTTATGGTGAAAATGAAATATACAGCCTCCACTCAAATAAGCTTGCATGTAGCATATGTATAGGTCTGTTATTCTACACGTAAGTCTTGCGAAGTACAATTTTTTGTACTCATTTGCTTTGCTTAACTATTTGTTGCAGAGGAGGAAGGTGAGCCCCAAGGGCCTCACTTTTGTGAGATGTGCTGCGGGTTTGACGACTAGCTTGGCGGCCCGGTCGGTTGCCTTGTGGGTTAAAGGCACACTGATTGCTCTTTTGTTTATGGCCATCTTATGGCACTTTTGCTTCCGCTGTTTAAATTATTTGTATGACTTTGGACTGGTCGGCCTCTCTTTTGTAATAGCTTTACTATGTATGTCTTTGGATCTGTTAAGTTCTGCTTCGGTTCTATGTGAATGAATGGAATTGATGCATGACTTTTTGTAAAGAGGTGTGTATACTGCATTTCTGGGGAGTATACATGTCTCGAGTCTCGGTTTATTTGATTTGTGATGCTAGGACCGAGGGGATGGTTAAGCATTACAGGCCTGATAAACCGGGGTCTCACACCATTATACGTGGATGAAGGTAGAGATATGTGGAATGTAACGTAAGGTGTGAAAAATGATGTGTGTGTAAGATTCGCTTACGAGGATGTTCCCGCACGTGTAGTATGCCCGGTGTACACACCCATTAAGAAAAATGGCGTACACAAAGGCACAAATATGATAGCACTACCCGTTAACATAAAATGATGTGCCCTAACATGCAAACCGTATAATTAATTACAACATAGAATGATGCCTAGACGAGCTAGCTAGGTTTGTTGGGGCAATCCTTCATGGAGTGACCAAGGGTCTTGCATATCCGGTACTTCCTTCCACGGCTCAGGCCTCCACGCTGACTGTTATCCATGTCATTTTGAAAGCACCGCGTCTATCGTCATCCCTTCCCAGTTGCCTTCATGGCTATGTTCGGGCCCAATTTCACCTTGTCTGGCCAAAGATCCCCATAGTTCATATCCACTCCACATGAGTGAAGCTTAGCACTCCATGTTCTGAAAAGATGGTGCATGTCGTAGTACTCAGAGATGTACGTCGTAGATCATACACACTTTGTTCACATGCGAGCATGGTTTGTGCAAGAACTTTAGCTTGTTACAGGTGCATGTAGCCAAATCATTGAGGGTGCAAGCATGTTTTCTTTCTCCCCTGGCATGACTGTTGACATATTTTTGCCTCAGCCAGATCTCCTACTTCCTCCTTAGGCCATCGATCACTCGGATATCATGCATACGAGCTTTTTGCATCTTCTGGTCCAGATACCTTTGCATGTTCCTAGACTACTGGTTCCCTTCTTTCCGCTGTTGCCTCACTGCGGTGGCTCTATTGAAAAAGTAATCGACTGTGCTAGTCAAGGTCTCCTCAATGATCGCGGTTATAGGTAGGCGCCGCACGCCTTTCAGCACGCTATTGTACACCTCAGACATGTTGGTCGTCATAATGTCGTACCTCGCGCTGTCGGTGTTGTACAACTAGGACCATTTCTCCAACTCAGGAGCCTGCAGATTAACCCATTGGGTGAAACTTATGGGGCTTCTGGATTCCCCACTCGCGGCCTGCTGTCCCGTTTGTGCATCCAGAGGAGACTCCCTTGTATACCTTGTAGCCCGATGTTCGAGGTCTCTCCTGATGGACTCAAACTTCGCCATCTGGTTTTGCATGCACAACACCTTGAACGTCTTCATGAGTTCCTGGCTGTGGAAACGCGTGAAAAAGTTTGATGCAAGATGCCTCATGCAGCACTGGGTTTCCTCGTCGTTCCACTGGTACGGGGGTTTCGTCACGTTCTCCATGGTGTTTAGAGTGGACAACAACCCAACATTGCAGTCTGTGATAAGGCATACATTGGGCCGGTCTCCCACAACCACCCACTTGACATTTGCCAGGAACCATAGTCAACTGGATGTATTTTCATTCTCTACGATAGAAAAGCAACCGTAAGAAGCTGGTCATTCGCGTCGGCTGCCGCCGCAGTGAGAATGGCGCCCTCGTACCTCCTGTTGAGGAAAGTTCCATCCATCGTGAGCACCGGATGACAAAACTTGAAGCCCTCTATGGCTTGGAAGAAAGCTCAGAACACACGATTTAGTACGAAACAGTTAAGGCCTCCATCAGGATCGTTTCGTTCCATCTTGTTTATGTTCGTGTCAAGGTTTGCTTCGGCAATCTGGTGAAGCATCCTTGGCATAAGGTTGTATGCCTCCTCGTATGTCCCGTACATGGCCTCGATAACCTTCTACTTCGCTTGTCGGACCTTGCTATAGCTGATTGGATAACCAACCAGATTGACGACTTCTCATAACAACATCTTTGGGAGAGACAGACACATCCTTCGCAACTAGATGTCTAATGAGGCTTTCCATATATGTGGAAGTCACATTCGATGTTATCGCAATGCTCACTCACTCACCGCAAGTGTGGTCGATCCCCGCCTTGACCGTGAAGACCGAGCCAAAGAACTTCACCCTGTGAGTGCTGACCTTGCTAGGGCAACCTTCCACTAGGCAATTTACTACGTAATGTCCTAGTTTGGACCGGTGCACCCGGTATACATGGCTGATGGACAAGGCGTACCATGCTATAGCTTGCTGCACAACCGCCTTGTTAGGGAAGTGCTGCCCAATAACAGGGTGTCAGCATCAAACCCTCACTGGGACCCGTTTTCTTGTGGCAGTACGAGCGACCGCACTACGATATCATCAAGTTTGGATGCCATGTAAGGAACCTCCGATGATACAATTCCGCCGATGGGACCACCACCATGGGTGAGTCCTCCTCTCTACCATCTGAGCTTGGGTCAGGGTCCTCGTCGGACTCCATCCCTACCACCTTTGTCTCGCCCCCTCATTTTGCACAAACTTATGCACAAGTCTTCTCTCGTAGTCTTTCTCCAAAACAACGCATTCTGTGCTAACATCACATTCCACGCTATCGTCTTCACGCACTACTTGCGATTGCCCGCTTCCTGAGGCACCAGCATCATTAAGGTTTGCTGGCACCCTGTGCACAAAATTCACGTACACTATCAGCTTCTTGTATATTGTAGCCTCATATACAGGCCCCATGCAACACTTCCATTCACCATGAGTATCTCCCATACGCTCTGCCCTCCCATATTCGTGCAAGTGATCCTCTCGATGAAAAGCTTCTTCATCGATGCATTCATGTCGAACTATCTCTGCATGCAGCTCCTAAGCTCGCGAATATTCATTGCATCAAGTCCCTCCGCCCGGACTACCTTGTAATGGCACCTCGATAGGTCCAACCCATCAGGTCCGCCCTATACGAGACCATCGCTATAAAATACTAGTAAGTCTTACATGTTCGACAATACCTAAAGCCACAACAACTAAATTTATTGTACACATTATAACAAGCAGGCCGCACTACGTAGTCTACATTTCGCAACACGACCTAACCAAAATTAATTAACAGAATTTAATAAAGCCTAATTAATTAGGATTATTTCATTACACTAATTTAATTACGCTAACCAACAATGACCAAATAATGATGGTTAATTAATTAGGCTAAATAATCTATGAGTAATTACCAACGACTAATTGTTGGACCGAAAAGGCGACTAGAGGGGGGGGGGTGAATAGGAGCACGCTAACTTTTTCACAAATTATGAATTCAACACGATTTCACTCCAATAGCTATGAGGAAGCTATGAAGATCAATATACCAGTACAGCGGAAGACTAGTATTGAATTCAAATTAATCCCCTAAGCAATATGACAAAATCATCAAAGATTAAAGCAACACAGTGCACTAGCGGTCTGACTCTGGACTTGACCGGTCGGACCGATTTCCTGGCGGTCGGATCGTTGTTAACCGCGATCGGATCACGCTAAATCGGTCGGACCGGTGCAGAGGCGCGCGGACCTGGCTCCGTAACGAAGAATGTACCGATGAAGAAGTTGGAAATAGATCTAACTTTTGATTCTCAACTGCGAACTTGATGAAACTTGGTACACACCTTCTATATGATATTAAGGATCTATTCCAATCAACAATTATGATAATTCTTGGCTAGATCCTGATCAATTATCGTTTAAGTAAGAGAAGGTCTAAAACCGGGTAAAAATGAAAACTTGATCCTAATGCTTGCTCGTGGGTGATTGATGATCAAGATGATCCTAGATGAGTTCCCACATGTCACAGCAAGCTTTACCATGTGAAGAAATCAATCAAAACTTCGCGGATCAAAGAAAGCCCTAAAATCACGAAATTGAAAGCAAGAACGAAAAGAGAGTTATCTCAAGCAAACCTTGCATAGATTAAATTCGTGATTGATGCTGGATTACACCCACTCCATCAAGGAACAGTGGTCAATCCAAGATCACGAAAATCACCTCAAACCATCAAGAGGCCTAGCCTCCACCTCAACTCCCCCTAAGCCAATTAGGGTTTTGAAACATAAAAGAGGCGAGAGGGATGGTGCAGCCACCACCTCCTCCTATTTATAGTGGAGGCCTAGAACTTCTAGGGTTTGACTTTATTGGGCTCCCGTTAAGGCCCACTAACAAACGGGTCACACACGCACGCTTCGCAAAGCGCCGTCTTTAACCTTTTGACCTAAATGACTTCACCTAGCGCCATCTTGCGCTCGGATTTGCTAATAGGTCACACTTGTCCATCTTGCGTCACGCTTGAGTCATTGACCTCACCCGGCATCGTCGATCGTTCTGGACCTCAGCTCTCCAAGCCTAGTCCCGATCTTCCTCGCCGTTGACCGTCGTTGATCACCAAGCAACCTGCATAATCATAGACAAGCAAACACGAATTCGGGAATAAGTTCTTCACAACTTGACTCATGTTAGTCAAAACATGCATCATGCAATAAATATGCTATGAAACTAATGAACTTGACCTAACAAATTAACATCACCACGAAGTTGGTCGATGCATAAGTGGAAATCGGTCCGACCTCCCCTCAGGGCCGATCGGACCGCCCTCTGGCCGGTCGAACCGCTCCCTGTGAGTTGGTCGGACCGCCACAAGGGACTTAGCCGAATTTCAAGCCCTAAAATTCCGAAATATTCTGGAAATTTAAAATGAATAGAACTTTTGCTTGGGGACTCCAAAAATTATGAGACCAAGTGCATTGGGATCCCCTCACTTGCCTACACCCTCTATTTTTGGCCCAAAGACATTCGACACTCTTTGGTCACTACGGTCCGATCACGCACATGGCCGGTCCGACCGATTTGGGACCGGTCGGACCGCCCCTGTCTAGAAAGCCTGAACTTTGTCGAACCCTGTGAAACGACAAACCATAATTGCCATTGCCAATTGTCACATCATCCTAAGATCTGGAGCATATCCCCATGATATCCACAATCTCTCCCTTGATGAACACATTGACAATAATCCAGAAAGTGTAATTTGGAGATTTGAAAAGTAAAGTACTTTCGTTTTCGCACAAAGGCACAACTTGGTCCATAAGCAAGAAAAAGCAATGTAAATGACCAAGCTGGCATCAGAATAGTATAGGCATGTGAGATAAGGCAAAAGAAAGTATAAAAACTTTGATTTCCATAAAAGAGTCAAAATTCTCACATGAGGTCCATATGAAAGAACAATTGTTTAATTGACCTATGATCATTGTGAGGATAAATGAATGCAATTCAAGTTCAAAATATTCAATAAGACAATAAGAATGCAACTCAAGAACTCCCCCTCACTATGATCCTCAAATTTCAGAAACTTTCAAATTTTTAGTTTCTCCCCCTTTTATCATTTTTATATATCATCTCCCTCTATGCATAGCATTAATACATTTTAACAAATCTTGTTATTAACACATCTTCTCCCCCTTTGACAATAGAGTCATCAAGGAATTACGCCTTCCTCTCATCCAGAGATAGCAAATATATAATAAAGAAAGAGGCAAAACATAAGAAGCATAAGAAGGAGTATGCATGAAGTGCAATGAAGTGGCTTCATTTTTGTATTTTTTTTTATTTTTGATTACAAGAAGCTTTGGAGATTACCCAAAAGAACAAGCTAGTATCTCTAATATTGCACAAACAGCATAGCAAGCTTGACAGCGCTAGCAAGATCATGGTAAGACATATATATCAAAGCTAAGCAAAAAGGCTCAAAAGTAAAGCAATATATTTGATCAATTTAAGCAAAGCTTCAAGTTCAGCAAGTTCATCAACAGGGATACTAAAGTGAAACTGGCCATGTCAAAATGTCAATGTAAGATCAAAAAGTTAACAAAGACCACATTAAGAGACAATTAGGTCCTCTATTGAATCATTTTGCTCAAATTTTCTCAATTGCCCATTTTTCAACAAATTTTCATTTGCACTGAATTTTGAAGTTGACTAATGATCTAACTTAGTGATAAGATCCTGGACTAGGAGCCATCCACAAAATCATCCTAAGCTTCGACCAGAAGTTGATTAAAGGTATATCTTAGTAAAGAAGATTCTGGACTAGGAGCCATCCACAAACTCTTTCTAAGCTTCTACCAGGGCGACAAATCTTGAGCTTCATGTCATTTCTGACAAGCAGTCCCCATGAGATCGTCTGGTTCATCAAACTATCTCCAAGTTCATGTCATTGACAAGCAGTCTCGTAAGAATAGTTTGGCACAATTTAAGCATAAGACAATCTTTTGATTTTTCATGTTTCACAAGAGCAGTTTTAGAATCTCAAGAACACTAGAAGCTCAAGTAATGGTCAATTTTAGATTAAAGAGCTAACAAAGCAATTCTGACAGGGCCAATGTCACAAAAGGAGCACTAATTGCGCAACTCGCTAAAACATCAACAAATTGTAATTTTTAGTTCGAGTTGTTTTAAGGTTCTTGCTCATATAGCAAAGACTTAGCTACACATGTAAAAACATGATAATTCTAGCAAGTCAAAGAACTATACATGACATTGAGCAAGAATTGAAATACTAAAGCTCCAACGGGTAATAGGCAAAGCTTCATCAATCTTAAAAGATAAGTAGAAAAACTTATATTATAATGCATCTTTTTGAGTATGACTTGGATTTTTCATACCATTTGTTGAATTTTTCATATGAATGCAATATGATACAATGAGATGCAATAAAAGCCTAAAAACCTGAAAAGTTTGAAAAGATCAAAAAGTTCAGAAAAGAACAAGAAAAGATCAAAAGAACAAGGTAAGATCAGAAAAGATCGAACTCCCCCTCAAACAAACCCAAAGGGATAAATTACCCCTAACTCGCTTCTCAAGGTGGCAAACCTAGTTGGGTCTAAAGGTTTGGTGAGGATAAAATCAAAAGACAAGAGAAGTGCCTAGTGAGTGACAAGCGCCTGAGGTACTCTTCCTATCTAGCCGACAGCCCGCACAATCAGAATAAGAAAAACCCCCGAATGGACAAAGATGAAGAGCAGGAATATCAAATGCCATATAGAGAGAGTAGAGTGTAAATACCTGAATATGAGCTTAAAGACCTGGAGATGGGAAGTTCTTGGAGATGCTTGAAACCCGTCGACCGCGTGAAGGAGGTGAACCATCTTGAGTCTCCGGTAATATGACGTGAACAGCCGGAGTCGACAAAGCACGTGCCCTTCCTCTTTCCGCGGCAATCCTGAAAATCAAGGCACAGAAGAACGATGTGTCTCGATACTGGGGTTAGTTAAACAAGACTTGGGAACCCAGTACTGAGACACACGTCTGCGAGTAGTATGCAAAGCAGAAGTGCTATCCTTGATTCTATTTCCATTCCTATCACGAGTAATGGTCACACGAATATGAGAATTATCCTGCCTAGAAGCATGATGATAAACATGTGAAACAAATCCTAACCCAGGTTTATTCTTTTCAAAATGACCATGTCTCATAAAAGCTTTAGATTGAGTGGATGAAATACTAGCAAAAATTTTCTTATCATTTTTCAACCTACACCAACAAAACTCAATCAAGTGCCCACTCTTTTTGCAATAAATGCCATGATACTTAATACCACTAGAAGAAGCACCTTTTTTTGAACAGATGGTTGAGCAAAACCTGCAGATTTAAAAGAAGTTTTTGCAGGTTGAGTTTTGAATTCAACTAAGCCATTTTCCAAGACTTGAGCGACTTTTGGCTTTGAATTGTCTTGGATAGAGTTGTATCCTATCCCTTGCTTTTTATAAGGAGTTTTAGACTTATCAAGAATCATATTTAACTGTTTCTTACCTTTAGAAAATTTCTCTAATGTGTCCTGAAGATAAGCATTTTCTTTTCCCAAGTTAACACAAGACTCACAAGTTTTATCCATGGATTTCTTCTTATGAAAAGCAACCTCAAACTTAAGTGCAGGGCATGAAGCACATGTAATAGATTGAATACTGTCCTTAAGCTTTGCATATTTAGTTCTAGCTGCTTCTAAAATATCTTTGATTTCACGTTCACGTTCTAAGCAGGAAGTGCAAGGACTAGAATCAATCACATCAGAAACAACCAACTTGCTAGACTCTGCGCATTTTTCACAAGGAGCAGATTTAATTTCAATTAGCTCAGTTCTAGCATTTTCAAGTTGTTGCAAAGCAATATTGTAAGCAGATTGCAGTTTAGCCAATTCTGAGTGCATATCATGACAAGATAAGCATTCATCAGGTTCAAGAGTCTCAACACTTGCAAGTTCTAATTTCAGTTTACCAATTTTTGACTCTAGTTTCTTATTTTTAGTCATGATAAATTCTAGCGCTTCATCTTGACTAAGCAGTTGCTCATACATGGAATGATATTTAGCAGAAAGGACATCATAAGAGAGAGGTACCTCATCGTCGTCAATGTCATCAGTGTCAGCCATGAAGCACATGCCACTGAAGTCCTTGGCCTTCCCTTTCTTTTTGTCTTGAGGGATCTCCTCCTCTTTGTCCTCCTCGCTCCCGGAGTCCACATCGCTCACAGATTACTCTCCAAAAGCGGTAAGGACCCGGTGAGCGGCCTTTATGAGCTTGATAGCATCATACTCAGATTTGTTCCCATGAGGCTTCTTCCAGGCTGTCTTCTCCTCCCTGTGCTTGCCCTTACCTTTCAGCTTGGGACAATTGGCCCGGATGTGGTAGAGCTCTCCACACTCATAGCAAGTAACAGGACCACCTCTCTTTTTATTTTTCACATTGTTGTAAGCCCGTGTGAATTTTTTAGCTAAAAGGGCTAACTCAACCTCAGGGATACTCTCAAGCTCCTCTTCATGAATAGCAGAGAAACAAGCAAATGAAAATCCAGAAGAAGATTCAACAGAACCATCAGAAACTCTTTTGAGAGGATCTGCTACCAAAGCTAAATTGTCTTTCTTGGGATGGTCAACTCTTTTAATTTCATGAGTCTTGAGTTTGCTATAAAGCAACTCCAAAGTAAGACTCGAAAGATCAACATTCTCTTCTATAGCAGTAGCCTTCATCTCCCACTCCTTGGTGTTGATTGCAGCCAAGAGATGGGTGGCATTTTCAGATTGAGAGTATTCAATATCAACATCTTTCATCTGATTAATCATTTTATTAAAGCGACTGAAAATGTCATCGATGCTCTCTCCAGGACGCATCTCAAATTTGTTATAATCACGCTTATAGATTGTTTGGCGCACTTTCTTAATTTGGGACGAACCCTCATGATAAGTTTCGAGGGTGTTTCAAAACTCGTGCGCAGTCGTAAGATTGCAAATGCGGTCATATTCTTGTCTACCAAGCGCACCATATAAAAGATTCTTGGCCTTGTTGTTGTTAGCCAAAAGAACCACAGAAGCAGGCGTTTCAACCTCGGGAATAATGAACGGAGCTCGAACAATGTCCCATATTGCTGGTCCTTCGCTTTCAAGGAAAACTCGCATACGATTCTTCCAATA
Organism: Hsuehochloa calcarea; assembly: GCA_036346395.1. Lineage (NCBI taxonomy): Eukaryota > Viridiplantae > Streptophyta > Magnoliopsida > Poales > Poaceae > Hsuehochloa > Hsuehochloa calcarea. The sequence continues at coordinate 25,088,987 of CM070606.1, forward strand.
GGCATAGTCGTGCCCATTGAAGATATGCGGTTTTGTGGAGAACCTATACATCGCCTAAGTTCAGTGACCGGTTAAGATCAAGATTGAACTAACCGGGCTCTGATACCACTTGTTGGACCAAAAAGGCGACTAGAGGGGGGTGAATAGGAGCACGCTCACTTTTTCATAAATTATGAATTCAACACGATATCACTCCAATAGCTATGAGGAAGCTATGAAGATCAATATACCAGTACAGCGGAAGACTAGTATTGAATTCAAATTAATCCCCTAAGCAATATGACAAAATCATCAAAGATTAAAGCAACACAAAGCGATGGCGGTCGACGACTGACTTGGCCGGCCGAACCGATTTCTAGCGGTCGGACCATTTGTTACACGTGATCGGATGGCCGCCAAATCGGTTGGACGGTGGTAAGCGGGCGGACCGGGCTCCGAACAAGAAGAAAACGGCCCGATGACGAAGTTGCAAATAGATCTAACTTTTGATTCTCAACTCCGAACTTGATGAAACTTGGTACACACCTTCTATATGATATTAAGGATCTATTCCAATCAACAATTATGATAATTCTTGGCTAGATCCCGATCAATTATCGTTTAAGTAAGAGAAGGTCTAAAACCGGATAAAAACGAAAACTTGATCCTAATGCTTGCTCGTGGGTGATTGATGATCAAGATGATCCTAGATGAGTTCCCACATGTCACCGCAAGCTTTACCACGTGAAGAAATCAATCAAAACTTCGCGGATCAAAGAAAACCCTAAAATCACGAAATTGAAAGCAAGAACGAAAAGAGAGTTATCTCAAGCAAACCTTGCATAGATTAAATTCGTGATTGATGCTGGATTACACCCACTCAATCAAGGAACAGTGGTCAATCCAAGATCACGAAAATCACCTCAAACCATCAAGAGCCCTAGCCTCCACCTCAACTCCCCCTAAGCCAATTAGGGCTTTGAAACATAAAAGAGGCGAGAGGGATGGTGCAGCCACCACCTCCTCCTATTTATAGTGGAGGCCTAGAACTTCTAGGGTTTGACTCTATTGGGCTCCCGTTAAGGCCCACTAACAAACGGGTCACACACGCACGCTTCGCAAAGCGCCGTCTTTAACCTTTTGACCTAAACAGCTTCACCTAGCGTCATCTTGCGCCTCGGATTTGCTAATAGGTCACACTTGTCCATCTTGCGTCACGCTTGAGTTATTGACCTCACCCGGCATCGTCGATCGTTCTGGACCTCAGCTCTCTAAGCCTAGTCCCGATCTTCCTCGCCGTTGACCGTCGTTGATCACCAAGCAACCCGCATAATCATAGACAAGCAAACACGAATTCGGGAACAAGTTCTTCACAACTTGACCCATGTTAGTCAAAACATGCATCATGCAATACATATGCCATGAAACCAATGAACTTGACCTAATAAATTAACATCACCACGAAGTTGGTCGATGCATAAGTGGAAATCGGTCCGATCGCCCCTCAGGGCCGGTCGGACCGCCCTCTGGCCGGTCGGACCGCTCCCTGTGAGCCGTTCGGACCGCCACAGGACTTAGCCGAATTTCAAGCCCCAAATTCAAACCTTCCGAAATTTAAAACGAATAGAACTTTTGCTTGGGGACTCTAAAAATTATGAGACCAAGTGCATTGGGATCCCCTCACTTGCCTACACCCTCTATTTTTGGCCCAGCACATTCTGACACTCTTTGGTCATGGCCGGTCCGACCGATTTGGGACCGCCATGCTATAGCCGGTCGGACCGCCCCTGTCCAGAAAGCTTGAACTTTGTCGAAAACCCTGTGAAACGACAAACCATAATTGCCATTGCTAATTGTCACATCATCCTAAGATCTGGAGCATATCCCCATGATATCCACACTAATTAATTGCCACTGCATAATTATTAGTTAATTAGTAATTAATTACGATTAATTATTTATCATTTATTAATTGCAAATATTCTAATTAAGAGAACTAACTACAACTACTTAATTAGGCCTAAATAATTACGTCTAAATAATTAATAGTACTTAATGTAGCCTAATTAAATACGGTTAAAAATTTATTAGCACAAATAAATTGTGACTAATTTATTACGACCAATTAAGTACCACTACATATTTAGGATTGATTAGTTAGTAGTATTTAATTAGCCATAATGAATTTGTTCTAATTAATTATGGTTGATTAATTACAACTATTTTAGTTAATACTAACTAACTACGTCTTTCTAATTAAGCTGACTAATTAATTAATACTATTTAATGAAGACTAATTAATTACGACTAAATTATTATGTTAATTAAATATGAGTATTTTAGTTACGAATTTTAATTACGACTAACAAACTGCGAGTAATTAATTACGACTAACTAACCGCGAGTGAAAAATTACGACTAACTAACTACGACTAATAAATTATGACATCATTAAATACAACTAACTAATTTGCAAAGTAAAATGCGACAAATTAATTACAACTATTTTGATTACGACTAAATATTTTGCGACTAACTAACTACGACTATATAATTACGACTAAATACTTTAACACTAACTTCATAGTTCAAAAAAATAGTGCATTCGAGCAAAATTACTTCCTCTAGAAGATCTTCAATTGATGTCAAACTAACTCTACTAAAATGACCACTAAACACTTCTCTAAACACACTCAAACCAGTGGCGAAATCGGAACTAATTTTGGCCGATCACGCAGCCTTCGCGCGCTCAATCCTTTCTCTCTACACAGAACGGAATGGTTTTGGTGTGGGGGATGAGAGCGCGTTGTTGCGTTTTATAGCCGCACGAAGGATGACTGCGAAGTGGCGGGACGAAATCGTTGGGTTTTACACGCATGTGACCCGTCGCATTTTTCACGCATGCTGGGGCAACAAGAATCCGGGGACACCGAAAGTAAGATTTTAGTTTAAGAAAAATCAAAGGGAAGGGGGCTACTGTGCCCTAGGGGCCGGCCGAGGGCAATACCACGGCCCTGGGCCAGACGAGGGGAATCCACGCTGCCCTCCCCCCATTCGCTTGTCTCGCCCCCGCCGCCCAGTTCTTCCTTTCGCCCACGCCGAACTCACCGTTCGCTTGCCTTCCCCATGGTGTAGCCTCGCCGCCCGGGCGCCCTCCCCTTCACCATGGGCCCCTCCCCTTCGCCTGGCACCCCGTCCCCTTCCTGAGCGCCGCCCACCTCCTCCCCTTCGCTCCTTCTCGAGCGTCGCCTACCTCTTCCCCTTCACCTGCCCACTCCTCCCCTTCGTCAGTGCCCCTTTTTCCCTAGCTACATCCTGAAGCCTCTTTACTCTGTAATACTCGGTCGCGTCGCCGACTCCTCGGCTCCTCCGCTCGCCCGCGAACCTACCTCCCCCTCTCCCTATCCTGTTTCCTTCCTCTACCTTCTTCGTTGCCTCTCTCCGCTAGCTCCGCCGTTCCCTCCCTCTTCCTCCTCCGTTGCCCCTTGGACCTCCCTCCCAGTGCCGCCTCGGCGCCTCCCTCTCATCCCTCCCCTCGGACTGTTCGGCTTCACTCATCCTCCAAAGACCGACCGGTCCCCTCGCCAGGGGGTGCGGCAATCGATGATGGAGGGAAAGGGTATGCGATGATTGTTGATGCCGATTCCTACGGGGAGAAGCCCACGGGAGAGCCCCACATCACCCTCGCCCCATTGACGTTCGAGTGAGCAAGGCCTACGAATACCAGCTCTTCGTCTTAGAGGTGATTTGTTTGATTTTTTCGCTGCTTAATCTTGGTTGCATTTATGTTTTGCCTGTGTTCAGTTTGTTTCTTTTATTTTGCCTATCCAAATTCGATTGTTTCTTTAGTAGACGCGGTTGCTTGAACGGTCTTTGATTGCAGGGAAGTGTTAAGAGTTCATCAATGGTAGCTACCAATACATACTCAGTCCATGTCTCCTCAGAAACACACAAGATTGAGGCTTGCTTGGCATCTGATGAGACTTTGGCAACGCAATTGCAAGAGGAGGAGATTTCGTGTGAAGCTGCCGCTACAGGAGAATTTTCCTGGATAGTGCTACTCCCACTCTCCTAGTACCTTTTGCTTTGTTTGAGTTGAATTAATTAGCTATAATCAACTAGTGCTTGTGCTTACCGTGTGCATCGTGCATTGTTTTTTAGGTAACATAGTTTTCGAACCACCGTCATCGGCTGTTGAGTATAGACTGGCCAATAATGCAGCTCAGGTTTGTCGCTTTTCTACTATTTTGCTTCCTCCCATTGGCTCATTGGGACCGGCTACACCTTCCATAGAATGTATCTTCCCGTGTCAAGGGAAGACAACGCTTATGCTTAGCTTTCGTCGATTGGTATCAAAATCAATTCGATATGATCCAATGTTCTCCGTCAAACGAAGAAAAAAAAAGATATATGCAGCAAACTTAATGTGCTAATTATGCTTAGAGAACACATACGCAATGGAATTATAAATTCACTGATTCACCTACGTAGATTGATTCATTTGGAAAGGCATTGTCCAATTCCACATGGTATATATGATTCTTTTGCCAACTTAGAGCTCAGAGTATTTCTGTAGCGTCCGCATGCTTAAGAAGCTTCGAATATATCTACATGTGCGAGTGCATGGGGACTACATCATGCCTTTTCTTTTCAAGGAAATCTTATTTTCTCTATGTAACAAAGCTTCAGGGCATGTTCCCCTCTACACTGCTTGGAACCATGCAAAACTGGACTTTGATGACAATTAGTGTGAATGAATATCTTAACTAGGAATCAGGTATCACCATTTCTTCTTCAGTTTTGATGCGTGAAAGTTTGCAATTTATTTTCCTATGAGCCCATGTGGAGCACTTTTTATGTGAAGGTTTTGTGTATACACAGGAAAGTTCTTCAAAACTAAAGACATTGGAGTCTTGCAATGACGGAAAAAGCACAAATATCCCTCCTGAGGTGTGCCACTGCCACTTGCTGACAAATCATCCCGACGTTAGTTTTCAAATAAACCGAAAGATCTTCGATTGTATCTTTATCCATGTATATATAAGTAGGACATTTTTTAAATAAAATATAGCTTCTTTGGCTGTTCAATCTTTAGAATTTGATTATCTATTTATTGAATGCTTCAGTGACGGAAAATTTGTCAATAGTAAATGGCCCCCACATATGGCTAAGCTAAAGTAAACTGATTCGCAGTAGGCCACTGTGTTATGCACTAAAAAATGGTAGATTGTAGAGATTCACGATGTAGTTTTATGCTCCCTTATATTCTTTGATATCATAAGGATGTCATATCAAATCATGCTGAATAATTAAGGGCTACTTCAGCGTGAAAAAGAGGGTAGAGATGGCAGTCTCACATCTTATTCCAATATGGAAATCTCTGTTCTATGTGTAATTATCAATGTTCTTACCTTCTTCGTGATACTTTATGATCCTGTTTGTTTACAGATTGCGATTAGTTAGAGACTTAAGAATTGAGGCATATTAACAATCAAGTGTACCTTTCATCTATGCACGCAAAAGACCATGTGTTATTTTGGATTTTTGCAAGTTCACCAAAGCTGTGTGAAGATGAGGATGCGTTCGAATCGACAGATGAAAGAGGTGGCATGACTTTGCATTCTTTTTCGTTATTAGAATTAGAATATAGCTTTCTCTTAAAAGTTGATATAAAGTTTACATAAGCATGTCACTTCCACGGTTACTAGATAACATTGGGAATTATGAATGTTAATTCCCACTGCTTCCTGATGATGTAAGTAACAGAGAGGTAGGGTCATGCTGAGCTCTAAGTATTTGATTGTATCATTTTCATCTCGATATTTTTGTAGATCAAACTGAACTAATGACTTGAACTGAAACAAGATTAACCCTAGCACATAAATGAACACCTAGAAAAACGTTAGTGCGGAAACGTGATTATGTACCTGATCCTGAAGACGCCATTGAGGCTTAAGGTCAGTCAGCGTCGAGGCAGGAGAGGGGTGAGGGCGACTGGTGATGACGGCGGCTTGAGGGTGACAATGTCAACCTCCGGCTTCCGGTCTTCGCCCACCTGAGCGCGCTTGATAGATCGGGTTGTTTGGGGTTTTCTTCGGCTAGAACCATACACACGCATGCCTGCCTGCCGAGCCCCCTTTTCCTTCTTATAGCGCAGGTGAACGGGACCAAAGCCATATTGTTGGCTGCACCCCCGATCAGGGTGCGAGTGGGCAAAACCCCCGTGAATCTCGGTTTCGGCAGTTAGCCGCGAGATCAACCCAACAATTTTTTGGTAGATTCTTCATGATTGAGGTACCTTACAGCAGGTCATCACGCCTAGCATTTGTCACGGTCTTTAAATGCAAATTTTGCTAAATGATTGTGATATCTTCTGATAGTTGTTCTCTCGTTTGTTGTGCGGATTAGTTTTCTTCTGGGTCAGTTGAGTTGCCAAAATCTATATACCATGCTATTTCTATAACAGATTGCCTTTCTAAGATTAATCCTGAATTAGTTTGTTGTTTGTTGTCCATCTATCACTTGATAGTGTCAAATGTTGTTCAGGTCTTGTCGTATTGGATCAGGCTCGCGGTTCACTTGTTTGGTCTTAACTGGGTAACCTACAATCGTTTACCAATAGCCAGGTATTTAGTTTCAGTAGATAGATATTTACCTCCATAATTTCATTTGGGATTTTCTTTAGTTCTCCTTTTTTTCCTTGTGAAGATCAGCTTTAAATTCTCGATTTGCCGCCACGTGTGCAGAACGCCAGCCAGGCAGGAGGAACGGAACAGCCGGCAACAACGTTCGGATCGGGCCTCCCGATTCAAAAAGACCAATCTGACCGTTGGAGGCCCCTCCCCTCCCCTCCCCTCCCCTTAAATGCTCACCATCCAAACGAGGGGGGAGAGAGAGAATCCAAGGAGGCAGCGCAACAGCGCCTCGCCGCCGCCGCCGCAAGCGCACCAGGTAGGTTCCTTCCTCCTCGACGATTCCCCGGCAACGTCCTCTCGATCTGATGGGTTTTGGTTCCTTTTGTTTCCCCCGCTCAGTTCCTTCGCCGTCTCGAACGGTCGGATCCATGGACCGCCGGCCGCCTCTCGTCGTCTCCCCGCGCCGGCTCCGCCCGCGCCCGCCCCTGGCGTTCTCCGTCCAGGCCCCGCCAGGTACTACCCGCTACTTGTTTTACCCCATCCCCAATCTTGTTTTTGACGGACGGAATTGCTTGCGATGCGCGGATCTGGTTTCCTCTAGCACTTGGCGGATAAAACAAAGATGCCCCCCCCTCCCCCAACGAACGATTTGTCTCCGAATCGATGTGTTCTTCTCCTTCAGTTAGTTTCAGGCTTAATCAAGAAACCTTAAATGTTTCGGTGCAATGTCTCTGATATTTAGCTTTCGATAGCGAGCGATTGCTACTTGGCTCCTTTCTGCGGTCAAATAAAAAGAAAATCGCATGCTTTTCAGTTTTATTCTACACTGTTTCTTCAATTATGTTCTTGATCACCAAACATTTGTTCTCGGCATCCCCAAAACCACAAATTTGGTCTTTCACATTGTCCATGACCACTGAAAGATGCGTGTTTTTTTTCACTTATCCGTTGTGCAGGATCGATCAAGAAAGCCCAGACCCCGATGCGCTCGTCCATCTGCGCGCTCCCGCCGTCGTCCCGCCTTGAGCCCAGCCCGCGCGCGAAGCTGGACTTCGCCGCCGCGCCTATACCGACAAGAGCTGCGGGGAAGGAGAACCTCCACGCCCACGACAAGGTGGCCCTCAACCTCTCCGCCGCCGACCAGCTGGACGACCTCGCCCACGCGGCCATGAACAGCTGGACAGCCCCGCCGACCAGCCCGCTCTTCGAGAGGGGCAGGCTCTACGACCTCTACTCCGCGCGGCGCAACGAGCGGCTCAAGCGCAAGCACGGGTTCCCCGCCGGCGAGGATGAGGCGGAGGCGATGGCCGAGGACCCCTGCGTCGCCGTCGAGCTGTCCAAGCGGCGGGGCGCCAAGAACTCGGAGTCCGTGAGGAGGTCCATGCCGGGAGCAGACTTCCCGGCGAGCCGGGCCAGCGGCCTGAGCCTGAGGTCTTCCCTGAGGAGCAGCAAGGATATGAAGAAGGCCTCCGCCGCCGCAAAGTCGCCGGCCGCTAAGGAGAGGAGGGCCAGCACGCGCTCGTCCGCTCGCAGGATCTGAGCTTACAGTGCCTGATCTGACGGCGTTGGTGGTGCTCTTGGCTTCTTGCTTATGGTTTGATGGCTGGTAATGTGGATATTATGAAACTCTAGTAGGATACTCGGTATTGGGTTGATAACAATACTACTACTGTGGAGTTTGGTTTTTGGAATTTGTTTTCGACCGGCAATATAGCTGCTTATTTTGTTATAGATTGTGGTCAATAAGTTGAATCACCTTCTTTACTGAAATCCAGAGCCTTTTTTACTTTCTTGTTATGCTCCATTCCTCGGGGGGTATTGTTACGAGTTATGATCACAATATTCTGACTGAAATGTAGTATATCAGGAGATGTGATTTTACTAGACCGGTTGGTGGTAGAGCATTGCGATGAATTTGAAATGTGGAAACAGACTCCAGTAGGTGTCAGTAAGAAACGTTGGGCAGTATTGCTGATTGTTTTGTTGTGAATGTGGTATTAAAATTCCTAACTTTTACCGTTTTACGTTTGCTTGGGTTAAATTGTTCTGAATGTGATGCTATGGCCTATGGGGTGGGGTTGATCTTAGATGGTGGGGAGTATAGCTGCTGCAGTTTCTATCTATGGGCTATGGCCTATGGGGTGGGGTTGGAGTGTGTATTCAGGAGTTAGAGTTGTGTTTGTGAGAGTTGGCTCCGGATCAAATTATTACCGAGTTTTGAACCCATCTTTTGAACGTGGCCATGTATTCCATGAGTGGTCTTCGTGAACTCTTCGTTGGGCCCCGCCACCCTCCTGCCGCAACCACCCCGTTACCGCCGGTTTCAGCCAGCCCCGTCAAGAACAAGGGGAAATCAAGCGCTTGATTCAGCTAGAGCGAGGTGCCTGGCGCAATCTTTCTGGGCGAGTAGTAAGATCAGACTTCTGTTTTATTCCTATTTTATCAATATAATTAATAGACGGTTGTCGTACCAGTTTCTTAAAAAATTATATGTTATGGGAAGTTATTAAAAAAACATGATTATCCCTAATCTCAATTCTTTACCTGTATCAGTCACATCATACATAGTACTTACTTTTAAGAATCTCGAGGCTTGTGCGGCTCATACAGCTTGAAGCTCGACAGAGCTGGTATAAATCGCACTGCCATACCTACCTGTCTTGCCTGTAGACAGACACAATTGCCCAGTGTGCTACAGTCTACAGTACCCTAGCTAGCGGCATGGCACCTACCCGATGGCCACCGATCTTGCTGCTCGTGGCGGCCACCGCGGCTGCGGCGTCGTCAGCCGCGGAGACGGCAGAAGGCGGACCGCCGACGCCGACGGCGTGGCCTGAGCGGTTCCACGCGGTGCTGTTCTCGAACCTCACGTCGAGCGGCGGCCGGCTGCAGATGACGGACCTGTACTGTACTACGACTGGCCGCGGCGGCGCAACATGAACCTGGTCCGGCGCCAGCTCTCCGGCGAGCCGCTGTACGACGTGGAGTGGGGCAACGGCACTTCCTTCTACTTTGACTCGGCCGCCTGCCGCACGATGCGGTTCCCGGTCGGCGTGCTGCGCCCGGATGGCTCGCCGACGGCGCGCTGTCTACCTCGGCCGCGCGCGCACCGGCGGGATCGACTGCCACGTCTGGAGCAAGGAGGAGTTCATCTGGTACTACGAGGACGTCCTTAGCCGCCGCCCCGTCCGCTGGAACTTCTACGACGGTCGGTGGCGAGCACTAGTAGTGTCCATTAATGCTATTGCAATCTAGCTAGCTAGCTAGTGGTCTATATTTAATTAGTAAACAAAATTAAGTGATCATCTATATATTGTTGAAATATATAAGTACGTAGGGTGGTGAAGCATGAGTATAATTAACCACAAGACCAACAGATTAAGCTTTTAAGCGGACTAGTTAGTCAATGCAGTGCTGAAGCATGAGTATAATTAATCACAAGACCAACAGATTAAGCTTTTAAGTGGACTAGTGAGTCAATGCAAGGCTTAACATAGTACCGTAACCCTAGAGAGCTTGGATTATTTAGACCTTTCGGATACATCCATAAGAATGGAAATAGCTGCGATAGTTTGGAGTGTTCGATACCGAGTTAATAGTTAAGGAGCCAGGTGATCCAGGTTTTGGCTCGTGTGATCGTGTCTAAAAAAATGAGAGTGAGTACTGAAGTATGAGTAGAATTGTCTTTCTTTCTTCTACAATTTAAGCTTTGTATACAAGGCATGTATTTTGCATCGATCGCATTTGCAGGGATACAGCAGTACGTGATGGGCTTCGAAGTTGGCGTGGTGTTGGAGGACTCCCAATGGCAGGCGCCTGCGCATTGCTTCCCGGATGATGAAGAGATCAAGAAGAGCAAGGAGAACGAGTATTTTGAAGAGGCCCCTGCAGATGGGCTTGAGGGCGTCAGACGACTGGTGAGGAAGTTTGCAGGAGCTGCAACTTTCTGATTGATCAAGCTGGTTATGCTTAATTATGCCATACAAATCTCCGACGGTAAATCCTCCTACATATATAGCAGAGGCTTTACTGCAGTAAAATACTTGATTTTGTGCTCTCCGAAAATTGAAAATAATACTTCACATAGCGATGATAAAGAATGATGAGGAGCACATGTAGCGAAATTAAGTAGCAATTATGTCGATCATTCAGAGAATCCAATTGTCATACCATATTCATATAAAACAATACATGGATGGAATAAGCTGAATCACCTTTTACTGAAATTCAGAACTTTATTTGCTAGCTTGGGTAGTGTCATGACTCATGAGTTATGATCATGTTCTGACTGACAGTGTAGCATAAGGACTTGTTCTTCTAGACTTAGTACAGGTTAATAATTGTTCAGAGTTTGATACCTGGAGTTGATCAGGGGGAGATGTGGAGTGTAATTGCTGCAAATTGTATGTGTAGTTTACCTGCCTTTGTGAACCCTGCTTGCTGCAATTCAGAGCTTCGAGCTTAGCTGCTTGATCCTACTAGATTAGTAAGTTTGCTACAAGGACAGATTGCATTCTTTGATTTGATTGTCATGGTGCATAGTCAGGAGTTGGAATTTCTGCTTCACGCCCTGATTGTTCAAATAATTTGATGCGCTTCAGATTATTGTGTTCTTCAGTGCCTTAAGATGCCTTGCTTGATTTGCATGCTTTTCCAAATGAAAACTGCATACATCCTAAATCAACTGGTGCTGGTGTGCATATAGACCACTACCAAGTACTAAATAGTATCATCACGTTGTTGTATTCGTAGAATCTGTACTTTTTTAAAGGAAAAAGTTCACTTTTCAACCTTCAATTACAACGTGAGTCCATTTTTAATCTATAACTTCAAAACCGTTTACTTTTCACCCTTAACTCTCAAAACTGGTGCAAAACAAGCCCTTGGATTGAAACCATGGTGGTTTTGACTGATATGGACGAATTTAGCTGTCAGCAAAGCTTAATCTTATTTCGAGAATACACAGGACTCCAATAATAGAAAGAACGTGTGACAGGCATGATCTAAACCGGCGTGCAGTTGTTCAGATCAGGCGAAGTACATACAATACAAAGACTAGGGGTGTCAACAGATCGAATACAAATTGAATACTAGTCTTTTCATATTCGTATTTGTATTTTTTAAATTAATACAAATATAAATTCGAATATGCTCAAATACGAATACAAACAGAATATTATCACGAATACAAATACAAATACGAATCGAATACCTACTCCATTTGGTTGGATCCAAATATCCTATGGTATAATGAAGTTTAACGAGTTGGCACTGGTTTTATAGTAATATTTATGCCCCTTTTTATTGTTTATTATGTAATCATTGATCATTGGTGCTATTTTACCACTAACCATAACCAATTTTAGAGATATTGTAAATAAATCGATATAAACATATCAAATTTGACTAAAAAAGAGTATGCAAAAAGCTTTATTAGGGGATGTACCAAAATGAAAAAACCACATGCCAAATTGGAGGTCAAATAAAAAAGATACGTAATAGCTAGTTGTTAATGCACTGAATCAAGATATTATCCGCATTCATATTCGACTCGACACCTATTTGGTATACCATATTCGTATTCGTATTCGACAAAAAAACCATATACTATCTGGATTTGTATTGCAATTCAAATGCACTTTTACTTGCCACATTAGCTACCATCCGAATACGGATGCCGAATAAAGCAGATAATCCAATCCGTTTGACACCCCGAACAAAGACTGTGATCTCGTAAGAAATAAAAGGAACTGACTACCTAAGCAACTAAGAAAGGGACCATTCCTCTTCTGTTGCTCTACACATGCATTGCTTCTGCCCTGCTCTGTTGCTCTGCCTCCACTACTGAGTCAGCGAAGCTTAATCGGCACAACAATAAATAAGTTTTGTTGGCCACATGTATAGCGACTAGACCTGTTCATGGAAGCCCGACCTGAATCTGAGATAATATTTTGTGGGCCAGCGTCAGGGCGGGGTTCAGGCCTTGATTTTCGGCCCGAAGTCCTGAACCGAAGCTCGAGAATAATAATAAAATAATGAAAAACCTTTTTTATTCTTGAAATGAATTACATATTAATATTTAGTCAACAAATAATTAAAACAATAATATTTTATGGAGAAAACATGAAATTCGGGCCTCAGGATGGACCATTCAAGGTTGGGCTTTTCTAGGTTCGGCTCGGCCTAGCCCAGGGTTTGAACATGTCTGCTAGCGACTCCTCCCCTCCATCTTCATCTCTCGCTCAGGCCACCTGCGAGGTGTCACTGCCAGCCACCCTCTCGTCCTCCTCTCCCTCCCTCTCAAAGGCGACATTAGGTCCCATCTCCGTGGATTTCCTCACCTCCACCCCTATGCCCTCACTATCTCCTTGCTACTGCATGCGATCTGCCGCTCCAGGCCATCTTCGTCTACACCGAGCGTGTCACCCCGACGGCCTTGACCTCCTGATCCTCACTGTGCCACTCTCACGTCACCATTGCCTCTGCACCTCGCTGCCATCAAGCTCCATCACCATGCCATGGCGGGTAACCGTCGCCGGTCTCGCTTGTGTTGCCTCGGACCAAGATACCATGACAGGATGGGTAGTCTCACGGGCCATGCCTTGCTCGTGCACCCGCTAGCTAGGTTTGTGGCCACCGGAGTTCATCCGTTGACCCATCGTCACCCCATTCCAACTGTTCCCGACCTCCTCAACACCGAGCAACCACACACAGGCTTCGTTTTGGCATCCCAACGGTGGGTGCCCTATTTCCTTCAGCGCTAACCACCACAATCGCTAGGTGCACACCATTGTGTTCTAGCTCGTGCACATGCTCCCAAGGGAAAAAGCATCAGCGGAGCACGCTGCAAACAAGAAGGGCGCCACCGATCCCCGCCAAATCATTGTTAGCACACGTGAATGCTTGGACACACACACACGCACACACACACACACACGAGCACATTGGAACACCAAAGACGAAGATGAACTCACAAGACAAAAGTTTGGTGCTGCCCAAAAACTATTGCAACTTTTCTCAGTTTTTCCTTTCACTTTTTATTCTCAGGAGTAAACAAGTAATTGAAGACTTAATCCTTCAGCCACCCCACAACCAACGCCAGTTTCATGTGCGAATAACTAGCTCTAATACATACATTACAAGAAACCAACAATTGCCCAACAGCATGCACTACTCAGTCATGCAAGACTTCAATGCCGCATGGCTGTCAGTGCCTTGCCATGCAAACAAACTAAAACTGAAACAAAAACATTACAAATCAATAAACACAAATAATCAATGCATTAAGGATTATTCAGCAAACCCCTCTAATTCTTGATGCGCTTTCTTGATCTCGACGATGCTGATCCTTGTGCGCAACTCGTCTTCCTTCACACCATAATTTTCCAGGGCAAAATCCGGCTAGGTGTGGCCTAGCCGAAGCAAGTACAATCGATTCCATGACTTATTTGCCATGGCCAACAATTTTCTCTCTTGATCATAAATGCTCGTAATGCCTTCTTCCAACATCGTTTTGTAGCCATGCTTAGCGAGGTGCCCCAAACTGATTATATTACTCCTTAACTTAGGTATGTAATAAACATCAGCTAAGCCTTTGTGCTCACTAGTTTGGCACTTAAATGACACCACACCATGGCCGCTGATTTCCATGTGAGATTCATCGCCAAATCTCACTGACCCATGAACTGACATGTCCAAGTCGGAGAACAGCCCGCGACACCCACCATGTGATTGGATGCACCTATTTCGAGGTATCAGATGGGACTCATCTTCCCCTCTGATAGCTTTCCCTTGTGGTTCTCAGCGATGGTGTACATGAGGTCGTAGTCATGCGTGAAATGCACGTTCATGTCCTCGAAGGCCACCTAGAACTCCTCCACGGGCAACGCGGCCACGTTCTCGAGCCACCTGCTATCAGCACCCTCGATGTCGACAGCCTGCTCGGCCACGGCATCAACTTCCCCACGCTTGTCAGGCTTGGTGAGTGCAACGAGCCCGTCCTCTCCTGCGCACACGAAGAGGTCCCCTCTGGCAACGAGGCTGGCGTCGCATTGTACCCCCATGAGCGCGATGTCCTAGTCACCTGTCACCGCCATCGGGACGAACTTCGTGTTAGCTTCGCCGGTGTTGTCGAGCAGTAAGTCCTCTTCATCGTCCTCCTTCTCCTTCAGCATGACGACGTCCGCGGCATGCTCGCATGCCACAACCATTTAGAGAGCCGACTAGTCGTTCTCTTGGGCGTTGGTGAGATACACATATCCTTTCTTCGGTTCATCACACTTTGATGCAAAATGGCCAAACTCCCGACAATTGAAGCATTGGATCTTCGACTTGTTGAACTTTCCAATGTGCTTCTTCTTGTCACCGTCTTGTCCACGGCCACGGCCATCGCCACGCTCGCCATTCTTCTTTCTGCCGCTGTCGGGGTCCTCGCCGCTCCTCTTCTCTTCGGCGGCTTTGGCCTCCCACTTGGTGCGCGTGAGCAACATGTGCTCTCCTTCTTCCTTGTCACGCCATTGCCTCTTCAAACTCTCCTCGTACGCCCTCAAACGTCTAATGACCACCATCACCAACATCGCCGATACATTGCCCCATTGCTCAATGGTGCCGACAATCGGTAGGAATTTATCGGGGACAGAGCGTAGGAGCTTCTCCACGATGGCGCTCTCCTCCACCTTGGTACCGAGAGCAAATATTTCGTTGGCCATGGTGGTGAGCTTCATGAAGAACTCAATGATTGTGTCCGAGTCCCCCATGTAGATATGCTCAAACTCCCTCTTGAGAGCTTGAACGAGTGCCTTCTTGACACGGTCTTCGCCGATGTGCATCTTCTTGAGCGCGTCCCAAGCTACTTTTGCCGTCTCCTTCTCGGATATGGCCATTACAATGGCCTCCAGCACTACTTGGACTATGGCAGCGAGAGCCATCTAGTCTTTCTTCTCATCGACCAATTCTTCGTCCTCCACTACCGCCCACGCTCCTTGCGCACACATGATGATCTTCATCTTCACCGCCCCGCCACCCTCCTGCCGCAAGGTTTCAGCCAGCCCCCGTCAAGAACGAGGGCAAATCAAGCGCTTGATTCAGCTAGAGCGAGGTGCCTGGCGCAATCTTTCTGGGCGAGTAGTAAGATCAGACTTCTGTTTTATTCCTATTTTATCAATATAATTAATAGACGGTTGTCGTACCAGTTTCTTAAAAAATTATATGTTATGGGAAGTTATAAAAAAACATGATTATCCCTAATCTCAATTCTTTACCTGTATAAATAGTACTTACTTTTAAGAATCTCGAGGCTTGTGCGGCTCATACAGCTTGAAGCTCGGCAGAGCTGGTATAAATCGCACTGCCATACCTAGCTGTCTTGCCTGTAGACAAACACAATTGCCCAGTGTGCTACAGTCTACAGTACCCTAGCTAGCGGCATGGCACCTACCCGATGGCCACCGATCTTGCTGCTCGTGGCGGCCACCGCGGCTGCGGCGTCGTCAGCCGCGGAGACGGCAGAAGGCGGACCGCCGACGCCGACGGCGTGGCCTGAGCGGTTCCACGCGGTGCTGTTCTCGAACCTCACGTCGAGCGGCGGCCGGCTGCAGATGACGGACCTGTACTGTACTACGACTGGCCGCGGCGGCGCAACATGAACCTGGTCCGGCGCCAGCTCTCCGGCGAGCCGCTGTACGACGTGGAGTGGGGCAACGGCACTTCCTTCTACTTTGACTCGGCCGCCTGCCGCACGATGCGGTTCCCGGTCGGCGTGCTGCGCCCCGGATGGCTCGCCGACGGCGCGCTGTCTACCTCGGCCGCGCGCGCACCGGCGGGATCGACTGCCACGTCTGGAGCAAGGAGGAGTTCATCTGGTACTACGAGGACGTCCTTAGCCGCCGCCCCGTCCGCTGGAACTTCTACGACGGTCGGTGGCGAGCACTAGTAGTGTCCATTAATGCTATTGCAATCTAGCTAGCTAGCTAGTGGTCTATATTTAATTAGTAAACAAAATTAAGTGATCATCTATATATTGTTGAAATATATAAGTACGTAGGGTGGTGAAGCATGAGTATAATTAACCACAAGACCAACAGATTAAGCTTTTAAGCGGACTAGTTAGTCAATGCAGTGCTGAAGCATGAGTATAATTAATCACAAGACCAACAGATTAAGCTTTTAAGTGGACTAGTGAGTCAATGCAAGGCTTAACATAGTACCGTAACCCTAGAGAGCTTGGATTATTTAGACCTTTCGGATACATCCATAAGAATGGAAATAGCTGCGATAGTTTGGAGTGTTCGATACCGAGTTAATAGTTAAGGAGCCAGGTGATCCAGGTTTTGGCTCGTGTGATCGTGTCTAAAAAAATGAGAGTGAGTACTGAAGTATGAGTAGAATTGTCTTTCTTTCTTCTACAATTTAAGCTTTGTATACAAGGCATGTATTTTGCATCGATCGCATTTGCAG
The DNA here is from genome assembly GCA_036346395.1 of Hsuehochloa calcarea. Taxonomy (NCBI): domain Eukaryota; kingdom Viridiplantae; phylum Streptophyta; class Magnoliopsida; order Poales; family Poaceae; genus Hsuehochloa; species Hsuehochloa calcarea. The sequence continues at coordinate 25,106,056 of CM070606.1, forward strand.
GGATACAGCAGTACGTGATGGGCTTCGAAGTTGGCGTGGTGTTGGAGGACTCCCAATGGCAGGCGACTGCGCATTGCTTCCCGGATGATGAAGAGATCAAGAAGAGCAAGGAGAACGAGTATTTTGAAGAGGCCCCTGCAGATGGGCTTGAGGGCGTCAGACGACTGGTGAGGAAGTTTGCAGGAGCTGCAACTTTCTGATTGATCAAGCTGGTTATGCTTAATTATGCCATACAAATCTCCGACGGTAAATCCTCCTACATATATAGCAGAGGCTTTACTGCAGTAAAATACTTGATTTTGTGCTCTCCGAAAATTGAAAATAATACTTCACATAGCGATGATAAAGAATGATGAGGAGCACATGTAGCGAAATTAAGTAGCAATTATGTCGATCATTCAGAGAATCCAATTGTCATACCATATTCATATAAAACAATACATGGATGGAATAAGCTGAATCACCTTTTACTGAAATTCAGAACTTTATTTGCTAGCTTGGGTAGTGTCATGACTCATGAGTTATGATCATGTTCTGACTGACAGTGTAGCATAAGGACTTGTTCTTCTAGACTTAGTACAGGTTAATAATTGTTCAGAGTTTGATACCTGGAGTTGATCAGGGGGAGATGTGGAGTGTAATTGCTGCAAATTGTATGTGTAGTTTACCTGCCTTTGTGAACCCTGCTTGCTGCAATTCAGAGCTTCGAGCTTAGCTGCTTGATCCTACTAGATTAGTAAGTTTGCTACAAGGACAGATTGCATTCTTTGATTTGATTGTCATGGTGCATAGTCAGGAGTTGGAATTTCTGCTTCACGCCCTGATTGTTCAAATAATTTGATGCGCTTCAGATTATTGTGTTCTTCAGTGCCTTAAGATGCCTTGCTTGATTTGCATGCTTTTCCAAATGAAAACTGCATACATCCTAAATCAACTGGTGCTGGTGTGCATATAGACCACTACCAAGTACTAAATAGTATCATCACGTTGTTGTATTCGTAGAATCTGTACTTTTTTAAAGGAAAAAGTTCACTTTTCAACCTTCAATTACAACGTGAGTCCATTTTTAATCTATAACTTCAAAACCGTTTACTTTTCACCCTTAACTCTCAAAACTGGTGCAAAACAAGCCCTTGGATTGAAACCATGGTGGTTTTGACTGATATGGACGAATTTAGCTGTCAGCAAAGCTTAATCTTATTTCGAGAATACACAGGACTCCAATAATAGAAAGAACGTGTGACAGGCATGATCTAAACCGGCGTGCAGTTGTTCAGATCAGGCGAAGTACATACAATACAAAGACTAGGGGTGTCAACAGATCGAATACAAATTGAATACTAGTCTTTTCATATTCGTATTTGTATTTTTTAAATTAATACAAATATAAATTCGAATATGCTCAAATACGAATACAAACAGAATATTATCACGAATACAAATACAAATACGAATCGAATACCTACTCCATTTGGTTGGATCCAAATATCCTATGGTATAATGAAGTTTAACGAGTTGGCACTGGTTTTATAGTAATATTTATGCCCCTTTTTATTGTTTACTATGTAATCATTGATCATTGGTGCCATTTTACCACTAACCATAACCAATTTTAGAGATATTGTAAATAAATCGGTTATAAACATATCAAATTTGACTAAAAAAGAGTATGCAAAAAACTTTATTAGGGGATGTACCAAAATGAAAAAAACCACATGCCAAATTGGAGGTCAAATAAAAAAGATACGTAATAGCTAGTTGTTAATGCACTGAATCAAGATATTATCCGCATTCATATTCGACTCGACACCTATTTGGCATACCATATTCATATTCGTATTCGACAAAAAAACCATATACTATCTGGATTCGTATTGCAATTCAAATGCATTTTTACTTACCACATTAGCTACCATCCGAATACGGATGCCGAATAAAGCAGATAATCCAGATCCGTTTGACACCCCGAACAAAGACTGTGATCTCGTAAGAAATAAAAGGAACTGACTACCTAAGCAACTAAGAAAGGGACCATTCCTCTTCTGTTGTCGGCAATATGCGCTACACATGCATTGCTTCTGCCCTGCTCTGTTGCTCTGCCTCCACTACTGAGTCAGCGAAGCTTAATCGGCACAACAATAAATAAGTTTTGTTGGCCACATGTATAGCGACTAGACCTGTTCATGGAAGCCCGACATGAATCTGAGACAATATTTTGTGGGCCAGCGTCAGGGCGGGGTTCAGGCCTTGATTTTCGGCCTGAAGTCCTGAACCGAAGCTCGAGAATAATAATAAAATAATGAAAAACCTTTTTTATTCTTGAAATGAATTACATATTAATATTTAGTCAACAAATAATTAAAACAATAATATTTTATGGAGAAAACATGAAATTCGGGCCTCGTGGATGGACCATTCAAGGTTGGGCTTTTCTAGGTTCGGCTCTGCCTAGCCTGTGGTTTGAACATGTCTGCTAGCGACTCCTCCTCCATCTTCATCTCTCGCCAGCCACTGCGAGGTGTCACCGCCACCACCCTCTCGCCCTCCTCTCCTCCCTCTCAAAGGCGACATTAGGTCCCATCTCCGTGGATTTCTCACCTCCACCCCTATGCCCTCACTATCTCCTTGCTATGCATGCGATCCGCCGCCTGTGCCATCTCCGTCTACACCGAGCGTGTCACCCCGACGGCCTTGACCTCCCGATCCTCACTGTGCCACTCTCACGCCACCATTGCCTCTGCACTCGCCGCCATCAAGCTCCATCACCATGCCATGGCGTAACCGCCGCCGGCCTCGCTTGTGTTGCCTCTGACCAAGATACCATGACAGATGGGTAGTCTCACGGGCCATGCCTTGCTCGTGCACCCGCTAGCTAGGTTTGTGGCCACCGGAGTTCATCCGTTGACCCATCGTCACCCCATTCCAACTGTTCCCGACCTCCTCAACACCGAGCAACCACACACAGCTTGCTTTGGCATCCCAACGGTGGGTGCCCTATTTCCTTCAAATACTAACCACCACAATCGCTAGGTGCACACCATTGTGTTCTAGCTCGTGCACATGCTCCCAAGGGAAAAGCATCGTGAGCACGCTGCAAACAAGAAGGGCGCCACCGATCCCCGCCAAATCATTGTTAGCACACGTGAATGCTTGGACACACACACACGCACACACACACACACACGAGCACATTGGAACACCAAAGACGAAGATGAACTCACAAGACAAAAGTTTGGTGCTGCCCAAAAACTATTGCAACTTTTCTCAGTTTTTCCTTTCACTTTTTATTCTCAGGAGTAAACAAGTAATTGAAGACTTAATCCTTCAGCCACCCCACAACCAACGCCAGTTTCATGTGCGAATAACTAGCTCTAATACATACATTACAAGAAACCAACAATTGCCCAACAGCATGCACTACTCAGCCATGCAAGACTTCAATGCCGCATGGTCACAAGGCCTTGCCATGCAAACAAACTAAAATCAAACAAAACATTACAAATCAATAAACACAAATAATCAATGCATTAAGGATTATTCAGCAAACCCCTCTAATTCTTGATGCGCTTTCTTGATCTCGACGATGCTGATCCTTGTGCGCAACTCGTCTTCCTTCACACCATAATTTTCAGTATAAAATCCGCTAGGTGTGGCCTAGCCAAGCAAGTACAATCGATTCCATGACTTATTTGCCATGGCCAACAATTTTCTCTCTTGATCATAAATGCTCAGAATGCCTTCTTCCAACATCGTTTTGTAGCCATGCTTAGCGAGGTGCCCCAAACTGATTATATTACTCCTTAACTTAGGTATGTAATAAACATCACCTAAGCCTTTGTGCTCACTAGTTTGGCACTTAAATGACACCACACCATGGTCGCTGATTTCCATGTGAGATTCATCGCCAAATCTCATCGACCCATGAACCGACATGTCCAAGTCGGAGAATGTACTCGTGACACCCTACCATGTGATTGGATGCACCTATTTCGAGGTATCAGATGGGACTCATCTTCCCCTCTGATAGCTTTCCCTTGTGGTTCTCAGCGATAGTGTACATGAGGTCGTAGTCATGCGTGAAATGCACGTTCATGTCCTCGAAGGCCACCTAGAACTCCTCCACGGGCAACGCGGCCATGTTCTCGAGCCACCTGCTATCAGCACCCTCGATGTCAATGGCCTGCTCGGCCACGACATCAACTTCCCCACGCTTGTCAGGCTTGGTGAGTGCAACGAGCCCGTCCTCTCCTGCGCACACGAAGAGGTCCCCTCGCAACGAGGTCGGCGCCGATTGTACCCCATGAGCGCGATGTCCTAGTCACCGTCACCGCCACCGGACGAACTTCGTGTTAGCTTCGCCGGTGTTGTCGAGCAGTAAGTCCTCTTCATCGTCCTCCTTCTCCTTCAGCATGACGACGTCCGCGGCATGCTCGCATGCCACAACCATTTAGAGAGCCGACTAGTCGTTCTCTTGGGCGTTGGTGAGATACACCTATCCTTTCTTCGGTTCATCACACTTCGACGCAAAATGGCCAAACTCCCGACAATTGAAGCATTGGATCTTCGACTTGTTGAACTTTCCAATGTGCTTCTTCCTGTCACCATCTTGTCCACGGCCACGGCCATCGCCACGCTCGCCATTCTTCTTTGTGCCGCTGTCGGGGTCCTCGCCGCTCCTCTTCTCTTCGGCGGCTTTGGCCTCCCACTTGGTGCGCGTGAGCAACATGTGCTCTCCTTCTTCCTTGTCACGCCATTGCCTCTTCAAACTCTCCTCGTACGCCCTCAAACGTCTAATGACCACCATGTAGCGTCCCGTTTTTCGGAGTTTTTGAAAATTTTAAAAGAGAACCATTTGTTTCTTTTTGCCAAAAGCTTAATTTTGAAATCTCAGAATCCATTTGCAGTTTAAAATGAATTAATCAAACTTCAATTAAATTAAAGTTGGTTTAATTGAGTTTTCTGGAATTTAAAATCAAAATTATTATTTTAGGTATTTTCTTGGATTTATTGGATTTTAAAAAGGGGTTTTCCTTTTTCCCGAAATGGAAAATGAATTTATTTGTAAAATAAAAAGGAAATTTAAAGTTAAAAGTATTTTTATTAAGTCTAGAATAATTCAAGGAATTTCTGTGAATTTTTCTAGAATTTTTGGAGTCTATTTGCTATTTTCTAAATTGCTTTTTGTTTTGTTTGAATTTCTGAAAATCAAAAACTATATTAATTCCCTTTTCGTTCTTGGGCCGAATCTCTCCGCCCAATCCTATTCCCACTCGCCCACTCGCGCCATCCGGCCGCTTCTCGCGCCAGCGCCTCCACCGCCGATCCTCATCGGACGCCCTCGCCGCGTCGCTTCTTGCCGGCGGCCGTTGATCGAGATCCGGCCGCATCCTTTCGCTGCGCGCCTCCCTCTTCCCACCGTCCGATCGAAATCGGACGGCGCCAGTCGTCTCCTCGCCCGCGCCCCTTTCCATCTCGACTGCTCGATCGCGATCTCACGCTCTCCTTCGCCCGCGCCTCCCTCTCCCACCGTCCGTCGAAATCGGACGGCGCCTGCTCGTCGTCTCGCCGCGCGCCGCTTTCTCTCTCTCTCCCACGCCCGCGCGAATCGCCGCCGCCGCGAATCGCGCTTCGCCCTGCCGCCGTCGCCTCGCTGCGCCGCTGCCGCGTTCGCCCTGCTGCCGCGCTCCCACGCCGCGCCTCCGTTCTCCTCTCGCCCTATTTAAGCCGCGCTCTCGCTTCGCTCCCCTTTCCTCCCGCGTTCTCTCTCCCTCCCTCTCGCCGGCTCGCCTCCGCGCTGCCGTCTCCGAGCGCGCGCCGCTGCTTCTCGCCAGCGGTGGCCGCCGTTATCTCCTCACTCGGCCTGGCGCGCCTCTCTCTCTCTCTCTCTCCTCCCCGAGCCGACGTGGCACCCACGTGGCGCCACGTCGCGCCACGAGGCGGTTTTGCCTGTGGTCGCTGCAGAGCGCGCACGCGTGCGCCGACGCCCAAACCGGAATTTTCAATTGAAAAATAAATCCAAAAAATCAGAAAAATCCAATTCTATCATTTTATGTGATTTCCAACTTCTTTCGGCCGTAACTTTCACATCCGAACTCCGATTTGGGTGATCCAAATTTCTAAATTCATATAAATTCAGCCCCTTTCATTTGGTACTGGTTTTGTAATTTTTGGAGTTCATTTGGTGTTGTGTTATTTATTGTTGCTATTCTCGCACGTAGATTCCTGATTTTAAGATTTCTTCGACCCAACGACCGAAGACCCTCTCCTCGTCAACGAAGGCAAGTCGTAGGCCTTTGACCATGTTGAATCCATTTTACAAATGTATATTGTTTTAAATTATCATGCATGGCTAGTTTTATTAAAAATGGTTTTGGGAGTAGATAATTACCAAATTGCCATTATGCCTCCTTGATGAATTGAAAATGAAATGTCTCCTTGAATGACATATATCCTTGAACACCTTAGGATGGTTAATACTAGTTGGACATGATTGTATACCAACTTGGGAGCGTAGTATTGCTTATTCTTGCTTTAGTTACCCACGAGACTTTCGATCACATGTTCAATGATTAATGAAATTTGACTAATGGAACTATGGAATTATGGTGTGATGCCACTGTAATTAAAATGTGTTGTGCCATGGCAGGGATTGCCATTTGGTCGGGAATGAACAAAAATGATTTATGCTCGGGCTTGAGGTAAGAAGCTAGAGTGGGTGTGTAATGCACATTGGGTTGTGGTAGACTTGTCTGAGCAGCCAACTAAGGACTTAACTTTGCAAGTCATTGATCCGGTCACCTGTGCAACCATAAGTCCCAGATGGGACAGACTGCCAATTAATTAGGAAAGTTTTGAGTCGGTTCTGTTGTGGCTGTTTATTGGCGCAAGAGGGGGCTGTGATGGCGAAACCTTAGCGGGCAGAACCGAGGCAAAATGGAACTTTGTAAAAGCCTTGTCACGTGCTCTAGACTACTCACCAAAGGAAGTGAGCGGTGGTATCGACGGATGCCAAACAAACTAGAGAATTCGTGTCTTGTGGGTAAAGTCGCACAACCTCTGCAGAGTGTCAAAATCTATTCGAATAGCCGTGTCCCCTGCTACGGATATGCCCGTGATTTCGCGCAAGGTAGTATTTTCAAAAATGTGGTTTGGTTCGGAGAAACGCTTGGTTGAATGGTTGGGAAGTGAACGGATGTTCACCGCTTGATTCAAAAGAACTTGGTTATCTATGTATTATTATTTTAAAATCACCTTTGCCATCTAATTATTGTATTTATTGTTAAACTTGCTTTTCGCAAATTAACCATAAAGCCATCCTTGCTTAAGCTCGGCATGAATACTATGTGCATACATTTTCTACGACTTGTCGAGTACTTTATGTACTCACGCTTTATGCCCTTTGTTGATCATCCCAGCAGAAGAATCAAAAATATTGAGTTCTACGAAGAAGGCTACTTTGAAGACTTCGCGAACTAGGTCACGTCCTCCACTCGATTGCCTGTGGGCATGTCGATTGGGCTCCACGTATTTTGAGATTTTCCGCTGCCAGATACTCTGTTATTGCTAAGCCCTGTGAGGCGACTTTTGTAAGAACTTGACCATAAGGTCTTCGTTGTTTTAAATAATATTACTTTGTCTGCTTCATTAGTTCGTTGTTGAATGGTTATGATTACATCATTGTTGCAACTGTGCAAGCTAGCTACTGATCATGGGACTAGCTTGGTATGCACAGAGGGTCTCGGGGTTGTGTGACACCCGGGGTCCGACAACCATCACCGACATCGCCGATACATTGCCCCATTGCTCAATGGTGCCGACAATCGGTAGGAATTTATCGGGGACGGAGCGTAGGAGCTTCTCCACGATGGCGCTCTCCTCCACCTTGGTACCGAGAGCAAATATTTCGTTGGCCATGGTGGTGAGCTTCATGAAGAACTCAATGATTGTGTCCGAGTCCCCCATGTAGATATGCTCAAACTCCCTCTTGAGAGCTTGAACGAGTGCCTTCTTGACACGGTCTTCGCCGATGTGCATCTTCTTGAGCGCGTCCCAAGCCACTTTTGCCGTCTCCTTCTCGGATATTGCCATTACAATGGCCTCCAGCACTACTTGGACTATAGCAGCGAGAGCCATCTAGTTTTTCTTCTCATCGACCAATTCTTCGTCCTCCACTACCGCCCACGCTCCTTGCGCACACATGATGATCTTCATCTTCACCGCCCACACTCTGTAATTGCTCTCCGTGAGCATGGAGTATTAGAGGGTCACAACTCCCTTCCTCACAAGTGGTACCACCAATTCACGGTAGCCACTGCCACCGAAAATGTCTTGCATCTGGCTATTCTAGCCGGAGTTACTTGTGGATTGTGATGAGACCGACCTCGCACCTCGATGCATGTCGTAGGATCAAAACAGACCACGCTCTGATACCAAATGTTAGCACACAGAATGATCTACAAATGCAAATGCCTGGACACACACACATGAGCACACTGGAACGCCAAAGATAGATGAACTCATGAGACAGAAGTTTGGTGTTGCCCAAAAACTGCTGCAGCTTTTCTCAGTTTTTCCTTTCACTTTTTTTTCTCAGGAGTAAACAAGTAACTGAAGACTTAATCCTTGAGCCACCCTACAACCAACGCCATTTCCATGTGCCCATAATTAGCTCTAATGCATAGCAAAACTTCAATGCCGCATGGCTATTAGTCCCTTGCCATGCAAACAAACTAAAACTGAAACAAAAACAAAAACATTACAAATCAATAAACACAAATAATCAGCGCATTAAGTATTATTCAGCAATCGTGAAATAACTCGCGGCAGTTGGCGGCAGTGGGATGGGCAAGGAGGCAAAGTAGCTTGAGATGGCAGTGACCACTTGGATGGCAATCATGGTGAGGCAGAGAAGGAGACTAAGATATTGGCTTGGTGGTGGCTGGGGTCACCACACGGCTACTCATGCCAGCATCAGCGGAGAATGCGTGGATGAACACGCCGACTGCAGCAAGCAGGAGTGGAGATGATCGACAAGAGGAACAAAGTAGGGTAGGGAGAGAGACGGAGGGAGGAAGAAGACGTAGAGTAGAGGAGAAAAAATGTCATGGCCTGCGGAGTCAAAGTTTTTTTGGCTAACTGGGACGCCACATCAGCTAAAATCACAGCGGTTTCATGTCAATGGGGTGTTTTGTTTGGTTTTAAGAATTCAAGGTATTAAAGTTAATGTTTTTGAAGTTGCAGATTGGAAAATGAACTCATGCCATAGTTGGAGGTTGAAAAGATTTTTAAAGAAAAACATGTGTTCGGTGTTCCCAACTTTGAGAAGGCAATATCAGCTATGGAGCTTGGTTTCTTGCTTTCGTTTCTCCCACTAAATGTGCGCTGTAGTAGAGAATGGTGCCGGCATATGTATCAGCCACATCGCAAATACCTTTACGAATCTCAAAGAAGCTTGTGTGGCCTTGAATTCAACAAATTAAGCCGGTATAGATGGATCCTGTGGAGAAATTTTTATGGGAATGATCACCACTGTGGTGACACGACATGAGGGGTTAAGCTGTCCAATAATGTCTCGAGGTTCGCAATATCACGATGGGACGATAGGGAGGGGTATCCCCATGTGTCCCCAGAGAAGATTTATCCTAATCCTACTGTTCAATTCACCTTTCACCACTCAAGAGGAGGCAGACGCAAATATAAGGTTTGCTGTTGCTACGTACGTACGTACAGTCCTTAGCAAAGCGGCACCTATCAGGTGGCCACTGTTCCTCTTGCTCGTGGCGGCTATGACGGCGACAGGCACGGCCGACCCATCGGTGCTGTGGCCGTGTCCGGAGCAGTTCCACACAGTGTTATTCATGAACCTAACCAATGTCGCCGACCGGCCCACCGCTGTGGCTGACAGACCTGTACTACAACCGGCAGCGGTGGCGTAACATAAACTAGAGATGATAATTGTGTCCGATTACTTACGTGTCTACGGGCAAATACTCTAATGGAGACAGGCATATGCTCCTTTCTTTGCCCATGGTATGAAAATAGGAGCAATTCTTTGCCCATTAGGCAAACGGAAATGGGTGAGCTCCACCCGTGCCTGTTGCGCACGTTTAACCATCAATAGACACACTGACAAGTGCACCATAGAGGAAACTCTAGACTACCCAGCTCCCACTCCCATGCATTCCCCATCCAAACAGCCGCCGTCACAACCCATCTCCTGCACGAACACATGACTCAGCTCTCGCTCCAACTCCCTCCTCCCCAGTCCCCAGTCCAAGGGCCGCCTTTGGCTCATCACCGTCGCCTGCCCGCTCCCTCCTACCATCCTCATCCTCCACCGCTTCCCCTTTCCCCATTGGTCATCGCCTCTCCTTTCCTTGCTGCCTTCACCACTCTCCATCGGCAGGACCTGGAAGAGCAGGGTGATGCCTACTTTGAGTATTGCGATGCTTCCGCGATTGCTCCACTAGAACACCATCGTCTCCTCCTCTTTGGAGGTAGAACGTACAACTAGATCCATGGATTGGTAGCATTAGGCTTAGATCCAATAAATTTGCGTTGAGTAGTTGTTGATAGTGTGAAGTAGTATTTTTTGTAAAAATGTTTACGCAAGAATAATCTTTAAATGCTGGTTCACATGTAAGTTTGTCTAGATCTGTTGCAATGACGAGGAATTTGATGTATTGGTACTCTTGTTTCTTTCCACTTTTTTGTTGTCTTCTTGCTGATGTGTTACCTTTTGCTGCTATCGTGCTTATGGTCGTCGGGCATATAGGCATGCCCGCGGACAGCAGGTACCCGCGAGCGACGGGCATGTGCGAGGTTCTCTGTCTATCGCCCTTCGCAGGCAAGCCCGTGGGCGAAGAATAGGCTAGCGGGCATGGGTATATGCGAACACTACATGTGTCTGTCGAGCCAGATTGCCATACCTAGTGTAATATCCAAAATTTGGAGTTTATTTGAAGCCTTCAAAAATAAAAATAACAATTTGGATTTTCTTAGTTAAGTTCCAACTTAATTTGAATTTTTATAAATTAAAATAATTTAATATAATTAATCTAAACTTCAATTAAATTAAAATATGTTTTATTTGGGTTCCTTAAGTTCCAGAGTATTTTATGAAATTTTATAGGATTTTTTTTGAATTTACCTGCTATTTCTTTGAGTTCGGTTTTATTTAATCTATTTTCCTAAATTCAAAAAAAAAATCTCTTTTTTTCGATTTTCTCTTTTGTGCTGAAATATTTTCTTTTGACCCTTTTTCTCTATTTCCTTCGGCCTTTTCTTTCGACGCCAACTCAAATTTATTCTTTCCTCCCGCACTCACCCGCCTTGACCTCCTTCTCTCCTCTCTCTTTCCCTAACCCACGGGCCCACCTGCCAACATGCCACCTCCTCCTTTCTTTCTTCTTCCTCGTACAACACCTGTGTCCGAGTCCAACACAAGTTGCCGTCGGCCTCCATGCGACATCTCCCCTTCTCTCCTCTCTTTTTTTTGGAATTTTTGTTTTTTTGGAATTATTTAGGCTTTGTTTGTTGTTTTATCTCTCGTTAGACGATCTGATGCAAAGAGCAGGAGCAGAAGCAACCTTTGAAGATCTAAGTGTGATAACCGACCAAAGCCAAGGCAAGTCATAGTTCTTTGATTATACTAAACCTATGCTTTTAAATTTATTTATTTTATATCAAATTGCATGCATCTTTTTATCAATTACTTTTGGGAATAGTTAATCACCTAATTGTCACTACGCCACTATCGATACCATAAATCATTTGTCACCATAGGATGATCATTATTAGTTGGGCATATTTGTATCACCAACATGGGTATCGTAGAGATGCTTAGTCATGCTTATTTACATTGGGCACATGATCACTTGTTCAATATTGAAAAAATGACTTAATGATATATGGAATTATGGTGTGATGCCATTGTTGTGCAATTGTAGTGCGATATTACTATCGTGTCGATTGTGGTTGGATGTTGCTATTATAAAATTTTGTGCCATGGCAGGGATTATCATTGGTTTGATTGAACAAAATGATTTATGCTCAAACAAGTGATAGCATGTAAAGGAGGTGCGTGAGACACATTGTTTTGGATGATGAGGTGCGTGGATGAGGTAGTTTTGCTTGAGTAAATTATCAAGGACTTAATCTTGTGCGCCATTAAACTGGGCTATATCATACAACCACACGTCCAGTATGGGATGGATCTGGCTAATTAATTAGCAATGTCTTAGCTTAATTATGTTTTTGGAAGCGTGAGTTCTGGGATGGATATTCACAATGGTGCAAAACGGGAGCCTTGTCTGGTCGTGATGACATTTAGTGTTGAAATCTTAGCAGACAGTTAGTAGCGCCAGGGTCGATCGTGCTAGTAACGTGTTGATGTACTGTCGCTTGTTAGCAGACATAATTGGGTTAAGAATGAGCTTTGTAAAGGACATGTGTGTACGAACATTATAAATTGATTTATCTCTCATGAGTAAAACTGTACAACCTCTGTAGAGTCAAAACTGTTTAAATAACCATGTCCGCGGTTATGGACATGCTCGGAGATTTCATATGAGAGATAGAGTTTCTTTATATAAAAATGTCGATTGGTGAATGGGAGATTCACTGGTGAATGTGATGTTCACGTGGTGGATGAGATATTCACTTGGTAGTTTGGTTAGGAAGTGAACAAGAGGTTCACTGGTTATTTCGAAGCAACTGTCTATTTATTTATTATTCTTTTAAAATATGCATTTCAATCTATTTACTATTTTTTTTCAATACTTGCTTTCTACAAAAGAACCATACAACTAATCCTTTATTCAAGCCTTGCATGAATATTAATTGCATACTGTTCCCTACGACTTGTTGTGTACTTTATGTACTCACGGCTTTAAACTTTGCTGCTCAGTTGAAGAGTATCAAGCTGCTCAAGAGTTCTACGAAGAGGAGTTTTGGAAGGCTTTGTGAATTAAGATGCGTTATCCACTCGATTGCTTGTGGCCATGTTGATTGGCCTTCCGAAGTTTTCTGTTCACCGCAAGAGTTTTTTTATTTAGCTCTGTGGCAAGTTAAGTAAACGTTGATCATATGGTCCATTTATTATTTCTATTTGTTAATTTGAGATCTTTTTAGTTAAATTGATAAATGGATGGTATTTCATTAATGTTTCATGTGTGAGATAGCTACTGGTCTAGGACTAGTTCAGAATACATAGAGGATTTTGATGTGCAAATCCAGGTCCCGACACCTAGGTATGGGTAATGCTCACCCATACCTATGCCCACGAGGCATGCCTACAAAAGGCGGCGGCAGTGAGCCGAATGCGGCACCCTTGACTCGTGGATTGGGAGGAGGAGCGAGAGCTGATTTGTGTGCCCATGCATGGGATGAGCTATGGAGGCAGCTATTTGTGTGGGGAATGCGTGGGAGTGGGAGCTGGGTAGTTTAGAGTTTCCACTATGGTCCACTTGTTAGTGTGTTTGTTGGCGAGTAAATGGGCGCGACGGCCACTGGTGGAGCTCACCCATGCCCGCCCCCGTTTGCCCGATGGGGAAAGAATTAATCATATTTTCTATGCCCATGGGTAAAGAAAGATGCTCATACCTGCCCTCAATTAGGGTATTTGCCCGTGGACACGCTGATAATCAGGCACAATTGCCATCCCTAACCTGAACCTAGTCCGACACTAGCTCTCCCCTGACCCACTGTACGATGTGGTTACTTGAGCTTTGGATCATTAGGGCACTCCCAATGCAATGATATCAATGATGTATATGTGCCACATTGCTTGGGCAAGTATACCAAGACATTGCTTGGGCAAGTATACCAACGAGCAAGACACGATAAGAACTTGCATTGAGGAGTATGGTTATGTCTACATACAACGTTTGTGGGACCCACAACATTAACCCCTGCCACCATGCACATGGTTTCTGCATCGACCTACCGCCATCCACCAGTGACCACCGTGCCGACCGTCGCGTCTGTTGGAACAAACTGAAGAAAAACTTTCCCTCGAAAGAAATATGTGTATTCAAGAAAGACAAGAGATAATTTAGTGTTACACAAGTCATCCTTTAGCCTGTATTTCTATTGCTTTTACTCTCAATCTTCTTACATTGCTTTTCTATGATCAATTGCTTACTCAAGTTCTGTTACAAGCAGCTAGCTATATAGTCTCTAAGAAGCATACTTCAACAACGTCGGCCCATTGTGAACCACTGGCCACCGCCTCTGTCGCTCGTAGTGGCAACTGCAAGCCTGTTGTCGCCACCACCCGGCGTCACCACCAAGATCCATCAGCCTCATATTCATCGGCCATCGCTGCACCGGTCCGAGCCTTGGCTGCATCGCCTACCTTACGTTGTGGGTGCGTCGCCGAGCCACAGCATCGCCCGCCGTAGTCATTGCCGCCCCACCGCAGACTGTTGGTACTTGAAAGAACAGAGAGAAGCAACGTGTTTGCTTGGGGTAATTTTCTCTTCTATTCTCCTCCTCAATTTATAGTACTCAATTACAGATGATATAGTAGGTTCTAGCTACTTATAGAAAGTATAAAATAGGAAACAATTGGGAGGAATCAATTCGGACTCAATCTTGTACAATCGGAAACTCAGGTCCACACAGGATTATTTTCAACATACTCCCCCTTAATCCTGATGTGGCCCAAGATCACGAACACCTAGCAGGTGCCGCATTGTTGCTAGCTTCGCTGCCGGCAACGCCTTCGTCAGTGCATCAGCTTGTTGCTCATCTGTGTGAATGAACTCCACAACGATATGTCCTCCCTTGATGCATTCACGTATAAAATGGAACCTCATGTCGATATGCTTGCCGCGTCTATGGAATACGGGATTCTTCATTAATGCGATCGCGGACTTATTGTCAACAAATAGCTTCACCGCGATACTCTCCTTCCAGGTCAGCTCGCCCAACAAGCTTCTGAGCCACAACGCTTGGCATGCTGCCGCCATGAACTCGGCTTCACATGATGACAAGGCTACCGTTTTCTGCTTCTGCGAGTTCCATGACACTAGGCATTCGTTGACATAGAACGCCATGCCCCCGGTACTCTTCCTGTCATCGTTGTCACCGGCCAGATCGCTATCAGTGATCACCTCAGCATCTCCTCCTCTGGTATACACAAGACCATAACCCACAGTCCCTTTCACATACCTGAGGATTTGCTTGACCGCCTTGTGATGCATCACAGTGGGTCTCTCCATGAATCTGCTCGCCACCCCGACAGCAAAGGAGAGATCTGGTCGTGTGTGAAGTAAGTACCTGAGGCAACCAATGGCACGATGATACTCCGTTGCATCCACCGGTTGTCCATCAGGGTCCTTGTACAGCTGTGATCTCGGCTCCATAGGGAACTTGGTGGGATTGCATTCAATCATCCTGAATTGAGTCAGCACCTTCTTGGTGTAAGCTTCCTACTTGATTGTGATGCCGTCTTCTCCTTGCTTGACCTCAATCCCGAGATAGTAATTGAGTAATCCGAGATCACTCATCTCGAATTCAGACATCATCTGCCGCTTGAACGCCGCGATCGCACCTGGGTCTTCTCCTGTCACAATGAGGTCATCAACATATACACCACAGTGTGGGCGGCGCAAAAGCTCCGGTGCAGGCACATGAGCGGCCGTTGTGGCGGCGCAAGGGGTGGCCGGCGTGACGGCGTGGCCATGCGAGAGGTCAGCGAGGTGCGGGAGCCAGCGGCTGCAGGCCGGGCATATGGCGGGCGGCGCTGTGTGAGGCGGTGCAGAGGCGCGGTGCTACAGCAGCAGTGCATGCGACTCACTGTGGTGTCGCGGTCACGTGTGGGTGGACAGCGGCACGGCCGTACAGGGCTGCGTCGGTGTTTTTTTTATTTTCTTTTGATGTTTATCCTTGTATTGTGCAATCATCATCTACTCTTTTCATGTAATCTACCGATCGGCTTGGCCGACGACCTCAAGTCGGCTCGCGGTAGATTAAAACATATTTGTACCGTAGAAAATAATCTCAAATGCCAAATTTGTGGAATTGAAAGCGGCTAGAAAATGCAATTAGATCTACGAGCGTCGTGCTACGACGGTTACGATTCGATCCGAGTAGAGTTGGGCTAGAGGTAGGCCAGGGTCGATCGTGCTAGTAACGTGTTGATGTACTGTCGCTTGCGAGTCCAGTCCGAACGATCACCTCGTAGACAAATATAAAATCACATCAAACAATGTGTGAATAAATTGTAGATCGAACACAAAAAGAGACAAAGATGTGAGGGGTGTTCTTCTTCTTTATTCCTTTTTCAAGCGATTAATCTTTTACAATAACTAACATCTCCTCTTTATAGTCTACAGACTCTGCTAGAGTTTTGGATAAAACACATATCCATAAACTAGCTGTTAGGCTAAACCCATAATTTTCCAACAGTTTTTATCTTCATCGCGGAAACTACCATACCTTTATATTCCTTGACAAACTACGCTCTCCTCAAGTTAGATCTCAAACCCATCCTCTCAGGGCATAGGCTATACCTTGAAGGTTGGCACGCGAGATTTTACATGTGGGCTGGGCTAACTTCTCAATGCTGGATCGACACAAATACATGTTTGCTCGGCAGGTGTGCGAGCGGCCGGAATGGTTCGATCCCAGCGGTTCACCGGCCATTTCGATGGTTTGGAATAGTACATTTACCCGTAGGGATTAAATTCATAAATTGATCATATTAGTCCCTGTCATTAATTTAAGTCTAATTTTATAATTTTCTTTTCGACTATTTATTTCTGTAATTTTTTAATATATTATTTTTGAAAAAAAATCATGTAGTGTTTGCCAAGGTATCTACTGGGGGCTGGCATTAGCATTCGATCTAGTGTGATGTTCTGTTGAATTGATGAAGCTGAAGTTAATCATTTACGAATCCGCAAATTTAACTAAAGGGTATTCCCGGTCATTTTCAGTACTCTCCGTATCATTCAGAAACTAGCTCAGTTGCTCCATATATCACTTTATATTATTATGGGTCCACCTTATTCTTGGTCTTCCTTGTTGGTTTATATCACCAAGCCATGTCTCATACAGGACATTGCATTTCTCTCTTCTTTAATTTTCCCTCCACCTCATCTTCCATTCTAGTTGGCACGCTATAGACACCACTCACGCAGGAGCATTGGGAGTATCCTAAGTTGGCGCAACTGCGGACGTAGTCAAATTGAATATGGCCTTCTAGCCAGAAAGAATGTCACACCAATCTATCTATATCTACACTAATTGGTACGTGGTTCTCCTAGATGCCCATATGTTAATCCTAAAAGGTAAAAGTATATAAACTTCAAAATTTATTTGAAAAAGAAAAAAAATAACTAGAAATTCTCTCGTTAATCAGAGAAAAAGAAAACGTCTAATCCGTCCAATTAGTATATCCAAGTACAATGATAGCTTAGATTGTTGACTCACCAGCAATTCACATCGTTGCTGGTGTTTTACAACAAACGAAGCTTCTTTTCATTGTTAACTTGGACTCAGTTCTCCTGCGTAACAAATTAACATGGACTCCCACAAGTTTGATTTGTACTTTAAGACATACAAAAGATGGGGTATCCGATTCTGACATATTCGTGGATTCACTCACATCGCTACTGGTGTTTTACAACAAATGAAGCTTCTTTTCGATGTTAACATGCATGGTGTCAGTTCTCCTTCGTAACAACAAACATGGGCTCCGTACAAGTTTGATTAATTTGTGCTTTAAGACATAAAAGATGGAGTATCCAATTCTGTCACATGCATCGATTTACTCACATCGCTAATGGTGTTTTACAACAAACAAAGCTTCTTTCCATTGTTAACTTGGGCTAGCTCAGACTACCCAAGTTTGATTTGTACTCTTAACACATACAAAATATGCAGTATCCGATCCTGACACATGCATGGATATGGATTCTCACGCTGCATGCATGCATAAATTGGATTATAGAGTTCACATGTCATTTCATATACTATTTCAAGGCTCTCCTACGGTAATCCTAAAATGTAAAAAATCTGAAAACTCCTACATTAATCTATATAAAAAAAATGGCCGATTGAGACACACGCATGAATATGGACTATCACGATGCATGCATGCGTAAATTGGATTCTAGAGTTCGCATGTCATTCATTCGTAGACTAATTGGAGGCTCTTCTATGTATCCTCACGTTAATCCTAAGGGCTTGTTTGGATAGGGAGGGATTAGAACCAATCCCTTCGGATTGGAAGGGATTTTAGTTCAAATTCCTAGTCAATCCGAAGGGATTGAGTCGGATCACAACGTATCCAAACAAGCCCTAAAGGGGAAAAAAAATCTAGAAACTCCCACATTAATATAATAAAAGAAAAAATGGCTGAAAACATCTAATCCGTCCAATCGGTGTAACCAAGTACAATGACGGCTTAGAGTCACTCGCATTGCTGCTTGTGTTTCACAACAAATGAATTAAGCTTCTTTTCGTTGTTAACTTGGACACAGTTCTCCTTTGTAATCTGGCCTGTAACCAAATAGTTAGACGTGCGGATGTGCATCCAACCCACTAGGGTTAAGTCCTAGAGTTGATGCTGGTGTTCGCCGATTTGAAGAGTATATATAAATATGTATGCGCATGTTTAAAGGAAAAGCGCGTACAAGTACCCAGTGAGGTCAGATATTTTGGTTGCTCTGGATAACTTCTAAGTGTGTTTGGGGGATATGCACATATGTATGTACGTCCTTGTATTTTTTTTTAAAAAAGTATTTTTTTTTAAAAAAAAAAGAGTTAGTCACATGTTTTGGGTTGGAACCCATGCACGCATGAGCCCTCCCAAAACCAGGTTTTGTGTCTCCTTGGACTCGTGGAACCCTACAAAGTTTGCAATCCCGCCGAGTGCGTCACACACACACACACATCGCTGTCGACCGTGTCAACCTAGTTGCAGAGAAGAATTAATCTCCGATCTGATCGCGCATTCTGTCGTTTCCCTTGTCTCTTCGCCGTTGTGTTCAAAGAGAATCTGGCAACACATGCCTTCGTGCATACTCGAACTAGTAGCTAGATCAATATTATATATATGGCCCACTGCTAGTCGCATGTGTGCATGCATGCACCGATGCACACACGGACACATTAGCGCTGCTAGCTTCTTGTCCTGGAGCCACAGATTGCAGTTCTTAATTGGAAATTAATCATGACCCCCAAACCGATCGATCGCCTAATTGATCGATCACATTGACTATTATAATTGTATATATACATGGTGAATCTAGTGATAGATAGATATCTCACATGGGCAATGACATGATCCAACTACAACCGTGGCAACACATGGAAATTGAAAGTTGCGAGGACAAAGACGACAACATGGTTTGCAGAAGGTCAGATATAGTAGGCAGATAGCACATCACCTAGTTTCTGATCATTATTTGTTGGCTACTGCTGCCTTGGCGGCCGCCGCCGGCCGGTCGCCGCGTAGCCGGCCGTGGAAAGCGGCAAGCCGACGCGCTGCGTTCTTGCTGCTGGATCGCCAAGGGCAGTTGTAAAATGGGATGATCCATCCTAAGGTTATTCCATGAATTTTGTGGGATATTCACGTTCCTCATTTTCCGGTACCTTGGTTATGAGAAATTACATAGTGACATTGTTGGACTGAAACGGAGATGGGGTTGAATAGGAGCGCTATTTCTTTTTCACTTTGATCGGATTCAACTTCATTCTCACTCCAATAGTGTTGGAATCCAAATATGCAAATCTGGACCCTCTGTGCATAATGCACTAATCCAAGATCACGCTAATACACAGTGTCAACATAAATTAATATTATTCTACACAAGGTAAAAATAAGAATAAACGACTAATTTGATTAATAAATAACGGTTGTGACCTTATGGTTGAGTTTACACTTCTGATGCCATGCAGGGTTGAGCACTAAGTAAATAGACGATAGCGGAACAAAAACAACTCCAGCGGGAACCCATCGACTTGCTACAAGCAACCGACCGGGATCAAGACTTAGCGATCAACCTCTTTGCAGAACTCATCCTCAAAAGTAGGCGAAGATTCCTCCACTTCAGCTGAATGATTGCAGCAAGAATGAGTACTCCGAGTGCCTCAACAAGTTGTACCACATAATACAATTATAGATGATGGTTTATTTCAAAGAAATAGCTTATATGGTTATTTTGTAAAAAGTAACACTTGCATTTGAGTAAAAATAATAGATTGAAAGTGTAATTTTAAAGAAATAAACAATAATAATTCGACAAATATTTTCACAAAGCTTGATCAATTTCTTTCACAAAGTCATATAAGTTATTTCACATAGCTATCCCTTAACAATTGTTTTTATGAAGTTATGTTCATGACCGCGGACGTGGCTATTCGAATAGATTGATTAACAATATGAAGATGTTGTACACTTTACTCACATGATATAACTAGTGTAGCTAGCACCAATCATAACAAAACTTTTTCGAAACTTCAACTCAATAATTTGACACTTCCTACAGTATATCCGCCAGGCACCAAACCCCTACAAAGATTGTTAGCCTGTTGCACACCGTTGGATATGGATACGTCGAACCACTCATAATATGAGTCACAACAAGGATAGAATCATACCTCCACCCTGACACACAGTCTAACCTACATGCATAAGGAATCAATATCAAGACTCTATAACTTACTAAGTTAGGTATATCTCATACCAGGCATGTGGTCGTACAGGTATAGCTCAATTCAATGGCGTACAAAATTAAGCCCTTAGTTAACCAAGGCAAGTTGCCAAACTACTACAACTTATCGACATTCATATTTTTCAAATGCACACAGCTCCACCATATCACAATCCCATCCACCTGCCTCAGCCTAAATCTTTTCCCACCCTGTTGATTAAGTGTAATACATGCCATCAATAGTTGACAACATATTGCACACAGTTTTTCACAAAGCATTCCATATTCGATTAGTCAAGTTTAGATTTGCAACTCAAAATGATATCAATGACTTGTTGCATGGCTAAGCATACTAATCGTATCTAATCAACCTACGTTGGTGCTATGATAATACCAACTAGTAATTATCTAAGCTAGGGTGGCAAATGATCATGGTAATACAATAAGCTAGGTGGATATAATCAAGTGGTGTATAGCTAATCCCAAAATATTTAAAAAATAAATAATTCAAATAGCAAGGAATAGTTGGAATCAAATTAATTTTGAAAAACTGGGTTCAACATGGTCAAACGTACAACTTGCCTTGAAACAAGTCTTGGCATCGGTGTTGAGCTTGATCAACTCCTCTTTCCTCGAAAACCCGTATATCAACGTCTACTCGCAAACGAAAGCAAAAACATAAATAAATATCACAACAGAGCAACAAACAAAATTCAAAAATTAAATAAAAATCATATAAAGGTGGATCTTGAATTTAGAGACTTGAATGGGCTCAATCGGAGTTCGTATAAGGAAGAACGGTCTCTTAGAAGATTAAAATCTAAGAAAAAGAGAGAAGACTATTTCAAAATTTTGGAATTCTCTTTCTGAAGGAAATAATGAAATATTGCGTCACCAATGAATTTCAGAATTAAAAGAACATATCAAAAATAGGAAATAGCAACTGATGGGTGGGACCCATGGTCTATGGACCGGGTCCAGGGATTTGGGTCCATGGGTCGACACGTCACTGGCTAGGTCTATCATGGACCTAGTCCATATAGGATTGGATTTGGTGTGAGTGCAAAGGTGGGCCGACTCAGCGCTGACGTGGCTGATACACAAGCGCTGAGGTGGCGCTGACATGGCGTACACTTGGTGGGCAAGTGGCTTCCACATTGACTCGATGGCGGCGAGACTCGGGAACCAACGCTTGATGGCGGTTGTAGCCACGGCGGAGCAAGCAGAGGCGCGCATTGGGAAGAGGGAACAACAGGGGTCTGTCCAGGTGGTCTGTGGGCACAAGGGGACGACAGTGTTAACCGACAGCGAGGGTTAAGCGGTAGTATCTCTATAGACATTGGTGATGCTTCAGCGACTTCAAGGTGGCGGCGGTGTAGATCCAGTCATTGTGACCCCTTTGGTGGCAATGACAGGGGTTAGGGCTCACCAACGACGGCAGAAGATGGTGACTAAGGTTATGACAACACTGTACTTATTCTCACAATTTCAATGGCTAGGCAACGACCTCGAGGCGGTGGCTAGGGTTTTTGGGTGCGGTGAGAGGCGTGGTGCAGAAAACAGGGGGAGGGTGCCCTTAAATAGCTTAGGGAGGCAGAGTCCAAAATGGAAACAGCGGCGGCATGATGAAGGAAAGCGGAGAACGTGTCGGGGATGGCGACAATGGACCAGATATGTGGGACCCACCCGTCAACGACATCGACTTAGGCATTGGACGTGTGGCGCATGCACATGTGACGCGACATATAGGTGGATTGGGCTGTGGGAGCACAGGATTGAGCAGGACGCCTCGGCTGGAGAGAGAAAGGAGATGGGCCATAGAAAGAAATCAGCCCAAGGGTTTTCCTGAGATTTTAATTCGGTTATCTAATTTACAAAATACTGAAAAATCCAAATGGTAAATTAATAAAAGCAATTGAACTCAAAAAATTTTTAGAAAAATATAAAAAATACTTCCGAGCGCAAAGAACTCAAATAAAATAATTTTGGAATTAATTGATTTTCAGATTAATCGTATTAAATTGTTTTGACTGTGAAAAGTCCTATTTAAGCTTTATGAAATTCAAATAAGATTGCTAAAATTTTCCAAGGGAAACTCTACTCAAAAGGGTTTTGAAATCTAAAAATTTGGATGTTACAAGTAGCCATCAAAGCTATGAAGATCAAAGATACAAGCGTAACTAAGTCCTATGTTGAACCTGAGCCAAACCCTGAGAGATAATTATCAAAATCACCAAAATATCATAGTGAGGGCACACAGATGGTCAAACCTCTAATGATGGGTGGTTTGACCAATGACTAATTGGCCTAACCTCTCAAATGAGCGGTCTAACCTCTCACATGGTTGAACAGTGAAATCAGCACGATTTCAAGATCATAAAATAACTCAAGTTTTGATCCGGTGATCCAAATCCCTTGAAATTTCAACCATAGCTAATTAAGAAGATCAAAAACTTATTCCAATAGACAGTCGGGAAGATCGAGGCCAAGGTTCGACCAATTTCTTAGATGATGGCAATAGCACACACGAACCTAGGAGATTCAAACTTTGATCCAAAAAGTTGCTCGTGGGCAGATGAAGTTTAAGATGATCCGAGACGTAATCTCACATGTCCCAGCAAGCAAGATCATAGCAAGAAACCATAAGAAAACCAATGTACATCAAAATCCCAAAAAGTCATCTTAGAGAGAGTAAGAACAACAAGAGGCTCATCTCGAAGAAACTTTGCTAGGATTGATTTGAGAAGGATGTTGGTTTACAGCCACTCCTCCATCAAGATAAAATCTCAACACTTGAGCACTCAATCAATCCATCTCTCACAAATCCTAGCCTCAACAACTCCAAAGACACCAAAACATAAATTATGATTTTTCTCTAGGAAGGGCTTGGGAATTCCACAACTATACATTCCCTTTTATAGTAGAGGCTAGGTTTAGAGGGAAGACTGTAACGGGCACCCCTTAAGCCCACACACAAATAGGTCTACACTAACGCATGCTTCTCAAAGCAGATGACGAATCGGGCTTCCCGAATTGTTTCTTCGTGATCTTTATCGTCACTTAACCTAAACCGGCTCTCCTTGCGCAATCTTCCACCACGATTTAGCCAAAGGTCACCAAGACGGTATTTTGATGAAGATACCAAAATATATATTCTTGATGCTTCTCCAAAGACCGAGTTCAATCTTCTTGGAGTAATCCCATGCTTCGCCACATATTGGTTGATCAACGGCTCTCTTCATGTCGGCAAGTCTCTCCCATCTGGCTCCCACCGAAACCACCAGGGCACTTGCACCGACCCCTGCACCGCTTGATACAACCCGTAACACTGAACTTTTCGTTCGGTCTTCCTTGTCCATCTTGCGTCATACTAGATTCCAATGACTTCACCCAGTTTCCTCGATCGTTCTAGACCTCAGCTCTCCAAGCCTAGTCCCGATCATCCTCGTCGTTGACCTCCATGCCTCTTGCACAAGAATAGACCAAGAAATCGATTTCGGGTACAAGTTCTTCGCAACTTGACCCACATTAGTCCAAATATGCATCTTGCAACACATGCACTCAAACCCATGAAATTCACCTAACCTATAATCATCGCCGCCTTGCCAGCCAGCAAATAAGGCAAAATCGATCAGACCGCCAACCATGGCTGGTTTGACTGCCAGCAAAGGGACTTAGCTAAATTTTCTCTCTAAAAATCCGCACCCTCAATAGAAATTTAAAACAAATAGAACTTTTGCCTCGAGCTCTAAAAAATATGAGACCAAGTGCAGAAGAATTTTCTCTCTCGCCTACACCCTATATTTTTGGCCTGACCCAAAACCCAAAAATCGAGCTTTTGACCGATCTGACCGTCGCTCAGTGCCGAATTTACTGTTGGCCCTTTGGTCTGCCCATGGGCTGGTCTGACCGCCTGAGGTGGCCGGTCAAACTGCCAGCAAGGTTGGTCTGACCGCCTAAACCTAACAACATCTGAATTTTTTGTCGAAAACAGGTGTTTCAACAAATCATCGCCACCATTGCCAATTTTGTTATCATCCTAAGATCATGAGCATATCCCCATGATATCTACAATCTATCCCTTGATGAACACATTGGCAATTTGTCAAAATGCAAGCTGGAGGTTTGTTTTAAAAAACACTCGACGTTTTCGCGCAAAAGCACTACTTGGCCCATAAGCAAGAGAAAGCCATAAAAATGACCAAGATAGCTTCAGGGATGCAGAAGCAAGTTAGGTGAGGCAATAGAGGGCATAAAAGCTTCAATTTCCAAATAGAAGTAAAAAATCTCACTCAAGGTCCATATGAAAAAATAATTATTCAATTTGACCTTTGATCATTGTGAGGGATCAAGAGATGCAATTCAAGTTCACATGAGATGCTTCCCCTACTATGATGACCAAATTTTTTTTGAATTATCATTTTATCCTTTGTTTTCTCCTATTAATTAGCTATCCTTTTACCATTTTTGCTATATCTTCTCCCCCCTTTAACAATGGAGTCATTAAGGAATCATACATTTCTCTCATCCAAGGATAACATGCAAGAGATGAGATAGAAGCATAAAATGGAACATGCATGCAATACAATGTAGTGAATTCATTTTTTGGATTTTTCAATTTTGGATTACAAGAAGCTTTGAAGATTACCCACAAGAACAAACTAGCATGTCTAATTTGCACAAGTCATATCAAGCAAGACAAGCTATCAAGATTTTATCTAGACATATAAAGCAAATCTAAGATAGAAAGCTTAAGATAAAGCATTCAAGTGATTACAAGTTAAGCACTGCTTCAATTTTAGCAATTTCAGAAAAAGAGATCCTAGAATGATAATAGCAATGCCAAAATATCAATATGAGATCAAGAAGCTAAAAGTGATAATTCTAGTGAGCATAAGTTCCAAAGTGAATCATGTTTCCCAAAATTCCTCATGAACCTATACTTCTACAATAGTTATCAGTTTGCAATTGAACAACAAATGTAGAAGTTGTTAAATGGTTTATCTTAGTAGAGTAAGTCCTGGACTAGGAGTCATCCACAACTACCCTAAGCTTCATCCAAAGCGACAAATATTAAGGTTCATGTTAGATTTGACAAGCAATCACCATGAGATTGTCCGGATCATCAAACTATCTTCAAGTTCATATCATTTGACGTGCAGTTTTGTGAGAATAGTTTGGCACAAATTTAGCCACATGAGTATCCTAAAGCTTGAATTTCCATTTTACACAAGAATAAAAGCAATTTTAAGATGCACAAAAGAACTAGAAGCTCAACTAATGTTCAATCTTAGATCCAAGAGCTAATAAAGCAATTTTGACATGCAAGTGTCATAAAAGGATCACTAATGTTGCAACAAACTAGAAGATCTACAAATTGCAGTTTTTTATTCAAGTTGTCTTAGAATTAGAGCACATCTAACAAAGACTAAGCTACACATGAGAAGACATCATAATTTTAGATAGTCAATGAACAAGCGATGGCATTGAGCAAAATTAAAATACTAAAGCTCAAGAGGGTAATAAGTAAAGCTTCATGAAGTAAGGACAGAAGCATAAGGATTATCATACAATGCATATTTTTGGGATTTTCGTATGAATACAATATGATACAATGAGATGCAAGATAAATGCAAAATCTAAAAAGATTAAGAAGGTCAAAAAGCTCATAAGAAGATCAAAGATAAGATAAGATAAGATGAACAAGGAAAGCTCGGAAGAGAATTATCTACCCCTCAAACCAAGTCATGGCGATAAATTACCCCTAACTCCTCAAGGTGGCAAATCTAGTTGGGTATAACGGCTTGGTGACAATGTCAGCTAACTGAGACTCGGACTCCACAAACTCTAGCACAATATCACCCTTCTCTACATGGTCTCTAAGGAAGTGATGGTGAATGACAATGTGCTTGGTCCTCGAGTGTTACACCGGGTTCTTGGCTATGTTAATGGCGCTAGTGTTATCACACAAAAGTGGCACACTATCGAAGGATAACCCATAGTCCCTAAGGGTGGACACCATCCATAAAATCTGACTACAACACCTAGCAGCAGCTACGTACTCAGCCCAATCGTGGACTGTGCAATAGAAGACTACTACCTAGAAGATCAAGAGACAAGAGAAGTGCCTAAGAAGTGACAAGTGTCTAAGGTGCTCTTCCTATCTAGCCTACAGCCCACAAAATCTGAAGCCAAAAACCCACGAATAGATAATAAAGATAAGAAGGAACACCAAATGCCATACTGGAGGGTAGACTGGAGGTACCTGAAGATGCGTTTGATGGCTTGGCAATGGGAAGTGCTCAGAGACGCTTAAAACCTCGCACAAAGGTAGACCGCGAAGCGGATATCCGATCTTGAGAACTCAGGTAGATGAGGGAGTTGATCATGATGTGGTACTCACGTTGATCAACAACTTCTCCTTCCTCATCTAGATCCAAAGAAGTTGAAGTCACCATGGGAGTGGCGATCGGCTTGCAGTCACCTATCTCGAAATGCTTGAGCAGATCCTTGGTTTACTTCGTCTAATGGAAGAAGATCCATTCCATACATTGCTTGATTTTAAGCCCTAGAAAATAGTTGAGTTCTCATATCATGCTCTAGGGGTTTGCTTAAGACCATACCAGGCTTTGGATACCTTGAAGGCATGATGAGGGTGTTTGGGATCCTCAAAGCCAAGGGGTTTCCTAATATAAACTTCCTCCTGTGTGTACCTATTAAGAAATGCACTTCTGACATCCATTTGGTACAACCTAAAGCCCTTAGGACCAGCAAATGCAAGAAAGATGAGAATGACCTCTAATCTAGCTACAAGAGTGAAGGTTTCATCAAAATCTAACCCCTCAACTTGTCTAAAACCCCGAGCTATCAATCTAGCCTTGTTCCTGACCACAGAGTCATTCATATTTTATTTATTTTTGAACACCCAACGGGTTCCTATCACATTATGACCACTAGGAGGCTCTAGCAGGTTCCATACCTTGTTCATCTCAAACTTCTCTAACTCCTTATGCATGGCAATAGCCTAGACTCAAATCAGATAAAACATGTGATATATCGCGAGATTCGAAGGAAGCAACAAATGCAAAATGGGAGTAGAGACTCAGATCGTGATACCTGGAGTGAGTAACTCTCTCATGAAGATGACCAATCATCTGATCCGGAGGATGACACATCTGAATATAAAGTGGAGTGATAGGAGAAGATAGCACCTCTTCAACCTTCGCATGTACTTCTGATGATGAAGATGCAATAGGAGCCTCAAGTGAAGGTGAAGTAATAGAAGTAGGTTCTTCAACTGGATTAGGAGTAGTAGCAGCAACAAGCGAAAGAACATCATCCACACCATCTTCGCATTCCTCCACAAAGATGCTCTCCGATGCTTGTGAGTCACCTAAAATGTTTGATCTAGCTCTAGGGCTAGTTTCATCAAATGTGACATGACATGTCTCCATAATCATGTTAGTTTGAAGATTAAGAACCCGAAAGCCCCTTGAATGTGCAGGATAACCCAGAAATAAAGCATCAAAACTCCTAAACTCAAATTTTCCCAGATTTCTTGTCTTGAGAATGAAACACTTGGCTCCGAACTCTCAAAAATGAGAAACCAAGGGCTTTCTCCCAAACCGAAGCTCATAAAATATCGTGCCCAAAGATGGTCTCAAGAAGACACAGTTGACAATATGACAAACTGTAATAATAGCTTTGGCCCAAAACATCCTTGGAGTGATGAATTCGTCTAGGATTGTCATGGCCATCTCGACCAAGGTCATGTTCTTCCCTTTCACCATGCCCTTGTGACGTGGGACATGTGGAGAGGAGAACTGATGCTCAATACCACGCTCTACATAGAAAGAGGCAAATAAGGTATTTTTGAACTCTGTGCCATTGTCATTGTGGATCACTCTCAAGCCACCAGTAAGTTTAGAAACCAAACAAAGAACAAGATCATAAAAATGAGCAAGTGCTTCATCCTTCGAAGCAAGAAAGAACACCCAAAAATATCTTAAGAAAACGTCGACTATGACAAGAATATACTACTTGCCACTGACTCACCGAACTCTAGTAAGACCAACAGTATCCATGTGCAATAACTATCCCGGTCCGTTAGTCATGACCATAGTCAATGACGGGTGTGAGGCGGCAATTTTCTTGCCATGCTACATGACGCACATACAACATCCTTGACAGATTTGAGTTTGGACAAGCCTCTCATGAGATCAAGGCTGCTGACTCATGTCAGATGATTAAAATCAATGTGCCCCAAGCATTGGTGCCAAAGCCAGAACTCAGAAAAAGTAATCAAGCATGTGAGAGAACCAGCTAAAGATTTAGAAAAATCAGCTCCAAAAATCCTACCAACTCTAGAAATCCCAAAGACGAGCTCAACAACTGAATCAAGCACACGGCAAATATTTTTCTTAAATTTAGTCTCATAGCCATCTTTAAGAAACTGTGAGACAGAGAGCAAGTTGTACCTTAGCTTTTCCACAAGGGCAGCATCCTTCATAATGGACTTGTCGTTCACACTGATTGATCATGTTCCTTCAACCCGCCCTTATGTATCATCCCCAAAGGTGATGAGGTCATCACCCATCACTCGCGTGAAGGAGTTGAACCATCTTGAGTCTCTGGTCATGTGACGTGAAGACCCGGAGTCGACGAGCCACGCGCTCCTCCCCTTTCCGTGGCGATCCTGAAAATTAAGATATAGAAGATTGATGTGTCTCAATACTGGGGTTAATTAAACAGGACTTAGGATCCCAGTACTAAGGGAAATGTCTACGAGAAGCATATAAAATTGACTTGCTAGCCTTGAATCTATCATGAGCAATAGTTGTTGGTGATATGCCCTAGAGGCAATCATAGAGATAATTGTATCACGTCTATATTTATGTGTTATTGAATGAGTATTATTCTGTTCCTTGAATGAATCATCAGTTATAAGGATTAACGAGTATGTGACTTGTTGGTGGAACTCTTTTAACTTATATGATGTCATTCTAAATATATCTCTGGTCGGATGTCACTGGTTGGAACACCAGCGATCCTATCGACCAGAACATGTATTGATTGATGACCATGTTTCACCGGTCATGGATATAGGGATATCGAATCAATAATGTGAACACATGTTAGAGAACATGGTGTTAGATTGACCCACCTTGAAACACTGCTGATATTGTTATGATTCATGCGTCATCAGTTGGTCTCAAGTAATGTTGATGTATAATCCTTAGATCTACGATTAGCATGGTTTCCTACATGTGTAAGAGTACGCTTTGGGGTTGCTAAAGGCTACTTTGTAACTGGGTAGTCATAAAGGTAGCTTTCGAGTATACTATAAAACATAAGCAGGAATGTGATTGGTCGGATATGGGATTTGCACCTCCTAACATAACAAGAGAGATGTCTCTGGGCCCCTCGATGTGATCGGATAAAGAAAGTGCATGGTCATGCCACTGGTAATTGAAGAGTTCGACCACATGAAGTTATCTGACAATCGATCGAGAAAGTATTGAACATTCCATGGATAACATAATATCTCAACTAGAGTTCAACCAAATATCATGAGGCAAAATGAGAACACACGAGCTAGTCATTCAGTTCGATCAGATACGAACTTATCGTATGAGGATACAAGCTGGTCGTAGGCTGGTCGAACATGATCAGAGATTGGTCGAAACCTGGTCGTAAGTAGTTACGAACTGGTCGAGACTAAATATGAGTTGGTCGTAGACTGGTCGAAACCTGGTAGTAAGGAGTTACAAACTGGTCGATGTCAAATAGGAGCTGGTCGTAGACTGGTCGAAACTTGATCGTAAGGAGTTACGAACTGGTCGAGACCACATTCGAACTGGTCGAGGTGAAATAGGACATGTTCGTTGATCACATTGCATTAAGGTTCGTTCAATATAATTTGTGTGTATTCGGGAATCGTTATGTCCTACTAGGTACCACTAACGACTCATGGTTGAAAAAAGTATCTGAGCCACAACCGAACTACACATGAACCTACAGGGTCACACACTTAACGATCGATCGGTGTACGAGGACAATCGACCACGACCACTACATCGACGCGCTCTTCGTTGGACTAGGCTGCTCCAACTCTTCTTTCGCTGCACTACGCGTCTAGTGGTAGCGATCTGTGATCTCTTACTTGCATGGCATCTTGGTTTACGTGGTAGAATTTTTGAATTGCCAGCTAGCATAGCCTACTCATATCCCAACAATTGTCACTAAAACATGAGATACATCCTGTCTAGGCACATGATGAGCATGTGAAATAAATCCTAATCTAGGATTCTTCTTCTCTACATGGCCACGTCTCATGAAGGCTCTAGGTTGATGAGATGAAAGTCTAGCAAGATTTTTTCTAGCATTTTTCAACCTCCCCCTACAAAATTCAAGCAAATTCTCATACATCTTGCAATAGGCGCAATGGTACTTAGTACCACTGGGAGATGCACCATTTGCCTTAAAGGTTTCTTAAGCAAACCCTGCAGATTTGAAAATAATTTTTGCAAGTTGGGTTTTGAACTCAACTAAGCCATCTTCCAAAACTTGAATGGTATTTGGCTTGGACTTATCTTTGGCAAAGTTGTATCCTAACACTTCTTTCCCATAAAGAGTTTTAGATTTATAAAGAATCATGTTCAACTATTTTGTACCCATGGAAAAAATTTCTAATGTGTCCTTGAGATAATCATTTTCCTTTTCAAATTTAGGACATGATTCATAAGTTTTAGTCTTAACAACCCTAACATGTTTCTCCTTATGAATAGCAACTTGAACCTTGAGGGCTTCACAACTAATGCAAGTAGCAGTTTCAATTTTGACCTTAAGCTTGTCATATTTGACTCTAAAAGCCTCTATCATGTATCCATTTCTCGCTTACGTTTTAGGCAGAAAGAACAAGCAGTAGAGTCAATTTTCTCAGAAGCTACAAACTTGCTAGACTCTAAGCATTTTTCATATGGAGTTGATTTGAAATCAATTAGCGCAGTCCCGTCGATGACACACTCTATCCTTCACTCCCGTGAAGTCCCCACCAAAGTAGGATTTTATCTAGAGCTCTCCGGACTAGTCATGTATCGTTCTCACCGACCTCACCGGAATAGTTACATGACTTTCTCACCGACCTGGCTCATGCAACCCTTGTCATGATGAATGTAAATGATGCGACATCTTTATTTACTCATCAGCATAGTCCATCTCATTAACTCAATATCTCCTCCTCATTATCTCAATATCATAATCTCATTCACTCAAGGTCATCATTATCATGTATAAGAATAAGCTGAACGAAAGCATAATAAATAGCATGATAAGTAACATCAATGATCATGGTGAACAACCCATTGTTCACCACTCTACCATGTACTTGCCTTCCATACTGTGACGAGTTAGGAGGCAACGACGAATTTCTTCACTCCTGCCCCACCGCCTACACAAATATTTATTCAAATAAGAATAACAAGACATGACGTGGCTACAAGCGCTTTACCATAACCCTCTATCTAATCAATATAACCAAAAACTCAAAATGACGAATTAACTAATCACCAATATCGCCCTTCCGATCAGCGAGACGAGAAAAATCGTAATTAAATATCGTAACTCTGAATGACTTGAAACCAGTGCTCAAATACTCTTAACATAACAGGCTACGAAACTCTAGTTGGTGGGGCTCTTTGATTCGTGAAACCAATGGTCTAAACAACCGTTGAAAACAAGCGATGACATCCGTCCGAATACAAAGACAACAAGTAAAGAACATGGCATAACTTTCACTCTACAGATCCAATTGAGATGATCTTTATCAATTTGGAACGATTATTAAACAGGCTACAATAACCTAGTTGGGAAAGACTCTGATTCGGCCTTCTATTAACCCTAATGTACAGTGAAGTTCTCTGTCCTTTCAATCGATAGTCGAGAACACAAATGACGGTAAAATTGCATAACTTTTGATTGCCAACTCTACAAATTTTTTTCTTTATCAACTTGGAAATATTACTGAATTCTCTACAATATTCATTTTGGGTGGCCTTTCTGATTCGTCCTCTAAACAATTCATAATGGCGGACAAGAAAATCTACTAAATCCCGTCAACTCTCCTGACCAGTCGCACAAAAACGGATGTCCTAAACCGTAACTCCAAATCAGATGATCTCGGTTCCAAAAGAAAGCTAAGATCAAGGGCTACAACTTTATAAAAGGTGGACAGATCCAAAAATGTACGAAACTTACCCAAATCTGACGAACAAATCTGGCGTAGGGGGGAAGGTGAAGGTGGCGCAGGGGGAAGGAGAGTGGCGGCTCCAAGTGGGGAAAAGGGAAGGGGAAGGGGTTTTAGGGTTTAGGGGAGATAACCCCTTTGGCGCCCCTCATGGGCCACCCCGGCCGAGGCCCAGAGCCCAGTTTTTGAAAAAACACGAAAACCCTT
Organism: Hsuehochloa calcarea; assembly: GCA_036346395.1. Lineage (NCBI taxonomy): Eukaryota > Viridiplantae > Streptophyta > Magnoliopsida > Poales > Poaceae > Hsuehochloa > Hsuehochloa calcarea. The sequence continues at coordinate 25,139,173 of CM070606.1, forward strand.
GAATAAAAAACGATCTGATTTTCCCATTAGCTCCTTCTTGAAACTTCTTCTAGTCGCCGATTTACTTTTGGGGTATTACATTCTACCCCCTTAAACAGATTCGACCGAATCTACTCACCGATCTTCTCGAAAGAAATCAGAATGGAATGAAATAACGATATCCCAAGCTTGGAATTGCTCAGTTACTCACTTAACACTCGAGCACACCAAACGATGCGTACTTCGCATAAGGACCCCAGACGGTCAACGTGATATGCCAACTTCTAAATTTCTGAAATTTTCGGAAACCAAGAGGATCCAACTGGAACTAGAGAGTCCTCATCGCATCCACGCAATGCTAACTCTCCACCAAAAAGGTTAAATCCCAAAATTTGACATTTCAACACGAAAACAAATCCATTTTCTAAATAGGCAGTTTACGAATGAACACCACGACAGCCAAAGAAGAAACCACTCGAATGCCCAAATCAAATAGTTCTTTTGGTTTGTCTGAATTAAAATGAATCAGACATGCCAACACAACGCCAACTCAGATTGCGGAAAACAACAGTCAACAACACATAACTCAAACGAAATCAGGAAAACGCTTCACTAACCGAGGAAACATCCTTTTCCTCAGTTTCTCTTTTAGGAGTAAAACTTCTCTCGAACCTTGGAATTCGAATTCATCGCATACCACATGAGCTTAAACCTTTTAATTGAACATTCTCAAATTATGCTCAAACTGAAATACATCATTAACACCATTGTGAAGAGGCTCCATTGAATCCTCCAATTACTCTAGGCATCTCATTCTACTAATCAACATTAATTTGATTGAAGGCACCCAAAGCGCCACAAAATAGATCCCACACAATCACATTACCTCTAATTTTCAAGAACAACTCGTAATCCTCAAGACACACGCTCATGTACTACATCGTAAAGGTTCTATCAATGATCATTCCCAACGTCAGAAACTCTATTATTCCACTTTCTTTACATACACTCATTGTGTGACCAAAGGTCTAGCATAAAAATGTAAAGCCCGGATTCAACCTCTAAGACTCTTACAATAAACTTCTGGTATACTTGATAGGAAATTCTTTGATCGGATAACTAAAATTCCTGGAATCCAAACAATATCCGCAATCATTAATATCAACATTCCTCACTAATCAAGTAACTGCCTAATGTGATTAGCTTCACCAAACTTGAACCCACTAAACCACACTATTCCATTTCACTCACATGACCGCAACATACACATTCGCAAGACTCTAACTAATTGACAAAGTTCCAAACTTTTGAATATTTCAATATTCCACCGACATGAACAAGGGTTCTTGAATTACAATTCACTATTGGTTTTACTAGTTGTAACAACATAATCAGTTTTACCTCAACGACCATCATTCCTTTTGGATCCAATTCTCTACAAGACTTATATCACAAAATTAATTCTTCCTCCAATGCTCTTGAAATAACTTACAACATCAGGTCTCACATCAACATATACTTGACCACTACTAACCAGATGCCACTGTATACCCCATAAGGTTTTGTAAAACAAATTGATGAAGTGGCAAATAAAATATATTTTTTAAGCACCCGGGAAAAAAATGTTTTCTTTTCGCAACAAACATAAGAACGGGAGAAATAGACAAATAACAAGGATCTCGGAAAAGCAAAAGCGGAGACCACAATTGAGGGCATAAGTCCCACAAAAAGATAATATGAAATCTCAAATAAAACAAAGCACCACTTTTGAAAATCGAGAAACTCCTATGGGGCAAAAATAGAAAGTTTAGGCACACTTCAAGTAAACTGCGAGTTACAAAACTTGACTTCGATCTCGAATACTTCTACTTCACTCTTTCTTTAACAAAGAAAGTAATTCTTTTTTATTATAACGTCACGTTGCTCACTCAAACAAGAAAAGTTGTAAGACCAAATCACATGAATCACTTAAGAACCAATAAAGCTTTCCAACAAGCCACTTGCTCAATCCAATCCCAGCTACTACATAAACCATGAACTACAAAAGATCACGGATGCAAAACTTGAAAATTTTCATTTGAGCGATACCACGAGTGACGATCAAATTACCTTCTTTCTATAAGAATCGACAACACACTACCAATCTATTGCTGATAATCTTACTAACATCCGAATAATACATCGTTAACGAAAATTCATCATAGTCTAACCTTCCATTGTACAGCTCTCTAAAAACTCACCAAATTATTTCATACTACTTTATCATCTCATCCTCAAATCGAGAGTCCACCAAAAGCTTACAAACTCACTACAAAACAACTTTATTTTAGCAGAGATCTACTACACAAATCAAAATGTTATACCAAAACCCTTTCATTATGGACATGCTATCGTCCGACAATTCCACTGTAACAGCCCAAAATTTCAATTTCATTTAAAAATAAGACTTTATTAATTTTTGTGGATTTTCTGGAATTTTTAAAAGCTTTTCACTAAAGTATATTAAGGCTAAAAGAATTTATGTGCAAAATCTATTACCAACTAAAAATTGGAATTATTTTATTTAAGTCCAGAATGCCTCATAGAATTTATGTGAATTTTCTCAAAATTTTTGGACTTCATTTACTATTTTCTAAAGCATATTTGAATTTCTGGAATTAAATCAATTGAAAAAGGTTTAAAATCTTACACATCTGATCGGGCCAAGCCAAAGATCCTTTGCTTCTCGGCCCAACTCTTCCCGCGCGCGAGTAACGCGGGCCGTCCGATCGAAATCGGACGGCCGACAATCAATCCGCCCGCGCTCTCTCTCCTTCTCTCTGTCTCGCTGTCAGGTGGGGCCCGCTGCAACAGTGTCGTCTTCCTCGCCTCCTTCTTCCCCGCGCGACGCCGCCATTACCGCCCTTCACTGCCGCCATCAAGTCCGCGATTCCCTCCCCCATTTCTCTCGCCATCATGCGCGTTAACAACGCCAGCTTCCACCGCGTTCATTCCCGCCATTACCCCCCGTCATTTCGCCCGTGCGCCCCCTCTCTCGCCGTCGCCACATCGCCGCCACGATCTCCATCTCCGCCTCCCTCGCCTATAAAAGCGCCCCATTGCGCATTCTCTCCACATTCCATTCCACCTACTCGTAACCGCGCCACTCTCTCGCCGGCAATTGGAGTTTTCCCCTCGGTGGCCAAGCTCCATCTTCTTCGATTCCGCGACGGCAAGCACTCCCGACCACCGCGACCGCACCATCGCCCGGTGACCTCCGCGATCACAGTGCGCGCCTCGTCTTCGCCTAGAGATCCCCGGAGCACCTTCGCCACCAACAACCGAACCTCACCGCCGCCTCTCGCCGTCGCCGACCACCTTCCGGCCATTCTCCGCCGCCGCCAGGTAGCGCTCTCGCATCGATGATCGTCTCACGAGTGTTTTGCGCACTCACCGAGCCCGCCGCCGCCGTTGCGGAACCTCGGTTCCGAGCGCCGCCTCCCGGTGCTGATGTGGCCGGCCAAGTCGGCGCCACCTTGGCGCCACATGGGCACTTTGGCTGACGTAGCAGCCACATAGACGCCAGCGTGGACGGCCAGCGCCCGGCCGCCGCCTCCCTGACTGCTTGCGTCGCGCAGAGTCCACCGTGGATTCGGGTGACGCCGTGGACTCGATCCATACTGTTTGGGCCCACATGTCGCCTCTCGTGAGCAGTCACGACGCATGCTTGCATAATAAATGGAATTTCCTTTAGAAAATTAATTGGAAATTCGAAATTCTGATTTTGAATTAAATTTAGATTTAAACTTCCAGGAGCTCGTATTTCTTCATACAAACTCCGATTTAGGTGATTCAAATTTCTAAATTTGTATAAAATCAAGATCTAGCTAACTAAACCAAAATTATTTAATTTGGAGTTAATTTGAATTTTCATTTGAATTTATTTGTGTTCATTTGAATTCGTTTGAATTTGGAATATTTTCGCAGTATAGATTTTGACGACTCGGAGAGCTTGACACTATTGAAGAAGTAGAATACAGGAATTTGAGCAAGGCAAGTTACACCATTGACCATTTTGCCCCAATATTTAAAATTATTTAATTCTGTTTTAAATTATTATTGGATGCATAATTGTATTTAATTATTTTAAATTCCTGTTTTAAATATTTAATTATTCCAATTCCTTTGTATAGCCAAATTTGATTGTTGTATTACCAATTCCTTGTAGCCTTAGTCAAATGAATTTAAAAATAAATATATGCATAGCAAATGCTTAGACCATGAAATATTTGACTTTGGGAGAATTTAGCCAAAATTTCATAAATTGATAAAAAGCCTATGACATTGCCTTGTCATGGTGGACTTTTGCAAATGTCTTTGAAAATCTAAAATAAAAAAAAAATGGTTTGTACTTGGGCAAACATGGACCGTTGGTGGGTGCAAGTTTATGCACGGGCTCAATCTGGGTAGGATTGAGGCCCAGGGGTTATTTTGAAAGTCGCCCAAGTAGATTAAGGACCGGCCTTTGAGCCGCATCTTGCAAAAGCTCCACCGTACTACCACATGTTCTGTATGGGCAGAACCAGGCTTAATAATTTGTATTACCTCAGTATTATTTATGCCATTTTTGTTGTGTGGGTGTCGGTTAGACTTTATTCCCACTTGGCGCAAGAGGGGGTTTCCAGCAGGTGGTTAGCCTAATGGAAATGAAACCTTAGCGGGCATATTGGTAATGAGGTAGTGCATTGGAAACGCCTTGTGATAATTGCCTAGTCACACACCTAAGGAAGTGTGTATTGGCCGACATAACGGGCAAATTATCTCTTGTGGGTAAAGTTGTACAACCTCTGCAGAGTGTAAATCTATTCGAATAGCCGTGTCCACGGTTATGGACATGCTGAGCAAAGCCACTCTAAGTTAGATTTATTTTTGGTTTTAAAATAACTTTGGACATGATTTGAGGATGGTTAATCCTTGTGGTAAATTTGGGCGGGTAGCCTTGTGATAGGAGGGTATCCTTCACCATGTTTCATATGGAGGTTATCCACTATAAAATGATCAATTTTAAATCTGATTTTAGTTATGAAATGAAAATGTGCCTTGAAATTTAGTATAACTATTTAAACCAAAAAGGCTGATTTATGCAAATAAACCCTACAACCTTCCTTTGAATAATTTATGCATGCATTCTAAATTTCAGATTGGTGTAATTTATAGCACGCTTGTAGTGCTCACTCTTGCTGAATATTATTATTCAGAGAAGACTGCTATCCGAAGGTGAGGAGCGGGACGATTAGGCGACCTCCGCACGATTGCTCGTGGCGTATCGTGTGGCTACCATTATATTTTGCTTCCGCTTATGTTTTATTTGGCCTCGGCCCAGGTTGTAATAAACTCTATGCTTATTAATATACACTTTGGATATGTTTGTGATAACATTTTGTGATTGTGTACATCGGAAATCTGGACTAGTGTATGAACACAGAGAATTCGGATCCTTCGTCCGGGTTCGACAAAAGTGGTATCGAGCAGTTGATCAGAGGTCGTGACCTAGAAAGAAATCAAACCCTTAAGGATTTATTTTGAAAATTTAAAAATAACTTGGTCTTTCAGAGTCATTTCTCAACTTTTCTCTTGAAAAATTATTTACTAACTCATCGCCTTTTCAAAAATTGTAGATGGCTGAAGTTCCGAATGCCATTTCCCATGGAGGCTTTGCTGGTCATTGGGCTGCCATTCTCTGGAAGATGATGCAGCATTTGGACTTTGAAGAAAGACCGACGTATCAAGGATACAAGTATAAGGTGGGAAATCAGGAACGGTGGAGAGTAGAGGTGATCCTCTACTCCAATCTATCGCCGAACACAGACTTCCACGTCTTCGATGCCCCAATGCGACGAGACACCTTCGCCGAAGGCATCCAGGATGCAGCTAGGGAAGCAACCCGCAGACTTCGCTACATCTACGATCACCGCCTCAACGGCACTGGGTTCCACTATTACCCAATGCACATCCCAACCCGGCATGACAGTGCTTTTCGCTCAACTAGAGATGAAGACTGTCCCGACCGCACTCATCAGGTGGATCTGGCCAGAGCCATGGATTATGCTTACGGGAATACACTAGATGAGCTGTCTCTCCTGCAAGTAAAATTACAAGATGAAGAAAAGTTGAAGACCGCAGAAAGGAAGGCGGCCTCCTACAAGGAAGGCGAGGCTAGTTCTAGTGAGCCAGATTATACCCCAATAACACCATAGTTTTGACCTTAAATTTTTCCTTTAGTTGCGAATTATGAGCTACCAAACCTTTGTAGTAGCCATAATGAATTAATAAAATAAAAATAAATTATTTTGCCGAAATGTTCTTGCCTTGTGTTTGTTGAATTTGGGCTATTTTAGATCTATACTCTTATAATTCCTGTCTCTCTTGTCTAATCTGTGAAGAATTCATCAGATGGTGACCACCCGCACCGGAAGTGTCAGTGCTAGAGGGCAAGGAAATGAGAATGCCGAATATCAGGAAAACCCAGTTCAACAGCCACCACCTCCTCCAATCAAGCTCTCGATCGGGCGCCAAATGATGGCCAATCAGACTCATCTGATTGAGTTGCTAGCCCAGTCCCTTCACAGCAATCAGAATACCCAAGCGTCAGCAGCCTATCATGCTCCTCCACCTCCCGCAAGAGTAACTTTGTCAGAGTTCATGAGGATCGCCCGCCAACGTTTTGAGTAGCACGGAACCCATGGACGCAGATGATTGGCTCAGGGCCATTGGAAAGAAACTGGATGTTGCTCGAGTACAGATCGTGAGAGAGTTTTGTTTGCCTCTCATCAATTGATTGGTCCCGCATCAGAATGGTGGGATAATTTCAGCATGTCCCATGCTAATGCCCAAGAAATCACTTGGGATGAGTTCATGCAAGCTTTCCGCCGATCTCACATTCCATCTGGCATGATTACCTTGAAAAAGAAGGAGTTTCGCTCGCTCCGCCAAGGAAACCGTTCAGTTGGCGAGTATCTGCATAAGTTTAACCAACTTGCTCGCTATGCCCCTGAGGATGTAGCCAGAGATGAAGACAGGCAAGAGCGATTTCTGGAAGGGTTAAACGACGAACTCTCTGTTCGTTTGATTTCTCAGGATTTTACCGACTTTCAGCAGTTGGTAAATAAGGCCATACGCCAGGAAGGCAAACATCAGGAAATGGAGAATCGCAAGCGGAGGATGGCAGCTCAGAAGTTTAACTCGAGGATCGCCCAAGCCTCGTTTCACTCAATCTCAACCACCTCGGCGTGGAGATTCGGACTACTACACCGAGAGTTCCGGCTCGATTCGCGCCCAAATACTCCGGATTCCGTAGTAGTTCATCCGGAGGGCGCCAGCAGGCCACCTATTTCCACAGCGAGAATCACTTGCTTTCATCGCAACGAGTTGGGTCACTATGCCAATAAGTGTCCCAAGAAGCGAGAACCGCCACCCCGTCAAGCCAACTCCGGAGTTTCATCTGCGGCGGTCCTCAAGACCGGTGGTCGGTTCATGAAGGGACGTGTGAATCACGCCACCGCAGAGGAAGCTTATGCGGCACGGATGTTGTTCTTGGTACGTTCCTTGTCAACTCGATACAAAGATCGTTTTATTTGATTCCGAGCTTCGCATTCTTTTGTGTCAAATAAGTTTGTGGAAAAATATGGGTTATCTACCTCCCCTTAGTTAAGCCCATGTTAATCCATTCCCGGGCTCGTAAATGAGGGCTAGCTTATTCATCCAAATCTTACCTTTGAAATCTCGGAGTAACTTTCTCGGCCAACTTAATAGTCTTGCGTTCGCAAGGATTGGACGTAATTTTGGAATGGATTGGCTTGCCAAAAATCGTAAGCGTGATAGATTGTGCTAGTAGATCTATCAACCTCACCAATGAACAAGGGATTTCAGAGAGTTCCAACCCAAGACTTCTACGGAAAGAAGTCCTATCTTGACCAGCTTTAAAGGAAGTGAAACTAGAAGATATACCGTGGTACAAGAATATCCGGATGTTTTTAGGAGGACTTACAGTATGCCACGGACGGGACATAATGTTCTTAATTGACTTAGTCCTGTGGATCGCCCAATTTCGAGCGACCCTACAGAATGCGGCAAACGATCTAGCAGAGTTGAAGAAGCGGATCAAGAACTACTGAGTAAAGGTTACATTCAACCGAAGTTCATCGCCTTGGGAGCTCCAAGACTATTTGTCAAAAGAAAGACAATAGTATGAGAATGTGTGTGGACTATAGATCACTCAACGAGGTAACAATCAAAAACAAGTACCAGTTACCTAGGATAGATGATCTGCTTGATCAACTTAAAGGAGCCGATGTTTTCTCCAAAATTGATTTGAGATCAGGCTACCATCGCTAAAAATCGACCGTAAGATATTCAAGACACCTTCACCACCGGATATGGATCATGCGAGTTCACAAAGTGATGTCATTTGGACTAACAAATGCCCTCGCTTATTTCATGAATATGATGAACAAAGTGTTCATGGAATTCTTGGATAAGTTTGTGGTGGTATTCATAGATGATATTCTCATCTATTCAAGAGATATGGAAGAGCATGAAAACATCTCGTAATTATTTTGGGCAAACTCCGAGAACACCAACTTTATGCCAAACTCAAGAAAAGTGAATTTTGGCTCACCAAGTGGCTTTTCTTGGACACATTGTGTCGGCAGGAGGAGTTGCATGAGACCCTCAAAGGTTGAAGTCAGAATGGATTGAAGCAACCCAAGTCATCACGTATGAGAAGTTTTCTGATTAGTGGGTACTACCATGATTCATTGAAAGTTTCTCCAAGATCGCCAAACCCATGACTCAACTTCAAGAAGGAAAAGAAATTTGAATGGACAAGTGCTTGTGAACATAGTTTTCAAGAGTCAAGAAAAGACTAGTCTCAAAGCACTGCTAGTTTTACGGATATACGTAAGGATTTTGAAGTTTTCAGGACGCATCCCGTGGGCTAGGATGTGTCTTGATGCAGAAGGAAAGGTTGTGGCTTATGCATCTCGCCGATTAAGGCCACATGAAGGAAATTATCCAACTCATGATTTAGAGTTAGCAAAGAATTGTGCATGCTTTGAAAATCTGGCGGCATTATCTTATTGGTAATCACTGTGAGATTTTCACAGATCATAAGAGTTCAAATACATCTTCACCCAAATGATCTTAATCTCGTGCAAAGAAGATGGTTAGAGCCGATAAAAGATTATGACCTTGGAATTCATTATCACCGGGTAAAGCCAACGTGGTAGCAGATGCTCGAGTAGGAAAGCATACCGCAACACGGTGTTAGTTCAAGAAAATCAACCGAGTTGTATGAAGAACTAAAGCATCCGAACTGAAATTGTCGGTCAAGGTCAGATCAACACAAAGGAAGTCCAACCAACCATACAAAGTCAGATCAAAGAAAAACAGCTAGAAGACGAAGACATCAAAGAAATCATGAAGAACATAAGAAGAGGCAAAGCCCTGTGATTTTCTCAAGGCGAGCAAGACAAGATGGTTTGGCAACCGCATCGTGTACCTAAACATCATGAAACCGCATAACCGATTCTCGAAGAAGCTCATGAATCACCTTACTCTATCCATCCCGGAGTACCAAGATGTACCAGATCTCAAGGAAAAGTATTGGTGGGTCAAGATGAAGCGAGAGATCGCTGAGTTTGTTGCACGTTGTGATGTGTATCAGCGTGTTAAGGCAGAGCACGAGAGACTGCGGATTGTTACAACCATTACCAATTCCCGAGTGGAAATGGGAGGAGATTGGTATGGATTTTATCACCGGACTACCTAGGACCCAATCAAGTTGTGATTCCATTTGGGTGATAATTGACCGATTAACAAAAGTGGCTCATTTTATTCCACCAAGACCACTTACGAAGCAATAAGTTAGCAGAATTGTACATGGCAGGATCGTCTCTACATGGTATACCCAAGAAAATTGTGTCTGCATGAGGTTCGCAGCTCACTTCAAAATTTTGGCAGAGTCTACATGAAGCTTTGGGAACCGGACTCAACTTCAAAGACATGCCTTATCATCCCCAAATAGATGGCGGACCGAACGTGTAAATCAGTCCTAGAAGACATGCTTGACTTGTGCTATAGATTATGGAAGAAGTGGGATAAGAATTTGCCCTATGCGAATTTTCCTACAACAACGACTTTCAAGCTAGCCTACAGATGTCGCCATTTGAAGCATTGTATGGAAGAAAGTGTAGAACCCTCTCCTTTGGGATCAAGTAGGAGAACACCAATTCTTGGACTGAATTGATAAAAGAAGTGAAAGTAAGGTAAAAGCAATAAGAGAACGTCGAAAGTAGCTCAAACCCGACAAAAGAGTTATGCCGATAATCGTCGGAGAGAACTATCCTTCGAGATGGGAGATTTTGTCTATCTCAGGGTAACTCCACTCGAGGAGTGAAGAGATTTCGAGACTAAAGGAAAACTCGCACCCATTTGTCGGACCTATAAGATTTTGGCAAAAGAGGTGAAGTTGCTTATCGCTTGGAACGACAAAGATCTCATCATTTGCTCACAATGTCTTCCATGTATCCCAGTTAAAGAAATGTCTCAGAGTATCAACAGAAAAAACACCGCTCGAGAGCATCGATCTTCAGGAAGATCTCACCTATGTGGAACAACCAATCAAGATTCTCGATGTGGCAGAACGCGTCACCAGAAGCAAAGTCATTCGTTCTTGTAAGGTTCAGTGGAGCAATCATTCAGAAGAAGAAGCTACCTGGGAGCGAGAAGAAGTTTTGAGAGCCGAGTATCCCTACCTTTTTGCTGACCAAGTCTGAATCTCGGGGTCGAGATTCCCTTTAAGGGGGGTAGGTTTGTAACAGCCCAAAATTTCAATTTCATTTAAAAATAAGACTTTATTAATTTTTGTGGATTTTCTGGAATTTTTAAAAGCTTTTCACTAAAGTATATTAAGGCTAAAAGAATTTATGTGCAAAATCTATTACCAACTAAAAATTGGAATTATTTTATTTAAGTCCAGAATGCCTCATAGAATTTATGTGAATTTTCTCAAAATTTTTGGACTTCATTTACTATTTTCTAAAGCATATTTGAATTTCTGGAATTAAATCAATTGAAAAAGGTTTAAAATCTTCACATAAAGATCGGGCGAAGCCCAAAGATCAGGCGCTTCTCGACCCAACTCTTCCCCGCTGAACGCGGCCGTCCGATCGAAATCGGACGGCCGACAATCAATCCGCCCGCGCTCTCTCTCCTTCTCTCTGTCTCGCTGTCAGGTGGGGCCCGCTGCAACAGTGTCGTCTTCCTCGCCTCCTTCTTCCCCGCGCGACGCCGCCATTACCGCCCTTCACTGCCGCCATCAAGTCCGCGATTCCCTCCCCCATTTCTCTCGCCATCATGCGCGTTAACAACGCCAGCTTCCACCGCGTTCATTCCCGCCATTACCCCCCGTCATTTCGCCCGGTAACGCCCCCACCTCTCTCGCCGTCGCCATTCGCGCCCACGATCTCCATCTCCTCCCCTCGCCTATAAAGCGCCCCATTGCGCATTCTCTCCCACATTCCATTCCACCTACTCGTAACTTCGCCACTCTCTCTCCCGGCAATTGGAGTTTTCCCCTCGGGGCGAAGCTCCATCTTCTTCGATTCCGGCGACAGCAAGCACTCCCCAGCCACCGCGACCGCACCATCAGCTTCAGTGACCTCCGGCGATCCTGGTGCGCGCCTCGTCTTCGCCTAGAGATCCCCGGAGCACCTTCGCCACCAACAACCGAACCTCACCGCCGCCTCTCGCCGTCGCCGACCATCTTCCGCCATTCTCCGCCGCCAGTAGCGCCTCGCATCGATGTCGTCTCTCGAGTGTTTTGCGCACCACCGGAGCCCGCCCGACCGCTGTTCACGAACCTCGGTTCTCGAGCGCGCCCTCCCGGTGCCGATGTGGTCTGGCCAAGTCGGCGCCACTGGCGCCACATGGGCACTTTGGTCGACGAGCGACCACATAGACGCCAGCGTGGGCGGCGCGCCCGGTACGCCAGGCCCGCTCGCCTGATCATTGCGTCGCCGAGTCCACCGTGGATTCGGGTGACGCCGTGGACTCATCCATCTTGTTTGGGCCCACATGTCGGTCTCTGTGAATGCTGTCACGACGATGCTTGCGCAATAAATGGAATTTCCTTTAGAAAATTAATTCGGGAAATTCGAAATTCGATTTTGAATTAAATTTAGATTTAAACTTCCAGGAGCTCGTATTTCTTCATACAAACTCCGATTTAGGTGATTCAAATTTCTAAATTTGTATAAAATCAAGATCTAGCTAACTAAACCAAAATTATTTAATTTGGAGTTAATTTGAATTTTCATTTGAATTTATTTGTGTTTATTTGAATTCTGCTTGAATTTGGAATATTTTCACAGATAGATTTTGACGACTCCGGAGAGCTTGACACTATTGAAGAAGTAGAATACCAGGAATTTGAGCAAGGCAAGTTACACCATTGACCATTTTGCCCCCAATATTTAAAATTATTTAATTCCTGTTTTAAATTATTATTGGATGCATAATTGTATTTAATTATTTTAAATTCCTGTTTTAAATATTTAATTATTCCAATTCCTTTGTATAGCCAAATTTGATTGTTGTATTACCAATTCCTTGTAGCCTTAGTCAAATGAATTTAAAAATAAATATATGCATAGCAAATGCTTAGACCATGAAATATTTGACTTTGGGAGAATTTAGCCAAAATTTCATAAATTGATAAAAAGCCTATGACATTGCCTTGTCATGGTGGACTTTTGCAAATGTCTTTGAAAATCTAAAATAAAAAAAAAATGGTTTGTACTTGGGCAAACATGGACCGTTGGTGGGTGCAAGTTTATGCACGGGCTCAATCTGGGTAGGATTGAGGCCCAGGGGTTATTTTGAAAGTCGCCCAAGTAGATTAAGGACCGGCCTTTGAGCCGCATCTTGCAAAAGCTCCACCAGACTACCACATGTTTCAGATGGGCGTAACCTGGGCTTAATAATTTGTATTACCTCAAGATTATTTATGCCATTTTTGTTGTGTGGGTGTCGGTTAGACTTTATTCCCACTTAGGCGCAAGAGGGGTTTCAGCAGTGGTTAGCCTAATGGAAATGAAACCTTAGCGGGCATATTGGTAATGAGGTAGTGCATTGGAAACGCCTTGTGATAATTGCCTAGTCACACACCTAAGGAAGTGTGTATTGGCCGACATAACGGGCAAATTATCTCTTGTGGGTAAAGTTGTACAACCTCTGCAGAGTGTAAATCTATTCGAATAGCCTTGTCCACGGTTATGGACATGCTGAGTAAAGCCACTCTAAGTTAGATTTGTTTTTGGTTTTAAAATAACTTTGGACATGATTTGAGGATGGTTAATCCTTGTGATAAATTTGGGCGGGTAGCCTTGTGATAGGAGGGTATCCTTCACCATGTTTCATATGGAGGTTATCCACTATAAAATGATCAATTTTAAATCTGATTTTAGTTATGAAATGAAAATGTGCCTTGAAATTTAGTATAACTATTTAAACCAAAAAGGCTGATTTATGCAAATAAACCCTACAACCTTCCTTTGAATAATTTATGCATGCATTCTAAATTCTGTATTGGGTGTAATTTGCGAGCACAGTTGTAGTGCTCACTCTTGTGAATATTATTATTCAGAGAAGACTGCTATCCGAAGGTGAGGAGCGGGGCGATTAGGCGGCGACCTCCGAGACGATTACTCGTGGCGATCGTGTGGCTACCATTATATTTTGCTTCCGCAATGTTTTATTTGGCCTCGGCCCGCTTGTAATAAACTCTATGCTTATTAGTATACACGCTGGATATGTTTGTGATAACATTTTTGTGACTGTGTACACTGGAAATCCTGGACTAGTGTATGAACACAGAGAATTCGGGATCCTTCGTTCCCGGGTTCGACATCCACTATCATGAAAGCATAGGCCACCAATTAAATCCCACAGTTCAACTCTTATAGATGCTCAACACCAAACGTCAACACACAATTGTTGCGCTCCAACCACTATTGCTATCAACTGGCTTCATCAAGAAATCTATATGCTACCTACTTTCCTTTTCAAATAACATGAACAATCACAAATACATGTTCAACTGTCCATCCTCATATTCATATTTCGGTGCAAAATCCCGACAAAACTTCCAAAATCATAGCCTTCCATCGATCAAAAAGTCTCAACAACTCTGCAACCAAATTCGTCCAATTGTTCTAGTTAAAATAACTATCTAGAAACTCCTTCCATAATATAAAATCATCTAGTATCTACAGATAACATAACTCCAAGATTAATATCCACTATGGTAATAATCTAGCATCTCCCCAACTTTTCCTTCTGAAGGACCGAAATGGCAACAGAGGGGGGGTGAATGGTGCCTTAAAAATTAAGAACTCCCCTTTACTGTATTTAAACAAACCTACAAAGCCCTCTGGAAATCTCAAGAAGAGTGAAGCAAAATCGAGAAGCGAAAACAAGCTTCAGTCATTCATCGTAAATCGGAAGTTCCGATTCTACCTAGCGGTAGTTCCACACTGCGGTAGTTCTGGGTTCAGTGCGGAAGTTCCGCCGTGGCCTGACCAAAGAACAGTGCGCTCGGGTTTTGCCCAAAAAATCCAAAATACTAAATCTTGAATGCTCTTCTCAGGTCAAGTTTCACAGGACATCATCCTAAACAACATCTTGACCTCATGGAGAAGAATCGCAGACAAAGATTCATTAATCAAAGCAAAAACGGATTTCTTGAGTATTAGGCAAGAACAACCGAAAACCCACAATTTGCAAGATTCTTAGATTCTCGGCTCATGAGACTTTGAAGATATATTAGCAATATCAAAGAGACTCTAGATATCAAGTTTCATGCCATCTCATAAGACGAATCAAAAGTTTCATCAAAACCCTAGCTATTCAAGAGAAGAACAGAGAGACGAAGAGAGGCATAAACAAAGAACCAAAACATCAGAGTTTCTTTGATAGAAATCAAAAGATTACAGAGGGAAACACAGAGGAATGATTACATAAGTTTTCAGTTCATCCTCTCCAACTCAACAAACTCTCAAAAAGCATAACAACCTCTCCAAAGGCTCTTTAGCAAAAGCTAACCCTAATTTTCTCTCTCAAAAAGTCTAACCCTAACACCAGGGGTTCACCTCTATTTATAGCCCTTGGCTAACGGGTATCCAACCCATTAAGCCCGCTACACACGAACGGAACCGTCTCCACTTGTGCCGCTTTGCGAAAAGACCGTTTCGCCCCTTGCGCACCTTCTGGAAGCCTCTCGTACACCTTGCTGTCCTTGACTCGCAACCACCTCAAGATTCATGCCGTCTTCGACACATCCCGACCGTTTTGACCTCAACGCCGCCTGCGCCTAGTCCGATCACCTCGTGTCTCGCCACGACTTCGTCTCGATGTCCTGCAGTCAACACAGACAAAAATACATCACATAGCATTGCCCAATATCATAGCATCAATATTTGAACAAGACGCAAACTCATACAAACTCAAAATCACAAACTATCCTTCTCTGCACAGTTTTGTGCACAATCGGAAGTTCCGCACTTACCATTGCGGAAGTTCCGATTTCCGGAACGTCCGCACTTGTCAGGATTATCGGAAGTTCCACGCTTACCATTGCGGAAGTTTCGATTATCGGAACGTCCGCACTCCCAGATTTTCAATTCCGATTTTCGTCACAGAGGAATACTCACGTCAGTATTATCGGACAAACCGCGTCCCCAGGTGCGGAAGTTCCGATTACTTCAACCGAAACACAAAACGTCAGGATAATCGGAAGTTCCGTTTTACCACAGCGGAACTTCCGATTATCGGAAGTTCCGTTTTCAAGAACCGGAAGTTCCGCACTTCCAGAAACAGATCAGCAGCAACACAATCGCAAAGATTTCAATCACAAACTTCTCACCACAACGTCAAATACTCATCACTCATACGGGGACCCTACTCACATGGTCTCTCAATCTCCCTCTTGATGAGTATATTGACAAACACGAAAAAGCATATAGAAGAGTTTGTGATAGAAGCCAAAATGGTCTAATCTAGAAATCAAGAAGGCTCAAAACCATGTTTGTCAAAGAAGAAAGATTTGAGCTTTAAATGAAAGAGCAAATTTTTCTGCAAAGCCCTCCAGAAGACTTTTTCTCTCCAAACCAACTTCTCCCCCTTTTGGCAATAAACACATCAAGAAGTTGAAAAGAGAGGAAATGACTATATGATATTCGTTTTAAGCATTAGGAGCCATGAAGATTATCCAAAATGACTATTGGAGTATTACACCAAGCCATAACACATAAGAATGCTATCAAGATCATGACAATTGATGTATAGAATAGCTAAGACAGAAAATCCATAATCTGATTAATGATCCAAATCTTTTAGCAAGTCAAATAAACCAAGATTGTAGTCTAGCTAAAGGTATCCAAGGATGATACAAGCCATGTCAAATAATCTAAGTTGAACCAAGAGGACTCATATTGAACAGTTTAGAGTGCTACCAGTTGAAGAGAGACTCATTTTATCCAGTACTTGGTCTTTTTAATGATAAACAATTTTAGCACAAGTTTCTTTTTCTGGAAACATAATTATGGCTTTATCTTAGTGAAGCAAGTCCTGGACTAGGTGCCATCCACAACTGCCACCTAAGCTTCAACTAATTTTTCAAATCTGAACCATGTGCTAGATCCCAAGCCTTATGCGACCACTCCAAGCAACAGACTTAAGGAAGTGATTTTAGGTCATCCAAGGCTCCCCTGAGTTCATGCCTAGTGCAATGGCGAGCAGTCTCATGAGAAAGATTTAGTGAGATCAGTTTTTTCGCACAAAAGAGATCATTTTTGCTTTTGAAGTTTTTAGACCAACGATTAAAGATAAGTCAAGTTTCTGAATGAACTGACATAGCTTACTCTGAAACTCAATACAGGTTCAAGACTCAACTCAGCCTACTTGACATGGCGAGAATCATAAAAGGATAACTTCAACAGACTAGTCTCAAGAGCTATTATGACAAGATTATAATTCAAGTTTATCATTTTTAATCACCTTAGCATGGCAAAGACTAAACTACACATAAAAAGTCATGATAAATCTAGCAGTTTAGCATAAATCATGGCAAGATGTAAAACAGTGAAAACAGATCATAAGGGATAATAGACAAGGCTCCATACGATTATATTACAATGCAGGATGAAATGCACGAAAATCCAGATCCTCTTCAGAATGAGATGCATCTTTTAATTCAGGTTGAGTTAGGACAAATTTACTAACATGAAGAAACAAGATGAACTCCCCCTGAACCAAAGGAACAAAAACGAGAATCTGATAAGAGAAAGCAGAAAAGGTCCTTAGAGCATAGAAAGATATAGAGAAAACTATCGCTCAGACATGTTCTTATCTACCCCATATGATTCTAGGACTATCAGCTGATCAACTCACACACTAAGGAGCAAACACTGTCCCTGTCTACCCAAGGGTGGCCCGACCCTTGCTAGAACCTATAAGAAGTGAGTAAGTTCTACTTAGAGAGAGAAGAGACAGCTAATAAGCAACATCCTAGAAGCACAAGATAAGAATTAGCAGTCAAAGCAACTTGGCAAGAGAACCACTCTAACCTATGCTGGAAGGACTTAGACCCAAATCATTTAAATGAAATGTAACCAGAAAGGAGAAATAGCATAAATAAAATATAATACAGTAGTAGCACATAAGCTCCCCCTCACAACAATCCATAAGGACAAACCACCCCAAGCTCTCCCGCAGAGTGAGAACCGAGAGTCGCCCAAAGGCTTAGTGAAGATATCACCAGCCGTGTTCACTCTCCACGAATGAAGCACAATGTCACCCTTCTCTATATGGTCTCAAGAAAGTGATATCGATATCAATATGCTTGGTCCGAGAATGTTGCTTTGGGTTCTTGGCAATGCAAATCGCACATGTTATCACAAAAGAGTGGAACACAATCGACACTAACCCAAAGTCCGCAAGGTCGAGACCATCCAAAGCACTTGGCTACAAAGAATCGGCTGCAAAGAACGCTCGGCCTCTGCGCAGTGGATTGTGCAACACCGGATCGCTTCCTTGAAGACCAGAGACAAGAGAAGTGCCAATGAATTGGCAAGTGCGAGGTGCTCTTCCTATCTATCCTCTGACCAAAGTGAAATCTGATCGGAGAAGGCTCTAAGAGATAGACAAGAAGAGGAAGAGTACCGATACCATAGTCAATGGTAGCTCAAGGTACCGAAGATGCGCTTCACCGCCGACGGTGAGATACGCGAGAGAAGCTCAAACCGAGCACAAAGACATACGGAGAAATGTATGTCCGGTCTCGAGGGTGAGGTACAAGAGAGAGCCAATCATGCTCTGAACTCCTTTTGGTCAACAGTTCGCCGTCTTCATCCGGATCAAGAGCATTTGTAGATGCCATCGAGTTGATATCGGCTTTCCATCATTCATGTCGAGCGCTTCAGAGGTCTCGAGTGTACTTGCCTTGGTGAAGAAAAGTACCTTCCCGAGTCTGTTTGATTTGGAAGCCAAGGAAGAAGCTCAACTCGCCCATCATGCTCATCTTAAATTCCGAGCTCATAACATCGAAAAACTGGGAAACGAGAGTATGTGAGGAGCCACCAAAGATGATGTCGTCCACATAGATCTGGACGAGCAAAAGATCAGTGCCAAGACGGCGGATGAACAAGGTCTTGTCTATTTTACCCATTTCAAAACCATGACTCAGCAGATAGGACTTAAGCCTTTCATACCAAGCTCTGGGAGCCTGCTTGAGTCCATACAAAGCTTTGGAAAGCATGTAGACATGGTTAGGGTATTTGGGGTTCTCGAAACCTGGAGGCTGTCTGACATAGACTTCTTCCTCATTAAGGCCATTGAGGAAAGCACTCTTGACATTCATCTGGTAAAGTTTGAAACCCTTAGAAGCTGCAAAGGCAAGCAGGATTCTAATGGCTTCAAGTCTAGCTACAGGGGCAAAGGTCTCTTCGAAATCTAGACCCTCAACTTGGGAGTACCCCTGAGTTACCAGCCTAGCCTTGTTTCGAATGACTAACCCATCTTCACTTTGCTTGTTCTTGAACACCCATTTGGTTCCAATGATATTGTGACCTTGTGGGGGCTCAACAAGGGACCAGACCTTGTTTCTTTCAAAGTTTTCCAACTCCTCATGCATGGCGTTTATCCAAGACTCGTCAGATAGAGCATGACAAACGTCTTTGGGCTCAAATGAGGCGACGAAAGCAGAATGGAGACAGAAGAGAGACAAACCAGCTTTGGAACGTGTGACACGCTCAAAGAGGTCTCCAATGATCTGCTCTGAAGGATGGTCCTTTTGAATGTGTCTAGGAGGTCCAGGGTGAGATGAAGAAGTGGCCTCTATCTCATGAGCAGATGAGATAGGGACAGAGCCACTAGCTTCAGAAGAAGCAGAAGGTAAGGGCTGATCTCCTCGAGGTGCAGTGGAAGAAGGCACCTCAAGAGGAGGAAGAACTGGATCGGGTACACAACCCTCATCTCCATCTTCCTCATCGTCCACAAAGATGGACTCAGACTGCTCTAGAGAACCTGAGATATCAGGCCTAGTCCCCGGACTGGCCTCATCGAAGGTCACCTCACATGTTTCTACCATTTTGCTAGACTCGCAGTTCCAGACTCTATAGGCACGAGAAGAAGTCGAGTAACCCAGAAAGATCCCATCACAAGATCGTGACTCGAACTTATCTAGGTTCCCAGACTTCAGAATAAAACACTTGCAACCAAACACACGAAAATGTGAGACACTGGGCTTTCGCCCATATCTCAACTCATAAGAAGTGCGATGCAAGAGTGCCCTAAGAAAAACTCTGTTAGAAACTTGACAAGCAGTAGCAATAGCCTTAGCCCAAAACTTCCTAGGTGTAGAGTACTCATCAAGCATCGTCCCGCCATCTCGACCAAGGTGCGGTTCTTCCTCTCCACAACGCCATTACTGTTGGGGGCGTATGGAGACGAGGCGGTGCTCTACACTGCCTCACCACGAAACTCTCAAAGTAGGAATTCTTGAACTCGGTGCCATTATCACTGCGAATTGCTCGTAATGCACAGGAGCTCAACAGAAAGCCTACTAAAAGACCACAAAATGAGTAAACATCTCATCCTTCGAGGCTAAGAAAAACACCCAAGAGTACCTCGAGAAGTCATCGACCACAACAAGAACATACCACTTCCTCCTGTGATCAAGACTCGATTTGGACCAAGCGTATCCATATGGGCGCTTGTCCTAGTGCATCGATCATTGTCCTTGTGACTAGTGAGTGAGAAGCGGCAACCATCTTGCCATGCGGCATGGAGAGCAAACTAGATCCTTGACCATCTTGAGTTTTGGCAAACCACGAATGAGATCGTGGCGCTAACTCGTGTCAAATGATCAAAGCCTATATGACCAAGTCTCCTATGCCGAAGGTCAAATCACGGGATTGAAGCAATTAAACACCGGAGAGGATCACGGAAGACTCGGAAAAATCAGCACGAAAGATCCTCCCATATCGAGAAATCCGCAAACTAGGCTACAGAAGAATCAAGAATTTTGTAATTGTTTTCTTAAAGCTCACCTTGTAACCGTCATTGGTAAGTCGAGAGAGCAAAGCGATTATCCGCAGCTTACTTACTAAGGCAACATCTTTCAAAATAAAAGAATCATTAATGCTCACGGTACCTTTAGCGATGACGCGCCAAAAGAAGCATCTCGAAGGTGATCGTCTCATCACCTCGAGCACGGGCTAGGAAGAAAACCAACGAGAGTCTCGGTCATATGACGAGAACACCCGGATTCTACAATCCAGACCTTTTCCTTCCCAGCCCGTCGAACCTGAGTCAAACAGAGAGTAAAGTCTCAGTACTGGGGTGAATCAAAAGTGATTTTGGCACCCAATACTGAGTAACACGTCGAACAGATGAAGTAGTCAAGCAAGACTGACCTCTATCTACCCTACGCTCTCTGTCACTCAACAAGCGGAAGGTCGTATGCGGAGACGGAAGGCATTCTTCGAATCCGATCGCTATGGAAGAGCGAGTCGAATTCGCAACATCTTCGATCACGCCGTGAGTAGCCATCTCGAAAGGAAACCGAGATCTACCCTCAAAGCGACGGAAGTCACGACCAAAGGGAGCATGAGGACGAAAACTCAGAAAAACCAAGTCCTCGATGCTGCCCTAAAATATCAACTGTAGCAAACCTAGACCTCATATTAGTCTTAGGTGCACTCATGGTTTGGGGCTGACCCTGAATGCGCCTAAAGGACTCAACATGATCTCTACGCGCGATCTTGGCGCGCCTGAAGCAATGATCAACCAAATGTCCATTCTTCTGACAGAAGGTGCAATGATACTTCGCCTTCTGAGAGGCCGAAGGTGCAGGTGAAATCACCTTACTGTCAGAGATCCTTTGAACAAAACCCGCTGATTTAAAATTGACTTTCTCAGTTCTGGGCTTAGTTTTGATCACACCTGGTGCTATGGTTCTGAGCACGACAGGTGGATGCTTCCTCATATCCTCATGAAAATCATATCCTAGACCCTGATTAAATCTGTAAATCTTAGATTGGTCTAGAATGAGATTGAGCTTCTTCTTGCCTCCTACAAACCTCTCGAGAGTGTTCATAAGATACTGACACTCACGAAAGAGAGAGGTGCAAGAAGAGCAGGGGGAAGAAGGAACAGCAGAAGGTAAGGGAGCAGAAGAAGAACCAACAGCAGAGGAAAGATTGGCTTGGGCATGCACAGCAGACTTTGGGGGGATAGTCCTACTGCTAGCAGATTGGTTCACGTTGCTAGGCGTCTCTACCAAACCCTTAGACTTTTCCCAGCAAACACAATACAAGCAGATGATTGTGTCTCTAGAAGGTCCTTAGTTAGCTTCACGTATTTTTCATCCAAAGCAACCAAATCACATTTTAGTTTATACACTGATTGCATGGTGAGCTAACAAGGTCCTTAGAAGCATACTGAGCCAATTTGTCATTGTGATCAATCATTTCTTGAAACTGTTTTGATACAGATTCTAGTTCAGCACTTAGGACAGTTTAAACAAGAAACAATGGGCTCTAATAAAGTAGCTTGGAATTCAGCAATTTTGTGATCTGCCCGTTTTAGGTTCATCTTGAGATTATTACAATTTTCACAAGTCTCACGCAGATCGAGCAACATGGTATATAGACCTCTAAACGAGTTGTCTTTAACCTCACATGAGGTGCAAGCAGTAGCCTCAACAGTAGTAGATGAAGGAGGTGCTACCCTACTCATCTCTAGTTCAGCAAGAAGGCTAATGTTCTCCACTTTAATCATGTCTAATTCAGAGGACACACTATCATGCAAGGTCCTTAGTTTTTCCATGTCATCAAGCAAAGCACAGCATGTGTCACAATCATCACGGGAGGGAGCAGATGTAAGTAAGGTAAGCTCCCGTGATAGTCTAGCTACTTCCTTCTCCAACTCAGTACACTTAGCCCTAGACTTAGCATGAAATCTACCTAGCTTAAGAAAAGCATCATTAAGCTGGTCGTAAGTGGGACTAACCTCATCGGAGTCGGAGTACAGCTCGCTGTCGCTTAGATCGCCCCCGAGGGCCATGAAGCACATGCCGGAGAAGTTACTGTCGTCCTTGGGATCTTGATCGTCCTTTCCATCATCGTCACTCCACCCCTCCACCTCATTTGGTGTCCAGTTCGTCGAGGGCGGTGAGGACGCGATGGAACAGCTTCTTTGCCTTCCCAAAGTTGCGGAACTTCTTCTTGCCTTGATCAGGTGTTGAGGGCTTCGTGTTGCGGTTCTTGTCGATGTAGTCGTTCTTGCCCGAACCGTCATAGTCACCTTTGCCCTTCCCCAGCTTGGGGCAGTTTGCTCGGATGTGGTTGGGGCCACCACACTCGAAGCAAATCACAGGACCTCCTCTTTTTCCATCCCTCCTCCTCTTGTAAGTATGGGAAAACTTCCGAGCTAGGAGGGCTAACTGTTCATCCTCAAGCTGCTCTAACTGATCATCAGTTATGTCACAGAGAGCAGTAAGGGAGAACCCGTGTATCGACTCAGAAGAAGATCCAGAGATGGGATTAGTGACTAAAGCCATCGACTGTGACTTCGACCTTCGAGAGACAATGTCAATCTCGTGAGTCTTGAGACGCGAGTAAAGCGCATCAAGAGTCAGGGTCGAGAGGTCCGTGCTATCCTTGATGGTAGTCACTTTCATCTCCCAGACACGAAGATCGAGTCGCGAAAGCATCTGTCGGCGTTATCCGAGTCGGGGTATGTAAGACCGACCGCTCGGAGGTTGCTCAAAATCTTATGGAAGCGAAAAGCACTCGTCAAGAGATTCACCAACAAGCATCTCAAATTTGCTATATTCTCGCCGAAACTGGTCTTGTCTAACCGTCTTAATGGGTGGTGCCCTCATGGTATGCATCGAGGTCACCCGGATGTAAATAGCGAAGACAAATGAGAAATGTGATCGAACTCACTTCTGCTCAAACCCTGAATGATAATGTTCCTTGCCTTAGCATTGACGTCAACATCGGGCATGTTTCCCACATTGATATTTTCATCGGCAGGAACGACGAATCTGACCTTCACCTTTCTCCAGATGGCATACCCCGAGCACGGATGTATGTTTCCATTCGGCTCTTCGGAAGGGTAATCCGGGCCATCAAAGGCGGAGGTTTGGTGGAATACTTGTCCGTTGCCATGGCTCAACAGACCGGTTAAGATCTATAAGGAAGAGCTAACCGGCTCTGATACCAATTGAAGGACCGAAATGGCAACAGAGGGGGGGTGAATGGTGCCTTAAAAATTAAGAACTCCCCTTTACTGTATTTAAACAAACCTACAAAGCCCTCTGGAAATCTCAAGAAGAGTGAAGCAAAATCAGAGAACGAAAACAAGCTTCAGGCTGTTCTGTCAGACAAAGAATCGCAGACAAAGATTCATTAATCAAAGCAAAAACGGATTTCTTGAGTATTAGGCAAGAACAACCGAAAACCCACAATTTGCAAGATTCTTAAATTCTCGGCTCATGAGACTTTGAAGATATATTAGCAATATCAAAGAGACTCTAGATATCAAGTTTCATGCCATCTCATAAGACGAATCAAAAGTTTCATCAAAACCCTAGCTATTCAAGAGAAGAACAGAGAGACGAAGAGAGGCATAAACAAAGAACCAAAACCTCAGAGTTTCATTGATAGAAATCAAAAGATTACAGAGGGAAATACAGAGGAATGATTACATAAGTTTTCAGTTCATCCTCTCCAACTCAATAAACTCTCAAAAAGCATAACAACCTCTCCAAAGGCTCTTTAGCAAAAGCTAACCCTAATTTTCTCTCTCAAAAAGTCTAACTCTAACACCAGGGGTTCACCTCTATTTATAGCCCTTGGCTAACGGGTCTCCAACCCATTAAGCCCGCTACACCCGAACGGAACCGTCTCCACTTGTGCCGCTTTGCGAAAAGACTGTTTCGCCCCTTGCGCACCTTCTGGAAGCCTCCCGTACACCTTGTTGTCCTTGACTCGCAACCACCTCAAGATTCACGCCGTCTTCGACACATCCCGACCGTTCTGACCTCAACGCCGCCTGCGCCTAGTCCGATCACCTCGTGTCTCGCCACGACTTCGTCTCGATGTCCTGCAGTCAACACAGACAAAAATACATCACATAGCATTGCCCAATATCATAGCATCAACATTTGAACAAGACGCAAACTCATACAAACTCAAAATCACAAACTATCCTTCTCTGCACAGTTTTGTGCACAATCGGAAGTTCCGCACTTACCATTGCGGAAGTTTCGATTTCCGGAACGTCCGCACTTGTCAGGATTATCGGAAGTTCCGCGCTTACCATTGCGGAAGTTCCGATTATCTAACGTCCGCACTCCAATTTTCAATTCGATTTTCGTCGAGAGGAATACTCACGTCGATATATCGGACAAACCGCGTCCCAGTGCGGAAGTTCCGATTACTTCAACCGAAACACAAACGTCAGGATAATCAGAAGTTCCGTTTCCCAGAACCGGAAGTTCTGCACTTCCAGAAACAGATCAGCAGCAACGCAATCGCAAAGATTTCAATCACAAACTTCTCACCACAACGTCAAATACTCATCACTCATACGGGGACCCTACTCACATGGTCTCTCACCTTCCCACACAGTAAGATTAATCCACTGAGACCAACTAATCCAACAAGTTTAGCAAAACTAAATAATTTTAATGATCATACCAGTCATCAATGTTCTACAATTCTTAAGAACTCCTTTTAATCCAATTAGGTATAGCCATACTATTAATCATAGTTCATCAAGAACTACCACATGACACCATCAAGTTAATCAACTTTCCTTCCAAGGTTCTTGGTTAAGATTGATTATACACCACACTACAGACCCAACTTGATAACCCATACCATATCCATTAATTTATTTAATTACAACATTTAACTTAACCACAACAAGACATCGCTAAAGGGTTTTAATATTTTCTTTTATAACAGAGAAGCATTCAACTTCAATACTCAAAATACCCAAAAAGAAATACATTGGGTCAAAGCTTCCACATGTTAAAGGACTTGAAAAAGAAAACTTTCGTTATCCAAAATACCAAGCTAGCAAATGAGTCATTTTTTTCCCCAACAAGAAAGGCAGATCTCTCATGAAAAGATCAACCTTGCAAATTAACGACGTTCACAAGAAACAACAACAGATCAACAGTCAGGAGAACAAATAATAACTTAATAGAACCAACAAAGACCAATGAAAATACATCAACTGCATTGTAAATACTAACCCAAGAAAATTCATCAACCGCAACTATAACAGAATAATCAAATTCAAACTCAAGGAAGAAAACAACTTTTCTAAAGAAACATATCCTCAACACAGTAACTAAGTTGCCGATGTAAACACTTCACCACTATCATACAACAAGCGGTGATATAACTTGGCCATGCCTATGGCCACAACCACAATCTCTACCTCTCGACTATCATGACCCATAGCAATCACATAATCAAATCATAAGTAGTCGAACCAATTCATAACATAAATCATCAATACAACATAAGCAGCGTAAATGCGATACTCATCCCATTCCCATCCCATCATGCACCAAGTGTGTCAAAATTTTAAGTTAATTAACCATTATCAAATTTTGATTTATTTTACAAGTCCTAAAATAAGTTTTAGCAATTTTAGGTTAACTAAGTTATTAATCTATTCACCACGGACTGAAGCCCGCGCTCGATACCAATCTGTAACACCCCATTTCAACACCGAGCACGGAATGCCACCAAACTACTCTTATCATCTATTATACATCAACACCTTTGTGAAATTTCAGCAAGCATAACGACATTAAAACCCATCCACGGGTCGCATTAACACAAGCATAACACTATGACAATCATAAATAAATTAGACCTAGGAGCATAGCAAAATAATAAACCAAGATTAACATAAACCAAGTATCTATGGTTATTCAATACCATCATGTCCTAGATATAAATATTCATGTTATTCTAAAAGTTTCTCATGTCCAATGAATCAAATAATTGGGTGAAGTGCATGATTCCAAGTCGCTAGCCCTTCCCGAGTAAAACGTCATCCTTTGGTCACCTAAAAACAACAATAGAGCAAGAATAAGTCCAAGACTCAGCAAATATATAATAAAGCCATAAACAATAGTTTATTAACCATAATCAAAGTTATCATCATCATCTATTTAGTTAATGTCATTGTCATTCTCAAACAAACAAGCCATATGCCATATAGGTAAAGTTGCACAATTTAACAATTTACTTAGATATGCGAATGCACCAACATGCTCATGCTCATATGCATCTCATCAGCTGATACCGGTATAGCGGAGTGTTCACCCGTCGATGACACACTCTATCCTTCACTCCCGTGAAGTCCCCACCAAAGTAGGATTTTATCTAGAGCTCTCCGGACTAGTCATGTATCGTTCTCACCGACCTCACCGGAATAGTTACATGACTTTCTCACCGACCTGGCTCATGCAACCCTTGTCATGATGAATGTAAATGATGCGACATCTTTATTTACTCATCAACATAGTCCATCTCATTAACTCAATATCTCCTCCTCATTATCTCAATATCATAATCTCATTCACTCAAGGTCATCATTATCATGTATAAGAATAAGCTGAACAAAAGCATAATAAATAGCATGATAAGTAACATCAATGATCATGGTGAACAACCCATTGTTCACCACTCTACCATGTACTTGCCTTCCGCGCTGTGACGAGTTAGGAGGCAACGACGGAATTTCTTCACTCCCTGTCCCACCGCCTACACAAATATTTATTCGAAATAAGAATAACAAGACATGACGTGGCTACAAGCGGTTTACTATAACCCTCTATCTAATCAACATAACCAAAAACTCAAAATGACGAATTAACTAATCAGCCAATATCGGCCCTTCTGATCAGCAGTACGAGAAAAATCGTAATTAAATATCTGTAAATCTGAATGACTTGAAACTAGTGCTCAAATACTCTTAACGTAACAGGCTACGAAACTCTAGTTGGTGGGGTTCTTTGATTCGGCCAAACCAGTGGTCTAAATAACCATTGAAAACAACTGACAGAAATCTGTCCAGAATACAGCATAGCAGTAAAGAACATGGCATAACTTTCACTCTACAGATCCAATTGAGATGATCTTTATCAATTTGGAACGACTATTAAACAGGCTACAATAACCTAGTTGAGAAAGACTCCTGATTCGGCCTTCTATTAACCCTAATGTACAGGTAAAGTTCTCTGTCCTTTCAATCTGACAGTCAGAACACAGCGACGGTAAAAATTGCATAACTTTTGATTGCCAACTCTAAAAATCGTGTTCTTTATCAACTTGGAAATATTACTGAAGTCTCTACAATATTCATTTTGGGTGGCTTTTCTGATTCATCCTCTAAACAATTCATAATGGCCAGACAAGAAAACTGCTAAATCCCGTTAGCTCTCCTGACCAGTCGCACAAAAATGGACATATCTCCTAAACCGTAACTCCAAATCAGATGATTTTGGTGCAAAAAGAAATCTAAGATCAAGGGCTACAACTTTATAAAAGGTGGACAGATCAGAAAATGTACGGAACTTACCCAAATCGGCGAACAAATCAGCGCGGGGAAGGTGAAGGTGGCGCAGGGGGAAGGAGAGTGGCGGCTCCAAGTGGGGGAAAAGGGGAAGGGGGAAGGGGTTTTAGGGTTTAGGGGGGAGATAACCCCCCTTTGGCCGGCCGCCTCATGGGCCACCTTGGGCTGAGGCCCAGAGCCCAGGTTGCTGAAAAAAACACAGAAAACCCCTTGAATAAAAAACAATTCAGATTTTCCCACTAGCTCCTTCTTCCGAAACTTCTTCTAGTACGCCGATTTACTTTTGGGGTATTACAAGATCAGTAACTCATACATCAATATTAGTATCATAATCTCCAAATCAATCATTATGTCTGTTGATCCACCACATCATAGTTTAGTTAGTCCACCAACAACTGTAGATCAACCAAACACTACTATTCAATTAAATCCACCAATTTCATCAATTCTCTATAATTCAACCAATGCACTTGAATTCCAATCATAATAATCCAACTTCATTCTTCATTCATCACCTACACTCGATCAGTTTGTCAATACTAAATTTCCAACAATCACTAATAATATATCTAAATCCAATTTAACTATTCAATCATATTCAATAAATCCAATATAACCAAATTATCCAATTAATTCTACAACGTTTACAAATACTTCATGATTCAACCAATCCACCAAAATTAACATCCTGAATTGTTATGAAAATCCAACCTTTTCGTATTTCAATCACCACCTTTACTTAATCAATTTCTCAAAACTAATTATCCAACAATTACTAATAATCCATTTAACTCAACTGAGAGAGTTTAGATCAGTACTAATTCTCCAACAATAACTAAAATAAATTTAATTCCACCAAGATGTGTAATACCCCGGAAACGAAAAGAGTAAAGAATCGAATCGAGTAATTTGAATGGAAGCCGGGGAAAGAAAAGACAATTAAAGGAGTAGAAATTCCTGAAAAATAGAAGGGGTTTTCCATAAACTCTCGACAACCTGGGCCTGGGCCACGGCCCAGGAGGGGCCCATGTGGTGGCCGGCCATAAGGGAGGGGGTTCCCACCCCCCAAACCCTAAACTCCACATTTCTCTCCCCCTCCCCCCTTTGGAGCCGCCACCCCCCTTCCCCATTCCTATGCACCGCCTTGTGCGTCGATTTTGGGTAAGATGCGTTCGTTTTCTGTCCTATCCATCTCTTAGAAAGTTGTAGGTATTGTTCTTAGCTTTCCATATCCACCAAGATCACGTGATTCCGCCTTACGGTTTACGAGATATGATTTTTTTAGTGTGTGCTGCTCTGTCTATCTGACGAGAAGGATCTGTCGGCTTGATCCTAGGTTTTGATTTAGTTAGAGGCATTTCCAGAACCTCCACCCAAATAAGTTATTGTATCCCTTTAAATTATCTTTCAAAGCTGATAAAGATAATCTCCATTGGATCTGTATAATGAAAGGTATGATATTTTCTTTACCACTGTTCTGAATTCTGGGCAGATAAATATTAGTGTTTTCATCTATTGTTTAGACTACTGTAGAGGCCGAATCTGGGGTTTTTCCCTTCTAGAGTTTTATTTCTGGGAACGTTAGCTTTCTTTTGGCACCGAGTTCAGGAAAATCAGATCTGTAGTTTGGGAGATATGAATTTTTGATTACGAACTGTCCGGTCTGTCTGAAAACCGAGGTCGATGGGTTTGTCCTCGGTTTTATTCAAATTAGGGCCGAATCAGAACCTTCACCCAACTAAGTTATTTTAGCCCTTAAAATTATCTTTCCAAGCTGATAAGAATCATTCTCATTGGATAAATAGATTGAAAGTTACGCCATTTTCTTTATCTCGATCGATCGTAGATGGGTTGTGACAAATTAGCCCTCTGTTTTGGCCGAATCAGGGGATTCCGCCAACTAATGTTTTGTAGCCTGATCTGTTAAGATTCAGTGAGCACTAGTTTGAGGTCTTTTAGAGTTACAGATAATTAATGGTGAAGTTTTTCGTACCGCTGCTCAGAAGGGCTGAAATCTGGCTGAATAGTTTATTTTCATTTTGGGTCTATGCGGTATATTGGATAGTCGGGGTTATTGTAGAACACCGTAGCAGTGTTATATCGTTGTTCTTATTTTGGGAACATGCTTGTGTAGGCGGCGAGGCATCATGTGTGGGAACACCTCCGTTGCCTACTAACGAGTCACAACGCGAAAGACAAGTACTGTATATTAACTGGTGTTGAATTCAAAGGAATGCATAATGATATGTTGTTTACATGAATGTTCTTGTGCTTTGTTCATGGTGTTGATATACTGCAAGTGACTAGTGTGGCCTTATTGGTACATTATGTTGAGTGTGAATACATACTTATACTTGTTTACACATGTTGTTGAATGCCATGTGTCTTTTCCACTAATGTGTGTTATTCATTCATACCATGAGAAATCATCATGTTCATTCATAAAATTCATTATGACCACGGAAGTGGATTCTTTTGGTAAGTCCCATCAATTCCAATATGGGCATTTGAAAGACCCATCAATTCCAGCATGGGCATTTGAAAACCCACCATTCCAATGTGGGTAGTGTTGACCACCATTCCAATGTGGCAACTTGGACACCCGTATGAAATGTTCTTCATACGGTGATTGGGTCCCCGTACTTTGTGACGTACGGGCTTAAGTGAACACCGACGGGTGTATCACTCGCTATACCGGTATATGCAGTCGATAAGTCCATACCTTCAATGCATTCTTACATTTCATCCATTCATGTATTCATTCCATACGTACATGTATGTGTTCCAATAATTGTTCGTAATTCAACTGAATTGTGTTGTCCACTCCATGCTTGATTATTCTTGTTTAGTACTTGCTGAGTCTTCGACTCACCCTTGCTTTGTATGTTTTAATTAGGTAATTGAGGAAGACGACAAGATGATTTGGTGGGGTAGTTCGGCACACTACACTTCACTTTTATCCAATCAGAACAATTATTCTTGCCATTCAGTCAAGTCAAATTGTTGAAATAAGTTCCAGATTGTAATAATCCTATGTTAGTATCGTTTGACTGTTCGTGGTATTATGACCGTTTATCCATTCTTTACCATGATTCTAGTGATCGTTCATTGTCTTTCCTTAGGAATTTATGTTGATTGAATCTGGATAATCTAGTTTTAATGTTATGCTTAGTAGTTTGATAGGTTTGCGTGACATTTTGGCTTCCGAATAGCCAGGGTGTTACAAGATGTCCTTCTTAATTTAATTCAGAAGTAATGTATTCCTATAATCCAATATCCAATAATAATATATCCCTATAATTCTTCACAATCAATGGGTATCCACAAATATACTTTTGTTTCCTTCAATCTTTTAAATTTCTAACTCCAAAATATATCACACTCAGAATGATTCTCCATACTACCTATCTTGAGAAAAATTGGGTATAAAAGTGTTGGGATTTAGCTACAATTTAAAGATAGCAATTTAAATTACTTTGAATAAAAGTAAGCATGCAATAATAATTTAAAATAGAATAAGTAATTTAAAATAATATAATCAAATATGATCAAAGATGTAACTTACCTTGCTCAATTAATTGTTGTTCTGAAACGATGTCGAGATCTGGCTATCTGAAGTCGACGAAATCTAAACACGAAAATAAGCCAAATTCAAATAAAATTCAAATGAACTCCAAATTAAATAATTTAGACCCATCCTTAAAGTCCCATGTGCATCACCTTGTTGAGTTGTCGAATGGGTTATTAGAGAAGAGGGGAGAGTAAAGGATGAGAGAGAAAGCTATGAGGAGAGAAGTCTACCCACTTAAGCAAGCGTTGTACACAATATCAAAAAGATTTACATACAACGTACCAAAAGAAAATATACCATATAAGTTAAGAAGTAATATAATGTTCTACTCGATCGATACTCTTAAGCTGATGATATGACTCAATACACAGAATGAGTCTTTGCAATCTTAGACTATATAGCTGGTCTGACATCACAACTTTTGCTCACAGACTTCAATTAATCCTGTCTGTTGTCCTTGGATGGTGGAGACGATGATACTTTCTTGATGGCTCCATGTCTTGTGGTCTTGAACTTAATGGTAAGAAATGTGTTGATCAACTATAGAAATTTTGAAGGGAACGAAGATCCATTTAACATTGCAAAATGGTGAAGGAAGAGCTAGATAAGAAAGAATACCATGAAGAATGTCAGGATATATACATGACCAAAGATGAGGAGAGAACTATTTATTTTTCTTATTATGTAAAATAAGTTTTGAAGTTTTTCAACTAACGGCCATTCTAACTAGGTCACGACCTACAGTCGATATGGCTCTGATACCATCTCTGTCGGACCCAGGAGTAACACCCTCAAATCGTCTGTGTACTTGACAGTAGTCCCTGGAATAGTAGCTAGTGTACACAGTAAACAAATATGGTAACATCCATAATTCGCACAACTTTATTATTAATCAGAGTATATTCCATGAAAGTCTTACAAGCCAACAATAAACAAACACAGTAGGAGACGAAGAAGTAGTACAGTAGGCAATCGACTGGGGTAGCATCCTAGTCGTCGAGATCCACACTGGTAGCGAAGTCCTTCTCCTCCAGACAACATTTTATTAAGCAAGGGTGAGTACGAAAATATACTCCGCAAGTTACGCCCAATAACAAAATTATAATGCATGCATAGATATATCAAAGGAAGGCTTATAAGGTTGAATTTGCAAAAAGAAAAGTTTTCTTTTAAAATATTTGTACTAAGTCCCAAGACAGTTATTTTATAATCCAGAAATAATGTATTCCTGAATTATTATGAAAGTCCAACCTTTTCGTATTTCAATCACCACCTTTACAGAAACAATTTCTCAATACTAATTATCCAACAATTACTACCAATCCATTTAACTCAATTGAGATTTGGTCTAAATCCAATTTGTTCTTTCAACTTTAGATCAATACTAATTCTCCAACAATAATTAAAATCAATTTAATTCCACCAAGATACCCTTCTTTATTTAATTCAGAAATAATGTATTCCTATAATCCAATATTCAACAATAATGTATACCTATAATTCTTCACAATCAATGGGTATCCACAATATACTTTTGTTTCCTTCAATTCATGAAATTATTATCCAATCTTTTAAATTTCTAACTCCAAAATATATCATACCTGGAATGATTCTCCATACTACCTATCTTGACAAAAATTGGATGTACAAGTGTTGGGATTTAGCTATAATTTAAAGATAGGAATTTAAATTAATTTGAATAAAATTAAGCATGCAACAATAATTTAAAATAGAATACGTAATTTAAAATATGGGATAAAAAATGATCAAAGATGTAACTTGCCTTGCTCAATTAATTGTTGTTCTGAAATAGTGCCAAAATCTGGCTCGCTGAAGTCGTCAAATCTATGTGCGACAATAAGCCATATTTAAATAAAATTCAAATTAAATCCAACTTAAATAATTTAGGTTCTAGGAGATAGATATTGAAATTATATGAATTTACAATCAAGAATTGACAGAATCGTAGTTCGTATGAAGGAGAACGAACATCCAGAAGTTTGAATATCACATGAAATTATAGAAATTGAAAAAGAGGGAATATTCCATAGAATTTATTGTTTTGGTTTGTTTTTAATGATCAACATAGTGTAAGAATTCATGTGTCTACATGCTAGAGAAAGAAAGAAAAGCATCAGCGTGTATGACAATGGGACCCAAATGCCATTGACTCAAACAAACTCAATAGAGAGCAAAAAACAAAGGAGACCACGACGGCTTGGTAGCGATGGTGGCACCAACGAGTGGTAGCACGAGGCAGTCGGGAAAGGGGCAAAATGGAACTCCGTGGGGATGCTGGTCCCACGGGTGGCGGTGGCGACGCCGGAGGAGCACACGGCGGCGACAGCGACATCTTGGGAAAAAATGGCACAAGCATGGGTTGCGCACGATCACAAGAAATGTGTAGGGCTGCTCGGGGAGGCAGAAGAGGCTCTGAGGAGGTGGTGTGATGGCGGCCAGTGACGGGATAGAGGCAGCGATGGTGGCAGCAGTCCACGACAACGAAGAGGACAAATTGTGGGTAGGGATAGATAGAGTATGATCGGGAACATGTGATGATGCGTCCAATTGACGGAAAAACTCACAGAAACAAGAGATCGAGTGATGGGGAAGATTTTGGCATAGAGGGAGACGACAGCGAAATTCCAGCAATGTGCTATGGAAAACCTGAAATTGATTGAGGGAAAATGATCACTAGGATCGGGAACACGACGTGACGCGGTTAGAACATCAAGAATCTCCCCAGATTGATGGGAACACAAAATGCAGGTGGTGGCCTGTAACACCCTGGATATGCGAAAGCCAAGATGCTGTTGGAAATATGCCCTAGAGGCAATCATACAGATGATTGTATTTCAATATGTTCATAACATTGGATAATATGTTATCTTGTTTGTAACACCCCGACTATAAGGAAGTCAAGATGTCACCTACAACCACTACTCTTCAATTGAATAACATCAAAACGCATGATAAGGTGAAGCAAGTATTAAGATTATACGTAAACAAGTATTCATCATCAAGTTTAATCAATGGAATGGAAGTAAACAATTCAGAAAGATATGGTAAACAAGGCCATGATGGCTTATTACAATGCAACACAAGTCATAATTAACGACAGTAAAAGTCCTCAAATTGTTTGATTTATGGTAGTGAGTGCATCGTGATGAACTACCCTCCACAAGATCATTCTTCCTTGTCATTTACCTAAATAAGACAATAAAGCAAGAATGAGCCAAAGACTCAGCAAGCAACTGTATGTAACAATCAAACATACTATGAGCAATATATCACAATCATAATTTGAACATTTACTGGAAACGAATTTATGAATGGATGAAGTGGAATGGTGCATTGAAGGAAATGGACATATTGCAAAGATATACCGGTATAGCGAGTGAATCACCCGTCGGTGTTCACTTAAAGTAATCGTATGAAGAACGTTTCATACGATCGTCCAACGTGGCCCACATTGGAATGGTGGACTCACGTAACGTGGCCCACATTGGAATGGTGGACTCACGTACCCATCCTGGAATTGATGGGATTTTCAAGTGCCCATACTGGAATTGATGGGTCTTACAAAAGTAATGTATGCATGTCATGATGTGATCCCATGTCAATATTGAATAGTACTCATAAATGAAAAGAAACACATGGCATTCATCTACAAATACGAACAAATATAATCATTCATTCACACATCATACATTGCATCAATCATAGAATACAAATTACTTGCCTGCCGCGCTGCAACGGGTTGGGAGGTAATTGAGATACCCCTCCACTCACCGCTTCACCGCCTACAATATAAAATAATCGAAATGAGGGCAAACGAATATGGCAATGCTACACGTGTCCTCCCTCAATCTCTAGCCAAACTAACCAAACAAAAGTTCAATTTGATCAATTTACCCAAACATTCCAAATATCCCTAATCTGGCAGTTTTACTAGAAAATTCACCAATAAAAAACCGTAAGTCCAAAATACCTAAAACCAGTGCCCATATTTTCTTAACTTAACTGGCTACAAAACTCTAGTTGATGGTAAACTCTAATTCGGCCAAAACAGAGGTCTAACCATCCAATGAAAAACTATAACTGCAGTCTGTCCAGAATTCAGAACAGCCCTAAAGAAAAGGCTATAACTTTTAAACCACTGATCCAAATAAAGTGATATTTATCAGCCTGGAAACATGGTGAAATTAGCTTCATAAACCTAGTTGGGTGGCCGACCTGATTCTGACTCTAACTAGATCAAAACCTCGGTGCAACCGACTAAACCCAGAATTTCTGACAGACAAAGCAGTACGTGGTAAAACAGTCATAACTTTTAAACTACTGGGTGAA
This sequence comes from Hsuehochloa calcarea, assembly GCA_036346395.1. Lineage (NCBI taxonomy): Eukaryota > Viridiplantae > Streptophyta > Magnoliopsida > Poales > Poaceae > Hsuehochloa > Hsuehochloa calcarea. The sequence continues at coordinate 25,175,279 of CM070606.1, forward strand.
AATTCGTGATCCAGGTGCGAAAAGAAAGCTAATGAAATAAAGAACAAAACTCCAGAAGGCGAAGACATCCAATTCTGCCTCTAAGACACCCAAAACCGAGTTACAACATTCTGTACCGAATCAATCTACTGACATAGATTAAACGATACTACCAAAATCATTGAATCGACAACTCTAACGCAATCAAACAGCGATGGGGTCTCTCGTTACCCTTGTATAACCGAAGAATGACGAGGATCAACTTCCCGAAGGCTTCTCCTCTCCTTCTTTGGCCGGCCCCAACACCACGAACCCGAGTGGAATGCAAATGCCCGGCGGGGGAAGAACCGATGGTGAACGCGTGGAAGACCGGGTGTGCAGCTCCGGGGGATCACCAATGGCAGCCACCAATGGAGGGGGAGGCGCCTAGGAGGAGGGGAGGTGCCGAGTGGAGGAGGAGATGGGGCGGCTCAAGGGGAGGAGGCGGCTCAAGGGGAGGAGGTGGAGGCACTAGGGTTTGGGGGGGGAAGTGATGCCCCCTTTGGCCGGCCCCTACATGGGCCGGCCGCCCTCTTGGGCACACTGGTCGCGACTCGCGCCCGGGTTGTCCGCAATAACGTTTACCTCGAAGATTGGAATTTTCCGACGAAAACAATTTCTTTTACTCTCTCCGACCTCTTTCTTTTTACCGGACCGTTTCCGAGTATTCTGATCCACCCCTTAACAGGATTCGACCTCGAATCTATTCAACGATCCGACAGAAAGAAATAAATACCGGAAATTACAACTTAAACAATTTACCTTAATCGAACAGGTCAGGGTAATGTTCTCGCATGCGGGACTTCAACTCCCAAGTGGCCTCTCTTTCAGTCTGATGAGACCAAAGAACTTTGACATACTTCAGGGTCTTGTTCCTCAGAACCCGTTCTGATTCTTCTAATATCTTCACTGGCCGGGACTCGAAGGTAAGGTCTTGCTTGACAATCACAGGCTCCAAAGGAATGACATGATCTGGGTCTCTCAGAAACTTTCTCAACATCGAAACATGAAACACGTTGTGAACCCCACTCATAGAATCGGGAAGGTCCAAACGGTAAGCTAGCTTTCCAATTCGTGCCACGATTGGGAAGGGTCCAACATACCTTGGACTAAGCTTCCCTTTTGTACCAAATCGCACCACGCCTTTAGATGGCGAAACTCTCAACAGAACCTCGTCACCCACTTGAAATTCCAAATCCCGCCTTCTCACATCTGCATAGCTCTTCTGTCGGCTCTGAGCAGCCAGCAGATTTTGCCTAACTTCGGCCACTCTAGCCACTGTTTGCTGAACCCAATCGGGACCCAAAACTGCCCGCTCCCCAACCTCATCCCAACACAACGGGGACCTGCACTTACGCCCATAAAGAACCTCGAATGGTGCAGCTCGAATGCTGGTATGATAGCTGTTATTATAAGCAAACTCTGCCAAAGCTAAATGCTCTTCCCAATTCCCTTTCCAGGATAAAATACAACACCTGAGCATATCTTCCAATGTCTGAATGGTGCGTTCGGACTGACCATCTGTCTGGGGATGAAAGGCCGTGCTAAGACGGAGTTGTGTGCCCAATGCACTCTGCAAACTTTCCCATAATTTGGAAACGAACTTGGCATCTCGGTCAGAAACAATGGTCTTTGGCACTCCGTGCAAACGCACAATTTCTCGTACATAAAGAGGAGCCAAATCGCTTGCCGAATTGGTTGTACGAATAGGAATGAAATGTGCAGACTTACTGAACCGGTCCACAATTACCCAAATAGCATCCTTTCTCTCATTGCGTGCGAGGTAAACCAACCACAAAATCCATAGATATATCGTCCCATGGCCAAACTGGTACCTCCAAGGGTTGCAACAGCCCTGCTGGTCGCTTGTGCTCAGCCTTGACCCGCTGGCACACCCCACATGAAGCCACATACTGTGCGATATCAATTTTCATCCGTTTCCACCAGAATATTTTCTTTAAATCTTTGTACATCCTGGTCTCACCAGATGTGCAGTATATAAGGAGTACGATGGGACTCTTTCAAAATCTCCAATTTAACTCGAGACTCTGTGGCACACAAAGGCGCCCTTAAATCGCAAAGAATCAAACTTATCCACACTGAAGTGACCTTGCTTGCCCTCAGCACAACGCTTCCTCACTCGTTGGAGCATCTGATCTTGCTGCTGTGCTACTCGCACCCGATCCGGAAGGGCTGACTCTAAAATCAACTGAGTCTCGGTCTGTGCGGTACCCGCAAAGCAGAAGGAAATATCCATACGCCAAAGTCGCAATAAGACAATCGAGGATAGGAGGTGTCGCCTTGCGATCAAGGCATCGACTACCACATTAGCCTTGCCGGGATGGTACTGAATAGTAAGATCATAGTCCTTGATCAACTCTAGCCATCTCCTCTGTCTCAAGTTCAAGTCCTTCTGGGTAAAGATGTATTTCAGGCTCTTGTGGTCAGTGAACACATCACAAGATTCGCCGTACAAATAATGACGCCAGATCTTCAAAGCATGAATCACTGCAGCAAGCTCTAGATCATGGGTGGGATAATTGCTCATGCTTCTTCACTGCCTCGATGCATAGGCAATCACTTTACCATCCTGCATGAGTACACAACCAAGTCCAACTATGGACGATCTCGAATAGATAGTGAATCTCTTCCCGTGCTCGGGAAGGGTAAGAATTGGAGCGATCACTAATCTATCTTTCAAAGTGTAAAAGCTGCGCCACATGCATCCGACCACTGGAACCTAACACCTTTCGTGTCAATCGACATTGGTTTAGCAATGGTTGAAAAACCCTCCACAAACCGCCGTAATAGCCAGCTAAACCCGTAAAACTCCTTACTTCTTTAACATTGGTTGGTCTCTTCCACTCTACCACTGTCGAAATCTTGCTAGGATCAACTGAAATACCCTTCTGATTAATAACGTGACCCAAAAATCCAACTTCGTAAATCCGAACTCACACTTCTTGACTTGGCATAGAATTGATTCTCTCTTAAAGTTTCAAGTACCAACCGCAAATGGTGGGTGTGATCCTCCTCTGCCTTGGAATAAATCAAGATATCATCTATGAATACCACAACGAAATCATCAAGGTATTGGTGCAAAGATATCGCTCATGGCTTCCATGAAATCGCAGAGCATTCGTTAGTCCAAAAGACATAACTTTATACTCAAAATGGCCATACCGTAGAGAAAGCCGCTTTCTCAATATCCCGCTCACGAACTCGAATCGATTATAACCCGATCGAGGTCAATCTTAGAAAATATTCTAGCTCCTTTCAATCGGTCGAAAAGATCCTCAATGCGAGGCAAAGGATATTTGTTCTTCACGATCGCTGATTAAGCGCCCGATAATCTATGCACATACGCCAGCTGCCATCTTTCTTCTTAATAAAAAGAACAGGCGCTCCCCATGGCGATACGCTACGCTGAATCATGCCTTTGGACAGTAGGTCGTCCAATTGTTTCTTCAATTCTTCCTGAAATGGCCGAGCCAATCGGTGAGGAGACTTGGACAAAGGCCGAGTTCCCGGAACAAGATCAATCCGGAACTCCACTTTCCTCACCGGAGGCATTCCGGGAAGTTCTATAGGAAAGACATCGGAAAACTACTTCACAACTGGAATCTCCTCAATACGCCGCGAAGAATCTATCTTTTCATTGAGGGAGCAAAGTAATCCGATGGTCGATGCACGGCGGCTAGGGAATAGGTTAGCCAGCACAAAAACTGAATCAGACGGTGCACTGCCCTGGAATACCAGTTCTTCACCGGAAGGAGCTAGCAAGGTCACTGTCTTCCAGAAACAACAAATCTTGGCACGGTATTGGAATAACCAGTCCATACCCAGAACAACATCGAATGGTGCCAATTGAATAACCATAAGATTCGCAGTGAAAACCTCATCATCAATAATTATAGAACAACCGGGACAGACGGTAGAGCTAGAAATAAGTCCTCCTGGGGAGCTGACTACCACTGACTCAGAAATAATCTGAAAACTCAAACCCACTTTTCTAACAAACTCCAAAGACACGAACGAGTAAGTAGCCCCCGAATCAAACAGTACAAAGGCATCATGCGAATCCACAAGTAAAGTACATGTCACCACATCAGGACGTCCCAAAGTCTCAGGGGTGGGCATGGCGTAGACCCCCTGATGCACCGGTGCAGAAGACGCACCGACACTCTGCGACGGAATACTGGAAACAGCTGCTGGAGGAACAAACGACGGAGGTGCAGATGGTGCGGGATTCCAATAGAACCCTGCAAGAGGCGCCGGAGTAAAAGCTGCAGGTGGAACCCATGCCGAGGGTACCGTGGTGCAGAACGCGCCGAGTCCGGCCGAACCTCTGTGGAAGCCGGAGGAAGAAGCTGGGACGGTCTCCCATTTGATGATACTAGCTGGATTTTGCTTGCACACTGAGGACTTGTGGCCCTCCCGACCACACTGCTGGCATGTTCCCTTGAAGGAACATTCTGAAGCTCGATGCCCGTCACCACACCGAAAACACTTCATGCCCCGACCGGGACAGACGAATCGTGGGGCGAAGATGAAGAACGTGGCGCCAAGAGGAAGGCGCCCTTCTTTGAACCGGACGGGAGTTTTGGTTCTTTGAAACCTCTTAGCGGCGGCCGTTGAAAAGACCCACTACCTCCACCGAAACTCCGCTTCTGGCCACTGCTAGATCCACCAGTAGCACAGAACCACTAGCAACATGCCCTTGCGACGAAGGAGCTCTTTCCAACTCCATCCCTCTAGCCTGCTCAACCACCGAGCTAAAGTCACGTAGACCTGTTGCTCCCAGAATCTGGCGATACTCCTGATTGAGGCCCCGCCGGAACCTCTTAGCCTTCTCTTTATCATCACTTGCCACGGCTGGAACAAAATGCACCAGATTGTTAAATCCAGCCTCATACTCAGATACTGACATCTTTCCTTGCACAAAGGTCAGAAGTGATTGCTCCATCTTCTCGATGAAGGAGTCAGGATAAAACTGTGTCCTGAACCTCTCTACAAATACCTCCCAAGTAACGAAACCTCTACTGGAGTCCGGAAGACAAGACCCTTCCCACGGATGTCGGCTGGCCCTTGGTGAAAGGCCACAAATCGCGCTTCTGCGCGGATGCCACTCTAAAGCTCCAAGCGACGCTCCATGTACCTCAACCATCCGCGGCTGAACGGTGTGCTGCTCCGTCAAAAGTGTCCAGACGAAGCGACATTCACTCACGGAGGCTCATCCTAGCCTCGGGTGGAGCGAAGAGCAAAGAATGAGTTCCACCACAAAGTGCAAAGCGGCCAGCAGAATGGCCGCCGCAATTGTTGGCGGAGTTGTTGATTCTCCTTATTAGGTTCGAATAAGATCTGCTTGAGCGGCGGTGGCTCGGCGACCGAGGCGCGGTGAGGCAATCTCCTCGATACCGGCAAAGACCACCAACCCTTCAGACGAAGATGATGTAGCTGCCGGACCGCGGCCACGACCGCGACTACGGGTCGGTGGACGACCACGACCACGGCCTCTACCTCTTGCCATCTATGAACAAAACAACAGAAAGAAAACCAAACACTTAGCTCAACGAACTGATAAACATAATAATTGGAACATAACCAAGTAATTGCGGAAAACAATGGTTTACCCAACCCTTCCTATTGTGCACAGTGTGTCATTTTAATATTATTACCACGGATCTGAAGCCCGCTCTGATACCAACTGTAACATCCCGACTATAAGGAAGTCAAGATGTCACCTACAACCACTACTCTTCAATTGAATAACATCAAAACGCATGATAAGGTGAAGCAAGTATTAAGATTATACGGAAACAAGTATTCATCATCAAGTTTAATCAACGGAATGGAAGTAAACAATTCAGAAAGATATGGTAAACAAGGCCATGATGGCTTATTACAATGCAACACAAGTCATAATTAACGACAGTAAAAGTCCTCAAATTGTTTGATTTATGGTAGTGAGTGCATCGTGATGAACTACCCTCCACAAGATCATTCTTCCTTGTCATTTACCTAAATAAGACAATAAAGCAAGAATGAGCCAAAGACTCAAACAAGCAATCGTATGTAACAATCAAACATACTATGAGCAATATATCACAATCATAATTTGAACATTTATCGAAACGAATTTATGAATGGATGAAGTGGAATGGTGCATTGAAGGAAATGGACATATTGCAGCATATACCGGTATAGCGAGTGAATCACCCGTCGGTGTTCACTTAAAGTAATCGTATGAAGAACGTTTCATACGACCGTCCAACGTGGCCCACATTGGAATGGTGGACTCACGTAACGTGGCCCACATTGGAATGGTGGACTCACGCACCCATCCCGGAATTGATGGGATTTTCAAGTGCCCATCTTTGGAATTGATGGGTCTTACAAAGTAATGTATGCATGTCATGATGTGATCCCATGTCAATATTGAATAGTACTCATAAATGAAAAGAAACACATGGCATTCATCTACAAATACGAACAAATATAATCATTCATTCACACATCATACATTGCATCAATCATAGAATACAAATTACTTGCCTGCCGCGCTGCAACGGGTTGGGAGGTAATTGAGATACCCCACCACTCACCGCTTCACCGCCTACAATATAAAATAATCGAAATGAGGGCAAACGAATATGGCAATGCTACACGTGTCCTCCCTCAATCTCTAGCCAAACTAACCAAACAAAAGTTCAATTTGATCAATTTACCCAAACATTCCAAATATCCCTAATCTGGCAGTTTTACTAGAAAATTCACCAATAAAAAACCGTAAGTCCAAAAGACCTTAAACCAGTACCCATATTTTCTTAACTTAACTGGCTACAAAACTCTAGTTTATGGTAAACTCTAATTCGGCCAAAACAGAGGTCTAACCATCCAATGAAAAACTATAACTGCAGTCTGTCCAGAATTCAGAACAGCCCTAAAGAAAAGGCTCTAACTTTTAAACCACTGATCCAAATAAAGTGATCTTTATCAGCCTGGAAACATGGTGAAATTATATTCATAAACCTAGTTGGGTGGCCGACCTGATTCTGAATCTAACTAGATCAAAACCTAGGTGCAACCGACTAAACCCAGAATTTCTGACAGACAGAGCAGTACGTGGTAAAACAGTCATAACTTTTAAACTACTGGGTGAAAATTCGTGATCCAGGTGCCAAAACAAAGCTAATGAAATAAGGAACAAAACTCCAGAAGGCGAAGACATCCAATTCTGCCTCTAAGACACCCAAAATCGAGTTACAACATTCTGTACCGAATCAATCTACTGACAGAGATTAAACGATACTACCAAAATCATTGAATCGACAACTCTAACGCAATCAAACAGCGATGGGGTCTCTCGTTACCCTTGTATAACCGAAGAATGACGAGGATCAACTTCCCGAAGGCTTCTCCTCTCCTTCTTTGGCCGGCCCCAACACCACGAACCCGAGTGGAATGCAAATGCCCGGCGGGGGAAGAACCGATGGTGAACGCGTGGAAGACCGGGTGTGCAGCTCCGGGGGATCACCAATGGCAGCCACCAATGGAGGGGGAGGCGCCTAGGAGGAGGGGAGGTGCCGAGTGGAGGAGGAGATGGGGCGGCTCAAGGGGGAGGAGGTGGAGGCACTAGGGTTTGGGGGGGGAAGTGATGCCCCCCCTTTTGGCCAGCCCCTACATGGGCGGCGGCCCCTCTTGGGCCACTGGTCGTGAATCTGCGCCCGGGTTGTCCGCAATAACGTTACCCCCGAAGATTGGAATTTTTCGACGAAAACAATTTCTTTTACTCTCTCCGACCTCTTTCTTTTTACCGGACCGTTTCCGGAGTACTACATTGTTCATAGAATAATATCAATAATATTTATTATCAAGTATATGACTTGATTGCGAAACTCTATATTTCTGTGATGATTATTCTTAAACATTCCCTGGTTGAAAACATATGAGAACACATATGAATAGACTAGCACATGTATTGGTTGATGACTATGTTTCACAAGTCATAGATATAGAGATATCAAACCAATAATATGGACACATGTTAGAGAACATGGTGTTGGAAAAGACCCACCTTGAGACACTTTTGAGATTGTTATGATTCTATGTATCATTAGTTGGTCTCAAGCAATGATGATGTATAATCCTTAGACCTGAGATCAGCATTGTTTCCTACATATGTAGTAGCACTCTTAGGGGTTGCCAAACACTACTCGTAACTAGGTAGCTATAAATGTAGCTTTCGGGTATGCTATGAAATATACGGAGGGATGTGTCTGGTCGGATATGGGATTTGCCCTTCCTAACATAACATGAGAGATGTCTCTGGGCCCCTCGTTGTGGTCGGATAAAGAAAGTGCATGGCTATGCCACTAATGGTAGAAGTGTTAACCACATGAAGTTATTCGACACTTGATCGAGAAAGTATTGAACAGTCCATGGATGATGCAAAATCTCACCTAGAGTTCAACCAGACATCGAGAGGCAAAGGGAGTATACATGAGAAGGTCTTTTAGTTCGATCAGATACGGACTAGTCGTATGGAGATACGAGCTGGTCATAGGCTAATCGAACATGGTCACTAAGCGGTCGAAACCTAGTCGTAAGGAGTTACGAATTGGTCGAGACCAAATATGAACTGGTCGTTAGTGATATGGATCTGGTCGTATATCATATTACATTAAGGTTCGTCTGATATATTCTATGTGTGTTTGAGAATTGTTATGTGCTGCTAGGTACCGCTGACGACTAGTGGTCGGAAAAGAGTTTTTGAGTCACAACCGATTACACATGAACCTATAGGGTCGCACACTTAAAGGGCTGGGTTTTGATTTGTATGGTGATCCGAATTATTGTAGGCCTCGAGTTTGTAATGTGCTCAAGTTCGAGACCCATCTTGGATGCCTATAAATAGAGGGTGGTGGCAAGCGGTGCGATGACGATCTTTTGAAGAAATTCCCGAAACCCTAATAGCCACGCCTTCCTCAACCACGCTGCCGGTGCTAGCACTCCAGCGAGTGGTGTCCCTACCCCGTACGTGTGGATACCTTGGAGGTGTTGTTGCGAAGCACCAGCACTAGGACGATCTGCAAATCAATACATCTACTCGGAGGAGCTGGCACGCGGTGAGTACGACTACTCGTAGGAGAAGACACGCGGCGAATACGACCAATCGGAGGAGAGGACGTGCGGCGAGTACGACTACGACCGCATCATCTCGCTACATCGACTCTACTTCTGCTACGAGTCGGCGCGTCGAGTGGTAATCTCGTGATCTATTACTAGCGGAGGTTCCTTGGTTGCACGGTAAAATTTTGTTTTGTGCTATCATGGTCTTCCCGCGATCCTTCAAGTGCAACCTAAACTACTAACACCAAACAACACTATAAAATTTTCTCAACAAATCAACATCTAACGACAGCTAAACTTCAATTAAATATTTCTATTACAAGACTAACATAGAAATTGCAGCAAGAGACTAACTCAAAGACACAATTAAAACATCACCATCAAAGTTATAAACATTATGAATAAATTCCAACAAGAAATAGGCATCATCTAATACCTGAAGCTATGAAAGGAACAAGTAGAAGTACCAACATACAAATTATTACAATAATCGAGTCTCATTGAAATAAAGTAATAGAGATATTAATCGGTAATGGGTGTGTGCAGCATTATGATATGTAATCGTGAGCTAATGTCCCCCGATGAATGTCATCCTCGATAGTCACATAAACAATAAAAGCAAGCGTGAGTCCAAGACTCAGCAAATACAATTGAATATCACAGGAAACATCTAATCAAATACATTTCATTCTCAACGTATCGAATACATAAGAAAATGCTATGCAATTTATGCAAATATGAATATGACATCCACTTCTCTTCTGCATATACCGGTATAGCTAGTGAAACACCTGTCAGTGTTCACTCAAGCCCGCATTATCCAAAATACAGGGATCCAAGGCACGTATGAAGAATCTTTAATATGGGGATCTATTTGCCCATATTAGAATGATGAAACTTTCAATACCCACTCTGTGGGTGAGGCATGAATGATTGAAATGAAATGAATGCATTATCTCCTAGCAACAATTTTGATTTCACAAATAAACAAAATCATGTAAAGGAAGGAAAATATTCATAATTCATAAGAATTACTCATGTCATAATCATATAACCAGATTGAACAACAAACATACAAGACGACCCAATTTGTACTTGCCTTTCGCGTTGCAACATGTTGGATGGTAAAGAAGGTGCAACAAATCCCAAAGTCACTCCTACAAGAAGTAATTTACTCAAAACAAGTTCTTGATAAGAGGAAACAATTCTAATCACAACGCTCTCATCCGCACTCCCAAAACCCATACTTCAAATAATTAATCTACTCAGGCGAAACAACAACCTAACAGAAACTCAAAACTGAACAGCGATCTTCTAAAATATGTATCTCCCAATCTGTTTATCATAAAATCCATTTTCAATCTCTCTAGAAAGATTACAACTTGGTCTACAAAAGTTTAGTTGGCAAGATCCCTTAATTTTGCATTTAACTAAATTTAACAAGCAGATGAATAACCAATGATAGAAACTGACCGACAGCCTGGACAGCAGCCTAAAATAGTTATAATGTTAACTAGGACGACCCAAAAATTGTGTTCTTTATCAATATGGAAAGAAAAGAGAATTTCCTACAAAGTTCGTGTTGGTGGATAACCCTGATTCGGCCATTAACAGATTCTAATCTACCAGTTTCCAAGACTGCTACAATTTGAGATGGATTCTAGACAGCAATCATTGCAAAATTCATAAATCACAAACCACAACTCCAAATTATGTAATCTCAGATCCTACATAAACCTAAAGAAATAAACCACAATTCTTCAGAAGATGATGAACCATAATTTCGCAGTTATCAATTTCAAAACTACAGCACCACGAACAGCTGTAAAAACCCGATCTACTGCCCTAAATCAATCACATGGAAATGAATTAATCACAAATATCAAAGAACTGAGAAGTCACCCTTTAAGATTGATATGAGGGAGGTGAAACCCCAGCAAATCCCCATGAAATCATCTTCCTCTTTTCCTCCCTTCTTCCTCCCTTCTCTTTCCTTGCTTTCGCCTTTCTACTGCCAGCAGCACAGGTGAGCAAGGGCAGCAAGGGGGAGGGCAAGGGGGTGGCGGCTCTAAATGGGGATAAGGGGTGTGGATCAAGGGGATGGGGAGGACTAGGGTTAGGTTGCCCCTTCCTTTTGGGTGTATGCCCCCTTGGGCCAAACGTTGTGGGCTTTCGGCTCACGGCGTAGGTTCTTCCTACTTTCTTTCTGTGCAGCGAATACTTCGGAGGTCTTAACTTTCTGTCTTATACTCGGAATAGAGTGATTCTTATCTTAAAATTTATAAAACTCATAGTACTTCAACTTTCTATTTGTGGAGTTGTTCTGAAAACACCATCTTCATTACTAAATTTGCCTTGGAAGCTGACTCAGTTGCGGACCTTTGTTCTCTGTGCAGACTGCATTGAGGGCCCCATATCTCAAACCTCAGGACTCAAAATTAGGTCAATGAGGACTCCAAATTAGACTATGGAAAGATATCTACAACTTTTTAGTTATGAAGATTTCCATTTGAAGCCGTTCCAGTCGTGAAAATCACGTTGCAAGATAACTACATATTATGTTCTGTTTCTGTGCTAGTCAAATAAGGAATCTCCTTATATTCTCTGTAAATAAGCGGGATATTACATTCTACCCCCTTAAACAGAATTCGACCCCCAATTCTACTCGAAAGAACACCAACTGAACTTAATAATCATTAACACGTACCCGAAGTTAACAATTCTGGTTAAACCTCGTGCATACGAGTTTCCAAGTCCCAAGTTTCATCATGCTTGGACCATAACGTATACCAACGTCTTACACCTCAACACTCATCTCGACCTTTACTGGTTCTCTCAACACACATGACACAAATGTAAGGTCTTACTTGTTGGCCAACGGCTCTATCGAAAACTCAAGTTTCGGACTTCTCAGGTACTTAGCACTGGGCATAGAAGACATTGTGTACTCTGCGCATGGACTCGAGACAGTCCTAGCAATACGCCAACATCCAAAATCAAATCAATGTACCTTGGGCCAACCTTTCCTTCGGTACTAATCCAGACATCCTGCACACATCACACGAGACTCTTATTCCAACTCTCCATCTACATCTTCATCTTAACAAGGAGCACCTCCTTTAATCAGATACATACCTCGCTTTGAACAACCCCTTTTATAAATAGAACTCAACTGAAAATAAAGGATTCTCATCGCAACTATGCAATACCAACTCCACCTTCAAAAGAGTCAAATCCAAACTTGAAGAATCATCACAAAATAGATCTCACACGCAATCACATCACCTCAATCCTTTAAGAGTAAACACCTCGGAATTCACATCACACACTCTCATGTACCAGATCAAAAGGGTTCTACCAATGATCATCCCAATGCTCGGAATCCACCCTAGAACTAGCCTCGTCTGCCTTGTAGTAGGCCAGTTCTTTTTCTGCAGCCTTCAACTTTTCTTCTGCGTCTTGTAATTTCCACTGAATGAAAGAGAGCTCATCTAGGGTATTCCCATAGGCACAATCCATTGCTCTGGCCAAGTCCACCTGATGCGTGAGATCGGGACAGTCTTCATCTCTAGCTGAGCGGAAGGTACTGTCATGCTGGGTTGGAATGTGCATCGGGTAATAGTGGAACCCAGTGCCGTTAAGGCGGTGATCGTAGATGTAGCAGAGTCGGCGGGCTGCTTCCCTGGCTGCATCCTGGATGCCTTCGGCGAAGGTGTCCCATCGCATTGGGGCGTCTAAGATATGGAAGTTTGTGTTCGGCGATAGGTTAGAGTAGATGATCACTTCTACCCTCCACCGATCCTGATTTCCCATCTTGTACTTGTATCCTTGATACGTCGATCTTTCTTCAAATTCCAAGTGCTGCATGATCTTCCAGAGAACTACGGCCCAATGACCAGCAAAAACACCATGGAAAATAGCATTCGGAACTTCAGCCATCTACAATTTTTAAGAAGGAGATGAGTTAGTAAATATTTTTAAAGAGAAAAGTTGAGAAATGACTCCAGAAGACCAAGTTATTTTTAATTTTAAAAATAAATCCTTAAGGGTTTGATTTCCTTCTAGGTCACGACCTACAGTCGATATGGCTCTGATACCACTTTTGTCGAACCCGGGAACGAAGGATCCCGAATTCACTACGTTTACACACTAGTCCAGGATTTCTAGTGTACACAGTCTCATAAATAGTGTTATCACAATCATATCAAGCGCTTTATTAATAAAAAAACAGAGTTTCTAACAAAATGGGCCTGAGGCCAAATAACAAAACATAGCGGAAGCAAATAGGTAGTAAGCCACACGATGCGCCACAGGCAATCGTCTAGAGGTGTAGCCTAAATGTCTGGATCCTCACCGTCGGGATAAAAGTCTTCTCCTGAATAATAATACAACTACCGTGCTCGCAAATTACACCTAATACAGAATTTAGAATGCATGCATAAGTAAACAAAGGAAGGTTGTAAGGGTTTATTTGCATAAATCAACATTTTTAAGTTTAAATAATCATACTAAGTTTCAAGGCACATTTTTAAACTTTAACTTAAATCAGATTTTAACTTGCCAATTTTATAGTGGATATCCTCCATATGAAACATGGTGATGGATAGCCTCCTATCACATGGCTAACCGCCTAATTTTACCATAAGGATTAACAATCCTGAAATCCCATACAAGAATCATTTTTAAAATAAAAAGCAAAGTCTAACTTAGAGTGGCTTTGCTTAGCATGTCCATGATCGTGGACTCGGCTATTCGAATAGTTTTACACTCTGCAGAGGGGGTACAACTTTACCCACATGAGATAATTTGCCTGTTATATCGGCCAATGCACGCTTCCTTGGACGTGTGACTAGACAATTATGACAAGGCATTTCCAATGTTCTACCTCACTACTAATATACCCGCTAAGGTTTCACTTCCATTAGGTTAACCACCTGCCAGAAGTCTCCTCTTGCGCCAAGTGGGAATAACGATTAGCCAACACCCACACAACAAATATGGCACATATATTAGTGAGGTATGACAAGTTAATAAGGCTAGTTCTGCCCATACAGAATATGTGGTAGTATGGTGGAGCTTTGCAAGATGTGGCTCAAAGGCCGGTCCTTAACTGACTTGGGCAACTTTCAAAAACAAACCCTGGGCCTCAACCGTAACCAGATTGAGCCTGTGCATAAACCTGCACCCACCAACGGTCCATCTTGCCCAAGTACAAAACCATTTTTTCACTTTTATTTTCTAAAGATATTTGCAAAAGTCCACCATGACAAAACATGTCATAGGCTTTTAATCACATTTTGCTATTTTGGTTAAATTCTCCCAAAATTAAATGTTTGTGGTCTAAGTAGTTTCTAAGCATATCTTTATTTTTAAATCTTATTTGACTAAGGTAACAAGGGAATGATGATCCAATATTCAAATTGGTTATATAAAGGAATTGGATTAACTAAGAATTTAAAACAGGAATCTAAAATAATTGAATAAAATTATGCATGCAATAGTAATTTAAAAAAATTAAATAATTTAAAACGCTGGGATCAAAATGATCAATGGTGTAACTTGCCATTCTCAAATTCTTGATATTCTACTTCTTCAACAGGATCAAACTCTCCGGAGTAGTCAAAATCTATACGCGAAAAAATCCAAATTCAAAGAAAATTCAAATAAACACAAATAAATTCAAACGAATAATAAAATTAACTCCAAATTAAAATAAGTTTGGATTAGTTAGCTAGATCTTGATTTTATACAAATTTAGATATTTGAATCACCTAAATCGGAGTTCGTATGAAGAAATACGAGCTCCTGGAAGTTTAAAACCTAAATTAAATCCTAATTTCAGATTTTTTGAATTTCCCAAATTATCTTTCAAAAGGAAAATTCGAATTAATGCGTCAACGTACGGCAGCCGCATGGACAATAGTCGCTAACAGGTGGGCCCGGGATTTCGTGGACTGAGTCCACGCTCGGCCGAAGTCCACCGTGCACCCGGCTCACGCTAGAGTGCGAAGGGGGGTGCGCTGGCTTGTCTGCCGTGCTGGCGTCCATGAGGGCAGCCACGCAGGACATGGGCGATGATGTGGTGCTAAGGTGTCGATGAGGTGGCAGCCACGTCGGCGTCGGACGGGGGTGGCGCTCGGGTTCCAAGGGTCCCGGCGACCGGCGGCACGCCGAGGTCCGACGAGGTGCGCAAAAGACTCAGGGGAAGATGCCGAAGAGGATGCGCTACCTGGCGGCGGAGTGGCACTACCGGAAGGTCGTCGGCGACGAAGAAGAGCGGCGGCGAAGTTCGGTCAACGGCGGAAGTGGAGCTCCGCCGATCTCTTGGCGAAGCGGAGGTGCGCACTGTTGGTGTCGTCGAGGAGGCCCTGCCGGTGCCGGAAACGATGATTCCTCGAGCTTCGACCGCCGAGGAGGAACTCCAAATTCCGGGCGCTAGAGAGGGCTAGAGATGTAGTGGTTTGGGGGAATGGACCGAGGAGCAGAAGACGCACGTGGGGCTCCCTTTTATAAGGCAAGGGCGAGGCCGAGGCGGGGAGGAGGATGCGGCGGCGTTTTCGGCGGTGAGAGGGTGGCTGGTGTTACAGCGCGCATTGAAGGGGGTAAATGCTGGGAACGGGCGCGACGAGAACGGCCGAGGTGATTGCGCTTGATTGCGAGAGGAATGGGGGAGGGAATCACAGAATTAATGAAGCTCCACTCGGGCGTTAATGGCGGCAGAGAGAGAGAGACGAGCGCGCGGAGAAGAAAACGGGGAAGGAGACGACGATGTAGCGGTGGGGCCCGCGTGGCGGTAGGAGGAACTGGTCAGGAGGAGTGACGACCGTTGGATTTTGATCGAACGGCCTGAGGTGACGACGTTCGGCGAAATTGGTCGGGCGAAGCGGTGACCGTTGGATTTTTATCGGACGACCAAGGCGATAGAGCAGGGACGGCCGAGATGGGTTGTGGTGCACTCGACGATGGGCGACGCGTAGCGCAGGAGAGCGCGGGAGGCGGCTGGCGCTCGCAAGCACGCGTGGGCCGACGGACGCTGAAACAGTGGTGGGCTGGAATTTGGCCCATGCACTGTGCGAGAGATTTTAATTACTTTTCCAATTAATTTAATTTCAGAAATTCAAAAAGGCTTTAGAAAATAGCAAATAAAATCCAAAAATTATGAAAAAATTCACAGAAATTCTCTGAGGTATTCTGGATTTAAATAAAATAATTGCAACTTATAATTGGTAATAGATTTTTATAATAAATTATTTTAGATTTAAAATAATTAAGGAAAAACTTTTTAAAGTTTTCAGAAAATCCACAAAATGAATTAAAATTTTATTTTCAACTAAAACTTGAAAATTTGGGCTGTTACATCCACCCCACGAGTCGCTGCCCTACCGCCTCACCGGGGTCGCTTCCGACGGCGGCGTGGCCCTCCGGCGAGCCCCTTCCTTGTCGCTACCGCGTCCTACACTCCCGCTACCACCACCCGCCTCTCCTCCCCTGCCGTAGTCATTCGCCTCGATCTACCCTGCCCAACCCTTCTTCCATGTCTCCATTGCCTACCACTGCCAGATCCACCAATGTCGCTCACTGCCTCATAACCTCTCTCTTTCTTGTCACCCCCGTCGCCTTCTGATGCGCATTGCCCTAATCCAAGCTCATGCCCACTTGTGCCGCCGCCACCACCACCGGACCTCCCCCGAATCCTAACCTGGCGACGGCGAGATACGATGGCGTTGTAGAGGAGGAGGACGATGAGCTCTCCAGCTAAAGCATGAATCTCCAAGAAAATCACAAGGTTAAAAATTAGAATGCTTTGCACAAAAAATTACCATTCGGATGATATATGGTAATTCTGAATAATTTTCTACGAACAACTTTGCACAAACAAAATAATCTTACAAATAAAATAGTTTTTTATGTGCAAAATTTTACAAACAAATAATTTTGTATGAAGAAATTTGCACAAATATAATAATCTTGTCCAAACAAGATAATTTTCAAATTTTGAATGATAAAAGTCAGCCAAAAAATGTTCAAAATTTGATCCAAATAATGCACCAATTTTTTTCCCTCCCTCAAAAATATTTCAAATTCAAACATCCATCCATCAAAACATCCTCTTCTCTCAAATACATATGGCTGGTATTCCTTATTCCCTAAAATGCGTGAATAATTTTTTGAACAGCATATGCACCAGGGGCGGACCTAGCAATCGGGCGAGCCTGGACGACCACAAGACGTGCCCTGCTGGTCGGACCCCCTCTCCTCTTCCGTCGTGGCCAAGGAGCTCTGCTATCTGCATGTCTCGACGAGGAAGGAAGAAGAAGCATGGCGCTGCTCAACTTTTTTATATTAAATAACTCATTTTTCAATTTTATTTTATTACTGACCAATTGATAACTTTTTAAAGACCAATCATTTATTTAGATATGAGATAATGGAAGAAATGGCGAGCTGTATCAATGATTCTTAATGCAAGATCGGAGTTTTTTTCTCCAATTCTTTTGCAAATAAAAATAATCCATTCAACAAAGAAGAGGATCAATTTTGGGTTGAACCAATAACCTGATTGTGCGGTTATTCTGAATGCAGATAGAAAGTCTTCGGTCGTACTGGAATCTGATGGATCACAAATACCTATTGCATCCTTGGTTGTGGTGAAGTCCGTCGTTGAATCGAAGTGTTAGAGTGGGGTATGTGGGCGGAGGCATTAGTTCCTTTTCGTCCTCTGGATAGATGGGCATAGCAAACTTCTCTTTCTATTCTATTCTAGAAAGGATCGAGGGCTCTCTCATCTCCTATTTGTTTGAGCCATTCATTATAGTGGTGGTGTTTAAATTTTTTTAAAAAAATGGATTTCTTTATTTTATTAATTTTGTATCCAGAAGATTTAGTCTTTCTTTGTTCCATATATTATTTGATTTATATATTTCTAAATATGACCTTTTTGGCCGTCACTATATGTCATTAGTGGTGGGGTGACAGGATTTGATCACGCCACGGTGACTATTATTTTGTCACACCATGAGTAATGTTGCGGTAAAAAGGGTCATAATTAAAAATATTTTTCAAAAGTAAATTATTTAAGGGCTCAGTAATTGACTAGCATAACCTAGAGTGCAGTGGACTCACTCATTTTCAATTCCCTTATCTTAAGGGCTCAGTAATTGACTAGCTAACACCTCGCTACCACAGTACTTCCAATCCAACTCAAATTAATTACCCAAGGGACATTTTCTCAGCGCATACCCTCATGTCAAGGGTGCCCAAAAAACGTCAACCTCGGATCCTGTAACGTTTCAAAATTGAAGTTATAAAAAAAAATCTTCTGTGTAGATTAGATCCTCAAAAAATTTCACTAATTTTTCTTGAGTTAACAAAGCTCAAATAGAACTTTCTGAAATTTAAACTATTTAATTTAATTAATGCAAACATCAATTAAATGAAAAGCAGTGTTACTTGGGCTCCTTGTGTTCCAATGAATATTTCTGTATTTTCTTGGATTCTTTGGAGTTTGTTTGTTATTTATTTTACATCTTTTGTATATTTGTTTATTTCGGTCCCGATAAATCCGGGGCTAGCAAATTTTGAACCAGTGCAATATACACATAGGGGTCATATTTGTATATTTCGGTCCCGATAAATCTGAAGCTAGCGAAGGTTTTTAAGTGTGGCAAGCATAGCGCGCCATAGTCAGCCGCCGCATATTCTTAGGCAAGTTGTAACTATCTTTTTTTACGTACAATACGGACACTCTCAACACACATAATACAGACACACTCAACACACGTCGTACCCGCACTACTCATGTACACATGTGTGTGTTTACTACATACGCTAGGAATTTATCGAAGTCACACAAGGTTTTACGGAGCGTAGACGTGCGCTTTTTCACTTAATGCGTACGCGTTCGTGTACTCTTAAAATCGATGGACATCAACGTCAAATCCGTAACTTGAACTCTGGTGTGCCGAGTGTACACTCGCACACCTAGCTATCCGGCCACATACTAACTTCCGGCGAGCTGTAACCATTGACAGGCGCGGAGAGGTGTACATGCTCGCTAAATCGGGGGTAAATCGAGTTGTAACCATTGGCTCGATATCGAATTTCCAGAACGTACGGCGTTTGATTTCTACGTGCTTTGGCTTTGGTCCGCATGCAGTATCTAGCTAGCCTTTGGCGTGTGGAGACCGGAAAGTTAATCGAATGATTTGGTTGCCTATATGAACTTGACTTACGGTTGATTGAGACGTGGATCGATGGAAGTGACAGTGCCTGTCATTGTTCATGCATGTACGTACGTTCTTTGACGTCTTCAAACTCAAAATTTCTTCTTTAGGACCGAGCCAACACATGAATTAAAGAGCAGTACTGTGAGTTGTCAGTTAACACCGATGGCCAACTAGCTGCCAAGTGCTACGTTCTTTGACGCCTTCAAACTCAAAAATTTCTTCTTTAGGACCGAGCCAACACATGCAAGAACAGTTGTCAGTTAACACTGATGGCCAACTAGCTGCTAAGTGCTAACCCATCAGTATTAATTACAAGAGAATTAATGAACATCTTCTATAATCCTTTTTTCCCGGGCTCAAGGAAGAGTGAGCTAGACCACGAATAGTACAGCAAAGCAAACACCATGTCTATTTTATTTCACGGAATTGTAAACTATTTGACTATATTTTGTGCTACTTTCGCATTAATGTATTCGTACAATTTAGCCTCTTAGTTTCTAGCTAGTATATGTGAAATTTTCACTTAAAAAATCACATAAGATCTTAGCTTTCTTTTTAAAGATAAATTTCCCATTGGTTAGGGGCAGGCACTCCCAACACTTCACTAGCTAGCTAGCCCGGCCCGAGCCCGATTCGTTCGAACTGCTTGGGACTTGAATTTCTACCGAAAGCCTAATAAAATGCATTTAAAATAATAACCTTTTTCATTCTTAAAATGAATTAGATATTAATTTTATTCCAAAAATAATTAAATAATTTTTTGAATCGAAAATGCATTTTTTGGGCTAGACCGAGCTCAGGCCTACCCATTCGAGACCGGGCTTTACAGGCCCGGCCCGGGCCAGCCCAGTGTTTCAACATGTCTAATTCTCATACCACATCAGTTCTTTTTGTGAGGTCTAAGAGAGGGAAGATAGAAGATTCTTGCTACTAGATACTTGCATGAGTAACAAGCATTTTTAGGAAACCAGGAAAATAGAAATTGCTAGTTGCTTTTTATGGCATGTTTGGTTCATATACTAAAGGTTGTCAAAGTTTGACTTAATTTTTTTTCCAAACTCACCTAAGGTTAGATCATGCAAATCGGTGGACACCACACTTTGTAATAATAAAAAATCTTACTATACTTTTTTTTTTGTCACTCGCATGTACCACCCTGGTGGCAGAAAAAAAAATCTTGCGACGGGTGTGACCACGAACCAAACATGCACTTTGGGAGCAGTGATCAAAATCCCAACCGGTAACCGGCGATTACCGGATTTACCGGTGGGGATCGGGATCCTAAATCTCGGCCGGAATCCGTCAAATTCAAATTCAACTTCAAAATCCCAGCGGTTTTATCCCGAATTCAAATTCCATTTGATGAAATCCAGTCGGTTTTTTTTTTGGAAATTCCTGTTACCGATCATTAACGGAGAATGGACGTTGGGCGGTTTTTGTTCCGTTCTGGTTTTTGGATCCTTGCTTGGGAGAGCTTGTTACTATGTTTGTGGGCCCATCTCTCTCCCACCAAGAAATTAGATAGAAGTTTCATGCAGCAATTAACTCGTCGTGGGACCCGTTAGTAACAAGGTATTAGAGTGATTGTATCTAAAATCCAATCTAACTATTCTCTCTCCTCTAGTAAAAAGCTATTGGGATTGTCCTTCAAATTTTTACCTAAGGGCATGAGTCTGCCAAAAGTATATACTATTTTACTAGAAGCGGCATACTAGCAATCCTTCATTAATTTAAGAAAAAAGATCCCATGAGACCAGCTCAGGGATTTTTTAAAAAAAAATCAAGGTACTCTACCAATTGGAGTACAACCGGGGACTCACGTCGATCGTGAGCCGAGTTTGAGAAACGCAGGTTGCCATCAGGTTTCCTGTCAAGATGGATGTCGGTTTGCAGGACAAACGATGCAAGTTGATGTCTAGGCGCGTCGATCGTCATCTTGCCCGTGAGGCCCGGAAGCCTAGCTATCCCCCGCGCGGAATCTTCCCGGACGCCCATGCAAATTTGTCGTCCTGGTTTTTCTTGCGAAAACAACTCCACTACCACCTGTTAAAACACCTCAGAGTTTGAGAGTTCAGACCCTGTCAAGTGTCAACTCAGGCCTCGTTTGAAGCGAGAATTTCACATAAATATTGGGTGAATTTCACGTGAATCAGTTTAATTTATGTAGAAATCTGAAAAATAAATATCATGCATTCCAATTAAAATCTTTAAGTGTGACACCTTTGAGCTGTATAAAGCGAAATATTAATTTTACTAGCCCATATAATGAAAATGCATTTGACTGATTTCATTTCATCTATTAATTATTAGGACCTACTTAAATATATCCATGACTATTCCATCTATACGCATTTCGAAAAGAAACATTCCCGCACACGTAACACCCATTTTTTTCTCCAAAATACTTTGTATTTAGTAGATATATTATGTATATATATATGTTGATAATTAGATCAAATACTTCACATTTATATCCAATAGATTTCGGTTCACTCTCATATCTCTCTCCAATTTGTCTAAGTTAGTACGGCTTAACCCACCCACTCAATAGTTTTCAGCCCATTCAGATACTACATGCCCCTTAAACTAAGTCATAACCTTTCACTCTAAGGCTGTTAGGCGGCGCTAGCGCACGAGTCCACCAGACAATGTGATTTGGTACAAAGCGAGAAGACGACAACGAGCTCCGATCTCCAGCTTAACCTCGGCAACAGCGTGTTGGATGTAAAGTAGGAGTAAGGTTGCAAACGCCAAGAAAATTGGCATCAAGTGGGACTTAGTCGGGCCGCTGGGGCCGGCGAGATAAGCCGCACACGTCGATAACAGCATATGTGTATCCCATTCCTCGGTCCAAAATCCTAAATTTCCAATTCAACATTTTTTCTTGACTATTTTATAATTTCTCTAAATTCTTTTTGGTGTTATCTCTAAAACGGAAAATTTGTACTTGTTATTTGCTACTGTGATCCTTTAATTTTTTATTAAATTATATTTTATTGAATAATATTTTATTAACTCTGAACACTCATCCGATAAATCCTAAGTCCACCTCTGCGATATGATTCCGGTGCAATGAACAACATCGCAAGGGATCCCAGTCTCTGTCTCGCACTCTCTCGCTTGCAACCAAAACAGATTAGATTAGGTGGGCATGTGAACTTTGAAAAATCAGGAGACACACACATATGCCAAGGAAAAAACACAGCTATGTTCACCGATTATTCTATCAATTAGTAGGGAGGTAGCTAGCTACATTTGTTTGCAACTCCTCTGAGCCATCTCATCAGATCTTGATGATGCATCTCTTATGTGCATGCATGATTCAATGAACAAACATGCATATAGGAAGAAGAACAAACTAAGGACCTAGCAAAGATCACAACTATCCTCCACACCCGTCTTCTTCTTGACAGCAAGAGGGAGCCCTCTTTTTCCTGATACAGTGCTGTCCTTTCACCCTGTGATGACTGACTGGTGTGTGCCATCTGCATCTCCGGGTCATTGCAGTGCCAGATACGTCAGGTGTAACTTGAAAATTAAAGCCATTTTCACTTCCAGTCCAGCGTGGTGCAGTCTACGCAGCTCTCCCTCGCCACGTCGGCGATCCGGGCTCCGGTGTCGTATACCTGGCCCGGCTGCCAGTCGGACGGGAGGACCTCTTTCTCGGCCCAGACCCACTTCCCGTCATACCCACCTGTCACCACGGCCCGGAACTGCAGCGGGCCGGCGGGGGCCCGGTCGGTGCTCCACACCGGACCATAGACCCGGCTCATGAACCGCCAGTCTGAGGACCCCACCTGCATGGGCCAGGTCCACAATGTTCTTGATTAGACAATTTGGTTTTAATTGTTTGTTAATTGCTTTTTTTTGTCTCTCTACTGATTCTGTTTCGATAGAATCTTCCTTTTACCTGAGCAACATCCACAGCCAGGATATCAGTTTGGCCACCTTGGTAAAGGAACTTGACGACCAAATTGTTTGGCTTCTTGCTCTGCTCTTCCACTAATATGGACAGGTTCTTGTCCTTGTAGTCACAGGGAATTCTGCAAACAAACAAGAGAAAATATATTCAGAGTACTGTAATGGGAGCCATTATTTTGTATGCATCTCTAGACTCTTTGAAAATAAGATTGTCTTTGCCTTCTAAAGCATTTGAAAAGATCTTTTTATATCACTTCTACTGCATTTTATCCTAAAATAAATTGTGTTGGTATCTGGACCAAGTAATATCCAATGTAAAATGGCTGTAAACAGCAGTAAACATGGATATTTGTTGGCTTTGGAATTTTTCTATTTTGGGCGATAATATTTACATATGAAATTCAAGTTCAAGTTTTATTAAGGAAGCGGAGCACATAGCATCCTCTTTTAAATGCAAATTCCATTCTGAATTCTACAAATTCCATTCTGAATTCTACAAATTCGAAAATTATATAGTTCGGTGCTCGTAGCATCCTCTTTTAACTTTTTTGTAGTTTTTTTACTAATTCCTAACTGTAGAAATCATGATCCACATTTTAAGAAAATAAGTAGTCTCTAAACTTATCATGAAAATCATTTTCTAGACATTACACTAGACTATTGAATTGCAGTTCTCCGCCCATGCTCTCAAATGTAGCCACCAAATTACTACATGCAAACAATATACTACCTAGATATGAAAGAACATTTGATAAACTACTATATTCTAAAGAACAAATATAAATATCTAATACAAATTTCCCCTCTTATATTAGCTGCCTTTTCATTTCTAGCTCTCTCTTGTAACTATTTCTTTGCTTTTGTGTGCAAATTTTCCAATGGTTTTACGAGGCCTTGTTAGTAGTACCTTTTGTACTGTATGGACAGAGCATCCAGCCTCTTCAACTGGTGGGCCATCCCGGGCTTGGCGAGGCCCACAAAGGCGGGCCCACTCATCAGAAAGTCCGTACGGTTGCTCCTGTGGAAGTCCGTGAGCACGACCCGGACGCCACCACTGCTGCACAGCTTTGCATCTCTGCATCTCATCTGTTTCCGAAAACCACAAAAATAAGAATAAATAAATTACATAAAGAACACATGAAGATTAATGCCATATTCATCGGTACAGTTTAGTCTTCTTAGAAACCAACAAGATTTTAGAAAACAACCAAAGTAGAAAACAACATAGGAGAGCATATGCATTTGGCATATACTACATAAGTTTTTTCAGAACTACATTTGGTACACATAGGTTAACCGGATGTTCCAAACTTGGTCTCTTGATTAGAGCTTCAGCCAGTTAACTGACATAAAAAAAATAGCATGGAAAAGAAAAACCCTAGTTCTCATAATTACCTGAGTGCTTACTTGCTCTAGAGGCAACTAATAAAATAACAAGAAAATTACCTCTCAAAAGTTTAGTTTTTTTAAAAAAAAAGTATTAAGCCAGCCAACCAATTCCAAAATACAAGACAAATTTTGCATCCATCCATCTAAACCTCAAGCTCTTGAAGCACTAGCCATCTGAAGAACAAACAAGAAAGCACACTTTGCCAAGAGCAGAAGAAGAAAGACAGGGCCAAAAAATGGGAGTAAAATTTGGCGAAAAAAAAAGAAGCTAATTGGAACTAATTTTGTTTCTTGGCTTGTACCTGGAAGCATCTTCCACAGCCAAGCCCTCCTCTGTGTTGCCTTGGACCCCCAGCAGCAAGGAATCCCCCATTGGTCTCCATGGCCATGGCCCCATACCCACAGACTCCACCACCTAACAAATCAGCCAAGAATCACACCACACAATCAAAACCTTCTCACAAAGAAACAAACAAAAATCACATATTCTCCTGTAGCCTCAAACAAATGGATCAACCCTCTTGCAACCTGAGTGCTTACCAGTAGGGATGGGGGAGAGTGAGGGTGAGTACGCAGCCTTGCCGTGCCGCACACACCTCTCGCAGGCAGATGCGCAGGGGGAGGAGATCAGGAGCAGCAGGATGCAGGAGGAGAGGGTGGAGAGCAGGATTGCCATGGCGATGTTGAGCAGTAGTGACTGGTGAGTGGTGAGAGAGAGAGAGAGAGAGCGAGCAGGAAGGAGGAGAAGATGGCTGTGGATGGGCTAACTGTGTTAATTAAGTGCCGATATATAGCGAAGCAGAGGGCAAGAAAATGGGACGGAGAAGACGCCCGCACCTCTAGCCGTTGATTCGGTTGATCCAGAGAAAATCAACGGCTAGTATGAAGGATTGAGACGCTCCTAGAAGAAGGTGAGGCGGATGGCCGTTGAGGAGCGCGTGTTTACTGTGTTTTGGGCTCATATGATGTAGTGGAAGAATTAGAGAGCGCTGCTACGCGTACAAGTAATTCCATCTCTAAGATGGTAATTTGTACTCGCTGACATGCGGGCGCCGTCGGCGTGTATTTTTCCGTCTAAACCTACGTGTCGGTGACTGTTCGAGAACGCTTTCGTGGAAGGTGGTGTGTGCTTGGAGCATTTCCTGGTGGTCGGGTATGGATGTTTTTTTAATCCTTTTCTGCGCTTTTTTTAATCACTTTTTGGGAGTGAGCCTTTGTGTAGAGAAAAAGGGTGGCATGGAACGAGGGCAAGGCAACATGTGGGGGCTAGACCTACATGCTTCGGAGGAATCAGTCAAAGGAAATTAATAAGGAAATAATGCCACCGCCGACCGGCTTTGCACAAGACCCTTGATTTGAGACCTGCAAAATGTAATTTACTTGTGGGACGATGATAGAAGTAGGGGTGAAAACGGATCAGATACGGACGGATATTGGCTCTGCCATATTTGTTTTCATATTTTTTTTCGGATCCGGATACGAATACGAATACTCCGGATACGAATACGGATAAGAATAATATCGAATACGAATACGGAGCGAATACGAATTGAAACGAATACGGTCATGATATTTTTGAACATGAAAACCCTTAAATTGTATACTAGAAATTAACAAAACATATAACTAGTTTATTTGATGCAAACATTCATGAATTGTTTATATTTTCAGCAACCACATATAATATTGGCACTAGCAAGTTGCATTAACTAGTTCATCACAAATATAACACTTAGTTTACCATATTTAGTTAATAAGTTATAACTCACAAAGACACGATTAGTTCATCACATACATAAACTTAGCTCACACTAACATTGATCGGGCTAGATGATTAATCTATACACAAATGACTGTAACATCCCAAATTATGTTACCAGAAAAAAATATTAATAAAGTTATTATTTTATTAGATTTTCTGAGATTTAAAAGAGTTTTCTTGGTTAAAAAGGAAAAAAAATAAAGCCAATGATTTAATTTCCTATTTTTCAATGTCAAAAATAAAATTTATTAAGATTTTTGAGATTTTATTAGAGTTAAAGTGAAAATGAAAAAATAATTAATTTCTTGAATTTTCTGGATTTTAAAAAGGTTTTCCTATTTTTCAAGAATTAAAAATAATTTATGTGCAAAATAAAAACCAACTTTAAATTGGAATTAATTTTATTATGTTCAAAATAATTCAATAATTTTTTATGATTTTTTCTAGAATTTTTTAACTCTATTTGCTATTTTCTAAAAGGCTATTTGATTTGTTGTATTTTCAAATTCGAAAATCAATTAAAATCTCATTTTCTTTTGGCCGAAATTCTCTTCTTTTGGGTAAACCGATATCCGAATTTGGTCTTATCCGGATAATCCAGATCCAGATCCGTATCCGCCGGATAGCATGGCTACCGTATTCGCTTCGCTTCGACAAAAAATCCGAATCCGTTTCCGATCCGAAAATTATCCGAGAAAAATCCGATCCGAGACAATCCGAATCCGTTTTCGTCCGGATCGGTCGAAAATTATCCGATCCGTTTTCATCCCTAGATAGAAGTGGACTGAAGCACAAGGGAGCAGCCATTACCTGCATTGGGTTCTATTGCTTACCAACTTCAACCCCTCGTGTTTTATGCACTCTTGTCCTATGTACAATTTTCGTTAGACAGGGATGGCAAGCTGACACGCGAGTGAGATGGCTAGGTTTGCGAGTATGCACCCAGCGCACAAGGATTAAGTTTTAGACTTCGCGCTGGTGTTCATTTTAGAAGCATACATATGCGTACGCGTTCAATGAGAAAATATGTATCCACGGTCCGTAAGGCTTTGGGTTCCTCCAGTAAATTTTAAGTGTGTGTGAGGGACGCTCACGCGTGTGTGCGCATTGGGTGGTGTGAGTGTGGGGTGGTCGTGTTGACTGTGTGCGTTGGACTTGTACTCTTAAAAAATTATCCTAACCATATGTTAAAAAAAAAAAGATTGAGCCGACTAGAGCTGGTCATATGTGTCGTGCCTGCCGGGCTAGCCTGAGGCATGACACTATTGGCCCGGTCTAGGCACGGTACGACTGTACTATTCATAGGCAGGGGCGGTATGACACGATAGCCTGTGCCGTGCTTGGGCTGGCAGCCTGGCACAGCACAAACAGTGTCAGGCCATGCCAGGCACGCCAGGAGCCCAGCACGGACCACGTGACACGCGTGCGGAGGGGCTGACCGACTGAGAGAGGCAACCGGTGAGCCAGGCCGAGAGGAGAGGAGGGCGGGGCTGGCGCCAGTGCGGAGAAAGGAGGAGGGGAGAGTAGGGCGGGGCGGCGCCAGCGGCCAGCACGGAGGGAGGACAAGGCTGAGAGGGAGCTGGGAGGAGGAAGATGAGGATGGGGCGGCGTTGGTGGCCGGAGCGAAGGAGAAAAGGGAGGAGGAGGTCTGGGTGGTACCGGTGCGAAGGGGGCGATGCTAGTGTGGAGGGAGAAGGCTAGGAGGGGGCGGTGCCGGCATGGATGGTGTCACTGGCGTGGAGGTAGGCTAGCGTGCGGCGTCGGCGTGCGACCGTGTCGTACTCGATAGTGGTAGTGTTGTAGTGGGGGGGGCAGCCGGGCGGGGAAAAAGAGGTGGTGGGCAAGCGGGTAGGGGCGTCGGGTAGGCCGGGCAGGCGGGCTCGTGGTGTTGGCATTTTGACCGTTTGGCTCTTCAAAAATAGCAAAAAAAAAATCCTAAAAGTATTTCTATAAATAGCCACATACCCCCTCCCTCATTTAACACCCATCCATTCCTCAATCTCTCTTTCAAATTCTGTCGTGCAAATTCATATTCGTTGTGAGATAATTTGGCAAAATTCAAAAAAAAAACTTTGACAAATTTTGGAAAATTTAATTTTCGGCAACAAGTCAGCAAAAGAGGCACAATACTATTTTTTGCATACTTTTATTGGTAGTACTTGTTATACTTAGATGAAAGTAATAATAGTGTTAGTTTCAATTTTAAAGTTTTCATTATGGACAGTTACGACAACTTTGCTCTTGATGATTACGGACTTTTACCGGAGGAAGTTGCATCCACGGTAGCATCTACGTCGGTGATTACCGGAGCAAAGAGGTCGAGACCGTCTACATCGGGAGTGTGGGAGAATTTGACAAGACAACCAAGCAAGACGCACAGGGAAATCAACTGCCATATGCTATTTGCAAATTTGTCGCAATGAATTATCTGCAATGTCTACAAGTGGAACGATGCACTTGCTTAGACATGGTAGAAGATGTAAGGTCAAACAAGGATTTATGATGAGGTAGACGTAGCTGCAGTACAACCCCCACGGTACAGTACGTAGTGGGGACTACGATTCTAAGGTAGCTCGTCAATCTCTCTGTCATTTAATTGCTTCTGAGGATTTACCGTTAGGCTTTGGGGAGTCCGCTGCTTTCTAAAATTACATTAGGACTGCACATAATCCTAGATTTTCTGTCGTTTCTAGAAAGACAACAAATAGGGATATAGTAAAATACTACAATGAACACTGTAATAAAAAAAAGGAACTATTTAGTATGTGCATATTTTCGGTGGCCCTAACGTCGGACATATGGAGTGGTTGGGCTAGAGAGGATTATCTTAATGTAGTTGCCCATTATGTTAATGACGACTGGGTAATGGAGAAAAGAATTATATGTTTGAAATTAATTGATGTAGCATACACGGGTGAGAATATTGCAGACTGTATTATCAAAGTCGTGCAAGACTTTGGTCTTACAGACAAAATATTCTTGTCGCCGATCTTATGAACGTCTGAAGAAAAAGAGGAAAATGTCATGTATCTCCTGGAAAGTAATGAGATTGCTCTTTATTGCTATGAACTGGCTATTACAATGGGTGTATGTAACCTAGACTGAAGACTAACTTGAGAATACAATGCTCTTCTGAGAGTGTTTCCCAATCTATCTTCACTGTTTTGGCCTCCTCCACTTCGGTTCGCAGTCCTCCTTATGTAGTTGATGAAGCGTTGGCAGTTGTCTCTGGGAGAGACGCCTGTTGGAGAAGCAGCGCGTCTGGTCGGAGAGAGGCGTCAGTTGATAAGGTGTCAACTGTTGTACGGTTATATGTCAGTGAGCCATTTGACCGTATTCCTGTGTCTTAGAGTTACGTATCGTCGCGTGGTATGGAATATACAGCACATGTTCTATTCTTCACACGGTAGATGATATATCTGGCGCTAGATCCAGATATCAGTTCAAGGCTTTATGAGTTTTTAACTGATCGGAGACAAGGTTGGGAACCTTCTCCACCAGGTTAGATATTGTGTAACCTCTGGAATCCTCAAGACCAGTGTGGTCGTTAGCCTTAGGGATTACGACCACGAAGACATATGGTTCTTTATCTATTTAAATAATAAATAGGGGTTTTAATCCTCGTCAATTCTCAATTCTCAATTACTTTAGACAACGCCGCTTCGAACTCTAGGACCGTGGATATTTTTACTCTAGTGTTGAGTACATACGCCGATTTTTCTTGCTACATCAACGATGCACTTGTCATATTATTAACTTTATAATCAAATATGGTTTGAAGAGGTTGAGTCCGTATATTAAAGCTTTTCGTGATGCAATTTCTTTCTTGAATAATTCTAACGTAAGAATAGCATCATATAAGAACTTCTGCGGGGTCATGGGTGTATGTCCAAGAAAAATTGGTTTGGACATGCCAATAAGATGGAATTATACTTACATGATGCTTACGAGTATTTTACCATATAAGAGCATCTTTTCTATTTTTATTTAAATGCACTATCAGAACACTGACGGTAGTATACTATTGACTGAGCAATATTGGTTCATTGCTGAGAAGATACTACAATTTTTAGAAAATTTTTATGAGACCACTATTGCTTTGTCCGTTGTCTACTATCCAATATCTCCTATCATTACGCATAGTATTTTACAGATTACTGCTCAATTGAAAATGTATAAAAATGACTTAGTTTTACGAGAGGCTATTATTGCTATAAAAAATAAATACCTTAAATATTGGAGAAAAATCCCTTACCTATATGCATTTGTATTTTTTTAAATACTAGAGCTAAAATTGAAACATTTGGTAGGGTACTTGATCTTCTTAGTGATGCTACAGGACTAGACTATATTAACTATTTTGTAGATGTTCGTTCTCGGTTACACAAGGTTTACTAAAGATATGAAAATAAATTCCGGGGAGTCCGCTCGTAACGACCTCCAGTGGCCCCCGTTTCAAGTAGCAAGACAAATATGTGGGGGCAAGATCTTCGATGGCTTTTCCTGCAGGTCTAGGTGTTCTTCTATAGCGCCGCCTGCTCAGCCAAGAACCCCAAGGAGTGAGAGACTATCCACCTATCTGGACAGTGATACGATGGATTTCAACTCAGCATGCTTTGAAATTTTGCATTGGTGGCAAGCCTATAAGTTAATATATCTCGTGCTATCCATATTTGCACATGAGGTGTTAAATTTTCCTATTTCGACGGTTTTCTCCGAGTTTGCTTTTAGTCTTTCTAAAATAATATTGGAGGAGAGAAGAACAAGTCTCACAAGTGAGATGGTAGAGATACTTCTAACTGTGAAGGACTAGGAACAAGCTGATTCACGAACACAACAATCCGTGAAAAATCCAGAGTTGTCGGAGGTGTTAAAAAATATGTACCTAGATAACGACACGTAGAATAAGGATGTATGTAGAGCTATATGCTGTACTCTTTTCCTTTTGCAAAGGTTTTAACGAGGCAGCCATTTGAACATTAATAAAACTCTTTACTTTATTTTCAATATGCTTGTATCATTTTTTTTTTACAAATTTCGTATATATTTTTAATTTCTACACATTTTTTTTTGAATTTTTGGGATTTGTTTCTGATTTTTTTCGGGCCTAACAGGCTTAGTAGGCCGAAACGGCCCATCGGGCTAAATGGGCTCGGGCTGGGCCTGCACGGCACTACAGGTCATTGGGCTGTGCCTGGGCCGCCTCCCTTGCACGTGGGCCGGTACGGCACGACCCACCTAATAGCCGGGCTCCATCGTGCCCATGCTAGCCCCGCCCATTTGTCCAGCTCTAGGGACGACTATGCTACATCTACCTCTAATATAAAAACATCCTCATAAAATTTGTTTGCTCTCCCCCTAATGTGCATGAATTTTTCGGTTTCTTCCTATGTCATCCCATGACTGCACCTGCACCGCTAGATCACGTCGTCACGGCAGCTAGAATTGCCATCAGCCATTGTGGACTCCATCCATGGTAGCTTCGCACCACCACATCATATAGACTAAGATATATCTTTATGTTGTTTACACTTATGTGTTGGATTGTTAACAATGGGTTGGTGTGGCCTTGTTTTTGCAGAGATATTGTAATTTACTAGTTTAAATGCTATGGATATCATAGGGATATGCTCATAATCTTATGATGATGATACAATTAGTAATGATGTTGAGGGTTTATCGAAACACTCATTTTTAGTAAAATTCAGATTCTGTCAGGCGGTAGATGGTCAAACCAGACAGGCCGGTAGTCAGACCGGCCTTGGTGGCGGTTTGACTAACCACCTCTCGCGATCAGACCGACCATTGGGCAAGTCAAGTGGCTGGCAGTTGGACCGACCATAAGTGATAGTCTGACCAGCTATAAAGGTGACTTTCGAATTTGGAGTCGGGCCAAAAATAAAGGGTGTGGGTAAGAGAGATGATTCTTTTACATTGGGTCTTATAATTTTTAGAGCTTCAAGCCAAAATTTCTATTCGTTTTAAATTTCCAAAGAGGTTTGGCATTTCAAGGGAGGAAATTTGTATAAATCCCCATGCTGGGTGGTCAAACTGGCCAAAGGGCAGTCAGACCATCCATGGGTGGCGGTCTGACTGGTTTTACACTGTTCGCTGGGCAGCTTAGCGACGATATTTGTAGGTTAGGTCAATTTTATGGATTTCAGTGCATATGTGTTGCATGATGCATGTTTTGACTAACGTGGATCAAGTTGCGAAGAACTTGTTCTAGAAATCGATTTTTAGTCTATTGTTGTGCAAGAGGCTTGGAGTCAACAACAGTCAACATCGAGGATGATCGGGATTAAGCTTGGAGAGCTGAGATCCAGAATGATTAAGGATGTCGGGTGAAGTCAGTGGACTCAAGCATGGCGCAAAATGGATAAGGGTGACCGAACAGGAAGTTCGGTGCGATGGGTTGCATCAAGCCACGCAGAGGTAAGTGCAAGTGCCATGGTGGTTTCAGCGAGAGCCGTATGGGAGAGACTTACCGACATGAAGAGAGTCGTTGATCAACCTATACGTGGCGAAGCATGTGATTACTTCATGAAGATTGGATTCGATCTTTTAGAGAAGGATCGAGAAGGAGTATTTTGATAACTTCACTAAAATACCGCCTTGATGATATTTGGCTAAACCATAGCGCAAGACGACACAAGAAGAGGTGGTTTAGGTCAAATGAAGATAAAGATCATGAGGAAACGTATTCGGGAAGTCCAGTTCGTCCCCCGCTTTGAGAAGCGTGTGTGAGTATAGACCCAATTGTGTGTGGGATTAACGGGTGCTCATTAGGGCCTTCTCTCTCAGCCTAGCCTCTACTATAAAAGGGAATGTCCAGATGTGGAGTTCCCAAGTCCTTCCATGAGAAAAAAAACCCTAATTTATGTTTTGAGAATTTTAGAGTAGTTGAGGCTAGAGTTTACGAGATATGAATTGATTGTGTGCTCAAGTGTTGAGCTTTTTTCCTCCATGGTGGAGTGGTTGTAAACCAACATCTATCTCAAATCAATCCAAGCAAGATTTCTCCAAGATGAGTTTCTTTTTGTTCTTCCTCTCAGTTTGGTGACTTTTGGGTTTTTGAAGATCCCTTGGTTTCTTGCGGTGTTCATGCTTGTTGTGATATGTGGGGAATGAATCTAGGATCATCTTGATCATCTGTTATTCACGAGCAAATTTTGGGATCAAAATTTAATTTTTATAGGTTCTTGTGCCATCCTTCTCTCATCTATGAAATTCATGAAACTTTGGCTTTGATATTTCTGATCGTTGATTGGAATATGTTCTGACCTTCTTGATGAGCTTTGGTTGAAATTTGATAGGATTTGGATCGTCATATCAAAAGTTGAGCCGATTTGTGATTTTGATTTCATGCTAATTCCACTGTTTATCAGTCTGGAGGTCAAACCGCCCCTAGTGAGAGATCTGACCGCTAGACCAACAGTTAGACCGCTCAACCTGAGAAGTCTGACAGCCCATCTCACCCCGGTTTGAGTTTTTGGTGTTTTTGGTTGCTGTGATTCAAGGTTTCAATTATATTTAATACAAGACTTCCGTTGTGCTTATTCGTTGATCTTCATAGCTTTATATCTATTGGAGATAAAATTGAGTTGAATCCAATCAAGTTGAAAAAGAGATAGTGTTGTATTCAACCCCCCCCCCTCGTTTAGTTGACATTTCAGTCCAACAAATACACTTAGAAATTAAAAAGGCCAATTGCACTAAAAATTAGTTCCCACGAGAAATGGTCGGAATTACGTCTCTATTCTATCGAAGGGATAGTGCATGCCAGTCTATTGATACATGTACAAAATTGTCATATTAGGCAAAATTAATACGCCCCGTCTTTGTCGGTTCCTCCCTCTTTCGTCCCATGATTCTCAAAGAAACTGTCGGAAGTACGACTTTATTCATTTCAGATTTTTTTTAATTTGACCTTATGTTACCATCTTAATTACAAAAATAGCTCATTTGTCATCAAAATTATAAAACTGACCTCCTGCCAAACGCAGAAGAACTGAAGGCCGACGTATTGTACTTTCCACGTTGGAGGGTGTGGAACGCTGGTGCGCAACATAGAAGCCGGGAAGATGTAGGAACACGACGCAGAATGATGAGTCCAGACACGCCACCGGAGCCCGGCAGGGTGCCCGGCGGCGTTCCGCACCAGCCGGAGCGCGAAAGCTGGGCGTGACGTGAGCCGCGAGCGGTACTGGCGCGCCGTTAGCCAAGTTAAAGCCCATTAACTTGCTATTTCAATTTGCCCCAGAGGTTGCTCTTCAACGGGATGTAAATTCACTGTCCTTCTACAACTTTGAAGCACGAGCCAACATCTCAAAAGAAAAGGCACAAGTCAAACAACACAGTCCTTTAAAGGAAATAGCCAAACCGATCTTTCCCTACCTGCAGCCCCGAATGCCCACTCAGATTCAATCAATTCGCATGTGCCCGTGATAAAATAAATAAGTTGAACAATATCTAACACACTGCTTCTGCGCTCCAGTGGTGCAGAATCCGCCCAGGCCCTGCATCATTTCACGCTTGCCTAGCTTCCGCGCTGCGCATTGCCATTCCGCGTCGTTCAGGGAAAGAAATTTCCCGGGGGCCATTGGATGCAGGGGGGAGAGAAATGGATGGAGATGGGGGAGGAGCCTCATATGAGGCCCTCCTCATCTCATTTTTTTCCGTCGTTCAGCGTGGGAAATACCACGCGTCGGTTTAGCACTATTAGACTATTTAGCATTTTAAGTTGTGTCTGGACTCATGACCGAACCCGGAACGATCACACCATTCACGCGCACATCGGGTGCATTCAATCAATTCACATGTGCCTATGGTTAAATAAATAAGCTGGACAGTATCTGACGCCCGACTTCAGCGCTCGGTGGTGCGGAATCCGCTCGGGCCCGCATCATTCCATGCCTGCCTAGCTTCCGTGTTGCGCACCAGCGTTCTGCGCCCTCCAACACGGGAAGTGCCACACGTCGGCTTCTAGTTCTTCTGCGCTCAGCAGAGGGCCAGTTTTGCAATTTGGATGCTAAAGGGTCTATTTTTGTAATTAAGGTGGCAGCACTATTAGACTATTTAACACTTTAAGTTGCGTCTAGACCCAGGGCCAAATCCAAAACGACCACACCATTCACGCGCACGTCGAGTGCATTCAATCAATTCACATGTTGCGTGGTAAAATAAATAAGCCGGACAATATCTGACGCCCGGCTTCCGTGCTCCGATGGTGCGGAATCAGCTCGGGCTCGCATCATTTCGTGCCACATCCCTGGTTCCCACGTCTGCATGGTTTCCGCTTGCACACTGGTGCACACTGGTGTTTCGCGCCCTCCAATGTGGGTGTGGATATCGTGGGGATATATGCATGATCTTAGGATGATGAGTCAATTGGCAATGACATTGTTGGTTTGCAAAATCTCGCTTTTTTGGGTTTGCTCCAGTGCTGTCAGGTCACTGGCGGTCAGACCGGCCATGTCGCCGGTCCGACCGGCTAGTGGAGAGGTCCGACCGACAATGCTTGCCGGTCCGACCGCCCAATGGTTTTGATGGAGTTTGGGGCTATGCCAAAAATAGGTTGTGTAGGCAAGTGAGGGGAGTCTCCTGGATGTGGTCACATAATTTTTGGAGCTCACAGTCAAAAGTTCTATTCATTTGAAAATTCCAGAAGGTTTCGGATTTTCGAGTTGGAATTTTAGCTAAGTCTTTTCGGGCGGTCCGACCGCCGTTGTGGAATCGGTCCGACCGGCCTGAAATCGGTCGTACCAGTTGTATGGGGCGGTCAGACCGCCGATCACTTAGAGCTTAACCTTTTGGCATTGTTGTGTATTGATTGTGTTTTATGTGTGAAGTTCAATGCTTTATTGTTGCATATTGCATTGTTGAACTAACGTGGGTCAAGTTGTGAAGAACTTGTTCCCGGAGACGATTTGTTTGTCTATTGCTGTGCAGGTGGCTTGCAGGTCGACGACGTCAACGGTGAGGTGGATCGGGACTACGCTTGGAGAGCTGGGGTCCAGAACGATCATGGATGCCGGGTGAGGTCGTGTGACTCAAGAATGGTGCAGAATGGGCAAGATGGATCGAACGGGTAGTTCGGTGCAGCTGGTTGGATCAGGCGGTGCAGAAGTCGGTGCAAGTCCCTGGGAGGTTCCGATGGGATTCGGTGTAACACCCCAGCCCAACACCGAGCCTAGAATGCCACCACACTACTCTCTAAACTAATAATTATCGACACCCTATAAAATTTCAGCAGGAAAACAACAATAAACATATCCATGGATCACAAAAGAACATGCATAATTACGGAACAAACGATAATCAATAAGCAAGGGGAATATAACCAGATAAATAGTCCAAAATAGCATCAACCAATGAATCCAAATGAATAAAGCAAATAGTCTAGTCCAAACGTTGTCCTAAATTTTATTCAACCTCTAACATGTCCAAGAGTAATCCAATTCTGAATGAAAAGATTATTAAGGTAAATGATCATATGTTGTCCATGTGCTCTACTCGCTCTCAGTTACGGCGTCCTCGAAGATCACCTAAAGACAACAATAGAGCAAGGGTGAGTCCACGACTCAGCAAACACATCCATAAACAACGAACAATAATAAACCAACAGCATTCAATAACTTCATTAACATCACAGGTACTTCTATTAACATTCTCATGCAGTTATATTCTCTTTGATTCACAACCATTAATTTCATGTACCAATGCAAATCTATTCTACATGTCCACATGCACTTCTTTTGCGTATACCGGTATAGCATGAGTGAATGCTCGCGACAACATTCACTCTCAAGCCCGTTCCTCCATAAGGATCGGGGACCTCCTCCACTCCCGTGGAGTTGTGATCATTCATGATCACCTGCTCATATGCAAAGATGCTTATGTATGAATATGCAAACTCCATCATAAACATCATGTCCAACTTTTCATCATGCTTGTCAACAAAGATATAAACATACCAATTATTTGTTTGCAGTTAAACAAAATAAAAGCACAACAATAATGGTAATAGAAGATAAAGAAAACAGTGATCGATCATTGATCGCTGTCTACCATGCACTTGCCTTTACTAGTCGCGACGCACAATTTGGCTAGCAGATGGCAACAAGTACGACGCCTCTCCTACATTAAATACACAAATCTCAATACAAGCTACAGCATCATAAAACAACAATCAATCGACATCGCTCCTACACGCCCCCAAATATACCACGTTACTCGGTGCATCAAAAGTTACCCATTGCGGTCTTAGTACTAAAACGAACGTAACTTTTGACTCGAAAGTCCGATCACCACAAACCACCCCATTCTGGATTCTTCATAAAATTATCCACATTTTCTTAGATTACAAAGTCTTCTAATTAAATCATCTAACCCTCCGTATTTAGCCCAGAAAGTCGGTCTGCCCGCTTCGGAACAGCAGTCTTACTAAATTCATAACTTTTGTTTTACTCAACCAAAATGCGCGTTCTCAGATTCTACAGAACCATTGGACAATTATCTACATCTTTCATGTAGATCAAAAACTCTAATTAGTCTATTTACTATTTTTAATCCGCAGTCTACCAAAACAGCGCCGAAAGACGACAACCGCAAAAACAGCGGTCTTCCGAAAATCATAACTCGAATTCTACTTGTCCGATCGACATGATAAAATATGCTAAAGAAAGCTATCGAAATTATCTACAATTAACTAGTAGATGACATTTTCAAAATTCGCCATTAAGGTACCCGAATAAATCGTTCAACAGAACAGCGGGCTAAACAGTGCTAAACAGATCTATTAGTCGTCCCCTCGATTAGAAAATTCTAAAACCTCTCTATTGCCAATGTAATTAGCCACCGAAACTAACCAAGGTTCGCATGAAAACAATCTAACCTCCACGCGGCAGTAGCTCGGCTCGGCTTGGCGCTTGCATGGTCATCGGTTCGGTTACGGCAGATCGGGCAGAAGAAATCGGTTGGTCGGCTCGGCGACGCCCACGCAACCAAAGAAGAAGACACGGCTCGGCGCCAAGCAAAGCGGCGGAAGACACGCACGCAGGCGGCAAAGAAGACAAGCAAAGGCAACGCAAAGACAAAGAATCTAGCAACAATAAAGAAAGACTCGGCGGCGGCGATCACGCGCAGCTGCTTCAGTAGCAGCCTCGGTGAAAACCTTCAAAGCGAAGAAGAAGGAACCACTACACGGCAGCAGAAAGAGCACAGGCTTAGGCGCGAGTAGGAAAAGAAGCAATACAAGAAGAAGGAACCAACTACACGGCAGAAGAAGAATAAGAAGAATCGCCTCCACGCGGCAAATGGCGGTGAAAAGCAAGCAGCAGAAGAAATTTGTCGTGGCAATGAAGTTCGCCACAAAGCGACAAAAAAAAGAGCCATGGCTAGGGTGGGAAAAATGCTAGGGTTTCCTAGAAAATCCACAAACTATTTATATAGCTCTTAAAAATTCTGAAATATTCTATTTTCATAAATTCCTTTTATTTAATTACGCACAAGCCCTTAAAGACGTTTTTATGTATACTATTCGATTAATTACGCTCCGACCCTTAAGACGTGATTATTAATATTTAATTATTTTTCAGAGTATTACATTCTACCCCCCTTAACGGAATTCGACCCCGAATTCTACTCGCCGTTCTACTCAAATAAAAACTACACTGCTGAAATTAAACAATAAAATAACACGTACCAGACGTGAACAACTCCGGATATTGCTCGCGCATGCGACTCCAACTCCCAAGTCGCTCTCTCGGATCGATGCGCCCACAAGACCTTGACGTATACCAACGTCTTGTGCCTCAGCACTCGCTCCGACCTCTCCAGAATGCGCGCCGGACGCGACTCAACTGTGAGGTCTTGCTCAATAGTCAGCGGCTCTAATGAAATCTTATGCTCTGGATCTCTTAAAAACTTTCTCAACATCGAGACGTGAAACACATTGTGAACTCCACGCATGGACTCAGGAAGGTCCAAACGGTAGGCTAACTTTCCAATTCTTGCAATAATCGGGAACGGTCCAACGTACCTCGGGCTAAGCTTCCCTTTGGTACCGAACCGAACAACACCTTTGGTGGGAGACACTCTCAAGAGCACTGGTCACCCACCGCAAACTCCAAGTCACGCCTCAAATCAAGATAACTTTTCGGCTCGCTCCGAGCCGCTAATGATTCTCGCCTCACCATGGCCACACGCTCAACGGTCTTCAATCGGTCCCGACCCAAAATTGCCTTCTCTCCAATCGCATCCCAAAGAAAGCGGCGATCCGCACTTCCGCCATAGAGAACCTCAAATGGCGCGCTCTAATCTTGGAATGGTAACTATTATTATAAGCAAACTCGCAAGTGGCAATCGGTCCTCCCAACTACCCTTCCAAGATAGAACACAAGATCGCAACATGTCCTCCAAAGTCCGAATAGTCCGCCTCGATCGCCCATCTCATGCAATGGGTGAAACGTCAGATTAAGGCGAGCTGTGTGCCCAATGCACTCGCAGACTCTCCCGTAACTTGGAGACAAACTTCAGATCTCGCTGAAACTATGGTCTTGGGCACGCCATGCGCCTTACTATCTCACGCACATAAATAGGAGCTAGATCACTCCGAATTTGTCGTGCGAATAGGAATGAAGTGTGCGACTTGTCAAACGATCCACCACTACCCAAATCGCATCCTTCCTCGCGCGAACGAGGTAACGCCACCACAAAGTCCATGGAGATATCATCCCAAGGCCACTGGGTACCTCCAAAGGTCGCAATAACCTCGCAGACGCTTGTGTTCACTTTCACTTGCTGACAAACACCACAAGAAGCCACATAATTAGCAATGTCCACCTTCATTCTTTTCCACCAAAAATTTTGTTTCAGATCTCGATACATCTTAGTCTCACCAGGATGAATAGTGTACGGAGTGCGATGTGCTTCCTCAAGATATCATCTTTAACCTCCGCTTTGCGACGCAAAGGCGGCCTTTAAACCTCAAAGTACCGTAATCATCCATACTAAAATCACTCTCTTTACCTTCATCCGACGCTTCCTAACCTCCCGTAATAACCGGTCACTCACAGCTTGCTTCCGACACGGTCCGGAATAGCCGACTCAAGAATCAACGTGTCTCAACATGTGTCGTGCCCGCATAACAATAAGATATTCCCATGCGATCAAAATCCGCAATGAGGCAATCTAGAGTAGCAGGAGTCGCCTTGCGACTAAGAGCATCTGCAACAACATTGGCCTTGCTCGATGATACCGAATAGTAAGATCATAATCCTTGATCAACTCCAACCACCTCCTTTGCCTCAAATTCGATCCTTCGAGTGAAGATATACTTGAGACTCTTGTGATCCGTGAAAATATCACAAGGCTCGCCAGATAGATAATGCATCCAAATCTTGAGAGCAAAAACAACCGCAGCCAACTCCAAATCATGAGTGGATAATTCGCTCGTGCTTCTTTTAACTGCCTCGACGCATAAGCAATCACCTTACCGCCTTGCATAAGCACCCACCAAGACCCACTCGAGACGATCTCAAAAGATCAGAACCGCTTTCCGGCTCGGGAAGAGTGAGAATAGGAGAGGTCACCAACCTCTCTTTCAAAATGCGTAAATCGCGCCACACTCATCGGTCCACCGAATCTCACACCTTTTCGA
This sequence comes from Hsuehochloa calcarea, assembly GCA_036346395.1. Taxonomy (NCBI): domain Eukaryota; kingdom Viridiplantae; phylum Streptophyta; class Magnoliopsida; order Poales; family Poaceae; genus Hsuehochloa; species Hsuehochloa calcarea. The sequence goes on from CM070606.1 coordinate 25,216,389, forward strand.
GTAGCCGAGACATCGGCTTGGCAATGATAGAGAAATCTCGCACAAAACGCCGATAATAACCACCAACCCCAAGAAACTCCTCACCTCCTTCACGCTAGTCGGCCTCTTCCAATCCACCACCGTGGAGACCTTGCTAGGATCAACAAAGAATACCCCGAGGGTTAATCACATGACCCGTAAAACCCACTTCAAATCCGTAACTCACACTTCTTCAACTTAGCATAGAACTTGTGCTCTCTCAAAGTATCTAAAACCACCTCAAATGACGCCATGATCCTCATTGGTCTTGGAATAGATAAGAATGTCATCAATGAACACCACCACGAAGTCATCAAGATACTCGTGCAACATGTTGTTCATGGTCTCCATAAAAATGGCAGGTGCATTAGTCAATCCAAAAGACATAACTTTATACTCATAATGCCCATACCTGGTGGAGAAAGCGCCTTCTCTACATCTCGCCACGCACACGGATTTGATTATACCCGATCGAGATCAATCTTGGAGAACACTTGAGCTCCATTCAACCGATCAAACAAGTCCTCAATGCGGGCAATGGATATTTGTTCTTGATTGTGACCGCATTAAGCGCACGATAATCAATACACATACGCCAACTCCCATCCTTCTTCTCTGTGAATAGAACAGGAGCTCCCCATGGCGATACACTACGCCTGATCAAACCTTTAGCCAACAAATCATCCAACTGCTTCTTCAACTCGTCCTGAAACGGACGTGCTAATCGATATGGAGACATCGAGATGGGACGAGTACCGGAACAAGATCAATGCGAAACTCCACCTCTCGCAGTGGCAAACCCTAAGCTCTACCGGGAATACATCTAGGTAATCACTAACCACTGGAATCTCCTCAATCTGCGCGGCCACACTCGGTTTCTCAAGAAGAGCTAAAAGAAGCCCGCCATCGCACGACCGGAACAATCCGACCAACATCGAAAAGAGCGCGAGGCGCACTCCTGAAAAGTCAAAGTCTCCTGCATTTAGGTTCGCATGCAGATCGTTTCTACGTAAACAGGATATCACGGCTCGATAAGAGTGCAACCAATCCATACCCAAGATAACGCCGAACGGCTCCATTTGAATAACTATCAAATTCGCCGTGAACTTCTCTCCAGCAATAACAATAGAGCACCCAGGACAAACAGTAGAACTAGCAATAATACCCCCAGGAGAACTAACCAACACTGATTGAGAAATCCACTGCATACTCAAGTTCGCTCTTCTAGCAAACGCCGTCGACACAAACGAAAAGGTAGCTCCTGAATCAAAAAGGACTAAAGCATCAAACGAATCCACAAGCAAAGTACATCACCACGTCAGACGACCGCGGACTCATTGTGGGCATGGCGTACACTCCAGGTGGCGCCATGGCGAAAGAAGACGACGGCGGGGCGGCGAGAGCCCCGACAATCTGCTGTGGCAATGCAGGTAAAGCCGGTCGTGCAACCTGAAGCGGTGCCGAAGGTGGCGGCGCCGAGAGTACCCTACCGAGGCGCCTAAGTCAAGGAAATGGCATCGCGGAGGAGCGATCATCATCTGGAAAGATCCTCGAGCAGACCCATCAAGAAGAAGATGGCACAGCTCCCACTTGATCACGCTTAGCGGGTTCTCGCGACACACCCGCTCCTTGTGACCCGGTCGGCCACACCGACGGCAATCACCCGTCCAAGTGCACTTCAGCAGCAGCAGTGTCCATCACCGCACTTAAAGCAAAGCATGCCCCGCCTCGACAGACGAAGAGCCGAGTACCGCAAAAGAACGAGGCGCCAAGAAGGAACGGCCTCGATCGCTTAGACTTGAAAGATCGCGGTCCTCCTTGAATTTCTTGAAAGGTGTCGTCGAATGCACCCACTTCCTCACTAGAGCTCCTCTTGGTCACCTCCGAAACTACCTATCCACCGAGGCTTGTCGCCTTTGTGAGTGCATCTCCAACTCCATGCCTCTAGCTTGCTCCACAACAGAGCAGTAATCACGGAGTGGAGTAGCTCCCAACACATGTCGGCACTTCAATTGAGACCCGACGGAACCTCTTGGCTTTCGAAGATCATCGTTCGCTCATCAAGGGACAAAGCGAACCAAGTTGTTGAACTCACCTCATACTCAAGAATAGACCTCTTCCCCGAGCAAAGGTCGTCAAGGCAACCTCCATCTTCTCAACAAAAGAGTAGGGTAGAACTTTCCTTGAACCGATCAACAAAGTCCTCCCAAGTGATCGCCCTTGAGTGGCGGTCCTCAAGACAACACGCCTCCCACCAAATATCCGCTGCCCTTCAAATGAAAGGCTACAAACGGACCCTCCGAGGTGAAGACATCTCTAAAGCTCCAAAGCGCTCTCCATATAGCGCAACCATCCCACGCTCGACCGGTGTGCCCGACCATCAAACGAATCCAACCTCAACCCCATCCACTCGAAGTGTCATCCGCGCCAGAACCGGTGGATGTGCGACAGAGCAACAACAGATGCCGCAAGAAGAGGGGCGCGCGGCTACCGTTGACGAAGAGCACGGATCTCTCCCACTAACTCTCTCAAGAAAGCGGGGTCTCATCTTGGGCCCCGACCGAGGCGGTCAACAAAGAACCCCCGACCATCGACTGCTCACACAGGAGGTGGCTCCAAGGAACCTCGCTCGCGGCCCCGACCTCCACGATCATGCCACCACGACCACGCCCTCTACCCCTCGGCATAGCTATCAACCACAATCAACAATACACAATGAGTTCAAAGCTCAAAATAAACTCATCCATCAATGAACAACATAACTAAGCGTAAAAACTATATTCGCCTCTCTCTAACCTCATCATGCACTAGTGTGTCAAATTTTAGGTTAGTTAACCATTAGCAAATTTTAGTTGATTTACTAAAACTAAAACAAATTTTAACAATTTTAGTTTGCCTATGTTGTTAATCTATTCACCACGGACCTAAAATCTGGCTCTGATACCAACTGTAACACCCCAGCCCAACACTGAGCCTAGAATGCCACCACACTACTCTCTAAACTAATAATTATCGACACCCTATAAAATTTCAGCAGGAAAACAACAATAAACATATCCATGGATCACAAAAGAACATGCATAATTACGGAACAAACGATAATCAATAAGCAAGGGGAATATAACCAGATAAATAGTCCAAAATAGCATCAACCAATGAATCCAAATGAATAAAGCAAATAGTCTAGTCCAAACGTTGTCCTAAATTTTATTCAACCTCTAACATGTCCAAGAGTAATCCAATTCTGAATGAAAAGATTATTAAGGTAAATGATCATATGTTGTCCATGTGCTCTACTCGCCTCGCCACTGGCGTCCTCGAAGATCACCTAAAGACAACAATAGAGCAAGGGTGAGTCCACGACTCAGCAAACACATCCATAAACAACGAACAATAATAAACCAACAGCATTCAATAACTTCATTAACATCACAGGTACTTCTATTAACATTCTCATGCAGTTATATTCTCTTTGATTCACAACCATTAATTTCATGTACCAATGCAAATCTATTCTACATGTCCACATGCACTTCTTTTTGCATATCTGGGATAGCATGAGTGAATGCTCGCGACAACATTCACTCTCAAGCCCGTTCCTCCATAAGGATCGGGGACCTCCTCCACTCCCGTGGAGTTGTGATCATTCATGATCACCTGCTCATATGCAAAGATGCTTATGTATGAATATGCAAACTCCATCATAAACATCATGTCCAACTTTTCATCATGCTTGTCAACAAAGATATAAACATACCAATTATTTGTTTGCAATTAAACAAAATAAAAGCACAACAATAATGGTAATAGAAGATAAAGAAAACAGTGATCGATCATTGATCGCTGTCTACCATGCACTTGCCTTTACTAGTCGCGACGCACAATTTGGCTAGCAGATGGCAACAAGTACGACGCCTCTCCTACATTAAATACACAAATCTCAATACAAGCTACAGCATCATAAAAACAACAATCAATCGACATCGCTCCTACACGTCCCCAAATATACCACGTTACTCCGGTACCGAAAAGTTACCCATTGCGGTCTTAGTACTAAAACGAACGTAACTTTTGACTCGAAAGTCCGATCACCACAAACCACCCCATTCTGGATTCTTCATAAAATTATCCACATTTTCTTAGATTACAAAGTCTTCTAATTAAATCATCTAACCCTCCGTATTTAGCCCAGAAAGTCGGTCTGCCCGCTTCGGAACAGCAGTCTTACTAAATTCATAACTTTTGTTTTACTCAACCAAAATGCGCGTTCTCAGATTCTACAGAACCATTGGACAATTATCTACATCTTTCATGTAGATCAAAAACTCTAATTAGTCTATTTACTATTTTTAATCCGCAGTCTACCAAAACAGCGCCGAAAGACGACAACCGCAAAAACAGCGGTCTTCCGAAAATCATAACTCGAATTCTACTTGTCCGATCGACATGATAAAATATGCTAAAGAAAGCTATCGAAATTATCTACAATTAACTAGTAGATGACATTTCCAAAATTCGCCATTAAGGTACCCGAATAAATCGTACAACGGAACAGCGGGCTAAACAGTGCTAAACAGATCTATTAGTCGTCCCCTCGATTAGAAAATTCTAAAACCTCTCTATTGCCAATGTAATTAGCCACCGAAACTAACCAAGGTTCGCATGAAAACAATCTAACCTCCACGCGGCAGTAGCTCGGCTCGGCTTGGCGCGCAGGCGGTCGCTGGTTCGGTGCACAGCAGATCGGCAAAGAAAGATCGGTTGGTCGGCTCGGCGACGCCCACGCAGCCAAAGAAGAAGACACGGCTTCGCGCAAGCAAAGCAGCGGCAAAGAAGACACGCGCATTGGCGGCAAAAGACAAGCAAAGGTAACGCAAAGACATCAATCTAGCGGCAACAAAGAAAAGACTCGGCGGCAAAGATCCACGCAGCAGCTGTTCCAGTACAGCAGCAGACTCCTACTGAAAACCTTCAAAGCAAAGAAGAAGGAACCGGCTACACGGCAAAGAAAGAAATACAGGCTTAGGCGCCATAGGAAAAGAAGAAATACAAGCAAAGAAGGAACCAGCTACACGGCAAAGAAGAATAAGAAGAATCGCCTCCACGCGCAATGGTCATACCGAAAAGCAAAGCAGCAGAAGAAATTTGTGTGGCGAAGCTTCCTACTCTGAAAGACAAAAAAAAAGAGCCATGGCTAGGGTGGGAAAAATGCTAGGGTTTCCTAGAAAATCCACAAACTATTTATATAGCTCTTAAAAATTCTGAAATATTCTATTTTCACAAATTCCTTTTATTTAATTACGCACAAGCCCTTAAAGACGTTTTTATGTATACTATTCGATTAATTACGCTCCGACCCTTAAGACGTGATTATTAATATTTAATTATTTTTCAGAGTATTACATTCGGACGGGAGAGACTTGCCGGCATTATGAGGGCCGCTGATCAACCTACACGTGGTGAAGCAGGCGATTACTTCAACAGATGTGTGTGAGTGGGTCCCATGTGTGAAACCCTAACTCTCCATATAAATAGAAGGGGTGAGATGTAAAAGCCCACAAGCATTCATTTGGACACTCCAAGTCTTTTTCTAGGGTTTAAAGAGAAGAGGAGAGGAGAGGCTAGGGTTTGGAGAGATTTGTATGTGTGCTCTATGATTGAGCTCTTGTCCTCCTTGAAGGAGTGGCTTTGTAGGCAACATCTTGATTCAATCAATCTTTTGATGTTTGCTCAAGGGTGAAGTCTCTCTTGTGTTCTTCTCTCTTTTGATGATTTTGGTGCTTCCTTGATCCGGGTGTTCATGCTTGGTCTCTTGACCGATTTTACCTTGCATTGATGTGTGGGAATACTCCTAGAATCATCTAGATCTTCAATCCCCCACAAGCAAGTGTTGGATCAAGTTTTTTATATTTCTAGGGTTTGAGCACTTCTTTTGTTAATCCTTAAGAGATCGATTCTTCGAAATGGATCTAAACGATCGTCACTAGAATTAGGTCTTAGATATACTTAGGGAGGTGTGCTCCAAATTTGGTCAAGTTTCATTGCTTGAATCAAAAGTTGGACCAATTTTTGTTTTGGTTTTGGGCTTGGTATTTCGGTCCTGTACTAAATCGGTCGGACCGATTTAGAAACGGCGGTCAGACCGCCAGCTTTCGGACCGCCCGTTAACGGTCGGTCGAACCGATTTCAATCGGTCGGACCGCCCTTTGGTAGCCGGTCAGACCGCCAGTGTCCAGACCAGCCCAGTGAGATCAATTCTCCACATTTGTGTCTTGTGGTTAAGGGGGTTATCGAATTCAGCATAAGGCTTCCTCTGTGCGTTTACTGATCTTCCTAGCTTTCATAGCTAAAGGAGAAAAGTTCGTGTTGAATTTGATTAAGGTGAAAAATTGAGAAAGCGCCTATTCACCCCCCTTTAGTCGCCTTTACGGTCCTACAGTGGGAAGTGCCAAGCGTCGACCTCTAGTTCTTCTGTGTCCAGCAAAAGGCCGATTTTGCAATTTTGATGCCAAAGGGCCTATTTTTTGCAATCAAGGTGGTAGCACTGTTAGACTACTTAGCACCTTAAGCTTCATCTTGATACATGGCCGAACTCGGAATGAGCGTACCATTCACGCACAGGTCGGGTGAATTCAATAAATTTGCATGTGCCCGTGGTAAAATAAATAAGTCGAACAATATCTGATGCCCAACTTCTACGCTTCGGTGGTGCAGAATCTACTTAGGCTCGCATCATTCCGCGTCGCGCCCCTGGTTCCCACACCTGTCTGGCTTCCGCGTTGCACACTGGTGTTCTGCGCCCTCCAGCGCGGGAAGTGCCACACGTCGGCCTCTAGTTCTTCTGCACTCAGCGGAAGGCTAGTTTTACAATTTTGATACCAAAGGGCCTATTTTTGCAATTAAGGTGGCAGCACTGTTAGACTATTTAGCACTTTAAGCTACGTCTGGACCCACAATAGAACCCAGAACGACCGCACCATTCACGCGCACGCCACGCACTACTTCAATGGTTAACCTCATCAAAATGGTTTGTTTGCAAGCCCTCCATGAAACAGCAGCACCACCTAGAGTCAAAACATATCCACTCGTAGCCTTAATCCCATCAGCATCATTTATCCAATTGGAATCACTATACACTTCGAGTACGCCAGGGTACCCGGTATAACGAATTCCATAACTAATCATACATCTCAAGTAGAGCATAACTCGCTCGAGTGCAAGCCAATAATTATCTCCCGGATTAGACGTAAACCGGCTTAATTTGCTTACAACAAATGAGATGCCAGGCCGGGTAGCACTAGTTATATACATGAGTGAACCAATATATGGGAATATCTCAGCTGATCATTTCCTAGTCTTTTATTCTTTCGAAGTATTAGACTAGGATCACAAGGTGTTGGAGAAGGCTTGCTATCCATATAGCCAACACGGCTCAAGATCTTATCCACATAATGGGATTGCATAAGTGTAATCCGATCCTCAGCCTTGATCAGCTTGATGTTTAGAATTACATTAGCTTCTCCCAGATCTTTCATGTCAAAACTTTGGGACAGAAAAGACTTAACCTAGTTAATCATGTTAAGACTTGTTCCAAAGATTAGTATGTTATCTACATATGAACACAATATAACTCCTTCACCATCACCATAGCGGAAATAAACACATCTATTGGCTTCGTTTACTGCAAAGCCCATAAATATCAAAGTTCTACCAAACTTTTCATGTCATTGCTTAGGTGCTTGCTTGATACCATATATAGATTTCAGTAACTTACAAACCTTGCTGATGAGGGCATCACTCCTTCGGATACACGCACTACATAAAATCCCCCAGATCCGGTTACTAAACTACAAGGTCCTATGACAAGAGCTCGTGCACGTCACTTAAATTATGAGGTGAGCTCGTTTCTAGGTGCTAATAATTTATCTATGCAGAATGGTATGCTACCTAAAAATTGTGATCTTCTGTTACTTAGGAATGATGGAGAGGATCCAAACCGTCACGACCGATTCTCGTGATACGCAAGCTCACGACCGGTCCTACGACCGAGCTACGGATCTCGACCAGCCCTACGACCAGGCCCACGACCAGTGACGACCACGTTGGGAGTTAGTCAGAGAGATTGAAATAAGGTGCTGCTTCACCGTTTTGGGCCTAATAAGGCATTGTAAGCGTGGCAAGGTCAAAGTCCAGGATGTGTACGTCTCTCCACATGGCAGCCCAACCCTTGGTCGACCTCCTTATGTTCTCCCCCCTATATATTGCTTGCAGGAACCATATCCCTTGTGGTAAGGTCGATCGCGGGCGAGCGTGGTTGATAACGACAGTTGTGCGGGTGTAGCGAATTGCAAGGTGAAAATCGTGGTCGGAAGCCTCAAAGCGTCAACGTCCTCATGACGAAACAAATCGAACCTATCGGAAGATCGGACCGCCGTCTACTCATCAATTGGTATCAGAGCAAAGGTTGCCTGTTAGGTAATCTCATTTATCCCCTTTTTATTAGTTGTGTTCCATCACCTAAAGTCCAGAAAATTACCTTACAAAAAAGTTTTAGATCTTAGTTCTTCCGCTGTCCAAACCACTTTGTGCCTATCGCAATTGTGTTTTCAGTTTTCGCGTTGTTGAGTTTGAGTCCATCATCGGTGTCTTTGTTGCTGGTCTAGTCGTCGTAATCAAGTTTCTAGCGTCGAGTCTTCGCTATTTTGGTCTGTGTATCTCGGCCTGCCCTTAGTTACATCCTTTGTTTTGTCTGGTATAGCCGAGATCGAGAGACCCCCTCCCCATACGACCACCTCCTCGGGTTCGACCACCCAGTCGGATTCGACCACCCACTCGGATTCGACCACCTACTCGAGTTCAACCACCTCTTCGTGTTCGACCACCAGTCGGATTCGACCACCCACTCGGATTTGACCACCTACTCAAGTTCGACCACCTACTCGAGTTCGACCACCTCCTCGGGTTCGACTGCCTAGTCGGCTCAACCACCTCCTCAGATCCGACTACCTATCCTTTCGACCACCTAGCCAAAGTTTAGAGAGAGAGATAGTATCTTTTTATTACCTTTATACCCCTGCTCTCTGGAAAAAAATTGTGATCCATATATATCCCCAGACCCAGAAGAGGGTTTCAAAGAGTTGTGAGTCAAGGTCTCGCAAAAAAAGAGAAGGAAAAAAGAGAGAGACCACTCATAGTTGGCTAACGACCACCCTCAGTTGGTGTACGACCACGCTCAAGTGGCCCACGACAACCCACAGTTGGTCCACGACCACCCACAGGAGAAATCAGTTGCTTTGTGAATTTTGTTCCATTGTACTTGTGTCTACCCTATTATTCAACTTGCTTGAGCTAGTTCTAGGAACGCATTTGGGCCAGCAACTGTGACGAGTACTATGGACTTTTGATTCAGCTTTGCTAATCTGATTTCATTATTGCTATTCCTTGCTACTAAACATTGCCTATCCGAGCTCCACCTACTTTCGGCCCTCAGATTTGGATCCTCGCAATTCGACTCCGCCGCAGTCATACATCCCACCTTCTCCGATCATACCACCTGCCGCAATTGGTAAGAAATCCATAAGAGCTTGGTAAGACGCTTGAGAGTGTGTGTGTTTCTACCTTCCACCACCTAGTAATTGATAGAGATAATATCTTTGTGTTGTCTTTTGTTTCCTACTAACCATGGCAGGTGAGGAATTGGAGGTGCAAGAGTGTGTTTTGAGGGAAGAGCTTACGAGGGTGTTTGATGAGCACCGCCATGCTATTAATGAAGACATTGATAGGAAGTTTGCGGAAATAAATGCTACACTACAAAAACTCAATGAAAGTATTGCAATGCTCAATACACGCATTGATGGTTTAGCCAATCCACCACAGAACAATGGGCGTGTGGATCCTCAAGGTGCAGTCCATAACCATGAGATTGACAATGATAATGAGATGCGAAACCACGACGCCTTTGATGAACAACAACGGAACCGATTGAACTTCAACTGTCAAGGTATGAGAGATAATAACTTTCAGCAACATAATGCACGTATTAATGATGATTCATATGCTAAAGTCAAGTTTATTGTACCATCTTTTGTGGGTGCTTATGATGTCGAAATATACCTAGATTGGGAGATGACGGTAGAACAGAAATTTAATGCTCACTTAGTTCCTGAAGTGCATAGAGTTAGACAAGCCACAAGTGAATTTAGAAACTTTGCCATCATTTGGTGGAATAGGGTATGCAATGATGGATTAGCGCATACTAATTGGGATGCTTTAAAGCTTGCTATGCGTAACAGATTTGTTCCACCTTCCTTTAAACGTGACTTGCGTAAAAAACTGCAGCGCTTAAACCAAGGCAATAGATCCGTAGAATAATATTATCAGGAGCTACAAATTAGTATGTTGCGTTGTGATATTATTGAGGATGAAGAAGCTACAATGACACGTTTTTATGGAGAATTAAGACGTGAAATTCAGGACATAGTTAATTACAAAGAATATGATAGTGTTCCTAGATTGTTCCACCTTGCATGTTTGGCAGAAAAGGAATTGCAGGTACGACAGCAGAGGCCAAGGAACAACTTTGGAAGCACGTCTGCACCAAGATCAACGCCGGGGCAAGTTAAAATATTCCCACCTTCAGCTACACGGTCTGCTGCCCCCTCCACGAGTAGGGCGCGTTCAGCAGCACCTCCGACACCATTACATGCACCCGAGGTAAGCAAATCTACTAGTGTGCAGGCCCCAGCCAAGAGTTCTTCTTCGGTTGCTTCCACAGGCCGTACGACTGGGATTGTTTGCCACCGTTGCAAGGATAGTACCGACTTTGATGTAATGCCTATGCAAGCATGCTCTTTGTTGCTCGGTAGGTCTTGGATGTATGATAATGACGTTTTGCACCATAGTAGAGCTAATACCTACTCATTCTCACATAGGGGTAAGAAGATTAAGTTGTTGCCTTTGACACCCGCTGAAATTGTGAAAGATGAAGTAGATCGTGCTAAAAATGAAAGAAACACCAATGAACATGATTCTGAAAATCAGCAAGTAGCAAAATGTTTTTTCCCACTTAAACGGGAGAAAGTGGCGCCTAGTTCTAAGTCCGAGAGAATTAAATTGAAGGGATGTGTTATGCTTGCCACTAAATCTGAACTTGCTGAAATTTGTGATAATGAACTGCCATGCTATGCTTTGATATGCAAAGATGCCTTATTTTCATTTAATGATATGTCTAGCTCTTTGCCTTCTGCCGTTGCTAACCTTTTGCAGGAGTATGTAGATGTATTTCCAGCTGAGATACCCCCAGGATTGCCACTTATTCGAGGGATAGAGCATCAGATTGATTTGATCCCAGGAGCGACTTTGCCAAACCGTGCTGCATATAGGACTAATCCGGAGGAGACTAAGGAAATTCAGCGACAAGTCCAAGATCTTTTGGACCGTAGGTACGTACGAGAAAGCCTTAGTCCTTGTGTTGTTCCTGTTTTTTGGTTCCTAAGAAAGACGGTAGTTGGCGTATGTGTGTTGATTGTAGAGCCATTAATAATATTACCATAAGGTATCGTCATCCTATTCCTAGGCTAGACGACATGCTTGATGAGTTGAGTGGTTCTATTATTTTCACAAAGATTGACTTGCGGAGTGGTTACCACCAGATTAGAATGAAATTAGGAGACGAATGGAAGACTGCTTTTAAAACTAATTTCGGACTATATGGGTGGTTAGTGATGCCTTTTGGTCTAACTAATGCACCTAGTACTTTTATGCGATTGATGAACGAGGTTTTACGTTCTTTCATTGGAAAATTTGTGGTGATTTATTTTGATGATATCTTGATTTATAGCAAGTCTCATGAGCTACACTTGAATCATATACGTGATGTTTTTAATGCTTTGAGAGATGCGTGTTTGTTTGGTAACCTCGAGAAGTGCACCTTTTGCATCGATCGAGTTACGTTTCTTGGTTATGTTGTGACACCACAGGGCATTGAGGTGGATGAGGCAAAGATTGTGGCCATCCAAAGCTGGCTGACGCCTACCACTGTGACACAGGTGCGGAGCTTCCACGGCCTTGCTGGATTCTATCGACGTTTTGTGCGGGATTTCAGCGCCATTGCCGCACCATTGAATGAATGACCAAGAAAGGAGTGCCCTTCCAATGGGGACCTGCGCAAGAGAAGGCATTCAACTTATTAAAAGAGAAATTCACCCAAGCACCACTACTCCAACTCCCTGATTTTGGTAAGACTTTTGAGATTGAATGTCATGCTAGCGGGATTGGGATAGGTGGTGTATTGATTCAAGAAGTTAAGCCGTTGCATACTTCAGTGAGATATTAAATGGGCCTAGTCTGAATTATTCTACCTATGATAAAGAATTGTATGCTTTAGTTCGTGTGCTTCAAACTTGGCAACATTATCTATGGCCCAAAGAATTTGTTATACATTCCGATCATGAATCGCTAAAACATATTAGAAGTCAAGCTAAACTGAATAAACGACATGCTAATTGGGTAGAATTTATTGAGTCGTTTCTATATGTCATAAAGCATAAGAAAGGTAAGGACAATGTGATTGCCGATGCACTTTCTAGGCGTTATACCATGTTATCTCAACTTGATCATAAGATTTTTGGTTTGGAGACCATTAAAGATTTATATGCTACTGATTTGGACTTTAAAGAAGTGCTTAAACATTGTAAAGAAGAAAAAACATGGAATAAATATGTGTTGATTGATGGTTTGGTCTATCGTGCTAACAAGCTTTGCGTTCCAGCTAGCCCCGTTCGTCTTTTGTTGTTGCACGAGGCGCATGGAGGAGGTTTGATGGCGCATTTTGGAGCAAAGAAGACTGAAGATGTGCTGACCGTCTACTTCTTTTGGCCAAAGATAAGGTGCGATGTCGAGCGCTACGTGGCTCGCTGCACCACATGCAACAAAGCTAAGTCCCGTTTAAATCCACATGGACTTTATATGCCTCTTCCTATTCCTAGCGCCCCTTGGGAGGATATTTCTATGGATTTTATTTTAGGATTGCCTAGGACTAAGAGGGGGAGGGACAGTATATTTGTAGTAGTGGATAGATTTTCTAAAATGGCACATTTTATACCTTGTCACAAGAGCGATGATGCTACAAACATAGCTGATTTGTTTTTCAGGGAAACGTTCGCTTACATGGAGTGCCCAATACTATTGTCTCGGATCGCGATGCGAAGTTTTTAAGCCACTTTTGGAGATCACTTTGGAACAAATTGGGAACAAAGCTGCTATTTTCTACTACGTGCTATCCCCAAATTGATGGACAAACGGAGGTTGTCAATCGCACGTTATCCACCATGTTGTGGGCTGTTTTAAAGAAGAATTTGAAGATGTGGGAAGAGTGTTTATCACATATTGAGTTTTCTTACAACAGGTCGGTACACTCTACCACCAAGGTAAGTCCGTTTCAGGTAGTGTATGGTTTTAACCCCCACGCTCCTATTGATTTACTACCTTTGCCTACCTCTGAAAAAATTAATTTAGATGCTAAGAAGCGTGCTGAATTTGTTCTTAAGTTGCATGAAACAACTAAAGAGAATATAGAGCGTATGACTGAAAAGTATAGGGTTGCTGGAAGTAAGGGTAGAAAAGAAATAAATTTTGAACTAGGTGATTTAGTTTGGGTGCATTTGAGAAAGGATAGATTTTCATAATTAAGAAAATCAAAGTTGTAACACCCTGGCTATTCGGAAGCCAAGATGTCACACAAATCTAACAAAGATATTAATAGTACACAACATTACCAGGTTAATCAGGCTCAATCATCAATATCCCATAAGGAACGACGATAAACGATTAACAGTTTCATGGGAAGGAATGGAAAACACTCATAAAACGACGTACAGTAAGCATTACCAAAATTGGATTATTACAATCTGGAAATTTATCAAATAGTTGACATGACTGAAAGATAACATTAGTTATTATGGTTTGATAAAGGTGTTGTGCAGCATGCTGGACTACCCCACAAAAGGTCTTGCCTTCTTCCTCATTTACCTAAATAAAACAAACAAAGCAAGGATGAGCCAAAGACTCAGCAAGTACATTTAACGAATAACTGAAACATCAAGAGAACAAGGTAATCACAATCCACTTGTAAACACTTCTCTGAACATTTATGAAAATACATGGAATGGAATAATGCAATGAAGGAATGGACTGCTCACAACTTATACCGGTATAGTGAGTGACACACCCGTCGGTGTTCACTTAAGTCCGTACTTAACAAAGTACGGGGACCTCAAATACCGTATGAAGAACGTTTCATACGGGTGTCTAACATTGCCCACATTGGAATGGTGGGTCTTACGTGCCCATTCTGGAATTGATGGGACTTAATCAAATTTCCACTCCCGTGGACGGAAACGAAGCATGCATGAATGGAATGACCCATGTATCACAAGAAACATAAATATTGAAATCTATCCACATCATGAGCACAACGCAAGAACAATCATATATTCAACACATCATCATGCATTCCTTTGAAAACAACACAAATTAACAAACAGTACTTGCCTTTCGCGTTGCGACGCGTTAGTAGGCAACGAAGGTGTTCTCACACGCGATGCTTCGCCGCCTACACAAATATGTTTCCAAAATAAGAACAACGACATTATATTGCTACCGGTGTTCTACAATATCTTCTAACTACCCAATATACCGCACAAACCCGACTTGAAAACAAACTATTCAGCCAGATTTCAGCCCTTCTGATCAGCGGTACGAGAAAAATCGTAATTAAATATCCGTAACTCATAATTAATTGAAACTAGTGCTCAAATAATCTTAATGTACCAGGCTACAAAACTCTAGTTGGTGGAATCCTTTGATTCGGCCAAAACAGTAGCCTAAACAACAGTTGAAAACACTAACAGATATCTGCCCAGATTTCAGAACAGTGGCAAATAAAATGACGTAACTTTTATTCTACTGATCCAATGGAGGTGATCTTTATCAACTTGGAAAGATAATTTAAAGGGATACAATAACCTATTTGGGTGGGAGTTCTTAATCTGACTGTAACTAGATCAAAACCGAGGAGCAACCGACAGTCTCCAAAATATCTGACAGACAGAGTAGTGTGCGGTTAAAAATTCATATCTCCTAAACCGCAGGGTGGAATCTCGTGATCTCGGTTCCAAAAGAAATCTAAGGAAACCAGGAACATAACTTTAGGAGACGAAAACCCGAGATTCGGTATCTAAGTAATTCATAATAGCCCGACAAGAAAATCTGCCAAAAACACATCAGCTGTCCTGGACAGTCGCGGTAAAACTACCATTCTCCTAAACCGTAACTCCAAATCAGATGATCTCGGTGCCTAAAGAAAGCTAACATCAAGGTCTACAACTTTCTAAGAGGTGGGAAGATCAGAAAACGTACGGAACTTACCCAAATATGACGAATAATTCTGGCGCACGACAGGGAGGAGGGTGGCGGCCGGTTGGAGAGGGGGAGGAGGGGGTGGCGGCTTGGGGAGGGGAGTGGGGAGAGAGAGGGGAGAGGCTAGGGTTTGGGGGGGAGGAAACCCCCCCCCTTGGCTAGCCCTTCTCATGGGCCCCTCTGGGCTGCGGCCCAGGCCCAGGTTGTCGGTAGATCGCTGAAAACCCCCCGCCGATTCAGGAAATTTCAGTTCTTGTTTGCCTTTTCCCTCCGCGGCTGCTTTTCTAATTACCCGATCCGAATCCGGGGTATTACAAAAGTTGATGCCTAGAGCTGATGGACCATTTAAAATAATTAAGAAGATCAATGACAATGCTTATCAATTGGAACTACCTGCAGATTTTGGGGTTAGCCCCACATTTAACATTTCAGATTTGAAGCCATACGTGGGGTAAGAAGATGACCTTGAGTCGAGGATGACTCCAATTCAAGAGGGGGAGGATGATGAGGACATCACTCCTTCGGATACACGCACTACACAAAATCCCCCAGATCCGGTTGCTAAACTACAAGGTCCTATGACAAGAGCTCGTGCACGTCACTTAAATTATGAGGTGAGCTCGTTTCTAGGTGCTAATAATTTATCTATGCAGAATGGTATGCTACCTAAAAATTGTGATCTTCTGTTACTTAGGAATGATGGAGAGGATCCAAACCGTCTACGACCAGTTCTTTGTGATCTGCAAGCTCTACGACCAGTCCTACGACCAGGCTACCAGATCTACGATCAGCCCTACGACCAGGCCCACGACCAGTGACGACCACGTTGGGAGTTAGTCAGAGACATTGAATTAAGGTGCTGCTTCACCATTTTGGGCCTAATAAGGCCTTGTAAGCGTGGAAAGGTCAAAGTCCAGTATTTGTACGGCTCTCCACATGGCAGCCCAACCCTTGGTCGACCTCCTCACGTTCTCCCCCTATATATTGCTTGCAGGAACCATAACCCTCGTGGTAAGGTCGATCGCGGGCGAGCGTGGTTGATAACGACAGTTGTGCGGGTGTAGCGAATTGCGAGGTGAAGATCTGCGGGTCGGAAGCCTCAAAGCGTCAACGTCCTCACGACGAAACAAATCGAACCTATCAGAAGATCGGACTGCCGTCTACTCATCACTTGTCTTCTTGACCGGTTACCGCAAAACTCTCAGGCTATTCCATGTAGACTTCCTCATCTAACTCTCCATTGAGAAAAGTTTTCTTAACATTCATTCGATGGACAATAGGACCATATGAGGCATCCAAGGATAGTAGTACATGTATAGTGGTCAATCTAGCAACGGGTGAGTAATTAACAAAGAAATCTTCACCTTCTTTTTAAGTATAGCTATTGGCCACAAGCCTTACCTTGTACTTTTCAATAGTACAGCAGGCCTAAGCTTTTTTTTTGAACACCCACTTACATCCAACTGGCTTGCAACCACATGGACGATCAGTGATTTCCCAAATCCCATTAGCGAGAATGAAATCCATTTCGCTACGGACCACATCCTTCTAGTACTCTGCATCAGGAGATGCATATGCCTCTAAAATAGATTTGGGAACATTATCCACAAGTAGGGGTGAAAACGGATCGGATACGGACGGATAATGGCTCTGCCATATTTGTTTTCATATTTTTTTTCCGGATCCGGATACGAATACTCATACTCCGGATACGAATAAGGATACGAATAATATCGAATACGAATACAGAGCGAATACGAATTGAAACGAATACGGTTGCGGATATTTTTCGAAACATAAAAATCTCTTAAATTGTATGTCAGAAATTAACGAAAACATATAACAATTTAAGAAATTAACGAAAACATATAACTAGTTTATTTGATGCAAACATTCATGATTTGTTCATATTTTCAGCAACCACACATAACATTGGCACTAGCAAGTTGCATAACTAGTTCATCATAAACATAACACTTAGTTTACCATATTTAAATTATAATTCATAACCCACAAAGTCACAAGTCATCACACATTCACACTCAGTTCATTACATACATAGAACTTAGTTCACACTAACATTAATCAGGCTAGATTGTTAATCTATACACAAATGACTGTAACATTCCAAAGTATGCTACCAAAAATAAAATTAATAAAGTTATTATTTTCTCAGATTTAAAAGAGTTTTCTTGGTTAAAAAGAAAAAATAATAAAATAAAGCCAATTATTTAATTTCCTAGTTTTCAATCTCAAAAAAATTATTGAGATTTCTGGGATTTTATTGTATTTACAGTGAAAATGAAAAAAAAAATTAATTTCTTGAATTTTCTAGATTTTAAAAAGGTTGTTCCTATTTTTTAGGAATTAAAAATAATTTATGTGCAAAAATAAAGACCAACTTTAACTTGGAATTAATTTTATTAAGTTCCAAATAATATAAGGATTTTTTTTGATTTTTTTAGAATTTTTTTAACTCTAATTGCTATTTTCTAAAATGCTAATTGATTTGTTGCATTTTCTGAAATTCGAAAATCAATTAAAATTTTATTTTCTCTTTTGGGCTAAAATCCTCTTCTATTGGGCCGAAATCCGGATATCCGGACTTGGTCTTATCCGGATAATCCGTACCCGTATCCGTATCAGCCGGATAGCATGCCTACCGTATCTGTTTCCGTTTCCGACAAAAAAAATCCGAATCCGTTTTCGTCCATATCGGTCGGAAATTATCCGATCCGTTTTCGTCCCTATCCACAAGGTACACAGTGAAATCTTCTCCAAAGGATTTTTCAATCCTTTTTATTTTGCTCCTTTTAAGAACAATACTGTCATCCTTCTTAAGGATTTCTTAGTGTGTGTGTTCGGAATGCTCAACGGGAATTATGGATTCAGGAGTTAAATCATCCACTTGACTAGTAGAGTTATGCATATCCTTTATGGGGAATATATTCTCAAAGAATGTAGCATCTTGAGACTCCATTATTGTATCGACATGTATGTCAGATACATTAGATTTAACTACTAGAAACCTATAGGCAGTGCTGCAATGAGCATATCCTAGAAAGACACATTCCACAGTTTTCGGTCCAAGTTTGCGCTTCATATGGAGTAATCTCACTATTCTTAGTGGGAACTATGTTCAGGATATTATTCGAGGTCAGTACAACCTCCCCCCACCATACCTTAGATAAACCTACAGTGTCTAACATGGCATTAACCAAGGATTCTTTCTTTCCGCAACCCCATTGGATTGAGGTGAATAGGGAGGTGTCCTCTCATAGATAATTCCGTGCTCTACACAGAAGTGGAAGAACTCATTTGATAAATACTCTCCATCACGATCCGACCGAAGTATTTTGATTTTTCTTTCTAGTTGATTTTCAACTTCAGCCTTATAAGTCTTAAATTAGTCTAGAGCCCCATCTTTTGTTTTTAACAGATACACATAACAATATCTAGAAGCATCATCAATTAGAGTTATGAAATATCTTTTCCCTTCTTTTGTCAACACACCATTCATTTCATAGAGATCTGAATGTATGAGTTCTAAAGGTTCCAAATTTCTTTCCTCCACAACTTTATGAGATTTACGAGGTTGTTTTGCTTGCATATAAGTTTGGCATTTAGAACCTTTGACTATAGAGAGTTTTGGAATAAAATTCAGATTGGATAGCCGAGACATACAACCAAAATTTATGTGACACAAATGTGAGTACGAAACGTTGGCCTCATCCCCATTATTTGGATCATAATATGGTTCACAACCTTGTTACAGAAATATGAAAGGGAAACGCGAAACAAGCCTCTGCAATCATAGTCTTTTCCAATAAAAAGTCTAAATTTAGAAATAACTACTTTATTTGACTCAAAAATCAACTTATACCCATCTCTACACATAAGGGAGCAGGTAACGAGATTCTTATTTATTGAGGGGATATGCTGCATGTTTTTCTGCTGCACGATCTTCCCCGAAGTAAACTTCAGATCTACCGTGCTGACACCAAGAACAGAGACACGCGAACCGTTTCCCATCAACACGGAGGAAGCTCGGGTGACCTGATAAGAAGAAAACAAGGATACATCAGCACATACGTGAATATTATCCCTTGTGTCAATCCACCAGTCGGTGGAATGACAGACCAAAAGAACAGTAGGTAAACTATCAAACCTAGATTTCCTTACTCCGGTATCGCCAATAGTCACATTCACATACTTGGTCTGGCTATTCTAATTCTTTCTGCCTTTATGGTTAGGATATTTGTTGGCCCAATGGCCTCCCTGTAACACCCTGGCTATTCGGAAGCCAAGATGTTACCTAAAGAACTAACATACAGCCACATTGCGGAAGAATTTAAACTGTAACTCCTCTAAGTACATAAAGAGGCCAACTTTTATAGTAGCATGGCAGGAATAAAGACTGAATTCACTTGAATATAATCAGGGAGTAATTAAAACAAACCGCTAGCAGCATTTAACAAGAAAAACATAACATGGAGAGAAATATCATGCAGTCGTAAATTTATTTATTACAGTTCCTCGGTTAACAAATGAAGGACCTAATCGACATTAGTAATGAAAGTAAATTATGGTGAACTAAGTGAAATATGCTTGTCTACTCCCTCCCAACAAAGCCATCATCAATGATCACCTAAATAAATAAAGAAAACAATAATGAGTCGAAACTCAGCAAGTACAGTAAACAATTGAATGTACAAGGTTATGAATAAGTCAATTTCAATACGAACTATGAACTTATCTCTGAAAACTGATATGTATGAATGGAATAAATGGATGCATTGAAAGGAATGGACTGCACACATGCTCATACCGGTATAGCGAGTGACACACCCGTAGGTGTTCACCTAAGCCCGTACTTAACAAAGTCTGGGGATCCAATCACCGTATGAAGAACGTTTCATACGGGTATCTGAAATTACCCACATTGGAATGGTGGGTCTTACGTGCCCATACTGGAGTTGATGGGTCTTAACAATTCCACTCCCGTGGACGGAACACGAACAGTGCAAGAATGGAATGAACATATGCAATGAATGTCACAACTTTCATCCACATGGATTATCAACTAAGAATGAAATGTATATCATGAAGTATGAACATGGATCTTAACAATAACATCACATCAACAAACATTCAATAGGAATCAATATATCTTAACACATTGTACTTGCCTTCCGCGATGTGGCGTGCTAGGAGACAATGAAGGTGCGCCTACACTCACCGCCTCACCGTCTCCATAAATATGTAATCGAAATAAGGACAACATGGTACGGCAAAGCTACTGGTGATCTATACTAACCCCCTGACTATCCAACACAACCAACGGACCCAAAACTTGAAACCCTACTGGACAGCAGTACCAAAAAAAATCATATTTAATGATATGGAACTCGGAATGATATGAATCCAATGCCCAATGAAACGTAACGATCAAGCCTACAAAACTCTAGTTGACAAGATTTCCAAATTCTACCATAACATTTGACTAAACAGCAGTTGAACATGCCTGACAGACATATGTCCAAACAAACGGAACAGCAGCGAAGAACATAACATAACTTTTAATATATAAGTCCAATTTGAGTGTTCTTTATCAATATTAAAAGATGATACAATTATATAAAGAAATCGTTTTGGGTGACAAGTCTGAATCTGATTATAAACAAGTCATATTTCATGAAACAATTATACTGACAATTCTCGTTAGGTTTCTCAGGACAGAAATAAGGAATCTATCATAACTTTTGAACCACAGATCAGATTCTGGTGATCTTGGTGGCTATGGAAAGCTAAGAACCGTGGATACAATTATATAAGAGGGGAGAACCTTCAGATCGGCCTCTAAGAGGTAGAAACAGGCCGCACAACACACTGGACAGACTCTGGAACATCTAAGACAACAAATCGATTCGATCCAAATACTCAATTCTGCATCCAAACCATACCAAACAGCTAATTAAACCCTTCGTTACCCTTGAAGACCCGCAGGGAGACGTTGATCAACCTCCCGAAGAACTCCCCCTCTTCTTCTTCTTCCTCCCTTCAATGGACGGCCACAACGGGGAAGACAACCGGTCGGAGGAGACAGCAGGAGGAGGCGGCTTCGGGGAGGACCTTGGAGAGCAGCACCGGGGATCACCGGGGCCGGGACCAAGGGGGATGAGGAAGCACCAAGCGGCAGGGGGCGGCGGTTTGGTGGGGAGGGGGTGGCGCCTCCAAGAGGGAATAGGGAGGGAGAGGGGAGAGGGGGGAGCGGTTAGGGTTGGGGGGAAGTGGGGGCGCATAGACCTTGGGCCTAGTGCGCCTCACCCCCTCCTTGGCCCCCTCTTGGCCGGCCTATGGCTGGCCAGGGTTGCACCGGCCTGGGCCGGAGGTCCAGGGTCAAAAAAACTCTCCGAAACTTTGAATTTTAAAAATAGTTCTCTCGCTCGAATAAAACCCTCCCTAAACGAAATTTGAAATATTACACGCACTTACAGCAAACATAGCAGGCACCTTTTTCCTTGTTTGACTTCTTGTTCTTCTTAAAGTTGGTGGTCTGTACGACTTTGGCCTTTTTCTTGAACTTTCTGTTACCATGGTGTTGTACGACATTGGCGCTGGCATGTCCTTCGGCCACCTTAAGATGCACATCCTTCGCCTAAGCTTTCTCTTCAACATCAAGGAATGCAATCAAATCCTAAACGGAAATATTTTGTCTGTTGTGTTTCAGAGATGTGGAAAAAATTCCTCCATGAAGAGGGTAGTTTGGCAATGATGCCACCAGCCACAAATTTATCGGGTAATGTGCATTTGAGGTGGTCGAGTACCCTTGTAATGAATTGTATTTCATAAGCCTGCTCAACTACAGAACGGTGCTCAACCATCTTGTAGTCATGATATTGCTTAATGGTATACAACTCACTGCCAGCATCCGAGGCAACGAACTTATATTTGAGTGCCTCCCACAGCTCCTTTGCGTCTGTCATGTGCATTACACGTCACACAGACGAATAGAAAGAATGCTAGGAACGCATGCCACAAAAATTATGGTGGCTGCTTTAAACTCATTTTCTTGTTCGGGAGTGAATTCTCCCTCAGGCCTCCCGGAGGCAACCCAAAATACGTTCAGAGTCGTGGACCACAAAGTGACTCTTGTCTGCCATCTTTCGAAGTTCACTCCACTAAACTTCTTTGATTTCATTACCTCGGCAAAACCAGCCATTTTTATAACATAGTGCCTATCAAATTCATGGTCAGGTTTTTGGATTGTTAGACTATTTAGCACTTTAGTGATTACATAATTCCGCAAATAAATCATGACTACATAAATAGCATGAGTACTGAACATGTCCAGAAGATGAACTATGACTATAAGCAATGCAAACAACATAACGAAGAAGAGGACGTCGCCGATGAAGAAGATGTCGATGTAGACGATGCACATCGTTCTCAAGAACAATTCAACTCTCGCTTGGATGTGTTTCATGGTGCAAAGAGAATTAAGGCAGCGATACTCGGTTAAAAGACCACAGAAGGAAACCGCCCTCAAATTAGCAAACGACTATCATAAATTGCAAAGTAATGTTGCATTTGGACCCACGGCTGAACCCGGAACGACCGCATCATTCACGCACAAGTTGTGAAGCCTAGCCTGACGTGGCGTGGCGAGTGCGTGCACGCGTGTAGTCCTCCTTTCTCTTGTTTTACCAAGGCTATACATGCTCCATCTTATAAGGTGGTATCTCTCCACCTTGGCTAGCAATATGTGACTAAAGTATCCCACATGCCACTATACATGAGTGGATCTTGGGCCTTTGGGATTTTTTTAGGAATTACTCATAAAGGAGTAGACCAATACCCTATTAATTCCAACAAGCACGTGGCCAAATTAAAAAAATCTTCATCACTTCGTTACTGTTGCAAGAGTTGCCATCAGCTGTTGTTTACTCCAGCCAACCTCTGCACCACCACATCCGATAGGCTGTGATCCATCGATACGCTATGTACACTCATGTGTTGGATTATTAAACATAGGTTGGTGTGGCCTTGTTTATACGAAGATACTGTAATTTAGCAATTTCAATACACTTAGCAATAAAAAAGACCAACTTTTGCTAACAATTAATTCTTACCAGAAACGGTTGGGAAGTGCATCTCTATTCTATCTATCGAAAGGATGTATAGTGCAGTTTTTTTTTCTTCGAAATGACCACTTTTCACTTCGTATTTACAGAAATAGCGGATCGTAATTTTTTTACAAAAATAGCCCCCTACCGTATGGTGGCCGTGTGGCCGGGCCTCCCTGGCCGCCAAGTCACTCGCTGCCGCACGGTGGCGTTGTCGCACGGCCACTATGCGGTTAGGTTTTTTCCTTTTAAAAAACACTTGCCGCATGACAGCCGTGCGGCAAGGTACTGTAGCAGCCGCTGCCACACGACCACTGTGCGACAGCGCACTGTATCATTTAAAAAATATATTTAAATATACTTTTTGTATGAATTTATAAATATAGTAAATGAGCACCAACAATTATGAAATTTTTTGTGGAGCCTCTCACACTGTTTACTTGCTTGTGTGATTTTTTAAAAATTTATCTATTCTGTAATTTTCTCACAAAATCATTTAAGTATACTATTTGTAGGAATTTTTTAATACAGAAAATGAGGTCCAAAGATTATGAATTTTTTAAAAGGCTCCTTACACAGTGGACTTGATTGTTATTTTTTATAATTTCATATGTTCTGAAAATATCTCAAAAATTAAGGGTTTATGTCTCGAAAATTATGGTTTTAGGTTTTAAAAATTAGTGCTTCATGATTTCATGTTACTTGGAATATGTGAAGTTTAGTACCACATAGACTACTCTAGGTAAGAGACACTCGTTAAGGGTTTAGGCCAACACCCGGCCTCCCTCCTCCGCACGTTTATCACCCCGTCGCTGATGGCTCCCTTGCGTGCTGTGTCGCGCCTCGACAACGCCTCCGAAATTCCCAGCGCTGTGACTACTCTAGGAATTCTCGGATGGGATGCAAAGGGCCTAGTGAACCATTTTATTTAGTTCCTATGCTGATTGATGGTTAACGTAAAAGGGGGCAACTTTGATCGTGCCTTTGAGCGAATGAGTAAGATGATGCATGAAAGCTTCCTGGGACAGTGGCATGACAGAGTATTTTTGCTATGCGGCGAACCCTTAGTGAACCGTTTGTTTCCCTTCCTAACAAATGACGGTATGATTTCATGTGATTTGGAATGTGGGAAGTTTAGTACCACATAAAATGACAGCTTGATTTTATGTTCACCCTAGATAGTAATAGTAGTAGTAATACTCCAATCGAGCCCATATGAGGCCAATTTAACCCCTAGAAAGCCTTAATTGTCAGAGTTTCTAACCCATCGGAGCAAATACAGAACTTATTTTAACATCGTTGTAATAGTATAAAACTAATATTACTAAATGTTTCACAAGGCGTGCCATGGAGAATAGAATCTAGCATGAAGATAGTGGCATCCACGTTCCCACCTCTAGTGCTTGTCCTGCTGCATCTTGCGGTGTTGTTGTAGTACATATTCGAAACATGCCAAAATGTTTGCTAAAGACATTGGGAGTTCAAATTCTACCACTACTTCTAAAGCAATCTTCCTAGGTGAAGAACTAAAAGACAGGAGTCACGTTATTCACTACAAAAATCTAAATAATAGTCGTATGATTAGTACTACTCGGAGCGAAAGAAAATAGTATGATACTCAAAATCTAAATAATAGTAGTATGATTAGTACTACTATTGGACTTCCAATTCTGCCACTACTGCTATAGCAATCTTACTGCTGCAAGTAGTGGTCTATGTGGTACTAAACTTCACATATTCCAAGTCACATGAAATCACGAAGCCCTAATTTCCGAAACCTAAAACCCTAATTTTTGAGATCTAAACCCTTAATTTTTTAGATATTTTCAGAATATATAAAATTCTAAAAAATATTATACAATCAAGTTCGTCGTGTAAGGAGCCTTAAAAAAATTCATAATGTTTGGACCTCATTTTCTATATTAAAAAATTCCTACTGACAGTATATTTAAATAAATTTTGGAGAAAAAAAATCATAATAGCTATAATTTTGGAAAAAAAATACACAAGCAATTACACTGTTTCATGAGGCTCCACAAACAATTTTATAATTTTTGAAGCTAATTGGCTATATTTAAAAATTCATACAAAAACATATTTAAATATTTTTTTTAAAAAAATTGTTACAGTGCACTACATACAGTGTTGTGCTGCAATATCTGATACAGTGCCTTACCGCGCGACCAGCAAGTGTTTTTTTAAACCTAACTGCACGGTGCCCGTGGGGCAATACCACCGCACGACCACTGTGTGGCAGCAGGCGACATGGCGGCCAGGGCGGCCTTGTCACGCGGGCACCGTGTGACAAGGGGCTATTTTTGTAAAAAAAAAAAAGTTTTTGCGACTGGCTATTTCTACAAATATCAAGTGAAAAATGGCTATTTCGGCCAAAAATTCATGTAGTGCATTCCGGTCTAATGATACGTGTACAAAATTATCGTATTAGGCATTAGGCGAAACTAAAACCTGGGGAGAGTTTATATCTTTCCAAAATTGGATTAAGCATAGCGAAAAGAAAGAAAATTAACCGCGGCAAGATTCATTGCAGTTGCTCTATATATACGTCCACATAGAAGGGAAAAAACCCATCCTTTCCCTCCATACAAGGCAAGCCTGCAGTAGATTACAATGGCTTGTTTTGCTTGTTCTGCCAAGTTGCAATTCCGAAAGCGAGACATGTTCTGTACATACTACAGTGTTGCGGTCAGAGGAGGTCGACCCGGTGTATTTCCTTTTTGGCATGCTGCACGAGTTTCATTGTCTCCACTGTAGATCCCTGTATGCACATGCACCCTTTTTTTTTTCATCGTGTGCGTGTTCTGATTTAAGTTGTGCAGCAGATGTGATCGAATTTTGTTTCAACAATATTTACTGTGAGCTGGTTGTCTTTTCGGAAACTATATCAATTTAATGTATTTTCTTTCTCGCGGAATTCGGACATTCCAAACATGACAACATTGTATGCCTAGATTTGTCCAAATTAAATTGTTGTAAAAACATATGATTCGCTAGAAACTCTAATATCCTTAAGAGTCAAAATCCGAGCGAACTAAATTACAATAGTTATTCACACGTATGCATCATATTAAATTGGGATTTTTTTATTTTCTTGTCTCGATTTTGACATTTTGCACTATTTAAGGCTATATAGAGATAGTAGCGCTATTGTGCATCTCTCCTTATAATAACTATTCTACACCACCTCACTCCCTACCCACGTACCAATCCAACCGCGTCGGAAATTGATACTCTATATTGAACAATTCAATGCTAAGGATCTACAGCTAGAAAGTGATCTCCACCGTCCGATGAAAAAACAAATGTCGAGATTAATATACATCACCTTTCACCACCAGGCTAGTGACTGTCAGCTTAGGGCTAGACACAGCCGTCCAACTCCGTCGTCGAAGAGAACGCAACCGCCAGGAGCCATCCACGCCAAGCTCTACCGAAGCCATCTCTGTGCCAAGCTGCCCCCAAGCCACCAATTCCACCCATAGCATTCCTCGGTGCCCCCGACACCCGACCGGACGAGGACTACTGCATCATCAATGTCTACTCCTAGCTCGACCGGGCTCGCGAAGATCGGGAGGCCACTGCCCTTGTCGCTTGGGTGTTGCGTGGCGACATCGGAATCGACGGTAAGGCGATCACTGAGGTGGTCCCCCGCTGCTTCGTGCTGCGTCGAGATGAAGTGACCGTATCACTTCACCACCCGGAGATCTACCTCATCAAGTTTGTCAGGAATCGAACCAGGAACAGAGTGCGTGATGCGAAGAAATTCCATCATGAAGCTCTAGAGATTTGTGTGCGGTCGTGGCAGTCGTTGTACCACGCATTCGGCGTTGCGATGTTCTTTGGCGTCCGCCTCTGTCTAGAGGGGCTCCCAACATTCACTGGACGAGGAACGTCACGAAACACATCATAGGCAGGAAATGCTCATTGCATTCCCTCGAATGGGTCTCGACAAGTTGCGAGGACACCAAGACGTTCAACCTATGGGCTCGAACGTCCAACTCGAGCATGATAGCGAAGGTGGCCTAGATCACCTTAACTCATCGCGGTGACAACTCCTGGCCACCACTGCCAGAAGCGAGCTCCTTCCTCCCGGACAAATGGAAGCGCAGCCTCAGCCACCGACTGGTCATCCACCTCGACTACATCGAGGATCACACTGCTTGCACCCCTCGACGACTTCATCTCTACTGCAGACACCACCCCCTACGAGTCAATCACCTCCCGTCTCCCATGGAACCTGGGGGTCGTAGAAGACACACTGGAATCAAAAGAGGGTCGAGACACCTGCCTCCCCAAGCATTTCGACAAGAAGAAGAGGTGAACTACAACCTCTTGGATGAAGAGCGCTGAACTCCCACAGTGTCGGGACCCAAATATGCAAATTTGGACCTCTGTATATAATGCACTAGTCCAGATCACGCTTAGTGCACACAGTGTCAACATAGATGAATATCATTCCACATAATACAAATATAAGAATAAACGACTAATTTTATTAATAAATAACGGTTATGACCTTATGGTTGAGTTTACATTTATTAAGCCACGCAGAGCTAACACTAAATAAAGAGACGGCAGCAAAACAAAAGCAACTCTAACAGAAACCTATTGACTTGTCATAGGCAACCGAATGGGATCAAGACCTAGAGATCACCATCGTCGTATAGCTCCTCCTCACAAGCCGGTGAAGATTCCTCCACATCAGCTGAATGATTGCTGCAAGAATGAGTACTCTGAGTACTCAACAAGTTGTACCACAGAATATAATTATAAATGATGGCCTATTAAAAAATGGCTTCTATGGTTCTTTTGCGTAAAAATAACAGTTGTTGTTGAATATGAATAATAGGTTGAAATCATAATTTAAAACAAATAACAATAATAGGTTAACAAGTATTTTCACAAAGCTCCCAACCTAATCAGTTTCTTTCACACTGCTGCATAAATTTACTCACACAGCTGCCCCTCCCAATTGTTTTATGAAAATCTACCCCTCATGTGAAATCCTCGAGCATGTCCATGATCGAGGACACAACTATTTGAATTGATTAATTAATACTCTGCGGAGGTTGTACACTTTATCCACAAGATATAACCAATGTAGCTAGCACCAATCATAACAAAACCTTTCAGAAGTTTTATTTCAACAATTGACTCGCTCGATGTGCATACAGTCGACCCCAACCTTACTCGCTGGTCCGACGCACACCGTTGGACCTAAAGACGACGAACCGCCAATAGATATGACTTTTAGAGTAGTATATACCTCCACCCATCACAAACCTACTACCTGAGTTGTCAACGTCAAAACTCCACAACTTACTAAGTTAGACACATCCCATACCAGGCATGTGGTTGTACAGTTGTGGCTCGGTTCAATGGTGCACAAAGTTAAGTCCTTAATTGACTAAGGCGAGACTGACAATATTTTACTAGTAACCATCATTCACTTATCCAAATCACACATCCACCGTATCATCAATTTCTTCCACTTGCCTCAATCTAAATCTTTTTCCCAGCATGTTGGTTAAGCGCTTCACATGCCATCAACGAGTAATAACATACAACACACAGTCTTTTCATAACATGTTTTATAACCATTTAGTCAAGTTTATACCTGGCAACTCAAAATGATATCTATAACCGGTTGCATAGCTAAGCAGATTATACATGTCTAATCAACCCACGTTGGTGTTATGATAATACCAACTAATAATTAACCACACAAGGGTGACAAAAGATTAGGGTAAATAAATACTTAAAGTAAAATACAATAATTTGAATCAAGGTAACTTCATAAAACTGAGCTCAACATGGTCAAAAGCACAACTTG
Organism: Hsuehochloa calcarea; assembly: GCA_036346395.1. NCBI lineage: Eukaryota > Viridiplantae > Streptophyta > Magnoliopsida > Poales > Poaceae > Hsuehochloa > Hsuehochloa calcarea. Next base: position 25,245,801 of record CM070606.1, read on the forward strand.
CCTTGAAACAAGTCTTAGTACTTACTGGTCTTAAGCTTGATCAACTCCTACTTCCTCAAAAGCTCTTGAGGTATCAAGGTCTACTCGCAAGAGAAAGCAAAAACCAAATAAATACTGTTGGATCGAAAAGGCGACTAGAGAGGGGGGGTGAATAGGAGCACGCTCACTTTTTCACAAATAATGGATTCAATAATATTTTACTCTAGTAGCTATGGAAGCTATGAAGATCAGTAACTCAGTACAATGGAAGACTAATATTGAATCTAATATAAACCGCTACGCAAAACGACAAAAACAACAAAGATTAAAGCACATCAGTGCGCTGCCGGTCGGACCGCTGGCCTTGGGCGGTCGGACCGATTTCCGGTCGGTCTGACCGGTGGCCACGGGCGGTCTGACCGCCGGCCTCCAGAACAGATTGAAAAACCCGATGACGAAGATGCAAATAGATGAAACTTTTGATCTACTAATCCAAACTTGACGAAACTTAGAACATACCTTCTCTATGATATCAGGGACCTATTCCAATCGAAGATTATGATAATTCTTGGAGGAATCAATATCCTTTTCCGTTTGATCAAAGAAGGGTTCAAAACTGGGTCAAAACGAAAACTAGGTCAAAGCTCTTGCTCGTGGGTGATTGATGATCAAGATGATCCTAGATAGATTCCCACACGTCACAGCAAGCTAGATCACGTGAAGAAACTAAGCAAAAACTCACAGATCAAAGAAAGACCTAAAATCATTAAATAGAGAGAAAGAACGCAATGGGACAAAATATTGATCAAACTTTCCTTTGATTGATTGATATGATCAGGGCTTACAGCCACTCCATCAATAGAGGACAATGCTCAATACAAGAGCATGAAAATCACATCAAATATCAAGAACCCTAGCCTCCACAAAAGCTCTCTCTAAGAACATTAGGGTTTTACAAGAATTGCAAAAGAGACGAAGCGGTGGTGCAGCCACCACCCTCTCCTATTTTTAGTGGAGGCTTAGACCTTCTAGAAGTTTGACTCTATTGGGCTCCCGTTAAGGCCCAAAACAAACGGGACACTTACGCATGTATTTTAATGCGCCGTCTTTAACATCCCTTGACCTAACTAGCTACACCTTGCGCCATCTTGCGCTTCGGATTAGCTAATAGGTCACCCTTGTCCATCTTGCACCACGCTTGTTAATCTTTATAAATGATAATTCATCCAAGGAACATAATAACATTTATTCTATAACTCATAAATATAGACATGATACAATCATCTCGATAATTGCCTCTAGGGCATGTCACCAACAACTCTACCCACCCAATCCCCGCACCTTTGACCTAAATTGGGAAGTACTGAATTTCTCTGCTCCAGATTTGCACAGTCTAGGAGGGGCTTTCACATAAACTGAAGTGTTCAACACTCTAGACCAATTGCCGGGGGACAAAGCCCTGTGTCCAAAAGCTTTGTGCTTCAACTTCTACAAATTCTACTAGTCTATTATCAAAGCAGACGTTATGGTGGTTTTCCACAACTTCGACAGTCTCTGCACGTCACATCTTCGTCTCCTTAAGCATGCAAACATTGTGTTGATCCTAAAAAATGGGGCAAATAGAGTGCAAGACTTTATACTCATTAGTCTCATCCATGGTCTCAAGAAGTGGATCTTGAAGACGTTAACTCTGTGGGTGGCACCATACCTAAACACCCTGGTCTCGCGAGTCCAGAACGCTTTTGTCAAAACTAGAAGTATTCACGACAACTTCTTATACGTTTGCAACTTAATAAGAAGACTCCACCGCTCCAAAACCCCAATGCTTTTCCTCAAGCTGGATATTGCAAAGGTTTTCGACATGGTCCGTTGGGATTACCTCCTCGATCTTCTCCGCAGAAGGTGCTTCCCTCCCTGATAGACAAATTGGGTGGCAGCTCCTCTAGCTTCCGCCTCCTCCAGAGTCCTTCTTAACGACATCCTCAGAAAGGAGATCAACTATGGAAGGGGGCTGCGATGAGGAGATCCACTTTCCCCTTCCTCTTCATCCTGGCAATCGACCCCATCCAACACCAGCTAGATATGGGAACAGACCTGGGATACCTTGCTCACTTGCGAGACCGTTTCGCCAGACTCAAAACCTCCTTATACCCGGAGGATGCGGCAATCTTCATATCTCCTAGTGCAAGCGAAGTCTACACAACCACCCAACTTCTCCTAAGCTTTGGGAATGTTTCAGGTCTAAACACCAATTCCCAAAAAGCACAATGCTCCCAATAAGCCGTGACCACATTTCCTGGACACTATCCTCCTGGCAATCCGATCAACTCTCATGATTAAATATATCGGATTGCCCTCACTTACAGAAGACTACGTAGGGTGGATTATCAGATGATATTGGATAAAGTCGGGGGGAGGTTAGCAGGGTGGTAGGGGCGGTTCCTTTCCCTAGCAGGATGGGTCACCCTAGTTAAATCAGTACTCAACTCGAACCCAATCTATTTTCCCACGGCTTTCAAAACCCCTAAGGCAGTCCTCCGAGCCCTGGACTGCATCAGGTGTTGCTTTCTATGTGCTGAGCATCAAACCTTTGGGGGGGACAAGTGTAAAATCAATTAGGACAAAGGTTACCGCCCAACCTAGCTTGGTGGTCTCGGTATCCTCAACCTCCAACAGTTATCTTTGGCCCTCGACTTTGCTACCTTTGGCAAGAATAGAAAGATCGGTCCAAACCTTGGGTTGGCATGGAAATTCCTTGCAACTACGCGGATTGTAGCCTTTTTCCGCGGCAACCACGGTCACCCTCGGGGATGGTAAGACAGCTAAATTGTGGTCCTCTGCTGGCTGGGTGGGGATGCCCCTAAAGACCTAGCCCCCAAGATCTACGAAATCCCTAGAAGGAAATAAACTAGACGGTGGCCTCGGCGTTACAGAACGGGTGGTGGGTGCAGGACATAAAAATCCTTATGGGTTTGTCGCACCACCACATCCAACAATTCTTAGGACTATGGACTAGAATCAGCCAAATTCATCTAGCTCTTGGCATTCCAGACGAGATAACCTGGAAGCTCACCCGAAAGGAGTATACTCTTCAAAATCCGCCTACGCACTTCATCTCCTGGGTTCAACTGCGACGAAGTTCAAACAAATAACCTAGAAATCCCACGTCCCAAAGTGCAAATTCTTCGTCTGATTGGCAATCCAAAACAGGCTTTGGACCTCAAATAAACTGGAAGCAAGAGGGTGGTCAAACCAACGCATTTACCCCCTTTGCAGACATTCTCTGGAAATGGCTCTACATCTTTTTGCACAGTACCGCTATTCAGCAATAGACTGGAAGCTCATGGCGGACTGGCTAGGGGCTCATAATCTACAACCATCTCATTGGCTCGATAGCGGGAACATCACAGACTGGTGGTCTAAGATCGATGAGATGAGAGATCTCCCTAGGAGAGCAACGACCATGGTCCTTATCCTAATCACTTGAGATATTTGGAAGGAATTAAACGCTGGAATCTTCCACAATAAAGCCACCACCCTGCGAGGCCTCTTCGCAAAGATCAAGGAGGAGGATAGAACTTGGTCCCTCGTCCGGGCCAAATGTTTGGAGCAATTCCGTTCTTTGTAATTAAGGCATTATCCTAACCTGTACTATGCGGCTCTGTACCGCCCCTTTGTTTATCAATATAACGGGCACCCCTCTTGCCGGTTTAATTCAAAAATTTTTGCAGTAGACACATAACCAACTACTTTAGTTGACATATATTTAAAAAATTGTACTACACGCATAACCAATCTGAAGTACATAGAGAAAACAACAGTAGACACAAGACCAACAACTGTAGTATTCACGTACCAAAAAATGTACAGTAGACACATAACCAAAACTACAGTACACCGAGACTAAAAGTGCAGTATACAGAGGACCAACGAATGCAGTGGTTATATACAAAAAAAAAATACAATAGACACATAACAAAAACTGCAGTAGACATGTATAAAAAATTACAGTAAAAACATAACCAAAATTGCAGTTAGAGAGACCAAAATGTAGTACACACTGAACTTTACAGTAGATGCATAACCAAAACTCCATTACACACTGACATGGGGGACTGGTTTTGGCGGGTCGTGCGGGACGATGGCGTGCGGGTGTGCACGGGAGGTAGAGGTAGGCGCGTGGGGGAAGTGGAGCCAGTTGCCCGCGGTTGCAGGAGGCAAGTGCCGCGAGAGGACTGCGCGGTTGCAGGAGCCAAGTGCGTGGGGGAGGGAGCTGGAGTTAATCGGACATATGTACGTATACGTGTCTATGGAAGCATCGATCCACCGACTCATCCCGGTCTTCATGGATGAGTGGAAGGAAGGAATGTGGTAGATGTGTGGGGCCATCATGCATACAACATGGGCTACTAGCTTGTGGGTACGTAGCAGCACGTGTATGTATGCATGCACGCATGCATCTCCAGCGTCATGAGGCGTAGCCGAGAGAGAGACAGGTGGGGCCAGAGAGAGAGAGAGACGAACGAGACAGGTGGCTCTCAGGGTGAGGGTGCAGCCGAGAGAGTCGGGTGAACCAGGTGGGCGCGGGACTGGATCCAGGCTGGGGGCGCGTCGGGTGCGGTCGGCAGCCAGGTGCTGCGCGCATTGGCGGAGTGAGGAGAGACCGGCGAGGGGCCACGGCTTCCGATACTGTTGTTCTACTTATTATATACTTCTAGTCTACAATAATTTCAAGCATATATATAACTCATTTTAAAATATACGTATTTTAAATCTAAAGTACGTGTACAACATCTTTCAAACATACATGTGCATTGCATTTCTTATTCAGTGTATAGTATTTGTCCGCAGGGGCGGATCCAACGCCGGCCCAGTGCATTGCAGTCAAATTGATATTACAACTGGTATTTTTCGCTGAGCTTTTGTATTTTACCTGGTATTTTTCGTTGGACTTTTGTTTTTTACCTAGTATTTTTCGCTGGGCCTCGGGCCATTGCCCAAGGGCCCGAGGCCCAGCTCCGCCCTGTTTGTCCGGCTCCTGTATCTGTTTCGTGGCTCCACCATTGGCCTGCGCGTGTGTGCAGGTCGGGTCGGTACAGTTGGTTGGGATAGTATTGCTATATATATATTGCGACGCATATACTCTTTTAGTTTTGACATTTCCGTGAAAATTAAATCTTCATGCGGAGCGACACATGGAAGGCATGCATTCAGGGGACTACTACACATGGGGCGCATTTGCCAAATGGAAGAAAATGGATGCCGTTGGTACACAAATACATAAACTGATCAATTCTGTGTTTTTAATATATAAAAATGATCACGCACATCATTCTTGTATGACTTCAGCTTGCAAGCGAGACAAAATAACAAAGGCAATATATGGACTTTCAGGGGCCGGTGACAAATATACTGACATCCAACAACCAGGCACAAGCCGGAAACGCGCGGTACATGCCAACAAACTACTCTTCTTTTCGATAACTTTGGGTCACCTGCCAACCATTATTTACAGAAATCCTCGCAAAAAAAACATCTTTGCAAAAAGCGCTACGGTTAACTGACGGTTTTCTGCACATAAGAATAAATTAAACTTACACTATAGGTGGCGGATCCAGAACAAAAATCACCAGGGGTGCCTGAGGCAAGATATATCACGTTCAGCTGGACTGTGACTTGGGGTGTCTTCTCATGTTGAGTTTAGGGTGTCCATACTATATATACATGGTTATATCCAAAGAAAAATAATTTTTGAACCCGGTGTTCTGTGTACCCTACTAGAATACTCTAGCTAGGTCCGCCGCTTCTATAGGTCTAATTAGGAAAATACTATGCATAAGATGTATAGCAGCGTTTATTGATTATGTACAATAAAACCCCGGACCCGCCAATATGGGGATTCCACTTGGACCTACGTGTTGGTGACTCGATCACGGGTGAATTTCTTACGCATTTTACACGGGGCATTCGCGTGTGTGTGTGTGTGTGTGTGTGTGTTATGCATATCAATTTCACATCATTCATATATAACACTGCACGCCCCTAGTAAAGCCCGGTAGAGAGCCACTGCCAGGAACCTAGCTAGCCGCCGTCCGCAACTCCTTCACCACTCCATAGGGGTCTCTCCCATTCCCATCTACTCCGGCGTTCTCGTCGGTTTTGAATGGGTGGGGCCACTGATTTTTACAGAAGTAACTTTAGTTTTGATAGTTTCATCTTTTTTTCTCAGCTTAATTTTTCTAGTTTTGTTCTTCTGCGACGAGTTCTTCGCTGAATTTTATTTACCCACGGTGGGTTTCATCAGACCGACTCACCTTGTCGACGCCTAAGCTGGAAATCGACACCGATTTCTAAGGGTACAAATAAATCACCTCGATTTTCTTCGACGAACAATACCGCTAATGAGACGTAGGTCCTACACACCAATAGAGATCATCGACAATCAGCTTCCCACTGTCGTGTTTATCGGCAATCAAGACAATCTGCTTATGTACTCTAGGAATTAAGTTATTATTGATATAAATCGGAGGATTTTTTTAAAAAAATCATTCATATATACTCATAGCAACGCTCTACGTAACCGCCGCTCTAGTGTGGTTGCTCGGTACACCTTGAAGAGAATTAGCGCAATTCGTGGTACACTAGACATGGAGAAATGCCGCTGTACGTGTTCCTTGGAGGGCTGTGCTGCCTGCACTTTGGTTCACACATGATATTGCCAGGAATTGCAATTGAGTACTTGATCAATCACCATTCAGATTGCTGGAACTAGCACTGCTATCTTTTGGTTGGTGTGTCAAAAGAGTCTAGATTCTTGTAATGTTATCTTGCCCTATCTTTTGTCTTGCTCCGAGAATTTTATGCCATGCATGTGCCTTGCCTGCTCTGAACATAAGATGGTGCTCAGAAAATAATTTAGATATTAGTAGAATGCTAGATTGAGGACTTTGGCTAGGTTTAACAAGGTAGGGTAGCAGCCCTGACCCCTGAGGCATTCTCCCATGCTAGGAGGAGTTGGGGGGAAGAGCAATGGAGCATGCCTGCATGGAGCTATGGTCCTAAATTTCTTTGTCCCAGTGGCCCTAACTTTTTAGTTTATCTCGGGAAAATAATTCAGCGGGTGAGGGCCTCATGTGGGGCTGGAATTCAAGCACGATTTTGCGTCTCTTGTTTTGCCGATGGCACACACCTGCTTTAGCTGCATGTGCCGTGCCTTGGGTTCAGAAGAAAAGGATAACAGTGCTAACATATTTTCCTCGATTCTGGTGTTGGTTGGGGAGATATCGGCTCATTTAGTCTTTTTTTTAAAAAAAAATTACGAAATAGCATATCTAAATTTATCGTGTTTGAAATGATAAAAATAATACACATACTGTACTCTCTCGTACGCAATACCTCTCCTACCGTGTTCCCCGTGCGCAGCACCCCTTCTGCGATTTCCGTGCACGGCAGGCCACCTGTGGGATCGCAGAAGGTGACTTCAGCAAACTGGGAGCGTGGTAGAGGACATGTATTGTCTACTTAACCTGCTGGGGTGATATTTTTATCATTTCACTGAAAGGATTAGATTCACTATTTTATTTCAAAAAGAGGCAAAAACTCAAGGCGAAAAAATCTAAGTAATCTTTAGTTGAATTGGATTGTCCTTGTCCCTGTTGAGCGATGAATTTCAATTGCTCAACATCTTTGGCATCATTTAAATGCAAATCGCAATAACTGTGCTGTTGCTTGCCTTAATAGATAACCGTTTTGAAACGACCAAACCCTATTAAACTGGACAAGTCTTTCGAAACGGAGGTTGCCATGGATATGCTAAAGCAAATCACCAGGCAAGAGCTCAAGCCAAGCTCGATAATGCTTGAATATGCTCAGTTACAGTATATATCATGGGGCTATTTGGGATTGGCCAACATTATCTGAAGCGAGCTCAAGTTCGCCCTTAAGAGTTAGGCTCCGAGACCATGATTACTGACAGGGCTCAAACTAAACCCATTCTGGACTCAAAACGTGACGGGGTCAACTTTTTCAGACATCTTTCAAGCCTCGAACTCTTTAGACAGCACTAAGTAAAAGCATACCCCAACAGAAAATAATGGGGGTTTGGCGCGGAGTGATGAGTAATCAATGCTAATGAACTAGTAATTGTGTCAACAAAAGGACTAGAGGAAGAACTGACAACCAATTACAGGGGTGTCAAGTAAATCCAAATTATCCGGCATCCGAATCCGGTTGGTGGCGAATATGTTTTAGTAATTTCTCCTCTAGTAGTATTTGTATTCGCATTCGCATTTGCATAAAAAAAATATTGATACAAATACAGTACATACCTTTTCCATCCGAAATGTTATTTTTATCCGCACTATTCGTATTCGATAAATATATATATATATATATATATATATATATATAATTGCAGTATGGCTAATTAGTTGGATGAGTATTTTTAGTTTAATATGAATTCATGTTTTTAGGTGAAATACATAAACTAGAATGGCTAGGTGTCTTATGTACGGGGATAAAATATCATATATTATAATTACGTAAGTTATGAGGATATCTAAATCCAACCGAATTGAGTGGGTATTTAATTCGTATTTATTACAACATTCGATTTATATTCTTATTCGATAATATTGAATTCGCATTCGCATTTATTTAGAAAATACGAATACGAATATAGAAAGATCACTATTCGATTCGTATTTGATGTGTTGACACCACTCTATTTGTATACAGTTGGTCCTTTGCTGTTGCTTGTAGCAGAGATTACTAGATTAGAGCCTCTGCAGAGCTCTCACAATTTGGCAAGGATCAGGCGTCTGCCATAGTATGTTTAACTGTTTTCCCGTTGCGTGTTGCGATCACCGTTCCATCACTCGTTTTTCTTCTTCTTTGCTGATAGAGAAGCACGCAGTGCAGCAGAACAATACAACTTGCGAGAACACGTAATTAATTACGCTATGCTAAGTCAGTAGTTGCATGTATGCATAAAAAGGTTCGTTGGCTTCGTCTGGATGGGTTCAGAATCTATTTCGGCGTAATTTTTGGATTTTTATATAATAATATATATATATATATATATTTCGTATATTAATAGTATTACCGTAAATCTGAACCTTGTCGATTTGAATATTTGCTCTAAGTACGCTGAGCTGATATATCTTCGGGACGAATTCATCGAGTAAAACTTATTTTTCGTCCTTTTGACGATCGTTAACCGTCAGCCCGAAGAATTTTTGCTTCCAGTCTAAAAAACAAGAAATATTTTTTGCTTCCGACAACAATGACGGCTTGGTTTCCCTTTTTTGTTTTTTGTTTTTCGGCCATTCTGATGAAGGTTTGGGTTTCCAGGTCTTCAATAGTTTTAGACGGTCGGCATCTATTACAGCCCAAGAGCAAGCAGAATAACAGATCAGTCCGCATGGAGGCATAGCAGCAAGCTGATTGGACCAGTTAGGCTTAGATATGAGAATTAATTTTGTTCTGGGCTTGATTTCTTCATTACTTCTTTTCATTTTCCTTTTTTTGTTTGTGTTCTTCTAGGGGTGCACATTGGCGATCCTACAGTCGGATATTGGCGATCCAATGTCCTATCCCTTTTTTTTTGTGCGAATACATGAATACCAATTTGAATGGTATCGAATTCGAATTCGAGACGAATACTGGTTGAATATGAATATGTATACGGTTACTAATACACCGCCAAATACGCAAAAATGCAGATGTATTTTTCAAAAATAATGTACTTCCAATACTAGTCTGCCTAAGCTATACAAATTATAGCTCTTATCCAATATGATTTAGGGCTTTAAATTGTAGTTCTTCTGGGCAGACATGTGCCATTTGGATTTCTCGCATAAAAATGATATCGGTAGATTTCATCGTAAGTACTTCTATATCATTATACTTTTACTAAAATGTTATTAGAAAAAATAGTGATCAAATGGATGTATTGAAGACTATATCGATGTCTAAAACAAAAAGTGAAAAATAATATAAGGATAAAAATTTTCTTTAATATTTCACTGCCACTCTAATAGGTTGCGCGATTTACTATATGAGGTAACTTACAAGAGAGGGAATTTTAGAATAAGGTATCAATTAATTCCATGCGATACGAGAGGATACATGTAAGATGTACAAAATGACTCCACGTCGAATACGAAAACAAATCAAAAAAAGTATAGTCATTGCTCGTACCAACCAGTGGATCTTTTGGCCGATACGGCCGATTTTGAGATCGCAGTTTTGACCATCGTTCGCGTGTATTTGCAAAAGTAGCCGGGGTGGCGCAGTCGGCGTCTTCATGCTTGCGCTGGCGACACGCGGTCGCTGGCGCAGTCGGCGCGCGCCGGCCGCCACGCCACCGCGGCGCAGCGGCGGGCGCCGCCGCCGCCAGCGCACGCCTGCCGCCACGCGCACGCACGCGCGCCGCGCCCATCGCCTCGCTGGTTTGGCGTGGCGCGCGCCACGCTGGCGGGCGCGTGGCGGCGGCGCCCATGCCGCCCTCGCCCGGCGCCGGCGCGTGGCGTGGCGCGCGCGCGCGCAGCCGCCGCCGCCGCCCGCCCGCCACGCCACGCGCGAGCGCGACGCGCCGCGCGCCGCGTGTGACGTGGCGGGCGGGCGGGCGGCGCCGGCGGCGCCGCGCCACGCCACGAGCCGACGCGCCCGGCGCGCCGGCGCCCGACTGCGCCGCGACCACGTGTCGCCCGCGACGGCGCGGAAAGACGCCAGGTCGCGCGGGCCGCCATTTTTGCAAATACCTGCGGGCGGTGGTCAAAACTGCTAATACACTTTGAAAATCGGCTGTATCGGCAAAAAATTCCAACCAGTGGGGTTGTCCTATGGGATTGTTTGTGCTTCCTTTATTCCCACAAACCATCCTTCCATCTTCATTTTTAGAATTTGGATCCAAATCGACAATCCCTACCTTTTGACGAATTTCCTTGTTTAGCAAAATTTTCATAACTCCGAACAAATCAGCATGCGTTGAAAGTCCATAGGATTAAATTGTAATACCTACTAAATCCATAGCATACAGGAATTTACTCTAGATTGTTGCGTGCACTGAACAATTCCCTGTGAACTTTGGCCGCCAACGACAAGACGCGTTCTGTCCTCGTCTGGATCGACCGCGCCTACCACGTTTGGACTTTCCAATCTACGACGGCTCTGTGGATCCAATCACATGGTTAACCAAATGCGATCAGTATTTTCGCGCCTATCAAACACTTGACGAAGTAAAGCTTGGATGGTCGCGTTTCACCTGTGCGATGTTGCTTACTACTGGTTCTTTAAACACTACCGCACCATGCGTTTTGGGCCGGCGGTGCGCACCAACACATTGGGCGCTATAAAGAACCTACAACAAACAGGAACATTGGCACAGTACCAGCAGGAATACACAGACCTTCTATGCCATACCTCCAGCCTCTCCCGCATGCACCAGATCGAGTTATTCACTGCAAGGGTTAAGGAACCTGTACGCACACACGTGGAAGTGGAAGGACCAACTTCCCTGCAACATGTTATGAATTTGGTGCGCGCATATGACCAGCTTCAGGTTACTGTAGCACATCTGACAACGGCTAGCAATCGTCTTCCACCCAGAAGACAGGCTCTCGCACGTGGCCTCCATCACCACCTCGCGCTCCGGTGACTCTCCCGGCACCACCGTCAGCTCCGCCGCCAACCGCACCAGTTTTCACCACCGAAACACGGACGGGGGTCTTCCAACGCTTGTCCATAGCGGAGATGGCTAACCGACGTCAACGGGGCTTATGCTTCAACTGTGATGAACAATTCACGAGGGGACATCGTTGTAAACGCTTGTTTTGGTTGGAGCCCGAGTTCGCCCTCGAAACTGGGGACAACATGGATGACCAGTGGTGGTAACTGAAGGTACGCATAGGCGATTTTGAGGAGACGGCATTGTTCGACACCGGATCCACTCATAACTTCATCAACCAAGCCTGTGTTGCTGCCATCAATTTTTCTATCCAACCTCACAGCGGCCTTCGCGTCAAGGTAGCCAACGACAACCGACTCGAATGTGGTGGTATATGCAAGACTACACCAATGTTCATCGCCCCATCCAAATTCACAGTTGATTTTTTCATCATTCCACTCTCCGGGTTTGATAACATTTTGGGGATGCAATGGCTGAGCACATTGGGACCAGTCCTATGGAACTTCGCTCAGATGCAATTCTCGTAATGGGACCACAACCAATGAATCACATGGACTGGGTTTCACTATCCACGCTTGAGAGCAACCATGTTACAAGCAGTTGTCGGGGACGTTCTCATGGCGACCATCTTGGCCGAATTTGAACATCACTTCGTGGAACCATGTAACATCCCAATTTTCAGAGTTTTAAAAATCTTTTAAATGGTTGTAGTGAGAAAATTCACCATTTGGATTTATTTGAATATTAAATTAAAAAGCTTAATATGGATTTTAAGGACAAACTAATTTAATATGATTAATCCCAACATCAACAATTGTCAAAACTATTTTATTTAGATTCTATTTGCTTGGATATATTTTATAGAATTTTCTGGAATTTTTCCAAAGTCATTTGCTATTTTCTATTGGCTATTTGTATTTTCTGGATTTATTTAAAAGAAAAATCAAAAGAAAATCCTTCGGAACAGTGCTGGGCCAAGCCCAACACTATTCCAGCAAAGCGCCAGCCCGCCTCGCCCCGGCCGCTCCCTCTCCGTTGTATGCTTGACGCGTGCCCCTCGTTTCTGATCGGACGCACGCGCTCAACCTCGCCTTCCTCTGTTGGAAGTTCGCCGCGTGGCTTCGCCCGCTGATCTCGCTCGCTCGCTCGCCCGCGTCTCGCTGCGACTGACAGGTGGGACCATCACCAAGTCGTCGTCTCCGCGGCGTCTTCTTCTTCCTCGCGCCCGCGCTTCGCCGCCATTGCTTGAGCTTCGAGCTCTGTTCGACAAAACCGATTCGGTTGCTGATTCTTCGCGCCGACCCCACCAAATCGTAGCTCTGTTGATTTCTTATCCGTTCCAAACCGAATCAAACCCCGGATCCCTCTCAATCTCTGAAAATCAGGGATTTCAAAACCCGGCCGTTTCGGACTCGATTTGGGGGTTTCCAAATCTCGGCGTCTCCGGGCCTATAAATACCCCCTTAGCACCGCCCGGACCTCCGCAACCCAAAGCCGCCACCCTCGTCGCCCCGATCGCCCTAGCGCCGCCGCATTTCGAGTTTTAGGGTTTTCGGCCGAGCTTCTTCTCCGGTGAATTGCGTCGCCGTCATCGCCGCCCTTGCCTCGCCGACTCCACCACCGTGTTCAGCAAGTCCCAGGCTACCTCGTGCGCACCTCCTCATCGCCGGAGCATCACCGGAGCCCCCGTCCGACAAACCCGAGGCCACCTCGCCGCCTCAAGCTCGCCGCCGGCCATCTCCGACAACCCCAGGTGCTCAAACCGGTGCCCACATGTGCGCAATAATCCCCTCTACACGCTGGTACCACTCACCGCCGGCGAGGAGCCGCCGTTCGCCGTTGCCATTGGTTCCCGAGCCGTCGCCGCCGTCGGTCTGATGTGGCAGCCCGTGTCAGCGTCCACCTCAGCCCGTGTGCGTGCGTGTCAGCCATGCAGGCGCCGCGTCAGTGCCACACACACGCGAGTACGCCACCTCAGCCCCGACCCAGATCCAATGGCTCACGATGGACTTGGTCCACCGTGAGCCGTGTCACTGACATGTGGGGCCCACATGTCAGATTTCTTTTTAAATCTATTTCTTTTTCCGGAAATTCTCGGCTGACGCAAGCATTGCGCAATAATCCGATTTTCCTTTATAAAAATAATTCGGGAAATTCAATAAAATCCAAATTAGTGTTTTATTTGATTTTCAAACTTCCAAAGCACATATCTTTTGCATCCGAACTCCGATTGAGCCCATTCAAATTTGTAAATTCATATAAATTTAAGATCTATTTAATGGTGAATTTTATTTGAATTTTTGGAGTTGTTTTGCCTCTGTTATTTATTTGTTTTGTTTCTTTTGTCTCGTTTGCGAGTAGACATCGATACTTCGGGGAATTTTGCAGAAGAAGGAGCACCTCAAGACCAAGACCAATATCTAGATCTATTCCAAGGTAAGTTATACCTTTGATCATATTGAACCCAGTTTTCAAAATACTTTGTTTCAATGTATTGTATTTTATTTCAAGTATTTATTTAAATGCTTTTGGGATAGTTATTAATCCAATTTGTTATACCACCTTGTCTATTGTATGCCATGATCTTTTGTCACCCTAGGTTGGTTAATTATTAGTTGGTATTATCGTAGCACCAACGTGGGTTGGTTAGATACGATTAGACTGCTTAGCCATGCCACGAGTCATCATTTCATATGAGAGTTGCAATTATAAACTTGACTAAGCAATTATGGAACTGTGTGATGAAACTGTGTGTGCTGTGTGCTGTTACTCGTGATGGTATGTGTTGCACTTAATCAACGGGGTGGGAAAAGATTTAGGCTGAGGCAAGTGGTGGAACTGTGTGATATAAACTTTGTGATTTGGGAAAAACTGAAAGTCTTGCCTTGGTCAATTAAGGACTTAACTTTGTGCGCCATTGAACTGGCCTTCTGCACGACCACATGCCTAGTATGGGTTTGGGCCTAACTTAGTAAGTTATGGAGTCTTGACATTGACAACTCAGTTGTATTTAAAGCGTGTGATGAAATTTGGAGGTGTGATATGTCACATCGCGGGACGGTTCGCTGCATCCCTGTCCAACGGTGTGTGTCGTTCCAAAGGCTGTGTGTACAAATTGGACGGCAGGAAAGCACATCGGGAGTGTCATTGTTTGAGATGAAATCTTTGAAAGGTTTTGTTATGGTCAGTGCTGGCCCCACTGATTGTATCGTGTGGGTAAAGTGTACAGCCTCTGCAGAGTGTTACATCAATCTATTCGAATAGCCGCGTCCTCGGTTATGGACATGCTCGGGAATTTCACACAAGGGGTAGTTTTCATAAAACAAATGGGAAGGGTCAGCTGTGTGAAGGTAACTTGTACAGCTGTGTGAATAAGTTGATTTGACTGTGTGTCCTTTGTGAAATAAATTGTTAACTTATTATTGTCTATTTGTTTTGAATTATGCTTTTAATCTATTATTTGTATTCAATTGCAAATGCTGCATTTCTACAAAATAACCACAGAAGCCATTCCTTTGGAATAAGCCATCATCTATAAATTGCATTCTGTGGTATGACTTGCGAGTACGGTGTGTACTCACTCTTGCTAAACAAATCAACAGAAGTGGAGGAGTCATCGCCTGCTTTTGAAGAAGAGTTCTACGAAGGTTGATCGTTAGGGTCTTGATCCCAGTCAGTTGCATGTGGTAAATTGATGGGAGCCACTGGAGTTTATTTCGTTTCCACTGCAGTTATTTCTTTATTGTTAGCCTTGCATGGCTTAATAAATGTAAAACTCGACCGTAAGGTCTCAACAGTTATTTGTTATTCAAAGTACTCGTTTATTATTATATTCGTTGTATGGATGTGATATTTCATCGATGTTGACACTGTGTGCACTAGCGCGATCCTGGACTAGTGCAGAATACACAGAGGGTCCAGATTTGCATATTTGGGTCCCGACAGAGGTGGTATCAGAGCCATACTGACTGTAGGTCTTGACCTTAGCTAGATTGGCCGTCGTAGTATGTCCAAAATTATTTTCTAAAGCAAATATTAACTTGCAAGATTAATTGAACTCTTTATCTCATCTCATGTCTATCTCGACTCAACTATTGCTGAAATTCTTTCTCTCCCAGCTGTTTTAAAGTTGTTTTTACCTTCTTGTCCGTCTTGACAGATGCCTCGTCTTCAGAGTTATAGAGAGCGCAAGGGAGGACTTGCCGCTGAGCTTTGGAAGTTGTTACAAGTACTTGGAGGATTTGACCGTCCATTGTACCGTGGCAATGCTTGGATCATGAACGGCCGAGATCGTGGAGTAATCTGCCATTTGACCGTCTACGCCAGGAGGAACACCAAGGCAAGCAAACCACTGAACATCTCAGCTCGAAGGAGTGTTTGTATTGAAGCAATCCAGGAGTCTTCGCGCCTTGCCATCCTGAGGATCTGCAACATCTACTCTCGAGAGCTTCGTGACACAGTTTTCCGTTACCATCCCCGCACTTCCGACGTGGATCTTGCTGCACGTTTTCCGTCTACGGAGGGAGAAGGCAACGCCACCGTTGTGCATCTCGCCCAGTTCGCTGCTGCTCAGGAGGAATCATTGGAGTTAGCCGCTACAGAGCTGGAGTGTGCCTACGAGACTCTTTAGAGAGCCGAGGAGAGGATCGCCATACTGAAAGAAACTCTTTATGGACGACACGATCACGAAGAAGACACTGAAGAGGAAGACCCAGAAGAAGCTGATGGACCGGCTGAACCAGAAGAGCCAGCAGAGGCAGCAGAGCCAGAGGAACCAAGAAGACTGCACTGAGACACTGCTCTGTTGCACCAACTCCAGGACATCAAGATCAGTTTGCAAGGATGCCAGCTCACTTCCAGGTCTACAGTCGGCGGGAGCACCGTCAAGGCTACGGAGGCTATTTAATCGAGTAGTCTGTTCGAGTTGTTTCAGGCTTAGCCAGTATTAAGTCTTGAGTCGCCCTTTAGGCGGTAGTTTGTGTGCTTAGGTTCGTCCTTATTTTCTTGTGTGCAAGTATGAGCTGCAGAGGCCCTTAGGCATTTGTTGCAAGCCATACTATTATCTTAATCAATATAAGAGTTTCAGTTGAGCTTTCTTAAAATATATTATTGGGTTTTACCTACCCCGCTTAGTTCTACAACTCATCTTGTGCTTGCTACCTTATCTAACCCCTGGAGATTCACCAGATGGTTCAGACTCGTCAAGCTGCTGCAAGTGGTTCCGATACTCCACTGTCAGAGGGACAGGAGTAGACCCCCGCAGAAGCAGTTCCACCACAAGCACCTTCAATTGATCTGCAGAATTTTGGAGCATTCATGGCAACTCAGACCCAGCTGATGTACACCATGATGAACCAGATGCAAGCTATGAATAACCAGAACCACAACAATCCACATCACAATGGAGCCCCAGTTGCTCATGGTCACAATGGATCATCCAAGTTGGCCGAGTTTATGAGGACCCGTCCAACAACTTTCTCGGGACATGTCTCACCAGTAGAAGCTGATGATTGACTTCGTGTCATTGAGAGGAAACTTCTAATCACTCAATGCAGCGATCATGAGAAAGTATTTTACGCCACTCACCAGATGGAAGGCATTGCTGCCGAATGGTGGGAAAACTTTTGTGCAGCGCATGGAACGCCGCAAGACATTACTTGGGAAGAGTTCACAACTGCTTTTCGCCAGTATCATTGCCAGCTAATGGGGCTGCGACCAAGAAAGAAGAGGACACATGTCGTGCTCTTACGGTCGTCGACGTCGCTGGCCATGTCGCTATTGTAACAGCCCAAAATTTCAATTTCAGTTGAAAATAAGACTTTAATTATTTTTGTGGATTTTCTGGAAAAAAAATTTAAAAAAACTTTTCCCTAATTTTTTTAAAGCTAAAATAATTTATGTGCAAAATCTATTACCAATTAAAAGTTGGAATTATTTTATTTAAGTCCAGAATGCTCTTGAGAATTTCTGTGAATTTTCTCAAAATTTTTGGACTTTATTTGATATTTTCTAAAAGCTTATTTGAATTTCTAGGATTAAATAAATTGGAAAATGAATTTAAAATCCTCGACAGCGATCTTGGGCGAAGCCCAACCTTGTCGCGCGCCTCGCCCAATTCCTCCCCGCGCCTGTTTAATGCGGGCCATCCGATCGGAATCGGACGGCCGACATCAAACCTTCTCGCACACTATCGCCTCGGCCGTTCGATCAAAATCCAACGACCACCGCTTCGCCCGACCAGTTTCGCGCGCGTGTTACCACCTCAGGCCGTTCGATCAAAATCCAACGATCGTCACTCCTCCCGACCAGTTCATCCGACCACCATGTGGGTCCCACCGGCGTCTTCTTCCTCGCCCCTTCTTCCCCGCGTGCCCGTCGCTCTCGCCGCCATTGCCGCTCGCCTCGGAGCTCTCCACTCCCGCGATTCCCTCCCTCTCTTCACTCGCCATTACGCGCGTTAACTCCCCCTTACTCCGCCGCACTCACCCACGGCATTACCACCCCTTCTTAACACCGGTAACGCACACGCGCCCGACTCCGCCGCCATTAACGCCGCACCCAATCTCCCGCTCCCGGCCTCCCCTCGCCCTATAAAAGGCACCCCCAGCTGCGCCTCTTCTCCCGCATCTCATTCCCCCACCTCCTGTCCCCTCGATCGCCCTCAGTCGCCCACATTTCGCAATTCCCCGCCGGCGGCCGAAGCTCGTTCTTCTCCGATTCCGGCGCCACCAGGCTTCCTCCGCCACCTCGTCCGCACCTCCGGCATCGCCTGCCGCCTGGCCGTGCGCCTCCTCGCCCTCGGGACACCGCCGGAGCTCCTTCGCCGCCAGCAACCGAACCACACCGCCGCCTCTCTCCGTCGCCGACGACCTTCCGGCCACTCTCCTCCGCCGCCAGGTAGCGCATTCGCCTCAGTGTCTCCCCCTGAACCTTTTGCGCACCTCGCCGGAGCCTGCCGCGCCGCCGTTCGCCGGTACCCTCGGCTCCCGTGCTCCTCCTCTCCCCGGCGCCGACGTGGCTTGCCACCTCAACGCCACACCAGCGCCACCTCACCCCCTGCCGCGTGCGTGGCAGCCGCGTGGGCGCCAGCACAACACGCCGCGCCAGCACAGCCTCCCCCTCGCACTATGCTGTGAGCCGAGTCCACCGTGGACTCGGAAAGCGTCGTGGACTCAGTCCATGCTGTGCGGGCCCACATGTGAACAGTACCGCTGATGCATGCTTGCGCAATAAATGGAATTTCCTTTAGAAATTTAATTCGGGAAATTTGGAAATTCTGATTTTTAGGATTTAATTTAGGTTTTAAACTTCCAGGAGCTCGTATTTCTTCATACAAACTCCGATTTAGGTGATTCAAATTTCTAAATTTGTATAAAATTAAGATCTAGCTAACTAAACTAAAATTATTTAATTTGGAGTTAATTTGAACTTTCATTTGAATTTATTGGAGTTCATTTGAATTCTGTTTGAATTTGGATTATTCTCGCTATAGATTTTGACGACTCCGGAGAGCTTGACCCTATTGAAGAAGTAGAATACCAAGATTTTGAACAAGGTAAGTTACACCATTGACCATTTTGCCCCTAATATTTAAAATTATTTAATTTATGTCTTAAATTATTATTGCATGCATAATTGTAATTAATTATTTTAAATTCCTATTTTAAATACTTAATTATTCCAATTCCTTTGTATAGCCAAATTTGAATGTTGTATTACCAATTCCTTGTCACCTTAGTCAAATGAATTTAAAAATAAATATATGCTTAGCAAATGCTTAGATCAGGAAATATTTGATTTTGGGAGAATTTAGCCAAAACTTAAAAATTTGATAAAAAGCCTATGACATTGTTATGTCATGGTGGACTTTTGCAATTGTCTTTGAAAATTATAAAAATAAAAGAAAATGGTTTGTACTTGGGCAAAAATGGACCGTTGGTGGAGTGCGAGTTTATGCACTGCTCGTCTCAGTTAGGATTGAGACCCAGGGTTTTTATTGAAAGTTGCCCAAGTAGGTTAAGGACCGGTCTTTGAGCCGCATCTTGCAAAGCTCCACCGTACTACCACATGTTCTGTATGGGCAGAACCAGGCTTAATAATTTGTCTTACCTCATTATTGTTTATGCTATTTTTGTTGTGTGGGTGTCGGTTAGACTTTATTCCCACCTGGCGCAAGAGGGGGCTTCCGGTAGGTGGTTAGCCTAATGGAAGTGAAACCTTAGCGGGCATATTAATAGTGAGGTAGTGCATTGGAAACGCCTTGTGATAATTGCCTAGTCACACGCCTAAGGAAGCGTGCATTGGCCGACATAACGGGCAAATTATCTCGTGTGGGTAAAGTTGTACCCCTCTGCTGAGTGTAAATCTATTCGAATAGCCGTGTCCATGGTCATGGACATGCTGAGCAAAGCCACTCTAAGTTAGATTTTGTTTTTGGTTTTAAAATGACTTTGGACATGATTTGAGGATGGTTAATCCTTGTGGAAAAATTGGGCGGGTAGCCTTGTGATAGGAGGGTATCTTTCACTATGTTTCATATGGAGGTTATCCACTATAAAATGATCAAATTTTAAAATCTGATTTTAGCTATAAAAATGTGACTTGAAACTTAGTATAACTATTTAAAACCCAAAAATGCTGAATTACGCAAATAAACCCTACAACATTCCTTTGAATAACTTATGCATGCATTCTAAATTCTGTATTGGGTGTAATTTGCGAGCACAGTTGTAGTGCTCACTCTTCTTTGAATATCATTATTCGTGAGAAGGCTACTATCAGGAAGGTGAGGTGCGGGGACGATTAAGCGCGACCTCCAGGGCGATTACTGTGGCGTATCGTGTGGCTTACCATTATTTTTTTTTGCTTCCGCTTAATGTTTTATTTGGCCTCCGGCCCAAATTGTAATAAACTCTATGCTTATTAATAAACACGCTGGATATGTTTGTGATAACATTTTTGTGACTGTGTACACTGAAAATCCTGGACTAGTGTATGAACACAGAGAATTCGGGATCCTTCGTTCCCGGGATCGACAAAAGTGGTATCAGAGCCATATTGACTGTAGGTCGTGACCTAGAAGGAAATCAAACCCTTAAGGATTTATTTTGAAAATTAAAAATAACTTGGTCTTCTGGAGTCATTTCTCAACTTTTCTCTTGAAAAATATTTATTAACTCACTTGGGAAGAGTTCACAACTGCTTTTCGCCAGTATCATTGCCAGCTAATGGGGCTGCGACCAAGAAAGAAGAGGACACATGTCGTGCTCTTACGGTCGTCGACGTCGCTGGCCATGTCGCTATCGCTGTAGCCAGCAAACTGTGGCTCCTCCAACTTCTTCGCGTAATGACCGTCATAGCTCTATGTACCAGCAATGTACTAGAGTATATGGTTGATAGCCACGCGTCGCCTAGTGTCGCACCCCGACCGTGGTGGCACCGTGCGTTGGTCGCGTCTTGCCACCAGCTACTTAGCCATGTGCCACGAGTGCGCTCCCGTGCGCGGCCCTGCGGGCCGAACACCGACGCTCGCCACGCCGCTCGTGCACGCTCTGTAGGCCGCTCACGCCAACAACATCGCCGCAAGGCCTCCTGCATCGCTCGTCGCACCCTCTGCACCACTCCTACACCGGTGTCGCACCGCTGACCGACAGCCTGACGTTGTGCCACGCGTTCGTGTAGCTGCCACGCCTCGCGTTTGCTTGTGCCCGTGCACCGCAGCTGCCCGCCGTGTCGTGTGCTCCTGCTGCATGCGCCCCCAGCCGCTCGCACTCCGCTTCATCACAGCGCGCGCGACCGCGCCTGACGCCGTCTCTTGCGCCCGATGCGCGTCGTCACGTGCCGCCTCGCGCCGTCAACGCACCGCGCAGACAGGCATACTAGCTGTGCTATGCTGAGAGGGAGCACATATAGCCGGTTGCGAGTGTTGTTTACCCGCGCAAGTATGCGATGCTACCAGTCGCGGATCGTGCGCACACCGTCCGAGATGAGCGTCTGGTAGCCGTTCTGGTCGAGCTGCCCGAGACTCACTATCTTGTTGCGCAGTTGTTGGATGTAGTACACTCCCGTCAGAGCACGGTGCTCCCCATTCTGGCAGGTGAACAGGACGGTGCCACGCTCGCGTATATCCACCACCGAGCCGTCGTCGAATTTATCAAAACCGGTGACACCCTCGTCAATCTTCGCAAAGCTTGCCTGGCACCCGGACATTTGATGGCTGACGCTGGTGTCCAGGTACCAAGCTTCGCCGTAGGTGTCCTCCTCGTGCCCTAGATGCACTTGCGCGTGCACCTCGTTGAGCACCACGTTAGTGCCCGTGCCCACGGATGCCTTGATGAGCGCACACACCTGCACCATGAGAAGCATAGGCTGGTCGTCGTCGGCTTGCGTCAGGTGGGCCTACTCAGTACTCTTCGGCTTACGGAAGTTCCTGGAGTAATGCTCGTACTTGTCGCGGTTATAGCACTGAACCTGCGACATGTCACGGCGCGCACTGGATGAGCCACCGTCCTTTTTGTCATCGCACGTGGCTTGCCGCGATAATGGTTATCACCGCCAGAGGAACTGTCTCCTTGCTCCCTCTTCTTGGCGCGTGCTAGCCACTCCTCTTCAGTGAGGAACAGACGCCCACTAGAGCCGCCCGAGTTGTTGCACGCATAGCGCTGTTCCACTGTTCGAAGTCGGCTGGTGAGCTCTTCGATCGACAATGTGCTCAAGTTAAGCAGTGTCTCGATCGAGATTGCCACCTATGTATACCTGGGTGGCACAACACGAAGGAATTTATTGACTACCCTTTCTTCTTCCAATGTGTCGCATAGGATGCAGAGATTGTTGACAAGTCCCGTGATCCTCATAGAGAAGTCATCCACCGACTCACCATCCTTGAATCCGATATCCTCGAATTTCTTGCGAACCTTCTGTGCATTCACCTCACGGACACCCTCGACGCCCATCCGCATTGTCTTCACAGTGTCCCACGCCTGCTTGGCCGTGTCCTTTACCGCCAGCGTGGACAGCATATCTGGCGACACCGCACGAAGGAAGGCGAATAGCTCCAGTCTGTCATCGCGGTAGTCGGCGTTGCCAGGTTCGATTGCCTCCCACAGGCCTTGTGCCTGCGGGTTTACCTTTATCATAAGGGTCCATTTGGTGTAGTTCGTCCACGTCAGTGTGGGGTAGACCACCGATCCACTCGTTTCCTTTACCACCCGCTGCAACATGATCTCTTAGCCGTCGTTGCTGCTGGATCCAATCTCGCGACCGCCGTTGTCGCCGAGATTGATCGTGCGAGAAGTGCTACCGTCGCCTTGCAGCCCATCTCAGGGAGAAGGAGACCTGGTAGGAGAACATGAACCATCGTGCGTCATTGCCAAGGATCAAAAATATTCGGCTCTGATACCAATTGTTAGCCTTGCCGGTGTCTACTCACGCAAAACGCCTGAACAGAAAACACAGACACAAAAACAAGTTTTGTGCTGCCCAATGTCACAGCATTTTCTGCATTTTTTTTTCTCTTACTTATACTAACAAAAACAAGTGAGTAACTGCTCACGACTGCTAACGCTAACGAGCCATTCAACACGGCATTGATCGACTGCTCATGATTATAGCTTGACTGCCTCCACGACGTGCAACATCAGAGCACCACCTCCGCAATTAACGGCATGCTGCTAATGCAAATAAAGGAAACGGAAACGGAAACGGAAACGTTACAAGTAGCAAGCACAAAAAAAAAACGACTCACAAGATTAATCAACACTCATGCGCACTTGGTTATCGTGGATCAGATCGCTAGCTCGCCGTTTCCATTGGCTCCACCGTCGCCATATGCAGCCTCGCCGCCGCCGTGGGCCCCACTATCGCCCAGATATTCGTCGTGACCTCCGCAACCCATTTTGACCTCCGCTAGCAGCCGTCAACCTATCCTCGTTGGTGCCTAGTAACAGGGAAGAAACGAAGTAGAGGGCTGGCGTGTTGGCCCTGATAATTAGCTAGTTAATGACAAGATTGTGAGACCCCAGTTTATCCGGCTTGTAATGTTTAACCATCTATTCGGTCCTAACATCACAAATTATATAATCCGAGACTCGAGACATGTATACTTCCCAGAAATGCAGTATACACACCTCTTTACAAAGTTCATGCATCAATTCCATTCATTCACATAGAACCGAAGCAAAGCAACAACCAAAAGATAACATAAATAAAGGATAGTTATTACAAAAGAGAGGCCGACTGGCCAAAAGACATATACATAAAGAAATTGAACAGCGGAAGCAAAAGTGTCATAAGATGGCCATAAACAAAAGAGCCGACCAGTGAGCCTTTAACCCACAAGGCAACCGACCGGACCGCCAAGCTAGTCGTCAAATCCACATCACATTTCACAAAAGTGAGGCCCTTGGGGCTCACCTTCCTCCCCTGCAACAAAGAGCACAGCAAAGCCGGGTGAGTACTTGGAATGTACTCGCAAGACTTACGTGTAGGGTAACAGACCTGTACATAACTATATGCCAGCTTTTTGGAGTGGAGGTTGTATGTTTCATTTTCAGCACAAAGCAATCTTTATTTACAATAATGTAGTACATTTAAAAGCAAGTTAACAAATTTGTTTTTAATGTTCAAATAACCGTAAATGAATGACAATATAACGAAGAGATAGAAGACAACAGATCTGGAAGTGACTAAACCATTAGCCACCACAACAATAGCATGAATTACCCATTCATACCACCTATGTCAAATTTTAATTTAAAAGGTTGAAGTCTAACTCTTGGAAGACCTCCCCAAGCGTGTCCATAACCTAGGACGAGGCTATTCGAATAGTTTTATCCCTGCAGGGGTGTACCACTGTACCCACACGCCGGACCGCCTTTTTGCCAAGCTATTAAGCACACTTAGTAGGTATGCAGACGCGGCTAAGTCCTACGAGACATTTCCAATATTGTGTATTACCCTTCGAGCCGCCCGTATGGATAGAAACCCATACGTTGTGTCGGAGTCATCGTAAAGCCTCGGTCAACTACCCTTCCCGGGTAAAGCCTTGGACAACTACGACGCTCCTCGAGGTGGAGAGCCTACCCGGAATCTCCACCACCGCACACCCAACACAAGAACACGACCACATATCATGTTTCACACAACGCACACGACCCCCTCCTGCGACTCGGAGATAACACACGCCAAAGTACTTAGTCAAGAGAGGTCTCATATCCCTCTCGCGTGGTTAGCACGCAAAAATACTTGGTTTAGTGTAACAAGATGTTCGGTCCTTGTTAACTTAGGCAAGACATCCACAAACCCAATAACCCACCATCCGACCACTTGCCCAAGTCCAAATCAGTTTTCCATTTTCAGATTTTGACTTTACAAAATAACAAAGCACAAGTGCTGGTCGTAATGACATAATACTTAAATGCGTGATCAAGATCATCGACTAAAAATCGATGATCGCCCAGTACTACCGAAACTAAGCATTTCTAAGCAATTTCGATTCGAAAGCTACTAAGTGACCAGAGTCCATCCATCGAACTCCGACCACAGCCAATAACCAAAGCTCATGGTATTAGAGGATAAACAAGTCCTACATATTATGCAACTATATGATACTAACCATAATTTGACAACAAAATAACAATGCATACATACGAGTTGAAAACAATATATTAGACTTGAAAAATAATGGGATTAACATGATCAAACTGCTTGCCTGCTTGCTGTGGGTCAGGATGTTGCTGAGGATCGACAATATTGTCAATGTGCTCTTCGGATCCTAACGAGAAGGCGAAAAGCAACCGATAAGAACGAATAAAATGCAAAGACCCAGCAGCAAACTTTTTCCAAAAATTCTAAAAACTTTACAGTAGCAAGATACTGATTTATAAAGGATTTAGCAACAAGAACCAATTGATCTGGATTCTTAATGCCAAAGATACGACCAAAAGAAGGCCTTACGACCAGGTAGTGGTCGTAGAAGAACCTACGACTATGACATAGTCGTAGTAAGACTTACGACTAGGTTCAAGTCGTAGAAGAACTTACGACCAGTTAAGGGTCGTAGGAGAACTTACGACTAGGTACAAGTCGTAGAAGGATTCACGCCCATGGCATAGCCGTAGTAAGACTTACGACCAGTTACAAGTCGTAGTAGGACTTACGACTAAGCTAGGGTGACTGGTCGAAAATCCGACCACGAGGCAGCGCCTCCCGCACGCTTTGCCAGTGGCTCAGCGGCGTCTCCGACCACAGCGGCGCCAGCCAAGGGCAGGGATGAGTATCTAAAAGTTTAATGGTCCTACCGGCGGCCAGTACTGGTTGGAGTATGGTTGAAACGGCGGTACGACCACGGGGTGCGGCTGAGTAGGTATGGCTCGGGGGAACTCTCCGAACGGACAATACCAAAAGAACAACGACAACACACCTAAGCTCCTATAGGGTAAGGTGAAAATACCTGAGCTGAAGAACGACCAGAGACTCACGGAGTGGCTCCTGGCGACAAGTGTCCGAACGGCGGCGGTAAGGTTCTCACTAAGCCACAGCGACCTGAGCAAAGAGAGAACCAAACTGAGTGAGGGTTAAGCTCCAGAGAGTAACGGAGGAGCAGAGGGGGCAAAGACTTGAAGAAGAAAACCCCCACTGCACCGCCTCCACCGAAGCTCCACACTCAACAATGGCGGTCGAGGAGATTGCGAGGAACTGCAGCTCAAGCAAGCTGGTGAGTTCTAGCTGGAGTTGCGGAGGTGCTAAAGGAATCTAAGGGTGAAGCAATGGAGTTTAAATAGAGCAATGGCAGAGAGCAACGGCCGGGTTTTCCCAGTCGGGTCAACACTGCCATGAGAGCACTTGAGAGCGATGGGAGCAGTTGAATCATGGCCTTCTGACGTAGGAGAGCGACAGGCATTTAATGCGCGCAGAGCTAGCCGTTTAAAGGTGGCCATAGAGTGGACTGCACGCCACGGCTTTTCTCCTCTACGCACGCCATGGCAGGGCCCACGCGCGCGCGGACAGAGGAAGGAGACGACTCGTTGGTCGTCGGATTGAAATCGAACGGCTGGGCTAGATCGAGCGGATTGAAACGATCCCATCGTTCGGTTGGTCAAAGACCGTTCGATGCCGATCCAACGGCTGAGTTAGATCGGGTGGATTAAAACGACTCCATCGTTCGGCTGGTCGAAGACCGTTCGATACCGATCCAACGGCTCACGACCCTAGCGCCCGAACGACCGAGTTGGCACAGTTAGTGGACTGGACCGAGTCAAGTGGCTCGAGCCCGAGTCCGATTCGAAACTACGGAATAGTGTAAACCAGTTAGGGTTTGAATTCGAATAACTGATTGTTGAGGGATTATTTAAGGTAGCAAGCAAGCTCCAAAAATTACGAAATTTTAACTGGAGATTGCTGACAGCAAGAGGAATCCCCCATAAAATTTCCAGAGATTTCCATGCACTGAACTTTTCTCCAGAAATTCCAAAAGAGGGGAAAACTATGGTTCGACCAAGCTTTGACTCGCCTCCAAAAATTATCAAATAATTTCTAAACATCATAAGATAATTCAGAGGTGTTGCCAAGCCCCCCCTAGAACTCAGGGAAAAGATTTCCCAGGGTTTAGCACAAGATCTAAGACAAGGAGGTTTTTGATTAGAGTCAAATGAGGATTTGAATTTGATCTTCCATAATTCTTTTAAAAGAATTACAAAAATGACCAAGGGTCTCAAGATGCAAGAAAAGTTTTAATTTCTTCGTATTTTCTTATATTTGAAACACAAATCCGTATTTGGGATGTTACAAAGATTAATGGCAGGCAAAAAAAAACACCTACGAAACCAGCCTGATACTTGATTTGCACCAGTTTTACCTGTCATCGGACAGGTTCTACCAAATGGGGATGAAAATTAGGCAAACGAAATAGTTGAGGACCACGAACGGACTTTTTCCAGGGAAAAAATGAGTTCTGCAATGGATGGGGGAATCAGCGGCTGGTATATGAAGTGGCGGATCTAAGATTAAATTTTAGGTATGGTGAAGTCACAAGTGACAACCAAAGAGTATTACCAAAAAGCAAAATAACTCATATGAAAACTATATTGCAATCACACTAATATAAATATCTGACAATGAATGGTGTCAACAAGTGAAGATAAAGGTACGACATCGAGAAATACCTCACTAATAAAGCTTACTTAACAAATTTCCTAGGAGCAGATGTTGGACAGAAAAGGCGACTAGAGGGGGTGAATAGGAGCACGCTCACTTTTTCAACCACGATTAGATTCAACACAAATTTCACTCCAATAGCTATAGAAGCTATGAAGATCGATATACCAGTACAGCGGAAGACTAGGATTGAATCCAGTCAAAACCCCGAAGCAAAACAACCGAAAACAACCGAAACTTAATTTCCTAAGTGTAGGCGGTCGACCTCTACTCGTGCGGTCGACCTCTCCAAGGGGCGGTCCGACCTCTACTGTGGGCGGTCGACCTCTCCAAGGGGCGGTCCGAGCCTCTAGCTAGGCGGATCGACCTCCGGCTGATGAGCAGTGGATCACCCAAAAAGCGAAGTTGCAAATAGGTCTAACTTTTGATCTACAACTCCAAACTTCATGAAACTTGGAACACACCTTCTCTAGAATGTCGGAACCTATTCCAATCGAAGATCGTGAAGATCCATGGAAAAGTTATGACCTTTTCAGTTTGAGAGAGGATGGTTCAAAAGCGAGTCAAAACGAAAACTAGATCCAAAAACTTGCTCGTGGGTGATTGATGATCAAGATGATCTTAGATGTGTTCTCACATGTCACGACAAGCTAGATCATGAGAAGAAATCAATCAAAACATGCGAATCAAAGAAAGACTCAAAATCACCAAATAGAGAGAAGAAGGGCAAATGAACTCATCTTGAAGAGAACTCTTCTTTGGATTGATTTGATAATGTATCGATTCTGACCACTCATACGAGATACGCATGGACACAAGATCAAAACATCTCTCTCTCTCTAGAACCCTATCCTCCACTAAACCTTCCCTAAGCACCTAAGCCAAAACTAGGGTTTCAAGCATGAAAGGATTGAAGGGGTGCGACCATCTCTCCTCCTCTATTTATAGTGGAGACTTAAACCTTCTAGAAGAGTCACCTTAATGGGCTCCGTTAAGGCCCAAAACAAGCGGGTCACACTTGCGCCTCTCGAGCGCCGTCTTCATCTCCTCTTGACCTACTCCGCTTCTCCACGCCATCTTGCGCGCGAGTCGTCAAAAGTCACCAAGGCGGTATTTGGTATAATTACCAAATACCCTTCTCGATCTTTGCAAAGACCGAGTCCCATCTTTGTGAAGCACCTCCCATGCCGCCACGTGTAGGTTGATCAACGGCTCTCAACATGTCGGCAAGTCTCTCCCATCCGGCCCCACCGAGAACCACCATGGCACTTGCACCGACCCCGCGCCGCTTGATCCAACCGATCGCCAATCGCCGTTCGGTCATCCTTGTCTATTCGCACCACACTTGAGTTCATTGACCTCACCGGCATCGTCGATCGTTCGGACCTCGGCTCTCCAAGCCTAGTCCGATCATCCTCGCCGTTGACCGTCGTTGACCACCAAGCAACCTGCACAACAATAAACAAGCAAATCGAATCCGGGAACAAGTTCTTCACAACTTGACCCACGTTAGTCAAAACATGCATCATGCAACACATATGCTTTGAAACCCATGACTTTGACCTAACAAAACATCATCGCCACAGTTGGCCGATGAACAAGTCGAAACCGGTCGAGACCGCCCCTCGGGCGGTCGGCCCTTAACCAACGCGATCGGACCGCACCGCACATGGCGATCCGACCGATTTGGGACCGGTCGGACCGCCATGCTATGGCGGTCGGACCGCCGCCATCGTAATGCTGAGCAGATCCGAAACTTTGTCGAAAACCCGTGAAGCGACAAACCGTTAACGCCATTGCCAATTGTCACATCATCCTAAGATCTGGAGCATATCCCCATGATATCCACAATCTCCCCCTTGATGAACACATTGGCAATAATCCAGAAAATGTAATTTGAAGGTTTGAAAAGTAAAATACTTTCGTTTTCGCACAAAGGCACAACTTGGTCCATAAGCAAGAGAAAGCAATGGAAATGACCAAACTGGCATCAGAATAGCATAGACAAGTGAGATAAGGCAAAAGAAAGCATAAAAACTTTGATTTTAAAAGTCAAAAATCTCACTTAAGGTCCATATGAAAGAACAATTGTTCAATTGACCTTTGATCATTGTGAGGTGTAATAAATGCAATTCAAGTTCAGAAGAGTCAATAAGGCTATAAGAATGCAATTCAAAAACTCCCCCTCACTATGATCCTCGGATTTCAGAAAATTTCAAATTCTCCAACTTTCTCCCCTTTGTATAAACATCCCCAACATTGAAAATATCTTCTCCCCCTTTGACAATGGAGTCATCAAGGAATCACGCCTTCCTCTCATCCAGAGATAGCAATTTGCAGAATGAAGAAAGAAGCAAAAAGAAGAAGTATGCATGAAATGCAATGGAGTGATTTCATTTTTGTATTTTTCAATTTTTGATTACAAGAAGCTTTGAAGATTACCCAAAAGAGCAAGTCAGCATTTCTAATATTGCACAAACAACATATCAAGCCTGATAGTGCTAGCAAGATCATGGTAAGACATATATAACAAAGCTAAGCATAAAGGCTCAAAAGTAAAGCAATGGATTTGATCAATTTAAGCAAAGCTTCAAATTCAGCAAGTTCATCAACAGGGATCCTAAAATGAAATTGGCCATGTCAAAATGTCAAAGTGAGATCAAAAATCTAACAAAGACCACATTAAGAGTCAATCAGGTCCTGTATTGAATCATTTTGCTCAGTATTTCTTAAAAGCCCATTTGTCAACAGTTTTCACATATGCATTGAATATTTGAAGTTGACTAATGATCTAACTTAGTGACAAGATCCGGACTAGGAGCCATCCACAAACTCATCCTAAGCTTGACGGAAGTTGATTAAAGGTATATCTTAGTAAAGAAGATCACGGACTAGGAGCCATCCACAAACTCTTTCTAAGCTTCTACCAGGGCGACAAATCTTGAGGTTCATGTCATTTCTGACAAGCAATTCCCATGAGATCGTCTGGATCATCAAACTATCTCCAAGTTCATGTCATTTGACAAGCAGTCTCGTAAGAGTAGTTTGGCACATTTTAATCATAAGACAATCTTGATTTTTCATTTTTCACAAGAGCAGGTTTAGAATCTCAAGAACACAAAAGCTCAAGTAATGGTCAATTTTAGATCAAAGAGCTAACAAGACAATTCTGACAAGGCCAATGTCACAAGAGGAGCACTAATTGCGCAACTCGCTAAAACATCCACAAATTGCAATTTCTTAGTTCGAGTTGTTTTAAAGTTCTAGCTCATATAGCAAAGACTTAACTACACATGTAAAAGCATGATAATTCTAGCAAGTCAAAGAACTAGACATGGCATTGAGCGAGAATTGAAATACTAAAGCTCCAAAGGGTAATAGGCAAAGCTTCATCAATTTTAAAAGATAAGAGAAAAACTTATATTACAATGCATCTTTTGAATTTTTCATACCACTTGTTGTATTTTTCATATGAATGCAATATGATACAATGAGATGCAATAAAAGCCTAACAACCTAAAAAGTTCAGAAAGATCAAAAAGTTCAGAAAAAGAACAATAAGAGATCAAAAGAACAAGGTAAGATCAGAAAAGATCGAACTCCCCTCAAACCAACCCATAGGGATAAATTACCCTAACTCGCTTCTCAAGGTGGCAAACCTAGTTGGGTCTAAAGGTTTGGTGAGGATATCAGCCAATTGAGCCTCGGACTCCACAAAATGCAGCACAATATCACCCTTCTCGACATGGTCTCTAAGGAAGTGATAGCGAATGTCTATGTGCTTGGTCCTAGAGTGTTGCACAGGGTTCTTAGCAATGTTAATAGCAGAAGTGTTATCACGTAAAAGAGGAACACTAGCAAAATTTAACCCAAAGTCCTTAGAGTGGACACCATCCACAAAATCGACTCTGACTGACTAGCGTGAGCTACATATTGACTTCGGCAGATGGATTGTGCAATGTAAGAGCGCTTCCTAGAAGACCAAGAGACAAGAGGCGTGCCTAAGAAATGATATGTACCGAAGTGCTCTTCCTATCTAGCCTCTGACCCGTAAAATCGAATCGAAAACCCCGAATGGACGAAGAAGAGCAAGAATACCAAATGCCATCTTGGAGAGTAGAATGTAAATATCGAAGATGCGCTTAACGGCTTGGCGATGTGAAGTCCTCGGTGGCGCCTAAAACCTCGCCTGAGGCGCACCGCGAAGTGGATGTCGGTCTTGAGGCCGTCAGTGCGAGGAGGGAGCCGATCATCTTTGCGGTACTCGCGTTGATCCACGGCTTCCCTTCCTCATCTGGATCCAGCGATCGAAGTCGCCATGGGAGTGGCGATCGCCTTGCGATCACCCATATCAAAGCGCTTGAGAAGATCCTTGGTGTGCCGTTTGATGGATGAAGATCCCTTCCTTGCATTGCTTGATTTGCGGCCGTAAAGTAGTTGAGCTCGCCCATCATACTCATCTCAAATTCCTGGACATGGTCTCGAAAAAGCTGAAACAAGAGCATGAGAGGAACCACCAAAGATAATATCATCAACGTAAATCTGAACAAGCAGGAAGTCATTGCCATGCCTAAGAATGAATAGAGTCTTATCAACTTTTCCCATTTTAAAATCATTCTTAAGCGGAAAGGTCTTAAGTCTATCATACCAGGCTCTAGGGGCTTGCTTAAGACCATACAAGGCTTTGAATAGCTTAAAGACACGATCAGGGTGCTTGGGATCCTCAAAGCCAGGGGGTTGCCTAACATACACTTCCTCCTCTATAAAACCATTCAGAAAAGCACTCTTAACATCCATTTGATGCAACCTAAAACCTTTAGATGCAGCGAATGCAAGCAAGATGCTGAATGGCTTCTAATCTAGCAACAGGCGAAGGTCTCATCAAAATCTAACCCCTCAACCTGACTAAAACCCTGAGCTACCAACCTAGCCTTGTTTCTAACCACAGAACCATGCTCATTTTGTTTATTTTAAACACCCAGCGGGTACCAATTACATTATGACCACTAGGAGGTTCTACAAGGTTCCGGACTTTATTTCTTTCAAAGTTTTCTAACTCCTCATGCATGGCATTGACCCAACTAGCATCGGATAAAGCATGTGATATATCTTTGGGTTCAAAAAGCGCTACAAATGCAGAGTGAGAGAAAAGACTCGGATCATGATACGGGCGAGTGACTCGCTCATGGAGACTACCAATCATCGATCCGAAGGGTCCGCTACGGATGTGCAAAGAAGCGCTGGGAGATAGTATCTCCTCAACCTCCGCAGTCTTCTGGCGATGAAGAAGATCTGCGAGAGCCTCAATTGGAGGTGAAGCGATCGTAGCGGAGTTACGGAGCTGGAATCGACATTAGCGGCAAGTGGAGGAGCATCATCAATTTCATCCTCATCTTCCTCAACAAATATGCTCTCTGTCACTGTAAGTCACGAAACATCGGATCTAGGCTGCAGGCTAGTCTCATCAAAAGTGACATTGCATGTCTCTGGACAATGTTAGTTTCAACATTAAAAACCGAAAACCCCTCAAATGAGCGGGATAACCTAGAAATAAACCATCACAAGTTCTTGATTCAAATTTATCTAGGTTCCTGTCTTGAGAATAAAACACTTCGATCCAAAGACTCGAAAGTGCGGCGAGGTTTTACGCCAAAAGCGAAGCTCATAAGAAGTCTTGCCCAAAGGCGGTCTCGGAAAGACACGATTTGAAATATGGCAAGTGTAGCAATAGCTTCGGCCGAGGGACGTGGAGAAGAGAAGCGATGCTCAATGCGCTCGGCACAAAAAGAGGCAAGCGAGGCATTCTTGAACTCCGTGCCATTGTCGCTGCGGATTGCTCTCAAGGCACGGGAAGTTCGAAGCCAAGCGAAGAACAAGATCATGATAATGATCAAAGACCTCATCCTTGAAGCAGAAAGAACACCCAAGAATATCTCGAAAAATCATCGACTATGACAAGAATGTACCAATTGCCACCGATCGATCGAACCCTAGCGGGACCAACGGTATCCATATGAAGCAAGCTGTCGGTCCGTCGGTCATGACCATAGTCAATGAAGGGTGTGGCGGCAACTTGCTTGCCATGCCTACGAGGAGCACATCTGACATCTTTTGCGACTTTGAGTTTAGGCAAGCCTCTCATGAGATCAAGGCCGCTAACTCATGTCGGATGATCAAAACCAATGTGCCCCAAGCGTCGGTGCCAAAGCCGGATATCGAAGAAGATGCAACTAAACATTTGAGAGATCCGCAAGAGATTGAAAAATC
This sequence comes from Hsuehochloa calcarea, assembly GCA_036346395.1. Lineage (NCBI taxonomy): Eukaryota > Viridiplantae > Streptophyta > Magnoliopsida > Poales > Poaceae > Hsuehochloa > Hsuehochloa calcarea. Next base: position 25,279,888 of record CM070606.1, read on the forward strand.
AGCTCCAAATATTCTACCAACTCTAGAAATTCCAAAATGAGCTCACCAAAAGAATCAAGCACCGACAAGCGTTCTTCTTAAATCTAGTCTCATAGCCATCATCAAGAAGTTGTGAGGGACGAAAGAAGATTGAACCTTAGCTTGGACACAAGAGCGACATCCTTGAGAATGAACACATCGTTCACCCCGATCGATCCAGTTCCTTGATCCGCCCTTGTGAATCATCTTGAAGGTGATGAAGTCATCACCGATCGCCGCGTGAAGGAAGTGAACCATCTTGAGTCTCGGTCATGTGGCGTGAGCGGTAGGAGTCAACGAGCCACGTGTTCTTCCTCCTTCGCGACGATCCACGAAAATCAAGGCACAAAAGATCGATGTGTCTCAATCGGGGTTAGTTAAAATAGACTTGGGAACCCGATCTTGAGACACACGCTCTGCAGTAGTATGCAAAGCGAGAATGAGTGTCCTTGATCCTAGTTGAAGTCCTATCATGAGCAATGGTTACAAACACATGAGATGCATTACGTCTAGGAACATGATGATGATAAGCATGTGCGGTGTATCCTAGACCAGGTTTCTTCTTCTTTACATGACCATGTTTCACACAAGCTCTAGGTTGATGAAATAAAGTTCTAGCATGATTAGCATTTTTCATCCCATGTGAGAACTCAACTAAATGTCCACTCTTCTATAATAGGTGCGGTGGTATTTTGTACCCTTTGGGAGAAGCACCTTTTGTCTCAAAAGAAGGTTGGACAAAACCTGCGAGTTTGAAAGCAATTTTTGCGAGTTGGGTTTTGAATTCAACTAAGCCATTTTCCAAGACACGAATGACCTTAGCCTTGGATTTGTTACAGGCGAGTTGTATCCTAAACCTTGCTTCTTAGAAGGAGTTCTAGACTTGTCAAGAATCATGTTTAATTGTTTTCTCCACTAGAGAATTTTTGCAGTGTGTTCTCTAGATAAACATTATCTTTCCTAAGATCAACACATGATTGACAAATTTTAGGTTTAATAACCTTTGCAAGCCTCTCCTTATAATTAGCAATTTCAAGCTTAAGAGCAGGACATAAACTACAAGTAGCAGAATTAATACTGTCCTTAAGCTTGGCATATTTCTCTCTAGCTGCTTTTAAAATGTCTTTAATTTCACGTTCATGTTCTAAGCAACGAGAGCAAGAGCGAGACTCTACTGGTTCAGAAACATCCAACTTGCTAGACTCTAAGCATTTAAGACATGGAGCAGATTTGACCTCAACTAGCTCAGTTCTAGCATTTTCAAGTTGATGCAAAGCAGTATTAAGAGCAGGTTGCAGTTTAGACAGTTCGGAGTGCAAAGTATGGCAAGATGAACATTCATCAACGTCTAGACTCTTAGCATTCACAAGTTCTAATGTCAAATTTTCAACTTGTGACTCTAGATCCTTGTTCTTAACTATGATGAATTTTAAAGCCTTATCGACTAAGCAATTGCTCATACATGTTCTCGCATCTAGCGAAAGGACATCATAAGATAGGGATACCTCATCATCATCATCGGCGTCGTAGTCGACCATGAAGCACATCTGGGGTGAAGTCCTTGGTCTTCCCTTTCTTGTCTTGAGGTGGCTCCTCCTCCTTGTCCTCCTCGCTCCCAGAGTCTACATCGCTCAAGGATTGATCTCCAAAAGCGGCAAGGACCGGTGGCGACCTTCATCGACTTGGCGACATCAAACCTTGATTTGTTCCTTGAGGCTTCTTCCAAGTGGCTTTCCCTCCTTATGGTTACCCTTACCCTTGACTTGGGGCAATTAGCGAATATGGTAAAGCTCACCACACTCGTAGCAAGTCACAAGGCCACCTCTCTTTTGTTTCTCACATTGTTGTAAGCTCGTGTGACTTTCTTGACTATGAGGGCTAGCTCGGGCTCGGGAAGACTCTCAAAATCCTCTTCACGAATTGTGGATAAGCAGCAAGAGAAAAACCGAAGAGGACTCGGAAAAACCATCGAAGCTCTTGAAAGAGGATCGGCTACCAAAGCCATCTTGTCCTTCTTAGGAAGACTACCTCTCTTGATCTCATGAGTCTTGAGCTTACTATAAAGCGGCTCCAAGGTGAGAGTAGAGATCGGCGTTCTCCTCTATGGCGTTAGCCTTCATCTCCCACTCCTTGGTGTTGATTGCGGCCAAGAGGTGAGTGGCATTCTCAGTTGAGTACTCAATGTCAGCGACTTTCATCGATTGACAACCTTGTTGAAGCGAGTAAAACGTCATCGATGCTCTCGCCGGGCGCATCTCAAATTTGTTGTACTCGCTTATAGACCGTCTGGCGCACTTGTTTAATCTGGGACGATCCCTCATGGTAAGTTTCGAGGTGTGCCAAATTTCATGTCTTGATCGTAAGATTGCAAATCTGTCATACTCTTGTCTACCAAGCCCGGCATATAGGAGATTCTTTGCCTTGTTGTTGTTAGCCAAAAGTATTGCAGAAGCTTGCGTGGCAATCTCGAACAAAACGCAGCGGAGCTCGAACAACCTCCCATATAGCTTGTCCTTCGCTCTCAAGGAAGACTCGCATGCGATTCTTCCAATAGGCATAGTCGAGCCCATTGAAGACATGCGGCTTTGTCGAGTACTTATCCATCGCCAGTTCGGTGGACGGTTAAGATCAAGATTGAACTAGCAGGGCTCGATACCACTTGTTGGACCGAAAAGGCGACTAGAGGGGGTGAATAGGAGCACGCTCACTTTTTCAACCACGATTAGATTCAACACAAATTTCACTCCAATAGCTATAGAAGCTATGAAGATCGATATACCGATCTGTGGAAGACTAGGATTGAATCCAATCAAAACCCCGAAGCAAAACAACCGAAAACAACCGAAATTTAATTTCCTAAGTGTAGGGCGGTCTGACCTCTACTCAGGGGCGGTCTGACCTCTCCAAGGGGCGGTCCGACCTCTACTCGAGGTGGTCGACCTCTCAAAGGCGGTCCGACCTCTAGCTAGGGCGGTCTGACCTCCAGCCTGATGAACAGTGGATCAGCCCGAAAAATGAAGTTGCAAATAGGTCTAACTTTTGATCTACAACTCCAAACTTCATGAAACTTGGAACACACCTTCTCTAGGATGTCAGGAACCTATTCCAATCGAAGATCGTGAAGATCCATGGAAAAGCTATGACCTTTTTCAGTTTGAGATAGGGATGGTTCAAAACTGAGTCAAAACGAAAACTAGATCCAAAAACTTGCTCGTGGGTGATTGATGATCAAGATGATCTTAGATGTGTTCCCACATGTCACAGCAAGCTAGATCATGAGAAGAAATCAATCAAAAACATGCGAATCAAAGAAAGACTCAAAATCACCAAATAGAGAGAAGAAGGGCAAATGAACTCATCTTGAAGAGAACTCTTCTTTGGATTGATTTGATAATGTATCGATTACAGCCACTCATACAGATACGCATGGACACAAGATCAAAACATCTCTCTCTCTCTAGAACCCTATCCTCCACTAAACCTTCCCTAAGCACCTAAGCCAAACTAGGGTTTCAAGCATGAAAGGATTGAAGGGGTGCAGCCATCTCCCTCCTCTATTTATAGTGGAGACTTAAACCTTCTAGAAGAGTCACCCTAATGGGCTCCCGTTAAGGCCCAAAACAAACGGGTCACACACGCACGCCTCTCGAAGCGCCGTCTTCATCTCCTCTTGACCTACTCCGCTTCTCCACGCCATCTTGCGCCGCGAGTCGTCAAAAGTCACCAAGGCGGTATTTGGTATAATTGCCAAAATACTGTAACACCCCAGCCCAACACTGAGCCTAGAATGCCACCACACTACACTTTAAACTAATAATTAATGACACACTATAAAATTACATCAAGAAATCATCAATAATCATATCAATAGATCAAACGATAATGAATAATCAAGTAGAATAAAACCAGGTAAATATTCTAAAACAGCATCAACCAATGAATCCAAATTAATAAAGCAAATAGTCTAGTCCAAATGATGTCCTAAACTTTATTCAGTAACTAACATGTCCATGTGTAAACCAATATTGAATGAATGATTATCATGGCGAATGATCATGTGTTCCATGTGCTCTACTCGCTCTCAGTTACGGCATCCTCGAAGATCACCTAAAAACAACAATAGAGCAAGGGTGAGTCCACGACTCAGCAAACACATCCATAAACAACGAACAATAATAAATCATCAGCATTCAATAACTTCATTATCATCACATGCACTTCCATTCACATTCTCATTCATAAATCTCAAATATCAATGCAACTCTAAACTATATGTCCACATGCACTTCTTTTCAGATATACGGTATAGCGTGAGTGAATGCTCGCGACAACATTCACTCTCAAGCCCGTTCCTCCTCAAGGATCGGGGACCTCCTCCACTCCCGTGGAGTTGTGATCAATAATGATCACCTTCTCTTATGCAAAGATGCTTATGAATGCAAACATGCAAACTCCATCATAAACATCATATCCAACTTTCCATCATGCTCATCAACAAAGTTATAAACATACCAATTTCATTGTTTGCAATTAAACCAAATAAAAGCACAACAATAATGGTAATAGAAGATAAAGAAAACAGTGATCGATCATTGATCGCTGTCTACCATGCACTTGCCTTTACTAGTTGCGACGCACAATTTGGCTAGCAGACGGCAACAAGTACGACGCTTCTCCTACATTAAATACACACATCTCAATACAAACTACAGTATCATAAGAACAACAATCAATATACATCGCTCCTACACGTCCTCAAATATACCACGTTACGCCGGTATCAGAAAGCTACCCATTGCTGTCCTAGTACTAAAAAGAGCGTAACTTTTGACTCGAAAGTCCGATCACCACAAACCACCCCATTCTGGATTCTTCATAAGATTCTCCACATTTTCTTAGATTACGAAGACTTCTAATTAAATCATCTAACCCTCCGTATTTAGCCCAGAAAGCTGATCTGTCCGCTTCGGAACAGCAGTCTTCCAAATTTCATAACTTTTGTTTTACTCAACCAAAATGCGTGTTCTCAGATCCTACAGAACCATTGGACAATTATCTACAACTTTCATGTAGATCAAAAACTCTAATTAAGCTATTTACTATTTTTAATAACCGATCTACCAAAACAGCGCGGAAGGCGATAACCTAAAAACAGCGGTCTTCCGAAAACATAACTCAAAATCTACTAGTCCGATTGACATGATAAAATATGCTATAGAAAGCTATCGAAATTATCTACAATTAACTAGTAGATGAGATTTTCAAATTTTGCCATTAAGATGCCCGAATAAATTGTACAACAAAACAGCGGGCTAAACAAATCTATTATTCGCCTCTTCGATTAGAAATTCTCAACCTCTCTAATTAGTCTCAATTATAATCCCTAATTGCTGCATGCAAACAAGATCAATGCTACGTAATTACGTACACTCACATGCACCTGGTTTGGCAGAAAAACACGCAGCAAAGCGATGCTCGGCAACACTTGGCGTCGGTTGGAAAACGCAGCGGCCAACGGCGATTCAACAAAATCAGAAAGCAGCAAAGACCGCAAAGAACGCAGGCAGCACACGAGGAAGCAGCGGCCAGCAGATCGCGGCTTCGGCTATGCGGCGCTACGCCTGCGGCTTCGGCCGGCGGCGGAGGAAAGCAGAAAACAAGCGATTAATGCGGCTCGGCAGATCTGATCGTCGGTGGTTTCAGTGATAGTCGCGACAAGAAAAAAAACAAAAGCGGCGGCGTGCGGCAAGAAGATCGCGGCGACACGACAGAGCGACAAGCGTTGCAGCAAGCAAGAATTCTTTGGGCGGCAGTGCGAGAAGAAAAAGTCTTTGAGGCGCAGTGTAGAAGAAAAAAAGTCTTTGAAGCGTGCATATGTGGCTTGGAGAAAAGCTATTAGGGTTTTCTAAACAAAATCCACAATCCATTTATATAGCCCATAAAAATTCGAAAATTCTATTTTTCACAAATTCTTTTTATTTAATTACGCACAAACCCTAAAGACGCGTTTTAATTAATTCTTTATTGATACTATTTAACTAATTACTCTCGACCCTTACGACGCGATTAATACTAATATTAATATTATTTTCAGAGTATCACATTCTACCCCCCTTAACGGAATTCGACCCCGAATTCTACATCGCCATTCTACTCAAAGAAAAACTGCACAGCTGAAATTAAACAACAAAACAACACGTGCAGCGTGAACAACTCGGTATTGCTCGCGCATGAGACTCCAACTCCCAAGTCGCCTCTCTCTCAGGCTGATGCGTCCACAGCACCTTGACGTATACCAACGTCTTGTGCCTCAGACTCGCTCCGACCTCTCTAAAATGCGCGCCGGACGCGACTCAACTGTGAGGTCTTGCTCAATTGTCAGCGGCTCTAAAGAAATCTTATGCTCTGGATCTCTCAAAAACTTTCTCAGCATCGAGACGTGAAACACATTGTGAACTCCACGCATGGACTCAGGAAGGTCCAGACGGTAGGCTAACTTTCCAATTCTTGCAATAATCGGGAACGGTCCAACGTACCTCGGGCTAAGCTTTCCTTTAGTACCGAACCGAACAATACCTTTAGTGGGAGACACTCTCAAGAGCACCTGGTCACCCACCGCAAACTCCAAGTCACGCCTCCTCAAATCAGCATAACTTTTCTGTCTACTCGAGCGCTAATGATTCGTCTCACCATGGCCACACGCTCAACGGTCTTGAATCCGATCGACCCAAAGCGCCTTCTCTCCAATCGCATCCCAACAAAGTGGCGATCTGCACTTCCGCCCATAGAGAACCTCAAATGGCGCGGCTCTAATACTGGAATGGTAACTATTATTATAAGCAAACTCTGCAAGTGGCAACTGGTCCTCCCAACTACCCTTCCAAGATAGAACACAAGATCGCAACATGTCCTCCAAAGTCACGAATAGTCCGCTCATTTCGCCCATCATGCAATGGGTGAAAAGCAGTACTCGGTGAGCTGTGTGCCCAATGCACTCTGCATATTCTCCCAGAACTTGGAGACAAACTTCGCGTCCCTGTCAGAAACGATGGTCTTTGGCACACCATGCAGTCTTACTATCTCACGCACATAAATAGGAGCTAGATCACTCGCTGAATTTGTTGTGCGAATAGGGATGAAGTGCGCAGACTTACTGAATCGGTCCACCACTACCCAAACTGCATCCTTCCCTCGCGGCGAACGAGGTAAGGCCACCACAAAGTCCATAGAGATATCATCCCAAGGCCACTGGGGTACCTCCAAAGGTTGCAACAACCCTGCAGGACGCTTGTGCTCAGCTTTCACTTGCTGACAAACACCACAAGAAGCCACATAATTAGCAATGTCCACCTTCATTCTTTTCCACCAAAAATTCATTTCAGATCTCGATACATCTTAGTCTCACCGGGATGAGCGATTAATGGAGTGCGATGTGCCTCCTCAAAATATCATCCTTGACCTCCGCCTTTTGCGGCACGCAAAGACGCCCTTTAAACCTCAAAGTACCAGAATCGTCCATACTAAAATCACTCTCTTTACCTCCATCCAGACGCTTCCTAACCTCCTGCAGTAACCGGTCACTCTGTTGTGCTTCCCGCACACGGTCTGGAATAGCTGACTCAAGAATCAACTGAGTCTCAACATGTGATGTGCCCGCATAACAATAGGATATACCCATGCGATCAAAATCAGCAACGAGGCAATCTAGAGTAGCAGGAGTCGCCTTGCGACTAAGTGCATCAGCGACTACATTGGCCTTGCCTGGATGATACTGAATAGTAAGATCGTAATCCTTGATCAACTCCAACCATCTCCTTTGCCTCAAATTCAGATCCTTCTGAGTGAAGATATATTTGAGACTCTTGTGATCTGTGAAAATATCACAAGGCTCTCCGTGATAGATAATGCCTCCAAATCTTGAGAGCAAAAACAACCGCAGACCAACTCCAAATCATGAGTGGGATAATTTCGCCGTGCTTCTTTAACTGTCTCGACGCATAAGCAATCACCTTACCGTCTTGCATGAGAACACAGCCAAGACCCACTCGTGGCGATCTCAAAAGGCGTGAACCGCTTTCCGGCTCGGGAAGAGTGAGAATAGGAGAGGTCACCAACTTTGTCCTTCAAAATGCGTAAATCGCTCACACTCATCGGTCCTTGGAATCTCACACCTTTACGAGTAAGTGAGACATCGGTTTGGCGATGATAGAGAAATCCTGCACAAAACGCCGATAATAACCAACCAAACCCAGAAAACTCCTCACCTCCTTCACACTAGTCGGCCTCTTCCAATCCACCACTGTGGAGACCTTACTAGGATCAACAGCAATACCCTGAGGGTTAATCACATGACCCAGAAAACCCACTTCTGAAATCCAGAATTCACACTTCTTCAACTTAGCATAGAACTTGTGCTCTCTCAAAGTATCTAAAACCAGCCTCAAGTGACGTTCATGAGCCTCATTGGTCTTGGAATAGATAAGAATATCATCAATGAACACCACCATGAAGTCATCTAGATACTCGTGCAACATGTTGTTCATGGTCTCCATAAAGATGGCAGGTGCATTAGTCAATCCAAAAGACATAACTTTATACTCATAATGCCCATAGCTGGTGGAGAAAGCAGTCTTCTCAACATCCTGCTCACGCACACGGATTTGATTATACCCTGACTGGAGATCAATCTTGGAGAACACTTGAGCTCCATTCAACCGATCAAACAAGTCCTCAATGCGGGGCAATGGATATTTGTTCTTGATTGTGATCGCATTAAGCGCGCGGTAATCAATACACATCGCCAACTCCCATCCTTCTTCTCGTGAAGCGAGCAACAGAGCTCCCCACGGCGATACACTACGCTGATCAAACCTTTAGCCAACAAATCATCCAATTGCTTCTTCAACTCGTCACCAAGCGGACGTGCTAATCGATCTGGAGACATCGAGATGGGGCGAGTACCGGAACAAGATCAATGCGAAACTCCACGTCTCGCGCGGTGGTAAACACCGAAGCTCACCGGTGGGAATACATCAGGTAATCACCGACCACCGGAATCTCCTCAATCTGCGAGGTCACGCTCGTTTCTCGGCAAGAGCTAAAAGTCGATTTCCGCCATCGGCACGACCCGAACGATCCGGTAATACATCGAAAGAGAGCGGAGGCGCACTCCTGAAAAGTCAAAGTCTCTCCGGGCGATGTCCGCACGCAGACCGTGTTCTCTGAAACAAGATATCACAGCTCGATAAGAGTGCAACCAATCCATACCCAAGATAACGTCGAACGGCTCCATTTGAATAACTATCAAATTCGCCGTGAACTTCTCTCCATCAATAATGATAGAACACCCAGGACAAACAGTAGAGCTAGCAATAATACCCCCAGGAGAACTAACCAACACTGACTGAGAAATCCACTGCATACTCAAGTTCGCTCTTCTAGCAAACGCCGACGAAACAAACGAAAAGGTAGCCCCCGAATCAAAAAGGACTAAAGCATCAAACGAATCCACAAGCAAAGTACCTGTCACCACGTCAGGACGACCCGCGGACTCCGCTGTGGGCATGGCGTACACTCCAGGTGGCGCCATGGCGGAAGAAGACGATGCTTGGGCGGCGAGCCCCAACAATCTGGCGTGGCGGTGCGAGTAAAGCCGGTCGTGCAACACGAGCGGTGCAGAAGGTGGCGGTGCCGAGAGTACCCTCCGAGGCGCCAAGCCGAAGGAAATGGCATTCTTTGGGGAGCGATCATCATCTGGAAAGATCCTCGGCGGGACCCATCAAGAAGAAGAAGATGGCACAGGCTCCCACTTGATCATGCTAGCGGGGTTCTGGCGACACACCCGCTCCTTGTGGCGGTCGCCACACCGCGGCAATCTCCGTCCAAGTGCATTTCAGCGGCACGGTGTCCATCACCGCACTTAAAGCAAAGCATGCCCCTTACAGGGACGGAGACGAAGAGCCGAGTACTGCAAAAGGACGAGGCGCCGAAGAAGAGAACGGCCTCGATCGCTAGACACTGAAAAAGCTGCGGTCCTCCTTGAATTTCTTGAAAGCAGTCGACTGCAGACCACTTCCCTCACTAGAGCTCCTCTTCTGGTCACCACCAGAAGCAACCAGTCCACCAGAGGCTTGCTGCCCCTTTGTGAGCTGCATCTCCAACTCCATGCCCCTAGCTTGCTCCACAACAGAGCTGTAGTCACAGAGTGGAGTAGCTCCCAACACATGTCGGTACTCAGAATCTATTCACCACGGACCTAAAGCCCGCTCTGATACCAACTGTAACACCCCAGCCCAACACTGAGCCTAGAATGCCACCACACTACACTTTAAACTAATAATTAATGACACACTATAAAATTACATCAAGAAATCATCAATAATCATATCAATAGATCAAACGATAATGAATAATCAAGTAGAATAAAACCAGGTAAATATTCTAAAACAGCATCAACCAATGAATCCAAATTAATAAAGCAAATAGTCTAGTCCAAATGATGTCCTAAACTTTATTCAGTAACTAACATGTCCATGTGTAAACCAATATTGAATGAATGATTATCATGGCGAATGATCATGTGTTCCATGTGCTCTACTCGCTCTCAGTTACGGCATCCTCGAAGATCACCTAAAAACAACAATAGAGCAAGGGTGAGTCCACGACTCAGCAAACACATCCATAAACAACGAACAATAATAAATCATCAGCATTCAATAACTTCATTATCATCACATGCACTTCCATTCACATTCTCATTCATAAATCTCAAATATCAATGCAACTCTAAACTATATGTCCACATGCACTTCTTTTCGCGTATACCGGTATAGCGTGAGTGAATGCTCGCGACAACATTCACTCTCAAGCCCGTTCCTCCTCAAGGATCGGGACCTCCTCCACTCGTGGAGTTGTGATCAATAATGATCACCTTCTCTTATGCAAAGATGCTTATGAATGCAAACATGCAAACTCCATCATAAACATCATATCCAACTTTCCATCATGCTCATCAACAAAGTTATAAACATACCAATTTCATTGTTTGCAATTAAACCAAATAAAAGCACAACAATAATGGTAATAGAAGATAAAGAAAACCAGTGATCGATCATTGATCGCTGTCTACCATGCACTTGCCTTTACTAGTTGCGACGCACAATTTGGCTAGCGACGGCAACAAGTACGACGCTTCTCCTACATTAAATACACACATCTCAATACAAACTACAGCATCATAAGAACAACAATCAATATACATCGCTCCTACACGTCCTCAAATATACCACGTTACGCCGGTATCAGAAAGCTACCCATTGCTGTCCTAGTACTAAAAAGAGCGTAACTTTTGACTCGAAAGTCCGATCACCACAAACCACCCCATTCTGGATTCTTCATAAGATTCTCCACATTTTCTTAGATTACGAAGACTTCTAATTAAATCATCTAACCCTCCGTATTTAGCCCAGAAAGCTGATCTGTCCGCTTCGGAACAGCAGTCTTCCAAATTTCATAACTTTTGTTTTACTCAACCAAAATGCGTGTTCTCAGATCCTACAGAACCATTGGACAATTATCTACAACTTTCATGTAGATCAAAAACTCTAATTAAGCTATTTACTATTTTTAATAACCGATCTACCAAAACAGCGCCGGAAGACGATAACCCTAAAAACAGCGGTCTTCCGAAAAACATAACTCAAAATCTACTAGTCCGATTGACATGATAAAATATGCTATAGAAAGCTATCGAAATTATCTACAATTAACTAGTAGATGAGATTTTCAAATTTTGCCATTAATATGCCCGAATAAATTGTACAACAAAACAGCGGGCTAAACAAATCTATTATTCGCCTCTTCGATTAGAAATTCTCAACCTCTCTAATTAGTCTCAATTATAATCCCTAATTGCTGCATGCAAACAAGATCAATGCTACGTAATTACGTACACTCACATGCACCTGGTTTGGCAGAAAAACACGCAGCAGCAGTACTCGGCAACACTTGGCGTCGGTTGGAAAACGCGCAGGCAAAGCGATCCAACAGAAATCAGAAGAAAAGACCGCGAAGAACGCAGGCAGCACACAGGAAAAAGCAAAGAATACAGATCGGCTTCGGCTATGCGGCACGCTCGCGCCTTTCGGCCGGCAGCAAAGAGCCAGAAAGCAGCAAAGAGAGTTAATGCGGCTCGGCAGATGCTGATGGTTGGTTTCAGTGATAGTGCGACCAAGAAAAAAAAGCAAGAAGCAGCAGAAGATCTTGCGACGGCACAGAGCGCAAGCGGTGCGCAGCAAGCAAGAATTCTTTGGGCGGTAGCGGTGCGAGAAGAAAAAGTGTCTTTGAAGGGCGCGTGTAGAGAAGAAAAAGTCTTTGTGGCAAGCAATGGTAGAAGAAAAAGTGTTTGAGGCGGCAGGGTGGCTTGGAGAAAAGCTATTAGGGTTTTCTAAACAAAAATCCACAATCCATTTATATAGCCCATAAAAAAATTCCGAAAATTCTATTTTTCACAAATTCTTTTTATTTAATTACGCACAAACCCTAAAGACGTTTTTAATTAATTCTTTATTGATACTATTTAACTAATTACTCTCTGACCCTTACGACGCGATTAATACTAATATTAATATTATTTTCAGAGTATCACAAATACCCCTTCTCGATCTTTTTGCAAAAACCGAGTCCCATCTTTGTGAAGCACCTCCCATGCTTCGCCACGTGTAGGTTGATCAACGGCTCTCAACATGTCGGCAAGTCTCTCCCATCCGGCCCCACCGTAACCACCATGGCACTTGCAGGACCCGCGCCGCTTGATCCAACCAATCGCGACCGAACCGCCTGCTCGGTCATCCTTGTCTATTCGCACCACACTTGAGTTCATTGACCTCACCCGGCATCGCCGATCGTTCTGGACCTCAGCTCTCCAAGCCTAGTCCCGATCATCCTCGCCGTTGACCGTCGTTGACCACCAAGCAACCGCACAACAATAAACAAGCAAATCGAATCCGGAACAAGTTCTTCACAACTTGACCCACGTTAGTCAAAACATGCATCATGCAACACATATGCATCAAACCCATGACTTTGACCTAACAAAACATCATCGCCACGGTTGGCCGATGAACAAGTCGAACCGTCGGACCGCCCCTCGGGCGGTCGACCCTTAACCGGCCGGTCGACCGCGACATGGCCGGTCCGACCGATTTGGGACCGGTCGGACCGCCATGCTATGGCCGGTCGGACCGCCCCTGTCCAGAATGCCTGAACAGATCTGAAACTTTGTCGAAAATCCGTGAAACGACAAACCGTTAACGCCATTGCCAATTGTCACATCATCCTAAGATCTGGAGCATATCCCCATGATATCCACAGCAGAGCCGCGCCGCTGCCCGTTGCCCAAGCCGAAACGCCCACCGCTCGGCACCAGCGCCCACACCGCATCGATAAGAACAACAAGATAAAGGGAGTGTCAATTAATATTTTGCGGTTTACCAAGAACATAGAGTTACTAGAAACTAAATATCTAGTCAGTATAATATGACTCAAATGAGCTCAATATGCAGAAGATTTGCATGGCTGAACTCCTAAACTTAAAAAAGATATTTTAGTTAAAACTAGAAGGTGTAAAAGCAAAGGTATCATTAGTGAGGTATTTCTCTATGTCATACCTTTATCTTCACTTGTTGACACCATTTAGTGTTATATACTCATATCAGTGCGATTGCAATATAGTTTGCATATAGCTTATTTTGCTTTTGGGTAATACACTTTGGTCCTCACTTGTGACTTCGTCATACCTAAAATTTAATCCTACGTCCGCCACTGTTAGGGGCGGATCCTCCCTTCGGGCAAGCTCGGGTGGCCGCCTAAGCTCCCCTCCGATGCAGACCCCTCAAGCCTCAAGCTAGCCACTAGCCGAGGAACCCATCCGCCTAACACATCCCCCTTAGGAGCTCATTCCTGCCCCGGTCACTAACCCTAGCCACGATGCGACTCGTGAAGCGCGCGGCGGTGGGTGAGGGCAGAGGGCGAGGGCACGTGGCGGTAGCCGGATCCTAGGAGCCAGGGCACGTAGTGGCAACTGGAAAGGTTGCAAGGGGCAAGGGTGCGCGGCGGCAGCTCCCACCTCCCAATCCTGGGGGCTAGGGGGCACAGTGCGGCGGGCAGCTCCTAGTCTCCCTCTCCCACTCGGGCACTCCAGTGTGAGAATGTGAGTTCAAGTTCAATGTTGTGTCAATTGTCATACTGTCAATCTATCATTGTGAGAAGGAAATGTGTTTAACATAGTGTTCATTGTTCAACTATTCGTGTTGTTGTTTATGACCATATGGTGATATGGATATGGCTGGTTGATTATACTGCTCGATTCCTATGTATTGATGTGCATATCGCTTCATAAAAATCACATCTCATGTCTAGATTAGTTGGAAATTGGAATTGAGCATAACAACTTGAATATTTCTAGTGGATGAAAAAATGCAATGCTATGTCTATTGCCTATTGGCATTGCGTTGTGTAGTCTAAGGATTATTGGTTCTCTTATCATTGTTGCTATATAATCTTATTCTTGAACAATCGTGTTCTCTTATGTTCTCTAAGTTCGATTTTGATAAGATTGCTCGACTAGCGGAGATCTATGATAAAGGTTTCTCCATCGCTGATTGTGCGACTATAAAGGATCAATTTGAAACCATCATTCTTCATGTGCGAAGAGTTGATGATTTTATTGTTTGTCATGATCTTGGTAGTCTGGCTATGAAGATGATCGAAACTGAAAGACATAGTATATTTACATTGGTCTACCGCCTCATGGAATTAGCATTGCTACAACCGATAGCAACAACATCGTTTGAAATAGTCTTTTCAGCTATGAATATTATCAAGATTGATCGGCCAATAAAATATCGGGTGATTGGCTTAATGACTTGATGATGTGCTATGTTGAACGAGAGATATTCAAAGGACTTGATCAGGATAGAATCAGGAGACAGTTTCAAGGCATTAAATCTCGTAGAATGAAAATGACTCGTTCTCCTAGACGCAATTAGTGCTTTAGTGGTATGTATTTTGGTTTCTATTTCTTCTACATCTTTCATGATTTATTATCGACTAATTATGACAGTACTAAATACTAATCATTCTCTCTTTGATAGAATGTTTCTTTTATGTCTTATCTTTTATTCAAACTATTATGTTCGATAACTTGGTGGCAAATTGTTGAGTAAGTTTCATTTGTAAGATATTTTTCTATGTCCTATCTTTATCTTCACATGTTCGCATGTGAATTTTGGTTGTTGATTCCATTTAGTGTTATATACTCTTATTACTGTGATTGCAATATAATTTATTTATGAATTCTTTTGGTTTTGAGAGAATCCTCTTTAGTCTACGTTTGTGATTCCACTGTACCTAAAATTTAGTCATAATCCGCACCTGGCTGGACCGGTTGAATCATTCGGGAAGAAGCAGAGGCAACCGGGTTTCACTGCTCTCAAATGGCCGGCTACGTGATCAGTACCGTGCAAGAATAATATCTGCTTAATTAGGTGATGCATTAGTTTATTTGCATTGGGTTGCTTTCGTTTCATTTATTATCAAGAATCAAACTCAACAATATGTCAGAGATAACGCAATATGGATTTATGTCCATAGAAGATAACGCAGTATGGATAGAGAAATAGGATACGCATAAACGTTAACAGTTTTTTTTTTTTTGTGGGCGTGCATGGCAGACACCTTATCGTCATTCATGATATCTAACACATATATCCTAACAGTGTAAACTGTTCATATGACGGAACCTGACATGCAAGCTTCCTGGCACCCCGATGACAATTGGGGCCTCTGAAGCTTCATGCTGATAATTGTCCCTCCTATTATGAAATCTATTTACGTACAAAAGATTAAATTATCTTTGGAGCACTTTCACCTCTCTTATAGACCAGGTTAATAAGATAAATAAAAATCTTAGATCATCCTCTACATTATGTCTTTCTTTGGTGTTCATTGTGTGATTGATCTGTGTCAATACTATGATAACTACTGATTTCTTAATTCAATCCGGGAATATATGTCGTTCTACGATGGTGGCAATTGGATCAATTTTCAGATTCTAATAACAGATTTGATCGGCGCATCGGTATGGCATCTAATCCAATCTCTCGTCACCATCGGGAAGAAACCGATCGCTCTTCTTCTGCAATTTGTACGCGGGATTAGCAACAAGTGGTTAACCCTTCGTCAAGCAGTATGTGAGTTCGATCTAATCTCGTTACCATTGATCATTCCACTATCCAGTAGAACTAGTATGTGTTAAATTCTCCATTGTTTTGGACCACCTAGTAAATTCTCCATTGTTTTTTTTATTAAAATCATTCTGGCACGCATCGTGCACGGCCACGACGGCCGCAGCATGCAAGGCATGACCACGCTCGCCGTCGGCGCGCATTGCTACACCATGGACCAACGCCGTCCGCGCGCTGTCCGTGCATGGGGCTCCGCCGCCATGGCCTCGCCCTGCTGGCCCGTATGCGTAGCTCGCCGAGCTGCTCCTCCAGCGCACGACCCCATCAGTCGCGCGCTTCGCCGTCGCCGGATCAGCTCTCGACCTGGGCACTCGCCTCGCGCCGCTCTCGGTCGCCCCACCAGCCCCGCGGAAGAGACAGCATCTCATTAATGGAAAAATATCTTATCAGTTGGTCTCTTAATCACATAAATAATCATATGATCTTTAGAAGTGAACAATGATCCATCAACACCGAAAAGAAT
This sequence comes from Hsuehochloa calcarea, assembly GCA_036346395.1. Classification (NCBI taxonomy): domain Eukaryota; kingdom Viridiplantae; phylum Streptophyta; class Magnoliopsida; order Poales; family Poaceae; genus Hsuehochloa; species Hsuehochloa calcarea. The sequence goes on from CM070606.1 coordinate 25,296,673, forward strand.
GTAACGAATAACCTAAAGACCAAAAGTGTACCACACAAATACTTATAAAGTGCATCTTCCACTAGAAATTAATGAAATAGTGGTTACCTTTAGTACCATAAATGTACGATATATGTTAGTGATATTGGCAATTAATCTCTTAAACGCCAAAACTAAGACTAGTTATATTTTAGTTTAGAGTGGTACAAACATACTTTATAGTTCTGCATAACAGACTATTGGTTGTAACTTTAACCACTCAGAGATAGTTATAACATATTAAAACCTTGAAAGGTTTTGATAAATCGTATCCAAAAGACATACAACTTTACAACTAGTATTACCCCCGTATCCTCTGCAAGGATAATCTACTTATGTTGCATAATCAAATAATAGTATTTGATAAGTTAAGCATGTTACTCTCGAATAGTGTTTATCCTAAAATCTTTAGATGAACAATAAGATAATTGTATGTAAGACCCTACATTGAGACAGTCCAGTAGATTTGATTACAATATACTTGTCTATATTCATTTTCAAAAATTGTATAAAAGGTATTAGAGCGACAAGTCTTCAACAGATGTTATCTTTAGAGGGAGCATATGCTAAACCTAATCAACATACTTGAGATTTTGAAAATCATAGTAAAGCCTCGAAGGTGTTGATACAATGATTACTTCTTAAATTCAAATTCAAGGTTTTACCACTTAACAATTTAGATCTAATTAGTCGACAATGTAAAGATCATGAAGATCACATATAGATCCTGATGATCATTACTAAATCCTAAATATATACTAACTATCTGTCAAATCTTGTAGGACCGTAAAGGCGACTAGGGGGGTGAATAGGCGCTTTCTCCTCTTTTTCGCCTTAATCAAATTCAACACGAACTTTTCTCCTTTAGAATGAAAGCTAAGAAGATCAGTAAACGCACAGAGGAAGCCTTGTGCTGAATTCGATAATCCCCTTAACCACAAGACCCAAACAGGAGATATGATCTCAGAAGATCGGTCTCGAGTATCGTGGTCGACCGTGGCCGATCGCGATCGGACCGGCTAATCGGCGGTCGGACTGTTGGGAATCGGTTCGACCAGCCGCTACCGGGCGGTCGGACCGCCGTTGCTAAATCGGTCAGACCGATTTAGTCCAGTACCAAAACACAAAGTCCAGATCCAAAACAAAAATTGGTCTAACTTTTGATTCAACCAATGAAACTTGACCAAATTTGGAGCACACCTCCCTGAGGATATCTAAGGCCTATTTCTAGCGACGATCGTTCAGATCCACTTCAAATAAACGATCTCATTAGGTTTTACCAAAGAAGTGCTCAAACCCTAGAAATATAAAAATCTTGATTCAAGACTTGCTGGTGGGGGTTGACGATCTAGATGATTCTAGGAGTATTCCCACACATCAAAGCAAGATAAAATCGGTCAAGAGACCAAGTATAAACACTTGAATCAAGGAAGTACCAAAATCAACAAAAGAGAGAACAACACAAAGGAGACAGTCGATCTCTTAAGCAAGCATCACAAGATTGATTGATCCAACAAGATGCTTACAAAGCCACTCCCTCAAGGAGGACAAGAGCTCAACAAAGAGCACACACACAATCTTCCTCTCCTCTCCTCTCCTCTCCTCTCCAAACCCTAACCCTAACAAGGGGCTTTGCAAATGAAGGCTCAAAGTGCTTGGGGGGTTTTTCCTCTCCCCCCTTTCTATTTATAGGAGAGGTCTAGGGTTTCCACTAATGGGCTCCCATGAAGGCCCACACACACATGGGACCCACTCACACATATTTGTTGAAGCAATCGCCTGTTTCACCACGTGTAGGTTGATCAGCGGCTCTCATCATGTCGGCAAGACTCTCCCGTCCGAATCCCATCGGAACCTCCCAGAGACTTGCACCGACTCCGCACCGCCGATCCAACCAACAGACCGAACTACCCGTTCGATCCATCTTGCCAATTCTGCACCATGCTTGAGTCACACGACCTCACCCGGCATCCATGATCGTTCTGGACCTCAGCTCTCCAAGCGTAGTCCCGATCCACCTCACCGTTGACGTCGTTGACCTGCAAGCTACCTGCACAGCAATAGACAAACAAATCGTCTCCGGGAACAAATTCTTCACAACTTGACCCACGTCAGTTCAACAATGCAATATGCAACAATAAAGCATTGAAATTCACACAATAAACACACTCCAAACACATCAATGCCAACAAGGCTAAGCTCCAAGTGATCGGCGGTCTGACTGCCCCACACAGCCAGTCCGACCGATTTCAAGCCGGTCCGACCGATTCCATAACGGCGGTCGGACCGCCCGAAATGACTTAGCTAAATTTTCATCTTGAAAATCTGAAACCTTCTGAAATTTTCAAATGAATAGAACTTTCGATCGAGCTCCAAAATAATGTGACCACATCCAGAGACTCCCGCACTTGCCTACACAACCTATTTTGGCTCGGCTTAAAACCCACTTTGAACCGAACCGGTCGGATGGCGCGCGGCACGGTCAGACCTCTCCCAGGCGGTCCGACCACGACGTCACCGATCGGCCGCATCGTGGTCCGACAAATCTAACAAACCCGAAAACGCGAGATTTTGCAAACCAACAAAGCCATTGCTAATTGACTCATCATCCTAAGATCATGCACATATCCTTACGATGTCCACAATCTCCCCCTTGATGAACACATTGGCAATTTCTCAGAAAATGTAGTTTTTCGGTTTGAAAAGTAAAAAATTCGTCGTTTTCGCATAAAGACACAACTTGGTCCATAAGCAAGAAAAAGCCTAGGAAACGACCAAGCTGACTTCAGAATAGTATAAGCAAGTGAGATAAGGCAATGCAAGAACAAAAGGATTCAATTTCCAGAAAGTAGCCAAAAATCTCACTTAGATCCATATGAAAGACAAATATTCTGTTTGACCTTTGATCATTGTGAGTCTTCTTCAATTGCAAATATAATAATAAAAAGGCAATAAACCAAAGAGACTCAACTCACTATGATCACAAATTTTCAAAAGGTTCATTTTTTTATTTTATATTATGAGTTCTTTTATAATGAAACTAAAAGCTCCAAAACAATATTTTTCTTCACAATCTTTCTCCCCCTTTGACAATGAATTCATCAAGATGCATGGGAAAAGATAGAGTATGAAGGAATGACTTTATTTTTGAACCTTAGCAAAAAGGAGACATGACCATTATCGATGTAGACAGTACAAGTATTATACCAAGCCATATAAAGAGTAGAAGCTATATTCAATCATGGCAAATCATGTACCGCAAAACTAAGACTAACATAGCAATAATCTGAGATTAAATGAATTGATACCATGAAAAGTTGCTCAAAATCAAAGTTTCACTAAAAGCAACCAAAAATGAGTCAAGCCATGTCTATAAGTAAAGAGAGACCCAAAACTGGAACTGTGGCATTTTGAGCATTAAGAGTTCAAATAAGAAGTAATATTCAAACACTTAGCATTTTGAGCATTTTCCTAAAATGATTTTTTCATTGTGCTAGATCTCAAGCCTTTCCGCGACCATCTCAAGCAAGCAGCTTAAAAGAGTGGTCTAGGTCATCCAAAACTCCCCCTGAGTTCATGCCTAGTGCAATGGCAAGCCGTCTCGTGAGAAAGGATTGGTGAGATCAGTTTTTTCGCACAGAAAATCTCATTCTTCATTTGCTTGAATTAAGAAATTAAAAAGCTCATTTTTCATCTCAAAATAAGTTCAAGACTCAATTTAACATATATGACATGACATGAATGTCGAACCCGGGAATGAAGGATCCCGATTTCTCTGTGTTCATACACTAGTCCAGGATTTCCAGTGTACACAGTCACAAAAATGTTATCATAAACATATCCAACGTATTTATTAATAAGCATAGAGTTTATTACAATTTGGGCCGGAGGCCAAATAAAACATTAAGCGGAAGCAAAAGATAATGGTAAGCCACACGACACGCCACAGTAATCGTGCGGAGATCACGCCTAATCGTCCTGCTCCTCACCTTCCGGGTAGTAGTCTTCTCCTGAATAATAATATTCAGCAAGAGTGAGCACTACAACCGTGCTCGCAAATTACACCCAATACAGAATTTAGAATGCATGCATAAGTTATTCAAAGGAAGGTTGTAGGGTTTATTTATGTAATTCAAAGATTTTGGGTTTAAATAGTTATACTAAGTTTCAAGGCACATTTTTATTCCAAAGCTAAAATCAGATTTTAAAATTTATCACTTATAGTGGATAACCTCCATATGAAACATGGCGAAGGATACCCTCTATCACAAGGCCACCCGCCCAATTTTACCACAAGGATTAACCATCCTCAAATCATGTCCAAAGTTATTTTAAAACCAAAAACAAGTCTAACTTAGAGTGGCTTTGCTCAGCATGTCCATGACCGTGGACACGGCTATTCGAATAGATTTACACTCTGCAGAGGGGTACAACTTTACCCACACGAGATAATTTGCCTGTTATGTCGGCCAATGCACGCTTCCTTAGGCGTGTGACTAGGCAATTATCACAAGGTGTTTCCAATGTTCTACCTCACTACTAATATGCCCGCTAAGGTTTCACTTCCATCGGGCTAACCACCTGCCGGAAGCGCCCTCTTGCGCCAAGTGGGAATAATGTCTAACCGACACCCACACAACAGAAATGGCACAAACAATAGTGAGGTATGACAAGTTAATAAGCCTAGTTCTGCCCATACAGAACATGTGGTAGTACGGTGGAGCTTTGCAAGATGCGGCTCAAAGGCCGGTCCTTAACCTACTTTGGCAACTTTCAATAAAACCACAGGTCTCATCCTAACTGAGACGAGCCTGCATAAACTCCGCACCCACCAACGATCCATTTTTGCCCAAGTACAAACTATTTTCTCTTATTTTTATAATTTTCAAAGACATTTGCAAAAGTCTACCATGACATAACAATGTCATAGGCTTTTTATCAAATTTTGATGTCTTGGCTAAATTCTCCCAAAATCAAATATTTCCTGGTCTAAGCATTTGCTAAGCATATATTTATTTTTAAATTCATTTGACTAAGGTGACAAGGAATTGGTAATACAACATTCAAATGTGGCTATACAAAGGAATTGGAATAATTAAGTATTTAAAACAGGAATTTAAAATAATTAAATACAATTATGCATGCAATAATAATTTAAAACAGAAATTAGATAATTTGAAATATTGGGGGCAAAATGGTCAATGGTGTAACTTGCCTTGCTCAAAATCTTGATATTCTACTTCTTCAACAGGATCAAGCTCTCCGGAGTCGTTTAAATCTATACGTGAAAATAAGCCAAATTCAAATAAAATAAAATAAAATTACAAAATAAATAGTTGAAGTAGAGAATGAATTTAGATAATTTTAAGAGAAAGAATTGTTGGATTTGGAGTTCGTGTGAGAACGAACGAAATTGTAGAAAATAAAATCTCAAAATAGGATGCATGTGTAAAGCACCATGCAATGATTATCTAGTCGGCACTGTTCATCATCAATCTATACGAACAGAATGTATACTAGCATGTAGCAGCCGAATGGAACAACAAACAGCCGAATGGAGCAACAACAAAATAGCATGACGTCGCATGAAGTATAGCAAGCGAAGATGGCAGAGGGTCGGTGGCCGGTGTCGGCGGTGGTGGCCGGAAGAGGCTTACCAAGCTCTACAGCAGCGACAAATGGTGGAATATGAGGATGGAGATCACACTGGTGATTCACAGACTTGGAGAGGGTGTGAAGGTTCAGAGGAGATATGTCATGCCCTTATATAGTCAAGAATCGGGAACTACAACGTCGGGTAGACAAAAAGCTATGGCGTCGGTTTGGTTTTGGAAACGTAAGAACGGAAGTGCACTAGCTGGCTGCTCAAATGGGAGCGTGGCATCGTGGAGGAGTTTAATGAAAACGTTTCTCAACAAAGGAAATCAATTTAAGGTTTTGAATGGAGAGGAAATGAGTGAAAATAATTTGACAGCCATTACTGGTACTTGGTGCTACTGTTACGGTGGGAGCAAAGGGAGGGAAATGGAGAGGAAAAAGGGAGGGTGGCGCGGTGGAGTGGGGCCCGTGCGGCGCTGCCGGCGGCGAGGTGGCCGGAGTTGGCAGACCCTAGTGGTTTGGCCATGGAAGGCACTTGTGGTCACTATGCTTTGGTTAGAGAAAACCAAACACAACAGAGAAGAACGCTGGGAGGAAGAAAACTGTTTGGGAAGGGAGAAAAAAATGGGTATAAAAGAGTTGGAGGAGGAATACTACTAAGTGGAAGCGAAGCCCACTGGCTGCATGCATGCAAGAGCCTTCATATTAAGCGTGCTCTCCCAGAGAAATCTCGATGGGTGACCCTTCGGGAAACCCTTTTTTTTATTTTATTTTCGAAATTCAAATTAAGCCACAAATTGAACACCTTTTAGAATATAGTAAATAGAGTCCAAATTTTTTTAGAAAAAAAAAATCATAAAAATTATTAGAATTATTTTGAACTTAATAAAAATAATTCCAACTTAAAGTTGGCTTTTATTTTATTTTTTTTATTTTCTCGAAATTATGAAAAACCTTTTTAAATACCTGAAAAATCCAGAAATTAATTATAATTTTTTTTTTTGACTTTAAAACCAAGAAATGAAATACTTTATTTTTTTATTCCTTTTAATAGCGAAAACTCTTTTTAGGTTACAGAAAATCGAGAAAATTCTTCGACAGTTAGAAAATCCAATAAAATAATAACTTTATTTATTTTTAAATCAGTAACAGAACTTTGGGATGTTACAAACTACCCCCCTTAAAGGGAATCTCGACCCCGAGATTCATGCAGGTTAGCAAAGAGGTGGGGTACTCGGCTATTTAGAATTTCTTCTCGCCCTGTAGCTTCTTCTTCAATGATTGCTCCATCGAACCTTACAAGAACGAATGATTTTGCTTCGGTGACGCTGCTCGCCACATCGAGAATCTTGACCGGTCGCTTCCACATAGGTGAGATCTTCTCAAGATCGATGTTCTCGAGGTGTTTCTTCCATTGGTACTCGAGACATTTCTTTAATCGATACATGGAAGACATTGTGAATAAATGAGAGAGATGTCGTAGTTCCAATCGATAAGCAACTTCACCTCTCTTTGCCAAAATCTTATAGGGTCCGACAAATCTGGGTGCGAGTTTTCCTTTAGTCTGAAATCTTTTCACTCCTCGAAGTGGAGTTACCCTGAGATAGACGAAATCTCCTATCTCAAAAGATAGTTCTCTACGACGATTATCGGCATAACTTTTCTGTCGGGACTGAGCCACTTTCAGTCGTTCTCTTATTGTCTTCACTTTGCTTTCAGCTTCTTTTATCAACTCCGGTCCAAAGAACTGATGTTCTCCGACTTGATCCCAAAGAAGAGGAGTTCAACACTTTCTTCCATACAAGGCTTCAAATGGTGACATCTGCAAACTGGCTTGGAAACTGTTATTGTAGGAGAATTCCGCATAGGGTAAATTCTTATCCCAGCTTCTTCCATACTCTATAGCACAAGCTCGAAGCATATCTTCTAGGACCTGATTAACACGTTCTGTCTGGCCATCTGTTTGAGGATGATACGCAGTGCTAAAGTTGAGTTTGGTTCCCAAAGCTTCATGGAGACTCTGCCAAAACCTTGATGTGAACTGTGAACCTCTATCGGACACAATCTTCTTGGGTATCCTATGCAAATAGACGATCCTAGCCATGTACAATTCTGCTAACTTGCTACTTCTGTAAGTGGTCTTGACTGGAATAAAGTGAGCCACTTTGGTTAATCGGTCAATAATCACCCAGATGGAATCACATCCTGATTGGGTCCTAGGAAGTCCAGTGATAAAATCCATACCAATTTCCTCCCACTTCCACTCGGGGATTGGTAATGGTTGCGAATCCACCGGTCTCGATGTTTTGCTTTAACACACGACATACATCACAACAGTGTAACAAACTCAACGATTTCGCTTCATACTCGACTCCACCAATACTTTTCCTTCAGATCTCGTACATCTTGGTACTTCCGGGATGGATAGAGTAAGGTGATTCATGAGCTTCTTTCGTAATCGCTTGTCTTGTTTCATGATGATTAGGTACACGATGCGGTTGCCAAACCATACCGTGCCTTGCTCGCCCTCGTAAAATCTCGGGCTTTGCCTCTTCTCATGTTCTTCATGATTTCTTTGATGTCTTCGCCTTCTAGTTGTTTCTCTCTGATCTGACTTTGTATGGTTGGTTGAACTTCCACTGTGTTGATACCACATTGACTGACAATTTCCAGGTTCAGGTGCTTCAGTTCTTCATACAATTCGTTGATTTTCTTGAACTAACACCGTGTTGCAGATGTTTTCCTACTCGAGCATCGCTACCACGCTGGCTTTACCCGGTGATAATGAATTCCAAGGTCATAATCCTTTATCGGCCCAACCATCTTCTTTGCTCGAGATTAAATTCATCGGGTGAAGATATATTTCGACTCTTATGATCCGTGAAAATCTCACAAATGTTACCAATGAGATAATGCCGCCGATTTTTAAAGCATGCACAATTTGCTAACTCTAGATCATGAGTTGGATAATTTCCTTCATGTGGCCTTAATCGACGAGATGCATAAGCCACGACCTTTCCTTCCTCGCATCAAGACATCCAAGCCCTGGCGGATGCGCCTGTAAAACTTCAAAATCCTTACGATATCTAGTAAGACTAGTACAGTGTGTAGACTAGTCTTTTCTTCACTCTTGGAAACTATGTTCACATGCACTCGTCCATTCAAATTTATTTTCCTTCTTCAGAAGTTGAGTCATGGGTTTGGCGATCTTGGAGAAACTTTCAATGAATCTGCGGTAATACCCAGCTAAACCGAGAAAACTTCTCACTTCTGTGACAGACTTGGGTTGCTTCCAATCCATTACAGCTTCAACCTTTGAGGGGTCTACTGCAACTCCTCCTGCTGACACAATGTGTCCAAGAAAAGCCACTTGACTTAGCCAAAATTCACTTTTGCTAAATTTGGCATAAAGTTGGTGTTCTCGGAGTTTGTCCAAAATAATTCTGAGATGTTTTTCATGCTCTTCCACATCTCTTGAGTAGATGAGAATATCATCTATGAATACCACCACAAACTTATCCAAGAATTCCATGAACACTTTGTTCATCATATTCATGAAATAAGCAGGGGCATTTGTTAGTCCAAACGACATCACCGTGAACTCGCATACCCATATCCGTGGTGAAGGTCGCCTTCTTGAATATCTTCCGGTCCGATTTTTAATCGATGGTAACTCGACCTCAAATCAATCTTGAGAAAACATCGCTCCTTTGTCGATCAAACAGATCATCTATCCTAGGTAACGGGTACTTGTTTTTGATTGTTACCTCATTGAGTGATCTATAGTCCACACACATTCTCATACTATTGTCTTTCTTTTGACAAATAGTACCGAGCTCCCAAGGCGAGGAACCGGTTGAATGTAACCTTTACTCTGTAGTTCTTCGATCCGCTTCTTCAACTCGCTAGATCATTTGCCGCATTCTCGTAGGGTCGCTTCAAATTGGAGCCACTCGACTAAGTCAATTAAGAACATTATGTCCCGGCCCGTGGCATACTGTAATTCCTCGGAAAAACATCGATATTCTTGTACCACGGTATATCTTCCGCTTTTACTTCCTTTAAGCCGGTCAAGATAGAACTTCTTCCGTAGAAGTCTTGGGTCTGAACTCATCAAATCCCTTGTTCATTGGTGAGGTTGATAGATCTACTAGCACAATCTATCTCGCCTTGATTTTTGGCAAGCCACCCATTCCAAGAATTACGTCCAATCCTTGCGAACGCAAGACTATTAAGTTTGCCGAGAAAGTTACTCCAGATATTTCCAAGGTAAGGTTTGGACAAAAGAAACTAGCTCTCATTTCTAAGCCCGGGGAATGAATTACCATGGGGTTAACTAAGGGGGAGGTAAATAACCCATACTTTTCCACAAACTTATTTGACACAAAAGAATGCGAAGCTCCGTAATCAAATAAAAGCGATGCCGAGCATCGAATTGACAAGGAACATACCAAGAACAACATCTCGTGCTGCATAGGCTTCCTCTGCGGTGACGTGATTCACACGTCCCTTCATGAACTGACCAGCTGGTCTTGAGGGACCGCCGAGACCAAGCTCCGGAGTTGGCTTGACAGGTGGCGATCACGCTTCTTGGGACACTTATTGCCATAGTGACCCAGCTCGTTGCAGTGAAAGCAAGTGATTCTCGCCAGAAATAGCGGCTTCACTGAACGACCTCGGATGAACTACTACGAACCGGAGTATTCGAGCGCTGGCCTGGAGCTGGAACTCTCGGTGTAGTAGACTGGAATCTTCCGCGCTGAGGTGGTTGAGACTGAGTGAAACGAGGCTTGGGCAATCCTCCTGAGTTAAACTTCTGAGCGGCCATCCTCCGCTTACGGTTCTCCATTTCTTGATGTTTGCCTTCCTGGCGTATGGCCTTATTTACTAACTGCTGAAAGTCGGTGAAATCCTGAGAAATCAAACGAACAGAGAGTTCGTCGTTCAACCCTTCCAGAAATCGCTCTTGCCTGTCTTCATCTCTGGCTACATCTTCGGGGGCATAGCGAGCAAGTTGGTTGAACTTATGCAGATACTCGCCGACTGAACGGTTTCCTTGACGAAGGGAGCGAAATTCCTTCTTCTTCAGTGTAATCATGCCAGATGGAATGTGAGATCGACGGAAAGCTTGCATGAACCCATCCCAAGTGATTTCTTGGGCATTAGCATGGGACATGCTGAAGTTATCCCACCATTCTGAGGCGGGACCATTCAACTGATGAGAGGCAAATAAAACTCTCTCACGATCTGTGCATTGAGCAATATCCAGCTTCTTGCCAATGGCCCTGAGCCAATCGTCTGCGTCCATGGGTTCCGTGCTACTAGAAAACGTCGGCGGACGCATCCTCATGAACTCTGACAAGGTCACTCTGGCTGGAGGAGGAGCATGATGAGTTGCTGGCGCTTGAGTACTCTGGTTGCTGTTGAGAGACTGGGCTAGCAATTCAATCAGATGAGTCTGATTGGCTATCATTTGGCGCCAGTCGGGGGTTCCAGTGGGAGGAGGGGGTGGTTGATGAACTGGAATTTCTTGGTAATCAGCATTCTCATTCCCTTGACCTCTGGCGCTGCCACTTCCAGTACGGGTAGTTACCATCTGCTTGACTTTCAAAGATTAGAAAAGAGATAGCAGCTCTAAGGGTGTAGGTCTAAAATAGCCCAAAAACCAACAATCACAAGACAAAGAGCGAATCAACAAAAATACTTTATTTTATTTTATTGATTTATTATGGCTACCATTAAGGGAATTAGTAGCTCATAATTCGCAACTAAAGGATAATTTAAGGACATATCTATGGGGTTACTGGGGTATAATCTGGCTCACTAGAACTAGCCTCGCCTGCCTTGTAGTAGGCCAGCTCTTTTTCTGCAGCCTTCAACTTTTCTTCTGCGTCTTGTAATTTCCCCTGTATGAGAGACAGCTCATCTAGGGTATTCCCGTAGGCATAATCCATGGCTCTGGCCAGATCCACCTGATGCGTCAGATCGGGACAGTCTTCATCTCTAGTTGAGCGAAAGGTACTGTCATGCCGGGTTGGAATGTGCATCGGGTAATAGTGGAATCCAGTGCCGTTGAGGCGGTGATCGTAGATGTAGCAAAGTCGGCGAGTTGCTTCCCTGGCTGCATCCTGGATGCCTTCGGCGAAAGTGTCTCGTTGCATTGGGGCATCGAAGATATGAAAGTCTGTGTTCGGCGATAGGTTGGAGTAGAGGATCACTTCTACCCTCCACCGTCCCTGATTTCCCACCTTATACTTGTATCCTTGATACGTCGGTCTTTCTTCAAAGTCCAAGTGCTGCATGATCTTCCAGAGAACTGTGGCCCAATGACCAGCAAAAACACCATGGGAAATGGCATTCGGAACTTCAGCCATCTACAATTTTTTTGAGAAGGAGATGAGTTAGTAAATATTTTTCAAGAGAAAAGTTGAGAAATGACTCCAGAAGACCAAGTTATTTTTAATTTTCAAAAATAAATCCTTAATGGTTTGATTTCCTTCTAGGTCACGACCTACAGTCGATATGGCTCTGATACCACTTTTGTCGAACCCGGGAATGAAGGATCCCGATTTCTCTGTGTTCATACACTAGTCCAGGATTTCCAGTGTACACAGTCACAAAAATGTTATCATAAACATATCCAACGTATTTATTAATAAGCATAGAGTTTATTACAATTTGGGCCGGAGGCCAAATAAAACATTAAGCGGAAGCAAAGATAATGGTAAGCCACACGACACGCCACAGTAATCGTCCGAGATCATCGCCTAATCGCCCCGCTCCTCACCTTCCGGTAGTAGTCTTCTCTGAATAATAATATTCAAGAAGAGTGAGCACTACAACCGTGCTCGCAAATTACACCCAATACTGTAATTTAGAATGCATGCATAAGTTATTCAAAGGAAGGTTGTAGGGTTTATTTGCGTAATTCAAAGATTTTGGGTTTAAATAGTTATACTAAGTTTCAAGGCACATTTTTATTCCATAGCTAAAATCAGATTTAAAAATTTATCACTTATAGTGGATAACCTCCATATGAAACATGGCGAAGGATACCCTCTATCACAAGGCTACCCGCCCAATTTTACCACAAGGATTAACCATCCTCAAATCATGTCCAAAGTTATTTTAAAACTAAAAACAAGTCTAACTTAGAGTGGCTTTGCTCAGCATGTCCATGACCGTGGACACGGCTATTCGAATAGATTTACACTCTGCAGAGGGGTACAACTTTACCCACACGAGATAATTTGCCTGTTATGTCGGCCAATGCACGCTTCCTTAGGCGTGTGACTAGGCAATTATCACAAGGTGTTTCCAATGTTCTACCTCACTACTAATATGCCCGCTAAGGTTTCACTTCCATCGGGCTAACCACACTAAGCGCCTCTCTTGCCTAAGTGGGAATAATGTCTAACCGACACCCACACAATGTAAATGGCACAAACAATAGTGAGGTATGACAAGTTAATAAGCCTAGTTCTGCCCATACAGAACATGTGGTAGTACGGTGGAGCTTTGCAAGATGCGGCTCAAAGGCCGGTCCTTAACCTACTTTGGCAACTTTCAATAAAAACCCTGGGTCTCAGTCCTAACCAGACGAGCCCGTGCATAAACCTGCACCCACCAACGATCCATTTTTGCCCAAGTACAAACTATTTTCTCTTATTTTTATAATTTTCAAAGACATTTGCAAAAGTCTACCATGACATAACAATGTCATAGGCTTTTTATCAAATTTTGATGTCTTGGCTAAATTCTCCCAAAATCAAATATTTCCTGGTCTAAGCATTTGCTAAGCATATATTTATTTTTAAATTCATTTGACTAAGGTGACAAGGAATTGGTAATACAACATTCAAATGTGGCTATACAAAGGAATTGGAATAATTAAGTATTTAAAACAGGAATTTAAAATAATTAAATACAATTATGCATGCAATAATAATTTAAAACAGAAATTAGATAATTTGAAATATTGGGGGCAAAATGGTCAATGGTGTAACTTGCCTTGCTCAAAATCTTGATATTCTACTTCTTCAACAGGATCAAGCTCTCCGGAGTCGTTTAAATCTATACGTGAAAATAAGCCAAATTCAAATAAAATAAAATAAAATAAAATTACAAAATAAATAGTTGAAGTAGAGAATGAATTTAGATAATTTTAAGAGAAAGAATTGTTGGATTTGGAGTTCGTGTGAGAACGAACGAAATTGGAGAAAATAAAATCTCAAAAATAGGATGCATGTGTAAAGCACCATGCAATGATTATCTAGTCGGCACTGTTCATCATCAATCTATACGAACAGAATGTATACTAGCATGTAGCAGCCGAATGGAACAACAAACAACCGAATGGAGCAACAACAAAATAGCATGACGTCGCATGAAGTATAGCAAGCAGAAGATGGCAGAGGGCTGGCCGGCGGTGTCGGCGGTGGTGGCCGGAAGAGGCTTACCAAGCTCTACAGCAGCGACAAATGGTGGAATATGAGGATGGAGATCACACTGGTGATTCACAGACTTGGAGAGGGTGTGAAGGTTCAGAGGAGATATGTCATGCCCTTATATAGCTGCAACTGGGAACTACAACGTCGGGTAGACAAAAAGCTATGGCGTCGGTTTGGTTTTGGAAACGTAAGAACGGAAGTGCACTAGCTGGCTGCTCAAATGGGAGCGTGGCATCGTGGAGGAGTTTAATGAAAACGTTTCTCAACAAAGGAAATCAATTTAAGGTTTTGAATGGAGAGGAAATGAGTGAAAATAATTTGACAGCCATTACTGGTACTTGGTGCTACTGTTACGGCTGGGAGCAAAGGGAGGGAAATGGAGAGGAAAAAGGGAGGGTGGCGCGGTGGAGTGGGGCCCGTGCGGCGCTGCCGGCGGCGAGGTGGCCGGAGTTGGCAGCCCCTAGTGGTTTGGCCATGGAAGGCACTGGTGGTCACTATGCTTTGGTTAGAGAAAACCAAACACAACAGAGAAGAACGCTGGGAGGAAGAAAACTGTTTGGGAAGGGAGAGAAAAAAAATGGGTATAAAAGAGTTGGAGGGAGGAATACTACTAAGTGGAAGCGAAGCCCACTCTGGCTGCATGCATGCAAGAGCCTTCATGTTAAGCGTGCTCTCCCGAGAGAAATCCTGGATGGGTGACCCTTCGGGAAACCCTTTTTTTTATTTTATTTTCGAAATTCAAATTAAGCCACAAATTGAACACCTTTTAGAATATAGTAAATAGAGTCCAAATTTTTTTAGAAAAAAAATTCATAAAAATTATTAGAATTATTTTGAACTTAATAAAAATAATTCCAACTTAAAGTTGGCTTTTATTTTTTTTTTTTTTCTCGAAATTATGAAAAACCTTTTTAAATACCTGAAAAATCCAGAAATTAATTATAATTTTTTTTTTGACTTTAAAACCAAGAAATGAAATACTTTATTTTTTTATTCCTTTTAATAGCGAAAACTCTTTTTAGGTTACAGAAAATCGAGAAAATTCTTCGACAGTTAGAAAATCCAATAAAATAATAACTTTATTTATTTTTAAATCAGTAACAGAACTTTGGGATGTTACAAACTACCCCCCTTAAAGGGAATCTCGACCCCGAGATTCAGTCTGGGTTAGCAAAGAGGTGGGGGTACTCGGCTCTTAGAATTTCTTCTCCCCCTGTAGCTTCTTCTTCCAATGATTGCTCCAATCAACCTTACAAGAACGAATGATTTTGCTTCGTGACGCTGCTCGCCACATCGAGAATCTTGACTGGTCGCTCCACATAGGTGAGATCTTCCTCAAGATCGATGTTCTCGAGCAGTGTTTCTTCGTTGGTACTCGAGACATTTCTTTAATCGGGATACATGGAAGACATTGTGAATAAATGTGAGATGCTGGTAGTTCCAACTGATAAGCAACTTCACCTCTCTTTGCCAAAATCTTATAGGGTCCGACAAATCTGGGTGCGAGTTTTCCTTTAGTCTGAAATCTTTTCACTCCTCGGAGTGGAGTTACCCTGAGATAGACGAAATCTCCTATCTCAAAAGATAGTTCTCTACGGCGATTATCGGCATAACTTTTCTGTCGGGACTGAGCCACTTTCAGTCGTTCTCTTATTGTCTTCACTTTGTTTTCAGCTTCTTTTATCAACTCTGGTCCAAAGAACTGATGTTCTCCGACTTGATCCCAAAGAAGAGGAGCTCTACACTTTCTTCCATACAATGCTTCAAATGGTGACATCTGCAAACTGGCTTGGAAACTGTTATTGTAGGAGAATTCCGCATAGGGTAAATTCTTATCCCAGCTTCTTCCATACTCTATAGCACAAGCTCGAAGCATATCTTCTAGGACCTAATTAACACGTTCTGTCTGGCCATCTGTTTGAGGATGATACGCAGTGCTAAAGTTGAGTTTGGTTCCCAAAGCTTCATGGAGACTCTGCCAAAACCTTGATGTGAATTGTGAACCTCTATCGGACACAATCTTCTTGGGTATCCCATGCAAACAGACGATCCTAGCCATGTACAATTCTGCTAACTTACTACTTCTGTAAGTGGTCTTGACTGGAATAAAGTGAGCCACTTTGGTTAATCGGTCAATAATCACCCAGATGGAATCACATCCTGATTGGGTCCTAGGAAGTCCGGTGATAAAATCCATACCAATTTCCTCCCACTTCCACTCGGGGATTGGTAATGGTTGCAGTAATCCAGCTGGTCTCTGATGTTTTGCTTTAACACGCTGACATACATCACAGCGTGCAACAAACTCAGCGATTTCTCGCTTCATACTGACCCACCAATACTTTTCCTTCAGATCCTGGTACATCTTGGTACTTCCGGGATGGATAGAGTAAGGTGATTCATGAGCTTCTTTCAGAATCAGTTGTCTTGTTTCATGATGATTAGGTACACAGATGCGGTTGCCAAACCATACTGTGCCTTGCTCGTCCTCAGAAAATCCTGGGGCTTTGCCTCTTCTCATGTTCTTCATGATTTCTTTGATGTCTTCGTCTTCTAGTTGTTTCTCTCTGATCTGACTTTGTATGGTTGGTTGAACTTCCACTGTGTTGATACCACATTGACTGACAATTTCCAGGTTCAGGTGCTTCAGTTCTTCATACAATTCTGGTTGATTTTCTTGAACTAACACCGTGTTGCAGTATGTTTTCCTACTCAGAGCATCTGCTACCACGTTGGCTTTACCCGGGTGATAATGAATTCCAAGGTCATAATCCTTTATCAGCTCCAACCATCTTCTTTGCCTGAGATTAAATTCTGACTGGGTGAAGATATATTTCAGACTCTTATGATCTGTGAAAATCTCACAGCGGTTACCAATGAGATAATGCCGCCAGATTTTTAAAGCATGCACAATTGCGGCTAACTCTAGATCATGAGTTGGATAATTTCCTTCATGTGGCCTTAACTGACGAGATGCATAAGCCACGACCTTTCCTTCCTGCATCAAGACATCCAAGTTCTCAAGCGGGATGCGTCACAGAAAACTTCAAAATCCTTACGTATATCTAGTAAGACTAGTACAGGTGCAGAGACTAGTCTTTTCTTCAGCTCTTGGAAACTATGTTCACATGCACCTGTCCATTCAAATTTCTTTTCCTTCTTCAGAAGTTGAGTCATGGGTTTGGCGATCTTGGAGAAACTTTCAATGAATCTGCGGTAGTACCCAGCTAAACCGAGAAAACTTCTCACTTCTGTGACAGACTTGGGTTGCTTCCAATCCATTACAGCTTCAACCTTTGAGGGGTCTACTGCAACTCCTCCTGCTGACACAATGTGTCCAAGAAAAGCCACTTGACTTAGCCAAAATTCACTTTTGCTAAATTTGGCATAAAGTTGGTGTTCTCGGAGTTTGTCCAAAATAATTCTGAGATGTTTTTCATGCTCTTCCACATCTCTTGAGTAGATGAGAATATCATCTATGAATACCACCACAAACTTATCCAAGAATTCCATGAACACTTTGTTCATCATATTCATGAAATAAGCAGGGGCATTTGTTAGTCCAAACGACATCACTGTGAACTCGCATACCCATATCCGTGGTGAAGGTCGCCTTCTAATATCTTCCGTCCGATTTTTAACCGATGGTAACTCGACCTCAAATCAATCTTGAGAAAACATCGCTCCTTTAAGTGATCAAACAGATCATCTATCCTAGGTAACGGTACTTGTTTTTGATTGTTACCTCATTGAGTGATCTATAGTCCACACACATTCTCATACTATTGTCTTTCTTTTGACAAATAGTATCGAGCTCCCAAGGCGAGGAACTCGGTTGAATGTAACCTTTACTCAGTAGTTCTTCGACCGCTTCTTCAACTCGCTAGATCATTTGCCAAGATTCAGTAGGGTCGCTCGAAATTGGAGCGATCCTCGACTAAGTCAATTAAGAACATTATGTCCCGATGCGGTGGCATACTGTAATTCCTCGGAAAAACATCGATATTCTTGTACCACTGTATATCTTCCGCTTTACTTCCTTTAAGTCGGTCAAGATAGAACTTCTTCCCGTAGAAGTCTTGGGTCGAACTCATCAAATCCCTTGTTCATTGGTGAGGTTGATAGATCTACTAGCACAATCTATCCGCTTGATTTTTGGCAAGCCACCCATTCCAAGAATTACGCCCAATCCTTGCTAACGCAAGACTATTAAGTTTGCCGAGAAAGTTACTCCGATATTTCCAAGGTAAGGTTTGGACAAAAGAAACTAGCTCTCATTTCTAAGCCCGGGAATGAATTACCATGGGGTTAACTAAGGGGAGGTAAATAACCCATACTTTTCCACAAACTTATTTGACACAAAAGAATGCGAAGCTCTAATCAAATAAAAGCGATCGACATCAATTGACAAGGAACATACCAAGAACAACATCCGTGTCAGATAGGCTTCCTCTGCGGTGACGTGATTCACACGCCCTTCATGAATCGACCACCGGTCTTGAGGGACCGCCGAGACCAAGCTCCGGAGTTGGCTTGACAGGGGTGGCGTCACGCTTCTTGGGACACTTATTGCCATAGTGACCCACTCGTTGCGGTGAAAGCAAGTGATTCCTCGCCAGAAATAGCCGCTTCACTGGGCCGACCTCCGATGAACTACTACGGAATCCGGAGTATTCGAGCGCCGCCCGAGCCGGAACTCGGTGTAGTAGATCGAATCTTCCGCTACCGAGGTGGTCGAGATCGAGTGAAACGAGGCTTGGGCAATCCTCCGAGTTAAACTTCGAGCGCCATCCTCCGCTACGGTTCTCCATTTCTTGATGTTTGCCTTCTGGCGTATGGCCTTATTTACTAGCTGCTGAAAGTCGGTGAAATCTCGAGAAATCAAACGAGCAGAGAGTTCGTCGCTCAACCTTCCAAATCGCTCTTGCTGCCTTCATCTCTGGCTACATCTTCGGGGCATAGCGAGCAAGTTGGTTGAACTTATGCGGATACTCACGATCGAACGGTTTCCTTGACGAAGGAGCGAAATTCCTTCTTCTTCAAATGTAATCATGCCGATGGAATGTGAGATCGACGAAAGCTTGCATGAACCCATCCCAAGTGATTTCTTGGGCATTAGCATGGGACATGCTGAAGTTATCCCACCATTCTGAGGCGGGACCATTCAACTGATGAGAGGCAAATAAAACTCTCTCACGATCTGTGCATTGAGCAATATCCAGCTTCTTGCCAATGGCCCTGAGCCAATCGTCTGCGTCCATGGGTTCCGTGCTACTAGAAAACGTCGGCGGACGCATCCTCATGAACTCTGACAAGGTCACTCTGGCTGGAGGAGGAGCATGATGAGTTGCTGGCGCTTGAGTACTCTGGTTGCTGTTGAGAGACTGGGCTAGCAATTCAATCAGATGAGTCTGATTGGCTATCATTTGGCGCCAGTCGGGGGTTCCAGTGGGAGGAGGGGGTGGTTGATGAACTGGAATTTCTTGGTAATCAGCATTCTCATTCCCTTGACCTCTGGCGCTGCCACTTCCAGTACGGGTAGTTACCATCTGCTTGACTTTCAAAGATTAGAAAAGAGATAGCAGCTCTAAGGGTGTAGGTCTAAAATAGCCCAAAAACCAACAATCACAAGACAAAGAGCGAATCAACAAAAATACTTTATTTTATTTTATTGATTTATTATGGCTACCACAAGGGAATTAGTAGCTCATAATTCGCAACTAAAGGATAATTTAAGGACATATCTATGGGGTTACTGGGGTATAATCTGGCTCACTAGAACTAGCCTCGCCTGCCTTGTAGTAGGCCAGCTCTTTTTCTGCAGCCTTCAACTTTTCTTGCGCCTTGTAATTTCCGTATGAGAGACACCATCTAGGGTATTCCCGTAGGCATAATCCATGGCTCGCCGATCCACGATGCGTCGATCGGGCGATCTTCATCTCTAGTTGAGCGAAAGGTACCACATGCCGGGTTGGAATGTGCATCGGGTAATAGTGGAATCCAGTGCCGTTGAGGCGGTGATCGTAGATGTAGCAAAGTCGGCGAGTTGCTTCCCTGGCTGCATCCTGGATGCCTTCGGCGAAAGTGTCTCGTTGCATTGGGGCATCGAAGATATGAAAGTCTGTGTTCGGCGATAGGTTGGAGTAGAGGATCACTTCTACCCTCCACCGTCCCTGATTTCCCACCTTATACTTGTATCCTTGATACGTCGGTCTTTCTTCAAAGTCCAAGTGCTGCATGATCTTCCAGAGAACTGTGGCCCAATGACCAGCAAAAACACCATGGGAAATGGCATTCGGAACTTCAGCCATCTACAATTTTTTTTGAGAAGGAGATGAGTTAGTAAATATTTTTCAAGAGAAAAGTTGAGAAATGACTCCAGAAGACCAAGTTATTTTTAATTTTCAAAAATAAATCCTTAATGGTTTGATTTCCTTCTAGGTCACGACCTACAGTAGATATGGCTCTGATACCACTTTTGTCGAACCCGGGAATGAAGGATCCCGATTTCTCTGTGTTCATACACTAGTCCAGGATTTCCAGTGTACACAGTCACAAAAATGTTATCATAAACATATCCAACGTATTTATTAATAAGCATAGAGTTTATTACAATTTGGGCCGGAGGCCAAATAAAACATTAAGCGGAAGCAAAAGATAATGGTAAGCCACACGATACGCCACAGGCAATCGTCTGGAGATCGCTGCCTAATCGTCCTGCTCCTCACCTTCCGGGTAGTAGTCTTCTCCTGAATAATAATATTCAGCAAGAGTGAGCACTACAACCGTGCTCGCAAATTACACCCAATACAGAATTTAGAATGCATGCATAAGTTATTCAAAGGAAGGTTGTAGGGTTTATTTGCGTAATTCAGCATTTTTGGGTTTAAATAGTTATACTAAGTTTCAAGGCACATTTTTATTCCATAGCTAAAATCAGATTTTAAAATTTATCACTTATAGTGGATAACCTCCATATGAAACATGGCGAAGGATACCCTCTATCACAAGGCTACCCGCCCAATTTTACCACAAGGATTAACCATCCTCAAATCATGTCCAAAGTTATTTTAAAACCAAAAACAAGTCTAACTTAGAGTGGCTTTGCTCAGCATGTCTATGACTGTGGACACGGCTATTCGAATAGATTTACACTCTGCAGAGGGGTACAACTTTACCCACACGAGATAATTTGCCTGTTATGTCGGCCAATGCACGCTTCCTTAGGCGTGTGACTAGGCAATTATCACAAGGTGTTTCCAATGTTCTACCTCACTACTAATATGCCCGCTAAGGTTTCACTTCCATCGGGCTAACCACCTGCTGGAAGCGCCCTCTTGCGCCAAGTGGGAATAATGTCTAACCGACACCCACACAACAGAAATGGCACAAACAATAGTGAGGTATGACAAGTTAATAAGCCTAGTTCTGCCCATACAGAACATGTGGTAGTACGGTGGAGCTTTGCAAGATGCGGCTCAAAGGCCGGTCCTTAACCTACTTAGGCAACTTTCAATAAAAACCCTGGGTCTCAGTCCTAACCAGACGAGCCCGTGCATAAACCTGCACCCACCAACGATCCATTTTTGCCCAAGTACAAACCATTTTCTCTTATTTTTATAATTTTCAAAGATATTTGCAAAAGTCTACCATGACATAACAATGTCATAGGCTTTTTATCAAATTTTGATGTCTTGGCTAAATTCTCCCAAAATCAAATATTTCCTGGTCTAAGCATTTGCTAAGCATATATTTATTTTTAAATTCATTTGACTAAGGTGACAAGGAATTGGTAATACAACATTCAAATGTGGCTATACAAAGGAATTGGAATAATTAAGTATTTAAAACAGGAATTTAAAATAATTAAATACAATTATGCATGCAATAATAATTTAAAACAGAAATTAGATAATTTGAAATATTGGGGGCAAAATGGTCAATGGTGTAACTTGCCTTGCTCAAAATCTTGATATTCTACTTCTTCAACAGGATCAAGCTCTCCGGAGTCGTTTAAATCTATACGTGAAAATAAGCCAAATTCAAATAAAATAAAATAAAATAAAATTACAAAATAAATAGTTGAAGTAGAGAATGAATTTAGATAATTTTAAGAGAAAGAATTGTTGGATTTGGAGTTCGTGTGAGAACGAACGAAATTGTAGAAAATAAAATCTCAAAAATAGGATGCATGTGTAAAGCACCATGCAATGATTATCTAGTCGGCACTGTTCATCATCAATCTATACGAACAGAATGTATACTAGCATGTAGCAAATTAATGGAACAACAAACAATTAATGGAGCAACAACAAAATAGCATGACGTCGCATGAAGTATAGCAAGCGTAAGATGGCAGAGGGTCGGCTTGGTGTCGGCGGTGGTGGCCTAAGAGGCTTACCAAGCTCTACAAAGAATGACAAATGGTGGAATATGAGGATGGAGATCACACTGGTGATTCACAGACTTGGAGAGGGTGTGAAGGTTCAGAGGAGATATGTCATGCCCTTATATAGTCAGCCCAGGAACTACAACGTCGGGTAGACAAAAAGCTATGGCGCCGGTTTGGTTTTGGAAACGTAAGAACGGAAGTGCACTAGCTGGCTGCTCAAATGGGAGCGTGGCATCGTGGAGGAGTTTAATGAAAACGTTTCTCAACAAAGGAAATCAATTTAAGGTTTTGAATGGAGAGGAAATGAGTGAAAATAATTTGACACCACATTGGTACTTGGTGCTCACATTACTGGGAGCAAAGGGAGGAAATGGAGAGGAAAAAGGAGGGTGGCGCGGTGGAGTGGGGCCGTCAGTGGAAGCCTTGCCGCCGCGAGGTGGCCGGAGTTGGCAGCCCCTAGTGGTTTGGCCATGGAAGGCACTGGTGGTCACTATGCTTTGGTTAGAGAAAACCAAACACAACAGAGAAGAACGCTGGGAGGAAGAAAACTGTTTGGGAAGGGAGAGAAAAAAAAATGGGTATAAAAGAGTTGGAGGGAGGAATACTACTAAGTGGAAGCGAAGCCCACGCTGGCTGCATGCATGCAAGAGCCTTCATGTTAAGCGTGCTCTCCCGAGAGAAATCTTGGATGGGTGACCCTTCGGGAACCCCTGTTTTTTTATTTATTTTTTTATTTTATTTTCGAAATTCAAATTAAGCCACAAATTGAACACCTTTTAGAATATAGTAAATAGAGTCTAAATTTTTTTAGAAAAAAAATTCATAAAAATTATTAGAATTATTTTGAACTTAATAAAAATAATTCCAACTTAAAGTTGGCTTTTATTTTTTTTTATTTTATTTTCTCGAAATTATGAAAAACCTTTTTAAATACCTGAAAAATCCATAAATTAATTATAATTTTTTTTTGACTTTAAAACCAAGAAATGAAATACTTTATTTTTTTATTCCTTTTAATAGCGAAAACTCTTTTTAGGTTACAGAAAATCGAGAAAATTCTTCGACAGTTAGAAAATCCAATAAAATAATAACTTTATTTATTTTTAAATCAGTAACAGAACTTTGGGATGTTACAATGAATCGTAAGAGGATCACTAGAGCAAAACTAGTCACAAGATCCAACAAGACATGATTTGATTCAATTTGCTCACAGATATAAAGCTAGCAAGGCAAAAGCTAAGTTAAACAAGAAGAGCCATAAAAGAAGTCTAGCTGACTATCACTTGACATGACAAGGTATAGAGTATGAAATCAAGCCATACAAGGATAATAATCTGAGCTCCACAAGTTTTATTATACAATGCAAGATTTTTGAAATGAAAAGGCATTATGATACAATGAATGCAAAAAGAGCAAATTCCCTTCAAAACATCCGTGCCTCAGTACTGGGGTTAGACATAAACGATCTAGGAGTCCAGTACTGAGACGCACGATGCCTGGGAATAACAGAAAAAGCAGCAATAAAATGATTAGGAATAAAATCATAAGAATGCACACGAGAACCACCTGGACCTCTCCGAAACGATCTACCAAAAGATCAATACTCCCCCTGTCTAGGTGCTACCCGTGGTCTCTCCTCACGATATCCTAAACCAAAATGCTGCCTGGACCCACCAAAAGAGTCAACAAGGTTCTCTACAAATCTTGGCCTATATGTGGTACGATAAACAGGCTGCCTAGCTCTAGAGACTACAGCTGGAGAAGGGACTCCTCTAATGGATCTCAAAGCGCTCATCCTCTCTTTTCTCTCAATCTTTGCTCTCATGAAGCAGAACTCAACAGTGTGGCCTTCTTTCTTGCAGAAAGTGCAATGGTACTTGACCTTTTGAGGGGTCCGTACTGGAGAAACAGAAGCACCTTTCTTGCCAGAAAGAGTTTGAGCAAAACATGCAGCTTTGAAAACAACCTTGGAAGTCTTAGGAGGTTCTTGCTCAACTAGACCACTTTTCACAACTCTTGTAATCTTAGGTGGGTGATTCTTGGAACACTCTAGGGAATTAAAATCTAGGCCACTATTCTTCTTACTCACTTTAGATTGATCAAGAATCATATTGAGTTTCTTTTTCCCACCAGAAAACTTCTCAAGAGTCAATTTGAGGTAATCATTCTCTTTTGCTAAAACTCCACATTTAGAGCACTTTCTAGAATTGATTGCCTCATCATGTTTGCTCTTAAGAAGAGCCACTTCCACTTTTAAAGCCTCACAAGAGACACAATAGGACTCCCCAATCCTATTCAACTGCTCCTTAAATTTGACTCTAAAAGCCTCTTGTATCTTACCAACAATAGTTTCAACTTCAGCATGCAACATACAAGGGGAAGAATCAATGACTTTCTCGAAGCAGTAAGAGACATGGATTTTTCAATTTTAGCTTTATCCTCTAGAGTCTTGTTTAAAGCTTCAATCTCAATAGTAAGCTTAGGACAATTTTCACAAGAAGCAGCTCTAGAGTACACAACCATTTCTGTCATCTCTTGCATTTTAATTCTATTGTTCTCACAATGAGAGCAAGTGTGACTAGCATCAAATTTTTGTAATTCTTTCAAAGAGCTATCCAGTTTTAATTCTAGCAAAGCACAATTTGAGCGAGTTAAAGGAATAGCATCTAAAGCAGTCACATCAAGAGAAATGGCATCCATGCAAACAGAACTAGACTTGAGAGATTCTAGTTCAACAAGAGCATCTTTTAATTGTTTTTCAACAGAGGAATGAGCAGTTTTTAAGCTTGTCATCTCATTAAGCAAGCTAGAGCATGAAGCACAAATATTGTCAGGATTAATGGATTTGAGCCTAACAACTTCTAGGTTCAAATTATCAATCATAGTGTCCTGTTTCCTAATCAATTTTGCATGCTTATGCAATTCTTGTTCAGCAAGCACCAAAACCCTTTTCATATCAGGAAGTGAAGGGCATACCTCATCGGGATCACTAAAAGGATCCTTGTTGTTGGAGGAGTCGCTGTCGTGGCTGTTCTTGGCCATGAAACACATGCCCGTGAAATCACGAGCCTTCTTCTTGCCACGGGAGTCACTCTTGTCGTCCTCCACCTCCGAGTCCACATCGTTCGTGCTCACATCCTCTAGAGCTTCAAGGACCCGGCTGACAAACTTGCGATAGTTTATCTTCTTGGATTTAGCATCCCTCGCTTGAGGATGCATTTGTGACTCCTTCTCCTCCTTGCCCTTCAACTTGGGGCACTTAGAGCGAATGTGGTTTGGCTCACCACATTCAAAGCAAGTGATAGGGCCACCTCTCCTCCTGCTCCTCACCTTATTGTATGATCTCGTGAATTTGGTGGATAGGAGGGCTAGATCATCTTCAAGTAGTCTCTCAAGTTGCTCATCACTCAAGGAATGCAAAGCTGATAAAGAAAAACCCGATAAGCAAACATCAAAGGAATCAGAAGATCTACCCTTAGATTGGTCGACCACCAAAGTCATCGGCTCTGTCTTGGGGAGACGCGAGATAAAATCAATCCCATGCGTCTTCAACCTCGAGTAAAGCTTATCCATGGTAAGCTCACTCATGACAATGTTGTCATTGATGGCAGTGATCTTCATCCCCCAGACCTTCACATCAAGAGCACCCAAAAGCTGGCGTGTATTTTCTGACTCAGTGAAGACAAGGTCAACAGCGCGGAGATCATGAAGAATCTTAGAAAATCTTCCCCACAGCTCATCTAAAGACTCACCAGGACTTTGCTCGATCTTGGAGTAAATTTTCTTGAGTTGGTTCTGTCTCACTTCCTTGATCGCAGTGGAACCCTCGTGATAATCACAGAGAGTCCGCCAGATCTCATGAGCAGACGGCAAATGAGCGACACGCTCAAACTCCGATCGACTAAGGCCTTGGATCAACAAATTCCGAGCCCTGCTGTTTGCCTCCACATCTGGAGTGATCACATTGTCATCTACCGCACGACATAAGGGTTTTTACCTTAAGCCAAATTATGCCCTTGAGCCTCGATGAAGGCTCGCATTCGGCCTTCCAATAGGCAAAATCAACTCCATCAAAAACATGTGGCTTGGTTGAATACCTGTCAGTCGACATGGCTCCAAAGACCGGTTAAGATCTATGAGAAGAGCTAACCGGCTCTGATACCACTTGTAGGACCGTAAAGGCGACTAGGGGGTGAATAGGCGCTTTCTCCTCTTTTTCACCTTAATCAAATTCAACACGAACTTTTCTCCTTTAGCTATAAAAGCTAAGAAGATCAGTAAACGCACAGAGGAAGCCTTGTGCTGAATTCGATAACCCCCTTAACCACAAGACCCAAACAGGAGATATGATCTCAGAAGATCGGTCGAGTAATCTTGGCCGATCGAGCGGCCGATCAAGGTCGGATCAATGGCGGTCGGACCGGCTAATCGGGCGGTTGGACCGTTGGGAATCGGTTCGACCGGCCGCTACCGGGCGGTCTGAAAGGCAGGCGGTCGGACCGCCGTTGCAAAATCGGTCAGACCGATTTAGTCCAGTACCAAAACACAAAGTCCAAATCCAAAACGAAAATTGGTCTAACTTTTGATTCAACCAATGAAACTTGACCAAATTTGGAGCACACCTCCCTGAGGATATCTAAGGCCTATTTCTAGCGACGATCGTTCAGATCCACTTCAAATAAACGATCTCCTTAGGTTTTACCAAAGAAGTGCTCAAGGAGGACAAATAAATCATCAAAAGGGAGAAGAACACAAAGGAGACAATCGATCTCTTAAGCAAGCATCACAAGATTGATTGATCCAACAAGATGCTTACAAAGCCACTCCCTCAAGGAGGACAAGAGCTCAACAAAGATCACACACACAATCTTCCTCTCCTCTCCTCTCCTCTCCAAACCCTAACCCTAACAAGGGGCTTTGCAAATGAGGGCTCAAAGTGCTTGGGGGGTTTTTCCTCTCCCCCCTTTCTATTTATAGGAGAGGCCTAGGGTTTCCACTAATGGGCTCCCATGAAGGCCCACACACACATGTGACCCACTCACACATATCTGTTGAAGCAATCGCACGCTTCACCACGTAGGTTGATCACTGGCTCATCATGTCGGCAAGACTCTCACGTCCGAATCCCATCGGAACCTCCCAGAGACTTGCACCGACTTCTGCACCGCCTGATCCAACCAGCTGCACCGAACTACCCGTTCGATCCATCTTGCACATTCTGCACCATGCTTGAGTCACACGACCTCACCCGGCATCCATGATCGTTCTCGACCTCAGCTCTCCAAGCGTAGTCCCGATCCACCTCACCGCTGACGCCGTTGACTGCAAGCCACCCGCACAAAGAATAGACAAACAAATCGTCTCCGGGAACAAGTTCTTCACAACTTGATCCACGTCAGTTCAACAATGCAATATACAACAATAAAGCATTGAAATTCACACAATAAACAGACTCCAAACACATCAATGCCAACGAGGCCAAGCTCCAAGTGATCGGCGGTCTGACCGCCCCACACAGCCGGTCCGACCGATTTCAGGCCGGTCCGACCGATTCCATAACGGCGGTCGGACCGCCCGAAATGACTTAGCCAAATTTTCACCTTGAAAATCCGAAACCTTCTGGAATTTTCAAATGAATAGAACTTTTGACTGGGAGCTCCAAAAATAATGTGACCACATCCTGAGACTCCCCTCACTTGCCTACACAACCTATTTTTGGCTCAGCTTCAAAACCCACTTTGAACCGAACTCGGCCTGACCAAGCACGGGCACGGCCGGACCTCTCCACGGGCGTTCTGACCGCCCACGTCACCGGTCAGACCGCCTGTGGTATGACAGACTGAAGCAAACCCCGAAAATGCGAGATTTTGCAAACCAACAAAACCATTGCCAATTGACTCATCATCCTAAGATCATGCACATATCCTCACGATATCCACAAATCTCTATAGTGCAAAATTTTATAATGGATTTATATTACTTTGTGGTGGTGTAGTCATCTCTTGGCAGTCATCAAAGCAGGCTTTGGTAGCTATCTCTATGAACCACTCAGAGATTATGGCACTATATGAAGTCTCACCTGAATGTATTTGGTTCAAACGTGTGATTAACCACATCCAGAAGTATTATGATATTAATATCGTCAACACCCCCTCAATTATCTATGAAGATAATACTGCTTGCATTACAAATGCAAACGGGTTATGTCAAGAGCAACATTACGAAGCACATTGCTCCTAAATTTTTCTATCCTCGTGAAATCCATAAGAATAGTGAGGTAAAGATCCTACAAACAGAGTCTTATGAAAATCCAGTTGATTTATTTACTAAGTTTCTGTTTACGTCCAGTTTCCAAAGATGCATTTATAGTATTAGAATGAGACAGCTTAAAGAGTTACAGATTTCAGATTTTAAGAGGGGGGTTAAATCGCTTGATAACCCTTATCTAATCTTGAAGATTTATATAAAATCTTAAAGATCCTGAAGATTAAAACGTTGTACTCTTTTCCTTGATGAGTTTTCCAGCAGTTTTCTCACATGAATGTTTTTAGTGAGGCAACAAGTGTAATACAACTTATGATTGTAATATACTCTTTTCTCCATCATTTCTTTTTTCTAATGGGTTTTTAGGATTTTTTTTTATGAGACATTTACATATCGTTGTCTATTGCCCAAGGGGAGGTGCTATGAATCCTAATTATGGGCAAAAGACTAAACCGCCACTAGAGGTTTTTCACCCCCTATATGCTATAAATATGGGAACCCCCATGTACAGGATAGTAAGATAAATAAAGATCTTGGACCCTCCTCTACATTTATGTCTCTCTTTGTGTTCATCGTGTGATTGATCTGTGTCAATACTACGATGACTAACGATTTCTTAACACCTCCTTCTGTGCTCATACAGTTTAAGAGTGTTGCATTCGACTAGGTTCACTGTTGGGACATAAGGGTAAGTATAATGGTATAGACAACTGTTGTCCATAGTATCCATCTATATCTTCTATAGACAGCACTAAAGACAGCTTCTACAAAGAGTTATCTTTTTACATGTCTCTATAGACAGTTTCTCATATACAATGTGTATTGTTTCTTGTGTTACAATCGACTATTGAATGAGAGATGACACAATTATCTATACTTCTCATCTCTCATCCATATCATCTCGTATGTTACATGTTAAGGCTTACAGACAACTAGTGTTACACTATTATACATGCTCCAAAGAAGGAAACAAGGACAAGGACAAGCTCAATTTGATTGGGTGCATTGCATCCAAAATGTGATCTAATGTACAGCGCCACAAGATTGCTTAACCGAAAGTACGTACAGGACAAGGCCGGCAATAAGATTAGAGACATTCGATCTTAAAAATGTGATTTAAAAGAACGTAGATGTACGGTACTCTTTCGTTCATTTTTACTTGATGAGGTAGAGTCCGTACCATCAAAAGGTTTAAAACTATCTACATTGATTATATAAAAATTATATTATTAGATTTTTTATTAATTTTTTTTATAATATTATAACTTTATTAGTACTGTGGAAAATAAAAAACTTCAAGTAAAAAATAACAGAGTGAGTAGTGTAGTGGTAAGTTTAGTACTCACTACTTAACATTCACTCAGAAACGCAGCTAATTCCTCGATATAGGCGTGTGCAGGGTTGAACTCTCCGGATTTGCAAAAAAAAAAAAATTCCCAGACACTCACTGGTAGCGGGCTAAATTTGTTCTCCCAATTTGGTTGAAATTTCTAACTGAAATGACATATCTCGTCAGGTACTTCAAATATGCTAAAAAAACAGCCCAAAATAACATAACTCCAACATAATTTATCGAGTAACGATAACCTTGCCGGTTCCTGCAGGGTTTCATGTAACACTGGGCATGTGCATTCAACAACGAAAGCTAGTACTGAGACAGTAAAATTCACATGGAAGTATTATCAACAAAATAGATGGGTCTTAGACATCAAAGAGGCATAATAAATAAGATGACTGGTGGATAGCTGACACTATGGAACATCGTGGCCGAGTTAAATCCGCACGAAGTAGATCAAGAAGACGATCTAATTGTCATTTTTTTCATGGCAGAGGGTATTGTTGCAGCAAAGTGATTGGTCAAGCTGAGAAACCCTTACATGCTTTTTTTAAAATGGTTTTTTGCATGGTTGGCAGCGGATGCCGGTCATGTGGATGGTATGGAAGGAACAAAATGCATGGGATTTCAGTGGAATTTATAAAAACACAGACCAGTACAAATCAGAAATCCGATTCATACGGTCAGAAATGCACTTCTAAAGGTCCAAGCTTATGAAAACCTTGACATCTGGTTTTCTTACCAACCTATGGCTTTGACAAAACGGAAGCTCAATAATGTGTGGCAATAATCCAGGAGTGCAGTTGTTCATTAAGAAAACCTGCACCAGGCATCATCATAATAGACAAACAAAGACAGACGCCACAAATTTATGGTATTAGGCAATTATCGACAAACAGCACCAGACAAACGGCAGTTTGCAAAATATACGCATGCACTTTTATCACAGTATAGCTCATTCAAAACTGGGGAGGTATAAAGCAAATTGGCACTGTAGCTGATACAAAAACATCCAACTTCACAACCTAAACAGAAAAAGGAGATCCAAGCACCATGTGGGCATGCATAGCAATCAGGAAAGAACAAGGCATCACAATCAAATGCATTGAGAATGCAAGCTCTTAAATTCTAACAGATCAATGCAGTGAGAAACGTGTGAAGTCAATTGAGCAACACACGAAAAACTAAATCATTCACTAGATATGTTGCCTCTTTCACTTTAGCTGCACAATGATACAGCAACAATGTGCAGAAGTGGACAAAATAAACAACAGGAAGAGCGCAAGCAACCGTATAACGCACTAGTAAGATAATTGCAGAGTTAGTATGGTTCACCTGCATCCCAAACCAAAAGTACCATCACAAGATAAATGCAAAAGGCACATGTTATGGAGAACAGCACAGTTAAAACATAAAATAGTCTTGTGTTTGGACTGCCTCCCCAAATTCTCTCTCTGCTAACTTTTGCATTTAGTAAACAAAGTAATGCAGCAATTCAGCAAAATTACGGAACAACAAGAATAGTAATAATGGCAGAAGCGGGCACAAATTCTTACAACACATCAAAACATCTTCCTCTTCTTGTTTTGTGTCTCACCCTTCTGGTTAAATCCTCTGAAGTCATTTGTCGTCTCGGCAGTGTTTTGCTTCTTCAGCCCTTTCCGACCACCATGCCCAAACTTGGAATCTCTTGACTTCCTGTTCTTTCCTTGTTTACCTCGCTTAGCAAGACCACCAGACCTATCACCAGGAGCAACGCCAGGCCTCTTTTTCTTCGATTGCTTGAGTCCTTCTTCACCTTCAAAATTCAAATCTGGTCCGTCATCCTTTCCCTGAGAAAATCCCCCCTGTTGCCTCTGCTTCCTCCACTTCTTGACGGACTCAATCTGCTCTTTCTTCTGCTTGGCCCTCTCCTTGGTCTTCTCTGCCTGCACCTCCTTTGCTCTCTTCTTCGCCTCTCTCGCTTTCTTCCTCTCCTCCGCCTCCTCGATCTTCTTTTTCTCTGATAAGAGCTTCCCTTTGATCTTGTGCATGTGAGCATCAGTCTTGACCATCTCAGCATAGTAATCTGTCGGCCTGAGGAACCGGACCTTCATAGACTGCAATTTCTCAAAGGCCTGCCTCGCACCATCCAAAGCCTGGGTGTAGAATGCAAACTCACGGGCAAGATCATCATTCACATCAACCTTTTCTGCCTGATCATGATCGATGCTAAGCTTGTGCCTCCAGTCCACATTCTCCAGCCAGGCAATGTCCTCAAGCTTCTCGAGGATGCCCTCCCTGTTGTATATAGCTTTCTTCAGAGGCTCGGCTTGAAATTCTTCCCCAGAATCATCCTCTGATTCTGATTCTGACTCTTCCCCATCAGTATCAACATCATCCAGCATGGCTTCATCATGAACCAAGGGTTCTTCACTTTCAGGTTCCACCATTTTCACTGCACCAATGAAAACAAACACTAGTATTAATCAACAGAACCAAACAACACATATCCAGCGAATGCGGCGAGACACAAGTGCTAACCAAATAATCACCAGAGTTTCATAGCACGATCCACATATTGGGGTTCTCAGCTATAACGTTGAACAGATTGGACATCGAATTCAGCAATCTAAACATAAATCAACGCATTGCTAAGATGATTTGACATGAGCGACGCAAGATAGACGCTAAGCCGAGCTGAGAGAGAGCAGCCTCAAT
The DNA here is from genome assembly GCA_036346395.1 of Hsuehochloa calcarea. Taxonomy (NCBI): domain Eukaryota; kingdom Viridiplantae; phylum Streptophyta; class Magnoliopsida; order Poales; family Poaceae; genus Hsuehochloa; species Hsuehochloa calcarea. The sequence goes on from CM070606.1 coordinate 25,329,431, forward strand.
CTCAACAAAACGTGCGCATCACCACCCATCACGAAGGAGTGGGCGAAATAAGTTCGCATCCAGAAGCTATACGGTGAAATTCAAGAAGCGCCAGTAACCGCAATCACCCTTGACCTAACGAACCGCCAATGAATCATAGCTAGACCATCGCATCACGAGAGGAAGATAGAGAGAAAACGAGGAGAATAAACATCAAGAGCGCACAGCGCCGTCCCACAATCCAAGATCGGATCGAGCCAACTCCCCCATCACCACAGGCACGTCAAATCAAGAAGAGCTAGAACAGAGGAACCCATCCGAGAGAGAGCGAGAAGGCAAGGCGGCGGAGGTGTACCAAGGGTCGAAAAGGAAGCGGCGGCGGAGGCGGTAGGCGGCGACGAGGATAGGGTTCGGGGAGACGGCGGCCTCCGTTGAGGTTTAATTAGGGTTCGGCGCCTCTGCTTGCTTGGGAATATGGGCTGGGCCGTGCTCTCCGAATTTGGGATTTTTGTTGACCCTGGAACACCGCAATTCTAAATGTAACCTCCTTACTCTCGAAATTTCATCTCTGACTCCCTCCTCATGTCTACGGTACCCGCACCGCAGCAGCAGCTACTATACACTGTAGCAAAAAATTCAAAAATCTATTTAAGTATATTTTTGAAGGAATTTCTAAATATAAAAAGTGAATTCAAAAAATTATGAAATTTTTTATGGAGCCTCCCGACATAGTGTACTTGTGTAATTTTTTTAAAAAAAATTATCCATTCTGATTTTTTCACAAAAATTCATTCAAATATACTGTTTGTAGGAATTTTCTAATATAAAAAATGAGGTCCAAACATTATGAATTTTTTCCGATTCCTTTCACAATGGACTTGATTGTGTAATTTTTACAGAATTTTATATGCTCTGAAATTGTGTCGAAAATTAAGAGTTTAGGTCTCGAAAATTATGATGAAATGTTTCGAAAATTAAGGTATCATGATTTCACATAACTTGGAATGTGGGAAATTTAGTACCACATGACTACTCTAGGTAAGAGAAACCCCCCGAACATCTCTCGCCTCTCACTGTTGTCCCCCCTTGCCCGTAGTACTCGCTTTTATGGCGTGTCGAATCTCTAAACCCGTCTCCTAATTGATTCGCTCGCACGCCTCCAATGACAAGGGTGTTGTGTGACACTTCGTGGCACCACACCGGTGTTAAACCGAACATATTAAGAACCCTTTCTGCAAACATGTCTGGCCCATTTAAATATATATAAATACATACTTATTGCATATACAAAAGATATGAATTACTTACAACCCCATCCTTCAAATTATAAGTTATTAACCAAGCAAACAATTGGACCAAACATATTAGGAATTGAAAGTTGGGGTAGTCATTTGACACGAGTTGCACTTTGAGATTGGGTTTAAGTCCTTCCATGAACCGCCAGATCTTAGTTCCTTCAGTTGCGACGTCTTCCAATGCATACCTCGACAGTTGTGTGAACCTATTGAGATATTCTGATACACTGAGCTTGCCATGCTACAGCTTGTGGAACTCCCCCTTCTTCATCTCCACCATCCCCAAAGGAATGTGAGTCGTGCGGAAAGCAGCATAAAACTCATGCCAAGTTAATGGCCTGGATGTTCTGGTGAGCTGCATAGTAATTTTCCCACCAGGTTCTTGCAGTTCCTTTAAGTTGGTGAACAACGTAGAGGACTCTCTCTTGGTCATTGCATTGAGCCAAGATCAGCTTCTTCTTTACATCCTTTAGCCAGTCAATAGCTTCCAAAGGATCAACTGAACCGACGAAAGTGGGCGGCCTGGTTCTCATGAACTCTCCAAGTCTAGATGGAGGTGGAATGACTGGGGCAGAAATTGGTGCAGGCTGATTGACCTGATACTGAGCAAGTGCTGTAGAAGCTATGTGGATGATATGATCATTACTAGGGATAACTCTCGGTACATTGATTTTGTGAAGAAGTGTCTCAATGAGTAGTTCCTGATGTCTGATTTGAATCCTCTTCGTTACTTTCTTGGGATTGAGATCACTTCTACTCCTGAGGGCTACTACCTCTCCTAAGAGAAGTACATTCAGGATATTCTTACTCGCGCTTGTCTCACTGATCAGCGTATGGTGGACACTTCTTTGGAGCTTGGTGTTCACCTTTGGCCCACTGATGGGGAACCTCTTGAGGATCCCACTGGCTACCGTCATCTTGTTGGGAGCCTTATCTACTCACTCGACCTGAAATTTCTCACCTAGTTCACATTTTGAGCCAGTTCATTTTTGCTCCCACTCAACTCCACTACAGTTATCTTCTTCGTGTTCTGTGATATCTTCGCAGAACTACCATTCATAGCCTTTTCTTTCCTCACTCCAGCTCTTTGCAGCTTCAGGCGTACTCTGATGCGACCTGAACTAACGATCCTTCTGATCGCCGGTCTCTTCCTGCCTATTATGTTTTCATTAGTTCCTCTCTAATTACTTGGAAGACCAAAAAACAGACTGTCATTTCCCGTTCGAGTGCTGAGGCTGAGTTGCGAGCCATAGCAGCGTTGACAATTGAGATCACTTAGGTTCGGTGTCTACTTGAGGATTTTGGTTTTCAGCTTCTGCACTGTGAGGACCCCGGATTATTAGGCTTGTAATGCTTAGTCACCAATTGACCCTAGCATCACAAACAAAATAACCCGTGTCTTCGAGACATGTATACTTCCAAGAAATGCAGTATACACACCCCTTGACAAAATTCGTGCATCAATTCTATTCATTCACATAGAACCGAAGCACAGCAACAAACCAGAAGTTAAAATAAATTGCAGATAGTTATTACAAAAGAGAGGCCGGCCGGCCAAACTCAGGGTGTGAATTAGGGTTTGACCAAACTTTGACTTAGTTTGACTTGCCTCCAAAATTATCAAATAATGTCTAAAAATTATGAAATAATTCAGAGGTATCACAAGTCATCCCTAGAGCTTAGGAAAATATTTACATGGGTTTGGCACAAGATCTTTGCCAAGCAGGTTTTTGATTGGAGTCAATTGAGGATTTTGATTTTGATTTTTCCACCATCCTTGTACAAGAATCATGGAACTGGTCAAAAATATTCAGGTGTGAGAAAGTTTTAATTTCTCCTCATTTTTATACATTTGAAACACAAATTCAAATTTGGGATGTTACATGCACTGACTCCTCTCTTATTAGACAATAATGGTGCGATCAGTATTGCTCGAGATCGAATGAAGCATAAGCTCACCAGGCATATTGAAGTAGATGCTTTGTTCATAAAATCGCAGATGCAGGACCACATTATTGCTCTTTAGCATGTGCATTCAGAGCTCCCTTTAGCAAATTTCTTCACTAAAACACAGACTAAAGCTCATCACAGCTTACACCTCTACTAAGTCAGTGTTGTTGATCCACCATGAGTTTAAGAGAGTGTTAAATATGACTTGTATATAGTATTTTTTACATATTTACATACACATATAACTTGTATATATAGATTTACATACACATATAACTTGTATATATAGGCATTTAGACCCATTGAAATAGATAAGGGTTCATTCAAACAAATAAAACCTCGATGATAAAAGAAAGATAGATTTACTAGAATTGATGGTAATGTAATCCGATTACTAGATGTTTTACCAAATATTGGATGATTTACCCGGTAAACCTAAAAAATATTCCGCCAACCGGACACACCCATAGTGATCATCTACAATCTACTTTCCATTGTCACGCTGCTGGCAATCATGTCGCCAACACTATATCCAAGTCTTATAAAGATAAGGAAGTCATAACACGTTCATTTCTAATATGTTGGTTCTCAGGGTCTACAATGTAAAATTTGGTACCCGTGCACTTCAACATTATGTCATTTTCAGTATAAACCAAAGGATCTTTCTAAATTAAACGCATGGAGACAATTGATCAGTGTTGTTATCTTAATGCTCACAAATAATAATAACAACAAAATATATACACACATAGCCCATCCAACCCGCAATTTATACCTGCAGTCTGATGATCGAAACATGGTCGTTAGTAGGAGATCCAAGGTGCCACACAGTTGGGTTACACAATGAGGTGTACTAAGCCTGCATTATTACATTACTGGTGTTTTGTTTTCCAGAAGGAAAAAGAACCAAGTTAGTCTTTAAGGTCAAGATCATATTGGTACGTTAGTAGATTATCGATAGAAGTTCCTCAAACCTCAGAGATGGAACAAACAGCTCTTGTGAAGATTACTCAAAATCATCAAACAACCTCTCAGAATGAACAACGGGACAACAAACTCAATCAGATAAAATTCCGAAATTATCACTGAATTACAACAAAGATCCCCTTCATTTGGAAAAGACTAACAACCACCTTTGCTATCAAAGACGGGGAAAGGACGACAAAACGGAGGGCGTGGAACACTAAATAAAAAAAACTGCCGCATCAACTGGATCGTCTCTGCCCAGAATGTGATCGACCAGGACATCTCTTGTGATGTCCAGAACTTCGAACTACCTGTCAATGGAGCATGTGAAGCAAGATGAAAATGAAATTGGGAAAATGCGTACAGAACTACATATCTTTCGGTGAATACAAACCTCCTTTATGGAATTTAATATATCCAGAATCTCTACGAAGGTTGGTCTTAGAGCTGGATCTTTCTGCCAGCATTTCTGTAGTAGACCCGCAAGCATAGGATGAGTATCAGCAGGAATGGTAGGTCTCAGATCCTGCAAGCAGAAAGACGTGATTATGGGATCATGCGTTCCGAGTTCGACAGCATACTAGATCTATAACTCGGCATCTGCTCTTTGTTCTTTTCTTTTTGGTCAAATTAAGATGGCAACAGTATGTATGTTAGATATCATACCTTTTGAACAACAGCAACGGCAGATTGAAGCGGTGTCATGTCTTCATAAGGAAGCTGAGGAAGAAGAAAAAAGGCATGTTAAAAACCAGCCAAACAGCAGTTCTGCGCAACTTGTCGTTGGGGCGGAGCGGCCCCACTGGCCCGGCGAAGACCGCGGGCAGAACCCCGCGACCCACGAGCACAAAAGCCCCCCACTCCGGGGGGCACCAGGCGCCCCTTCGGGGAGGCTCCAGGGAGGACCCGGAGCACCCCTGAAGGGTCTCCGAAAGGCACCGGGTGCCCCCTTTGGGGAGGCTCCGGGTCTGGTGTCCTTCGGGGAGGCTCCGGGGAGGACCCGGAGCACCCCCGAAGGGTCTCCGAGGCACCACGAGGCCGGAAGCAAGGGTCCTCTGGGGCCACCTCGGGGGAGCCAGAGGGGTCTGTGACCGACTCCACCTCGGCAGACCCAGGCGCCCCTTCGGGACGCTCCCAGTGAAGCCTGGAGGCCACCGGAGCACAAGACCAGGAGCTGCGGTTCGCTGGGCCACCTCGGGAGAAGCGAGGGGTGCCCGAGGCCTCCTCGGCCCGGGGGCGTCCTACACCCCGTAAGGTGCCTCAGACGCCGGTGGACCAGGTGCACCAACCAGGTAGACTAAGACCAGGAGGGTCCATCATAGGCAAAAGGCTATGTATAGAGAGGGGGGGGGGGGAAGCCCCTGCAGCCCCTACGCGTATAGGACCTTTTTAGGGGTAGAATAGTAACATCATGTACCCTACTAAGGAGGCTATAAATAGCATCTTCCCCATATAACAAGGCAGATTCAGTTTTTTGGAGCAACTAATACACATACATTTTCATGGCAGCTGGTCCCTTATCTTGAGGACACTCCGGTCACTCCAAGGACACCAGGTGTCCCCTCTTATTGCTTAGCCTTCTTTTGCTACGACAGTTGACACCGTCCGTGGGGACCAGCAGGAAAGTCACGAAGCACTAGCATGGCCCCTCAAAAAGCTATATCCAAGTTTCATGGGCGAGGCATTGCCATGACCTCCACGCAAGACTCGAGGGCTGCGAGCGCAGACCTCCAGAGCGACGGCGGCCACCGCCCCAGCCACGGAGGAAGAGCCGAACAATTCCACGCAGGGGAACATCATTGGGGGAGACACCCGGCATACTGGGGCGTCCACCCCCAGAAACCTCCCGACATGCCCGCAGAACGGAGTGGTAGGCATAACGCAGGAGGCGTATGAAGCCCTCCAGCGGGGGCTGGCGGACTCACCGGGAGATGCTCAACCTCCGGCAGCCAGGGCCTCCCTCGCGGCACCACTCAGGCTCGTGCAAACTGAGGCAGAGGGAGCCGCCCCTCAAGCACCAGCGGCCGTGCTTCCGACTCCAATACTTCAGGGGACCCCTAACTCCCCTTGCTGCCGTCTTCGAGATACCTGTTGGCCCTGTGGCTTTAAATGCCAGAGGTCCGGCCCTTCGAGGGGTGCACGGACCCCTCGGAGTTCCTCCGTTTTTACGAAACAGCCATCGAGGCAGCCGGGGGAGACGACACAACAAAAGCAAAGAGCATCACCCTGGAACTCAACGGCGTTGCACTAATGTGGTTCTTCACCATCCCGCCCAGCTCCATATACGAGTGGGAGCAGCTGCAAGACCTAGTGCACACCAACTTCCAAGGAAACTACAGGGAGCCAAAGGATGCGGGGCACCTGTTTGCAATAAAGCAGGCCCCGGGCGAGTCCCTCCGAAGCTTCTTCAAAAAATTCACGGAGGTAAAGTGCCAAGTAAAGGGGGTCAACGAAACAATCATTATAAACGCCGCAACTTGCGGACTCGAGAAGGGCCCCTATTAGAAAAGCTGGCACGCAAGCCCGTCCTCTCAGTGGCGTAGCTCTTTGGCAAGATGGAGTACACCCGGGGGGAGGAAGATAGCACTCGACGAGCGGGGGCCCCGAAGCCCGCTACCCCAGCTCCGACACCAAGCGAGCCACCCGAAAAGGAGGGACAAATGACCACCTCGGTGGTGGCACCAGCCAAACCGCGGGCCAATGATTACAGCCAGAAAGGGCGAAACGTCTACCATGTGGATGGAGGACAAGCCCCTATAGGGGCAAAACGAGGTCGCGGCCGCGGGCGGAATGGCGGAAGACAAGCAGACACCCGAGGCGATGTTGAAGGCACCTCGCTCTTTTGTGACCTACACGGTGAAGGGCCTCACACGACCCAGGAATGTCGCACCATCGCGGCCAAGCACGATTACATGAACCGCGGCCGGCAACCAAACGAGCGCAAAGAAAGGAGGGGACCGGGCAATAAGTAGCTCGCCCCGCCACCAAGGCCCCGCATAGAGCGAACCCACCCAGAGCACCGTCAGAGGATCATAAACATGATAACCTGAGGCTCGTCATCCGGCATGTCATCAAAAAGACAACAGGCGCGCTTACGCCCGGCAAATCCACCATGTCGTGACGTATCCCACCTCCAGCCCACCCCGCTACGCCGAAATACCAATCACAATCGGCCCCGAGGATGCTCGAGGTATCTATTTTCCACACCAAGATCCCGTCGTCATTTCCACCAACATCGCGGACTTCGAGGTCAGACGCGTCCTCGTGGACGGAGGAAGCTCCGCGGACCCGCTGTTCGCAGATGCCTTCGACAAGATGATGATCCCTCGGGATCTATCAGCCCCAGGCATCCCCTTGGTGGGCTTCAGGGCTAGACCTATGACGGCCCTAGGTCAGATCAACCTAGCCGTCACATTCAGCGACGACTTCGCCTCCCAGACCGAAATCGTCACATTTGACGTCGTCCAGATGCCTACCTATACAACACCATCCTCGATCGAGCCACGCTGAACTCCTTCGGCGCCATAGCCCACCATAATTACATGTGCATGAAGATCTCTGCACCAGAGGGCATAGTCACGGTGCAGGGAGATCAAGACCTATGCACAAGGGGCTGCCCCCGAAGCACAACGCACCACTCGCCTCGTGCTCCTCGTCGACGGGGCAGATTGGCGGACACCATCCTCAAGTATCTCGCAGGAGATGAGCCTGAAGACACGGTCGAAGCAAATTGCCTAAAGCAGCGAACCAAAAACTACCACATCATCAACGGCCTGCTGTACAAGGGGGGCGTTTGCGCCCCCCTCCTGCGCTGTGTTTCCCGGAAGGAGGGTCAATCCCTCCTAAGGGAAATTCACAAGGGCCTCTGCGGCGCACATGAAGCGCCTCAGGGCCTCGTCGCGAAGACCTTCCGCCAAGGTTTCTACTAGCCAATCGTGCTCCGGGACGAGCAGGACTGAGTCCAACGCTGCCAGTGGGCCAGCCACCACTCAAATGGGCCTGCGGTCCCGTTTCAGCCCCTGGCCCCGGTATGGCCCTTCACGCGCTGGGGGCTCGACATCATCGGCCCATTCCCCGTAGCCAAGGGCAACCTCCGCTTCGCCTTCGTCGCCATCAAGTATTTCTCCAGGTGGGTAGAGGCCGAACCAGTCACCAAAATCACGGCCGCGTCGGCACAACGCTTCGCTTGGAAGAACATCATCTGTCACTATGGGGTGCCCCGCGACTGTTACTCGCTGGAGTCTTGTTGTTGGTGATAGCAAGATCCTTACTCTCATGGAGAGGATGACACTTGGAGATGGGGCAATTTTTTGTTACTATTTCTCACGCAATGCCATGCCAACCTGAGGGGTTGGGGATACATATTTATAGGCTGCCAACCAGCCAAGCATATGCTAATATGCTAGTCTAAGATGATGTCCTATGACAGTCAAGATGCTGTCCTAAGATGCTTGTCCTATGACAGTCAAGATGTTGTCCTATAAGATCAAGATGTCGTCCTAAGATGCTTGTCCTATGATACCAAGATGTTGCCCTATGATGGTCAAGATGCTTGTCCTAAGATGCTGTCCTATGACAGTCAAGATGCTGTCCTTAAAGCTGCTGCTCAAGATCCATGTGCCCACCCCACAAAGACCACAGTACATGGACTTATTCATCAGCGACATCGTCACCGACAACGGCACCCAGTTTCATTATGCTTCATTCCGAGCATTCTATCAGAACATAGGCACTTCAATATGCTTCGCATCCGTCGGACACCCCGAGTCGAACAGGACGGTCGAGCGAACCAATGGCAAACTACTGACAAGACTAACGAAGTGCCTGGTGGGCTTGCCAAAGGGGTTCTGGCCCGATGAGCTCCAGAAGGCATTGTGGGCACTCCGCACATCACCAACAGGAGCCACGGGGTTCTCTCCGTTCAAGCTCCTGTTCAGAGACGAAGCAATGACCCCGAGTGAGTTCGCGGCAAAATCCCTCCGAGCAACAGAGAACGGGGACCCCACAGACCGCAGCACGTCTCTAGACCTCCTGGAAGAGCACCGCGTGCAGGCTATATCAACCATGGCGAAGTACGCACAAGGGGTCGCGAAGGTGTACACCAGGAAGGTCAAAACCCGCGCCCTAGCACCAGGCGATATGGTGCTCAAGCGAGCAGCAAGCCCCACGGCTATAGGAAAGCTAGAGTCCAAATGGGAAGGACCCTACATCATCACCCAAAACACAAGAGCGGGCTCCTACTACATCGCAACGCACGAAGGGCAGCAGCTAGACCACACATGGAACGCTAAGAGCCTCGAAAAATTATATCGTAGGCTAATGTAAAAACTGGCCGCACCGGAGGACCGCCACCCGCCGGCTTTAAAACGGCAGGAGCACGTACTTATGTAATAACATTTTGGCACGGCGCTGGCTTCGCTCCCCCTCACAAAAAAAGGAGCCCTATCTAAAAAAGTATGGGGGGCGGCGCCAGCTTCGCCCCCCCCCTCTCAAAAAAATAGAAGTTATGGCTCCCGCGGAGCCCTATCTAAAAAAAGTATGGAGGAGACGCCGACTTTGCCTCCCCCTTGCAAAAAAAAAAGTTAGGGCTCTCCCGGAGCCCTACCTAAAAAAGTATGAGGGGCAACGCCGGCTTCGCCTCCCCCTCGCAAAAAAATAAAAGTTAGGGCTCTAAAAAAGTATGGGGGACAGCGCTAGCTTCACCCCCCCCCCTCGCAAAAATAATAGGGCTTCCCCGGAGCCCTATCTAAAAAAGTATAGGGGACGGCGCCGGCTTCGCCTCCCCCTCGCAAAAAATATAAGTTAGTGCTCCCCCAGAGCCCTATCCGAAAAAGTATGGGGGACGGCGCCGGCTTCGCCTTCCCCAAGCAAAAAAAAAAGTGTTATGTCTCCCCTGAAGCACTATCTAAAAAGGTATGGGAGACAGCGCAGGCTTCGCCTCCCCTCACAAACAGAACGGTTTGTTGTCACAGGCTTTATTTATAACAAATCTGAGGTACACCAGACACGTACATAGCCACAACCAGAAGAAACAGCGCGATCACCAAAGAAAAGCACGCAATTAAGACAATAAAATATCACCAATCGCTCACACAAGTTACAACTTCGTACATATGCACCACACATTGTCTCCCCGCAGCGCTACAGCACAGTCCCACACCTCCGTCTGCGCCACCCACTCAAGAAGCTCCTCATCGGACGCCCTAGTAGCCACAAAGTGCTGGTACTCCCTCTTCGCGTCACATAGGGATCAGGAGTCCCCGATACAGGCCTCCGCTGGCGAGGTGGCCCGGCCCTCCTAGAAAGCCCATATCTCATCACACGCCCTCGCCGCCTTGCGCTCACGAAAAAGCCGAAAATGCTCCATAGACCCCTCCGGGTTCGCCAGCTTCCACCGTTGCCACTTCACCCCGTGCTACACCCCCTGGTAACACAGTTGCAGGGGCCAGATGGAAGGATGTTCCGCTCATCCTTCGTACCGCGCGGAGGCACAGTGACTTTTATCACTCACGCCCGGGAGAGCGAGGCCCCCACCAAGCAGTGCGTTGGAACAAAGGAGGCCTGGCCTAACCAAACCAACAAGCAAGAGAATGAACACAACGCGAGCGCAGACTTCAATGCAAATATAATTTGCAACTATCATTTCATTCAAAATAGGAGGTCATTACAAAAAACAACCACCCCTCCCACCAAACTCCGCCCCGGCACAAGAGCGAAGCAGAAAACATAAAAAAAAACCTACGCAAAATCTACATCTGGATTGCTGGAGAAGGGCAGAGGGTCACACCTTGTCTCCAGTGATGGCCCCAGCTTGGCAGCTTCGCCGACCGCTGTAGCCTTGCCCTTCGCCTTTTGCGCCAGCACAGAGCGAAGAGACTCCATCACAGCATCGTGGCCACGCGGCGCCCAGAAGTCACGGGCGAAAGTGTTGCCCGCCTTCCATGCCTGCTGATGATCGGAGGTAATCTCCGCCATGGGCACCGAGTGGGCACCGAGGGCATCAACATGCCTACACGGCCCTTTGCAACGACACGAAAGCCATCGTCCAACGGTCTTCGTATAATGGTCACCATAGGCATGCGCAGCGCAGACAAGCAGATCTCTGCGGAGCGCCGAAACCGATCCAACGTAACATCCACTTGCTCAGGCGTGTGCAGCAGCACCACTCCGAGCTTGGTCACGGCGCCCTCCAGCGACTCCATGGCCTCCCACGTGGCGCACGACACTGTCTCCGCGAGCGCCCCAAAGCGTCTGCACCTCTTCTCGGAGGTCGCAGCGCTCCCCCTCCAGCTCGGCTATCCGCACCTCCAGCTCCTTCACTCTATTGGCGAGGGCCAAGCGCTCGGAGCAAAACAACTCGTTCCGCGTGTGCTCCAAGTCGACCCGCTCCTGGATCTCCGTGTAGCCGCGGCGGATGTCCCCTTCGAGCGCGCGAGACAGCATCAAGGTCTGCACAGAGCATACCTTGGTAAAAAAACAGGCGAAGAAAGAAAATAAGAATGTCCGAACTTACCCTTGCGGCATTTGCTTCGATCAGCCTAAACATCCGCTGCATGGGCATGGTCTCGAAAAGCTGCTCCACGCAGGGCGGGGTAGCGAAGCGAGCCACCTCGCAAACAATCGCCGCCCCGGCGCTAACCTTAAAGTCATTGGTACACAGCGAACTGAGGTCCGCGGTACCTGCGACACCAAATGTGCTAGCAGCCAAGCCCACCTCCCCGGATGCCCCGACACCGGAGCCACCCCCAACCCTACCGGCACCGAAGTCACCCTCTGACCCTCCGACACCGGAACCGCCGTCATCAGCCTCCTCGTCGCTCACGACTACGAAACACGTCAAGTCAACACGGTGGCAATAGCAAAAGTGAGCGCGGGAGGAACTCACCGGTCGCGCCCCGGCCAGCAACGGGTACCTCCACCAAGGTATCCTCAGACCCTCAGCCGTAGACGTGCGCAGGAGTCCCAGCCGAAGACTCTTCGAGGGCCAGGCTCGTCACGCCACACGAAACAAGCCGACCACCCTCTCTGCCGCTTCCACGCTCTCCGCGGCACCCACCAAAGAAACCAGGCGCACTTCCGAAGAAGAGCCCATCAAGCTCACACGCTCAACCCACCTGCGGGAACCCACGCCATCTTCGACGGACATCCCGCCGTGTCCACCCTCGCGCAGCGGGAGCTGGCCGCGTCCACAGCATCAACACATCGCAAGGGCACCGCGCCAATCGGCCCGTGGGCATTGAACTCTTCTAGCACATGTTCTTCTTCTTCCTCCCCTTGACAGGGTCGGGCCGCTCTGCCAGCGAATGGCCGAGTTAAGTACGCCCGGTTCAGACGAGGCTCGCGCACCACCAGCCCCCGCTTCGCATACTCCTCCCCAGTATAGGGACCTAGAAGCTGCTCTGCAACCCGCGCGGCCTCGTCGATAGGCAGCACTGTATGAGCGCCATTGTAAATAAAATAAAATAAATGAAAAGGCAATAATCCTTACCTCCCTTGCCGCCCGATAAATCGGAGGAGGCCACCCCTCACCACCGCAAGCTTCACGTTCCACCCGCGCGTGAGGGGCCATATCCGAAGTACGCAGAACTCCTCCACAAGATCCCTTGTGGAGAGCCTCCGTGTCGCGGTCAGCAGCAGCTGGAGAAGCACCTCCTCCCTCGACGTCAAGTCAATCTCTAGGGAGAGGGTCTGTTGGATAGGCCCTTTGGTCGAGCGCAAGCCGTCGCCCGCTGGGGACTTGTGGTAAAACTACCACCGAGTCTAGTTGGTCTCCCACCTCTTCCTGGACGCAGGAGCCGGCAAATACCAAAGACAGCGCGCCTTGGGCTGAAAGTTGACGCTCCGAAGTTAAGCGTCTTGCCGGTATCCTTCTTCGGTTGACACCGCCCGTCATAAAGGTACACAAAGAGCCAACCCTCCCCGCTCGCCCCTATGGACCGCATCACCACGCCAAGCTTGACGATGGAGTTGGTTGTCAGTTGCGCGAGCTCCACCCGGTACAGCTGGAGCACACTGGACACCAGCTCCACACAGGGAAAGCGAAGGCCGGCGTCGAAGAAGGCAATGAAGACAATAGCCTCGTTCTCCCAGGGACTCCAGCACTGTCTCCGCACCAGGGGCTCGCACATCTGTCAGGTCCGACAATTTCCCCTCATCCTTTAGCGTGCATAGGATATGCGGCGTTACCAACGAGCGACCAAGCTCGTCGGTGTAAACAACCGCCCCGCCACCATCCCTGGGACACTTCATGACGCCACACAGAAGGCAAAGGCACCGGAGCTAGACCCCTCGGAGAAGCAACACAAACAACAATGCCTAGGAGGTTAGAAAGAAAGTGGCATAAGGGGGGATAGCCCCCTATTTATACCAGCACCAGGCCCACAAAACGACAAGGCATGGAAGCCAAAGAGCCACGCGCCAAGCTTCGATCGACACGTATGCTCTAAACGGAGCAACAGTTACACGAAATTATATCGCACAAGGCCCAACGAATAGCTTCAGAGCACAGTACCCAACGACAGCACGCATCACCCGAAGAGGCGCCATCAAGACTATCAGCCGACTAAATACGGTCAAAGCAACAAGGCTCCGAACACATGGTGTTTCGACTACAAGCAAAGCAGTTCAAGAGCAGCGCATCAAAACATCCCCGAAGGGGACGCGCGCCGGAGGAAACAACACAAACACGATTCGCTAGGCCAAAGGGGACGGTGTGCCTGGACCCTGCGGGAGAGTGGCGTGGTTTCAGCCATAACGAAGTAGGATCTCGACCGCGAGGGGCTTGTTGTAGGGGCGGCCCCAACGACCGGCGAAGACCACGGAGCAGACTCCGCGACCCGCGAGCACAAAGGCCCCCTACTCCCGGGGGGCACTAGGCGCCCCTTCGAGGAGGCTCCGGGGAGGACCGGAGCACCCTCGAAGGGTCTCTAGAGGGCACTAGGGGGCCCCCTCGGGGAGGCTCCAGGGAGGACTTGGAGCTTCCCGAAGGGTCTTCAAGGTACCGCGAGGCCGGAAGCAACGAGTCCTCCGGGGCCACCTCAAGGGAGCCGAAGGGCTCCGCAGCCAACTCCACCTCGACAGTCCTAAGCGCCCCTTCGGGACACTCCAGGTGAAGCCCGAAGGCCACTGGAGGGCCACCGGAGCACCACAAGACCAGGAGTTATGGTTTGTTTGGGCCACCTCGGGAGAAGCGAGGGATGCCTGGGGCCTCCTTGGCCTGGGGGCGTCCTACACCCCGTAAGGTGCCTTGGGCACCGGTAGACCAGGTGCACCAACCAGGTGGACCAATCCCAGGAGGCGTATAGGACCTTTTTAGGGGTAGGATAGTAACATCATGTACCATGTTAAGCAGGCTATAAATAGCCACCTTCCCCTATGGAACAAGACAGATCCAGTTTTTTGAAGCAACTAATACACATACATTTTCCTGGCAGCTGGTCCCTTATCTTGAGGACTCTCCGGTCACTCCAAGGACACCAGGAGTCCTCTCCTCTTACTGTCTAGCTTTCTTTTGCTACGACACAACTGTTATGTGTAGTCAGTGTAAACAAAATGTTGACATGAGAAAAGAACCTTTCCGGTCAGCAGCTCCCAAAGAACTATTCCGAAACTGAAAACATCCGCCCTGTGATCATACGGCAAATGCTCAATGACCTGCAAGAATTTCTAGTAAGAAGATAATTCAACAATAAAAGGTAATCTTCCTCTTAATGACACAATGCTCAACTGCATAGAGAAGATGCGGCGTCTGTGTAATACCTACAAGGAGCTCATACACCCCACCAAGACAAGGAAGGTGCTTCTAGTCTTTGCATTAACCCCAATATGCCAAGAAACTATTTAGTGCGATTTACTCAAGTCAACCTGAAGATACTAAAGTAATGACAATATGTCAAAACTAACCTCAGTTTCACAGCGTTTCAAAAAAAGCTTCAGTTTGACAGGTAAACATTAGGCTACTCTGGCTCAGATCCAGCACCCAGGGGTTCAAAATTCAAATACCACAAAAAGGCTCTTAAGATTTTTCAGAGTACTTACTGATATTATGAGGATTGGATTACGCATTTATGCAATCTTTTAATTGATCTGAGATAGGAACGAAAATACTCACAGCAGACCAAGTAAACAAATTATATGCAGACAGCTAGAATAGGAGGAGCAGCCTTCTAATGTAGATCAAGTAACGAAAAGAGAAGGAATTTTGTTGCATTAGCATAGGTTATGGTTAGCTGCTAGGAGAAAAATATACTATAAAATTCTTGAAAAAGGACACAGGGTCGAATAGCCCCCAATGATTTTGCTGCTTGGAGCCAAACTACCACACACTTCTCAGTGGTGTAAGCAAGCAGATTGCTTAAGGAAGTCTGCAGTCCACACATCTAGCATGTAAACCCATTGATATGCAACAAACTATATCTAAGCAATGAAACAACAATTCAAGGAAGATTCTTTAAAGAAAATGGTAAAGTTGACCTCAGGAGCCATCCATCTGTACGTTCCTGTTTCTGCAGTCATAACTCCTGACTGGTCCTTAACCCTTGCTACCCCGAAGTCTGCAACCTTGACAACCTACAAGGTTATGAGCTGTGTGTGTAACAAAATGCAAGTCCAGCAAACTATAACAAATGATTGAAGAGGGTCGAATACTCCTAATTAACTTATATTTTACTTATTTAGGACATATATACATGATTAGGGCAATGAACACAGCCAGTTCAACCTGGTCACGACTCATGCCCAATAAGGTATGCCAGTGTCAAGTACTTATGTTACACATTACAGATTCAAGGATCCACCGGCTAGGTTCATCGGGGTATGCAGCTTGGCTCAATCTTTGCTTATAGGTATCAGTTTAAGTCCAAGAAGTGCATCTGTGTGTTAGCAATAGAATGACTCAGCTGTGGGATTAGTCAACAGCCAGGGGGGCCAGAAAATAAGATACTTGGGGCAGATGGCTTCTCACAATCATTTCTTATAGGTCTCAACTTAAGCCCAGAATGTAGATCTGTGTATCACTGTATCACCAACATGGTAATGGCAGCCACTGAGCTTGAGCATCTTTGGTTTTATTAGAAATATCTTCACAAGATCAGGATATCAGTACAAAATAAATATTGTTGAGTGTTGACAAACCTAAGATTCAACTATACCGAGAAGTGAGAACTATTGTAGAGTTCTCCTTTATTGACATTGATGCCGCATGACAGGTTAATAATATATTATAAGCAGTCAAGTACCTGATCATCCATAAGAAGATTTGCAGTCTTCAA
The DNA here is from genome assembly GCA_036346395.1 of Hsuehochloa calcarea. NCBI lineage: Eukaryota > Viridiplantae > Streptophyta > Magnoliopsida > Poales > Poaceae > Hsuehochloa > Hsuehochloa calcarea. The sequence continues at coordinate 25,345,890 of CM070606.1, forward strand.
GTCTCTGTGGATAATGTTAATTTGATGCAAGTAGTTCATTCCCTTGGACACGTCAGATGCTATTCTTAGCACATCTGGGAGCTGAAAAGTGCCTCTATAATTGTAAAGAAAGTCAAAGATACTCCCTCCGCGCATGAACTCTGAGAATGAAAAAGAAGAGAACTAAATAGCTAAGATGAATAATGCTCCAAACTAAAAAATATAAGAGAATTAAAAAAAGGAACAGTTTACACATTAAGGCCAATTCTGCACAAATATTATTACACATTAGACCTGTATACCTGTAACAATACACAAAATAGGTGGTCTAGTGCATGCACCAATAAATTGCACAACATTCTTGTGACGAACCTTTCTGCGAAAATAGGATTAAGTAAAGAAATAGATCAAGGAGAAAGACAGCATGCCCAATCAATTTGAAAAATTTAAAAAAAGATCGAGAATATTGATTCTTGATATTGATGCTCCTAATACATTTTCGATGCATTATTCTCTAGCTGTTAGTCTGAGAATACCGTATCAAATAAAAACAACACTTTTTCCAGTAATTATCCTCCAAATCTGCTATGTTTGACTTAAGAAGTCCAGATAATATTGTCCCTGGTTAGTGAACCCAAATTCCGCACAAACTACGAAAATAGCTGCTTTTTCTTAAGAATAACATCATGCTACTACTTCTACACACGGGTTATTGTCATGAGTCCAATTTTTATCTGAGCGATCCTTTCAATAAAAAGGAATACAATCCTAAAATAATGTATTTCATCACAAAAGGTTATTAGCGATTGAAATGTGCTACCAAGAGAAAATATTTGGAATAGGTAATAAAGCTCATCACTCACTTCATTATATATACTTCCTGTGCAAACTCACGCAGCATATCAACACTAACCCGCTCAGGCTTGAGTACTTTGATTGCTACATCTTGACTACAGTATGTCCCATGGAATCTGATGGTTAACACACCAAAATAAGTTAGTTATATACAAAGTAGAATTGCTACTTTAGTTCATAGAACATACAGGTCACCGAATGATCCAGATACTAATTTTCGTTCAAATTTGAGAAGCCTTGGATCGACCTCCCAAACATCAGTTGCATCAGCTGGTATCTGGAAAAAATCATTTGGAGAAGCATCATCCAATAGCTGGTGACCCATCTTAACAGGATTGGACTGAACCAATGGCCATGCTCTGTACTGCATTAGTATTTAAAAGAATTTAGAAGGTGAACACATGTACAGAAAAATACTTCATATTCTAAACTGCGCATAACAGCACCAGGAGTGATTGTATTGTGCCTTTTCAAGTTGTTCCTCACGCTTTGTTAAACGAAGTTACATGTTTATTCATTTTCTATGCTTGCTAAAATTATTAAGTCAAATAATTAACAAGCAATAACAAAATTCAATGACCTACTAACTTACATAGACAATAGAACATTAAGTAGGTACACAAACTCTTAACCCTTAACTAATTATTGGTTACAAACTTACAATAGACTAATAATAAATTTGTAGTACAGAAGAATAACAAATATACTAGACTTAATCAATACCAATAGTCGGAAGTCAAAACAACTCAAATCACATTCCAGCAAGAGCATTGTTTCATCTTATTACCTTTATTTTTTCAACTCCTCTCCTCAATGCATTTCGCAGAACATCAACCTGTACATTTCAAGAAAAGAGCATGAAAAAAACCTAACAAGTTTAAAAAGGTAAGTACAAATATATAGTTGTTAAAATTATAAGTGCCCACTATAGTTACAATCCTAGCTACAGTTATGAAAAGTTTTTTACATGTCACAACCATGACAAATTAAAGAAACTTGATTTGTTATAGTGTACTAGAGGGCCCAAAGTATTACATGTAACTCATTAGGCCAACTTTATTTTCTCTTCCTTCGTGCCTTTACGCATGCTGTCACACATAAACTACGACATAGATACTTGGTGGTGGCATATTTCAAAAGAATAACAAGAGCATTAGAACAATGCAAGGAAGGATAAATTTAGGTTAGCTTGAACTGTCACGGCTCAAATAGTACTGAAGTCAAATTTACATCTCTTTTTTGTGTTCAAGTTGCATTACTATCACATTCGTACAACGTTGTTAAAGCTGAAAGATAGTCAAATTTTGGTGCAATTCGAAAAATGCCAAAAAGGGATTTGTATACTAACTACAATTTATAATGCAACAATTACAGTGTTTTTCAAAACATTTAGATTGAGGTATTGTTAATAAACTACGAATTATTTCAAAAGGAAAAGCTATAAATATATGAGGCATATTACTAATATAAACTAATGATTGTTGATGTAGATTATGTTAAAAAAATCATAATCAAAATAAATCAGTAAATATTAATTAACTTCTGAGACATATAGGTTTTTTCCAAAATAAATCCCAAGATTTGTGAACTTTCTAGAACATTTTAGGAAATTTCAAACTTTGGAATGTTGATAATGTCTAGAAATATTTTTACAACAAATAAGGATTCTTAATATTTAGAAATTATTTGAATTTTACAATATATAACAAAAGATCCAACAATTTTCCAACACTAGAATTTCTAATGTCTATGAAACTTCTGGAGATGTTTTTTTTCATAGTTTCAATTTTATCAAATTTGATATGCTCAAGACTTTTGGATTCTTTACGAATTTTCCAAATCTTTTTTTTAGAAATTTATAGTATTTCTAGAGTTGGTAAATTAATAAGCAATAACACAGTATCTGAATTTGAATTCAATTGTGCCCTGGAATACGAAACCCAAAGCTCCCATTCATTAGATAAAGGAAATGATCCATTTTTCAACCTTCAATTATGGCCTAAGTCCGAATTTCAACCCGTAACTCCAAAACCATCTAAAAAACAACCCACAACTATCCAAACAGGTCATGTGCCCCCCTTGACACATTCCAGGGCTGTTTAGTCCAAAGGTGGTTTCCTGGTTGGGAAGGAGTTGCTGACATGGCACATTAGTCACCAAATACTACTTAAAAATAATTGGGCCCACATGTTAACCTCTAGATCCACCTTCCTCCTCTCTCCGCCGAATAGAGCAATCGCAAGCCCTGTCAGCCGTCAGACCTTGCCGTTGTCAATCGTTGCCAGTCGTCGCCAGGCCGTGCAACCACAACATCAGAGTTCAGTCCGTCTCCATCATCACACATCCAAGCTCAACATGGAAGGGAAGAGGTCAAGGGGGCGGGATCATCCCGGTGGAGCTGCTGTCGTGCGGGCATCACTGACGGATTGGAAGTTGAGGACGATTTGTGCAATTCTCGCCACCTCGTGGTCAATTCGCCACCAACAACTCTTGCCGCCATGTGCCGCATCTGGACTACTAGCCCTCGCCATGATGTTGTAGATGTTAAGCCCAAGCTGTGCTCACAGGGTAATGGTGGTGATCGGGAGTTGGTGAGCTATGCTAGAGGCAAGCAGTGGCGGTGGTGGCAACGGTTCGGTGATGGCAGCGGTGGTTTTATGAAGGTCAGGAGAAGGTGAACATGTCAAAATGTGGGATATAACGAGGGGATTTTCTTATGAGAAGTAATTGGACCTAGGTTTACTGGTGGTGGTGAATGGTGTCGGGGAAAGTGACCGGAGGCGGAGGAGGAAAACGGCCCATTCGGTGAACTGTGAGAACAGAAATCAAATTAACTTGGTGGGTAGGTTGAGAAATGGGTGGAACACAATGTGATATGAAAAGAATTGTGAAATCTTCACCGGTGTGACGAGAACACGACGGCGGGCCTTCTACCGTGTTGAACTGTGCGCAACCTACCCACCAAGTTCGGCACAGTAGAAGGCAGCAGACACCAAGCCCCTCGAAACAGAGAGGGGCGGAACCCTAGCCCTACGTAGCCATGGAAAAATTGGCAATAAAAGACCAAGCAAGAAAGAATCCTCATAAGTATAGTGAATCACTATGTCTTATTTGCTTCCTAAGTTCCTATTAAGCTTTGTATGTTTCAAAATATAACAGTCTTCTTTCGTAGTTCTTTGGTCGGGTGCTTATGGTTTTAGCAAACATATAGTTAGTCTTTGTTGTTCGACATTGGGGTGTGAGCGAAATTGGAGTACCTTTAAGTTTGTAAGTTACTATGACATCGTCAAGGAGTCTTTCCACTTTTCAGTTGGCTACAACATGCTTTATTTATTTATTTTGTTGTTTTTTTTTCAGATCCATACCAAGAAGAGGAATCAGTTGGAGCACCAAAGATTGAATAAGTTAGCGTACATTCAACACAACCAGAAGATGGCTAGTTACCATAAACGCGGTTCGTCTGAGTCGCGGTACAAGAGTCGGGTTCGTAGTTCGTCACTTTTTCTTCCAATTTCCGCTGGGAACACGAACCCCGTACCCTAAACCAATTCGGGTTCAACGAATCCGGTTCGTGATTCGTAGGGTTTTATAGCGAATCCGGTAAGCTGCGTGAGGTCTAAAGGGAGGAGAAGTAACCCATTGATCCTAGAAGAGTTTCAATGGGAGAATGAGTTGGTTAACAAGAACACCAAAAAGGTTCATCAAGGGCAAGGGGATGATCTAACTTGGACTCAAGTTGATGAAGCTGCCGGTGCAATAGCTGGTTCAACATACAATCTTCAAAGTTCAAGTTCCAATCAGCCTAAGAGAGCTCATGGCGACGTTGGTGATGGGGGCAATGGAGTGATAGCATAGTCTCAGAGGCGGCATACAAGGGTGGTTGATAAAGTACCGAAGGGCAACAATGAAGAGGATGAAGAAGAAGAATGTTAAGAACATGAGCAGTCTGCCACAGATGATGACGAAGATGATGACAAGAGTCCATCTAGTCCTCATAACATCCTCATGACACGAATCAAGGATCAAATGATGATGGTGAAAATGATCGGTTTTAATTGGATGATGAGCCCGACTGGGATGACTGATTTGAGGTTTGTGGAATGGGGATATTTCGGTCTTTTGGAGTTTAGAGTTTAGGCTATGGGTTGTTGCCTGTTGGTGACTTGTCATGGACCAAGCGCTTGCTGTTATGTTATTTCATTATCATTGTCCTTGAGAACTTATAGTTTAATTATGCTTAATTGCTGCCTTATATATCTGTTGTGCACTGCTGTTAATTTACTTGCTGTCCAATTGTCCATTTGCTGTTAGTTTACAAGGTATATATCATGAATCATGATCTGTAAAGGAATCTATCGATCTATACAATTACAAATTTATCGTCTTTTGCCTATTTGGTACGCTAATTATTTTGTTCCTCAATTTCCAGGTACTTGTTTCTCTATTTCAAAGAAAGATATTCAACAAGGAATAGATGTTGGGCTGACAAAAAGTAAGTCCTCTTGCTTCTATTATTGTCCTCTTTATTCCAATGTATAAATGTGATGTTCAATTGATGATGTACTAGGTATATGTCCAATATAGTCTAGTTACTCTAGTACATTGCTATGCCCAGTCCAGCCATGCCATGTATGCTGCCCAGCCACAACTAGTCGCCCAAGTCAACAAGTCAGTCCTATGGCAACTCGACTTGACTTTAAGACTTAATAACCAAGCTTAAATCTAAATGGTCATTTTATCTACCCAAATTCAGCAACCAGGTAGTTAACCATTGCTGTATCAGTTTAAATGCCCTAATGTTCAATAACTGTGCAATAAATTTGTTAAAAGTGCTGTATATTCTCCCTCTCTTATCCCATGTGGCCCATGTAGCCTATGAGGCTCATGTACTCTTCTCTATATATACCCTCCCATTAATGAATAAGTAGCATAGTTGTGAATAGCAAAATCACTCTCCCTCTTTCTAACATGGTATCAGAGCTATTCAACCCTAACCCTAACCCCTAATTCCACCACCACCGTCGTCCTTTCTAATGAGGCTTTTTCACTGGGGCCGGCGGCCCTGAGCCGCTCGCAGCCCTTCTCGGCTCAAGCAGTCCCTCAGGCTTGCTCCTCACGTAGTCCCTTAGGCCGACATCACTCTTGCCCGACAGCGTCCGAACCTCGCCCATCCGAAGCTCTCTGTCGCCTCGTCTTCACCTCACCAGATCTGGCGGGATCCGGAGCTCTCCGTCACCTCGCCTCCACCTCACCAGATCCGACGGGATCCAAAGCTCCTCCGTCGCCACCATCGGGAGCTCTCCGTCGCCTCGCCTTCACCCACCAGATCTGGCGGGATCCGGAGCTCTCCTGACGACGCACGACTCTGCTTCCGCCGCCTCCTCACCGATCCATCCTGGATCTAGCGCACATCAACTCCTCCTGGATCCAGCGCACCATCGACCTCCTTAGTACTCCGATGACCTCACACCATCGACCTCCTTAGTACCTCCTTCTCAATCCAGAGATCCTGGAGGCCGCCGCCGTTGGATCTCCCCTGCTTCAACGACCTCCTTCGCCTGAAGCTGCTCCAGGGACAACCTCTCCGCTTTAAGCTCTTGGTACTGCTCCTCTGCTTGATGGTATTGCTCCTGTGATTGGTATTGCTACTGCTCCTCTGTATGGTAACTATTGTTGATTGCTACTGCCTCCTGTGATTGGTATCTTTGCTTGCCTCCTGAACTGCAATGTGGTTGGTATTGTTGATACTCTGTTGTTGATTGTTTGCTGTCGTATGGTTGTGGCCCATCAAGATGGTAAAATCTGACTTAATGTTTGGGGCAGTTCATCTCTCATGTTCACGGACATCAAGCTCGATGGGTTGAACTATCGAGCATGGGTTTTCTCAGTCAAGACTACTCTTAGGGGTTATGGTTTGGCCTCTCATTTGACTGACAATCCTCCTGATCCGAAGAAGGTTGATGTTGAGGCAGTAAAGGCTTGGCAGAAAGAGGATAATCGTATCATGACTGGCCTTATTCTGAGTGTTGATGTTTCTCTGAGAATCTTGAGTATCATACTTCAGCCAAGCAGATGTGGACATACTTTGAGAAGAGATATGTCATGTCCAGTCCAGTTGTACTCTTCGCTTCACATTGCTCAAGAACCTTCATAGTATTCAGCAGCAGTCGGATCAGTTAGTGGAGGAGTATTACAGTGCTTTCACTCATATCACTGAACCTCTAGAGTATGACACCGAAGGCTTCCACTACTTGCCAGTCTTGTATTGCGAAAGATGAGTATGCTCAACAGGCGCTTGTGTATCAGTTTGTGATAGGGCTTCGATCAGAGTTTGAGCTTGTTCGTACTCAGTTACTCAACTACCACACTCCACTGAATTTGACTGAGGTGCTCTCTAGTTTGGTTGCAGAGGAGACTCATCTTCATTCGCTATGCGCCTACCTTAGGATCCTCACCACATATTGTCCTGGGTCTCTCACAGCGATCTGGATCTATTAGAGCGACACCCACAGGAGTGCTGGTATGTTCTCATTGCAAGAGGACTGGTCACCTTGTTGACAAGTGCTTCAAGTTACATCCAGATCAGTTTGTTGATTATCGTGACCGACATTCAGAGTTACATCCAGATCAGTTTGTTGATTATCGTGACCGACATTCATCTGATCGTTGTCGTGGAGCACCTACTGGGCCTCCGAGAGCACTTACTGGAGCAGTTACTGCTACCACGCCCACACCTACTGTAATCTCTGGATCAGTGTCTACTATGACCTCAGTTGTACCTTCTGCTCCTAGCGCTACTCATCCTTGAGTTCTGGACTCGGGTGCCTTTTTTCATGTCACATCTGACAGCTCTTAGCTTGTTGCTCATAGGCCCGTGACTAATGCAGCATATATTCACATTGCTGATGGTACATCTTGCTCTATTACCCATCAGGGCATTCTTTCTACGTCTTCCTTCTCTGTTCCTAATGTACTTAGCTATCTATAAACCTTCTCTGGTGGTCAACTCACTGATATGAACTGTTTCATTGGATTTGATGAATTTTCTTGTTTCATTTAGGATCGTTAGAGCAAAAGAGTGATTTGTTCGGCCATCGCCGTAGAGGCTCTCCTAGTCTCTATGTCTTAGACACCTTACATCTTCCTTCCACCAGTACGTCGAAGGCCTCAGTGCCTTCTGTTATGTCATCATCTCAGTCTCTTGATGGTTCTTCCTTCAGCAAATGGCATCATAGACTTGGTCATCTTTGTGGAGCTCGCCTCACCACTGTAGTTCACCAGGGTTCCTTATGGCATATCACTGTTGAGTCTAGTTTTCATTGTACTAGCTGTAAGCTGGGGAAACAGCTACAACTTCCATATTCCAGTAGTACCTCTCAGTCTTCTTGTCCTTTTGATTTGGTGCATTCAGATGTATGGGGTCCATCTCATTTTACTTCGAATGGTGGTCATAGTTATAATGTCATATTTGTCGATGATTGCTCTCAATATACTTAGATCTATTTTATAAAACAACACTCAGTTGATTTTTCATTTATCAGTCTTTTACTAAGATGGTTCATACACAGTTTTCTTCTTACATTCGTGTTTTTCGTTGACTCTGGGGGAGTATCTTTCATTAGCTTTGCATCAATTCCTTTCTTCTGAGGGTACTCTTCCTCAGCTCTCGTGTCCTGGTGCTCATTCTTAGAATGGTGCTGTTGAACGCGAGCACTATTACATCATTGAGACTGCTCGTGATGGAGAAGTCTCTGTGTTTTGTCTGGTGCTTGTGGGGCTACAGCACATGGTCAAGGACGACATCTTGATATCATAGGACAAGCAGCCTTTAAGGATAAAGATCTTGACTGTCATAGGACAAGATCTTGATCATAGGACGGCAGCTTTAAGGACATGAGATCTTGATCATCATAGGACCAAGACTTTAAGGATGACATCTTGACTGCCCTTGTATAAAGATCTTAGACAAAGATCTTAGCATATGCTTGGTGGTTGGCGACCTATAAATATGTATCCCCAACCCTCTCAGTTGGCATGGCATTGTGTTAGAAATAAACAAAGAAAAATTGCCTCATCTCCAAGTGTCATCCTCTCCATGAGAGTAAGGATCTTGCTAACACCAACAAAGAAGAGTCCAAATGACTAACAAGTGGTATCGAGTTATACTATCCTGTAGCTCGAGCATCTCTTGCTCATCTCCTTCTCCTCTCTCTGGCTCCTCTCGTAGGCTCTCCCCGGGCCTCACAGCCTCATCAGAGCCACTCCTCTCTCTCGGGCCACTCTCTCCGAGACAGCTTCGTCCGGCGACCCCTCTCCACGAGACCCCCAAGAAGCGCCATGTCCGCAGGCGATCTCGGCCTTCGGCCGCTCGAGCACTCTGGGCGTCGAGACGGCCGAAGCTTCGCCAGGCAGAGCAGCGAGAATGAAGCGGCGGCAGAGAGGCCAGCTGCGGCGGGCGAAAGGGCTTCAAGGCTTGCGTACGGGTGGAGCGGGCAGCAGCCTGCGAGCTGAGGTGAAGCGGCGGCGGGCGGGCAGATGCGCGGCGTGTGGTGGCAGCGGAGGTCAAGGCTCTGCGGCAAAGAATAGCAGCTCCATATCCGCGATGAGCAGCGCCAACGCGGACCTTGAGCGCTGGAGAGGGAAGCGGCGAGGCTGAAGCGGCGCGATGGCGGCCCAAGACGCCCATGAGCGCGGCGGCACGAACAGACAGCGGACGCACGGCCGTGGCGCCTCGAGGAGGCGCGCGACGGCGGCGACGACGGTCGACGGAGAGCGCGGCCTTCACAGCGACGCGCTCTCTCTCCGCAGACGGATCGTGGTCACCACGGTACAGTCGTCGTCGAGGGCGTCGGCCCGGCGGCGGTGGCCTACCCTCACCAAGACCAACTATGTCGAGCGGGTCTGCGGTGATGAGTAAAGGTAAAGCCCAGCGGCATATATGGGATGCGATCCGCGACGGCGACGTCGACTACGACCGGGATCGACGGGCGCTGGATGCTCTCATCGCCGCATCCCGCCGAGATGCGCTTCGCTACCAACAAGCGATCGCCAAAGAGGCTTGGGACGCCATCGCCGCAAAGACGCGACGGCAGCCGACCGCGCTCGCAAGTCTACATTGCGTGCACTTCGCGGGTGGGAGCACACCGCCTTCAAGCCGGTGAGGACGCTGATGACTTTGCTCTCCGTCTCAACACTCTGCGTAAGCCGGTAGTGCGATTCGGCGACGACACCTACGGCGAGGAGAGGCGTGGAAAAGCTCTTCCACAAGGCCCCCGAAGTACAAGCGAGCACGGCTCGCTCGATCGAGTCTCTCGCTGGATCTCTCCACGATGAGACAATCGAGGCGGCGCGGTCGCCTCAAGGTTGTTGGGCGATGAGCCACATCGCCTCGGGACCCGTCTCCATTGGCGGGAAGCTCCTCGCTTTCGGGAGCAGTGGGTCGCCGGCCAAGGTGACAGGAAGAAGGGGAGCCTTCTTCCACGACAAAGCGCCATAAGCATGGCAGCGCGCAAGTCGCGCAAAGACGCCGTGCACGGGCGCGAGGACGTGCCGAGGGTAATGATCGTGGGCGCCGCCAGGCGCGCTACCGGCAAGCAAAAGCAAGACGAGACGACTCTTGCCACAATCGCGCAAGCTTGGTCATTGGGCCAAGGAGTGTCGCACCACGACGCGCCAGCCCACGCCGCAGCAGTGAGGAGGAGGAGCGGCCGGCGCCGCTCATTGCTCATGCGAGCATCGAACTACCTCTCGCGCACCGGCCGCAGATGGCTCTCTCTACCTTGACGAGCCAAAAGCACACGCCTCCTCGGCGACGCTCCGCAACGACAAGACCGACGCGGTGGTGCTCGACACCGCGCCACCCACCACATGACCGGGCGGCGGAGTTCTTCTCCGAACTCGACCCAGCGCTCGAGGCACCGCTGTTCGGCGACGCCCGCCGTGGAGATCAAAGGCGTCGGCTCTGTCGCCTTCGCCGCCAAGATCGGCGAAAGCACCGGCCGCTCACGGTGTCTACTACATCCCGCGCTGAGGAACTCCATCATCGACTTGGGACGGTGGATGAGAACGGATCGCGCGTGGAGATCGAGCACCGGGTGTCGCAGATTCGGGATCATCGCCACGGCCTCGTCAAGGTCAACAGGAGCAACCGCCTCTACGCCCTTCACGCGCAGTGGCGCAACCTCGTGTCTTGCACCGCCGCGACGACGACGCTTGGAGGTGGCACGAGCGCTTTGGGCACCTCAACTTTGAGGCCCTAAGACGGCTGCGGAAGAAGGAGATGGTGCAGGGCATGCCGCACGTCGACCACGTGGAGCGATTCTGCGACACTGCGCCTCACTAAGCCGCGGTGGCTTCTTTCTCGCCAGCGAAGCTTCGCGCCAAGGAGAAGCCGGAGCTCAGACACGGTGACCTCTCGTGGCCCCGTGACACCGGCTACACCGGAGGCGGCGCTACTTCCTCCTCGCCGACGATGTGTCCCGCTACATGTGGATCGCCCCGCCGACGCCAAGGCACTGCGGGCGCCATCAAGCGCCTTCGTTGCCGCGAGGCGAGCGCGCCACAAGCTTCGGGTCCTACGCACGACAACGGCGGTGAGTTCACGGCGCCGAAGTTTGCGGCGATCGCGCCGACGAGGGGATCCATCGTCACTTCTCGCGCCGTACACCCCGCAGTTGAACGGCGTCGCCGAACGCCGCAACCGTGACGGTGGTGGCACCGCCGCGCCTCCTCAGCGCGCAGAGGATGCCGGCACTCATCGGGCGGCGGTAATGATCGCCGTTCACCGCTTCAACCGCTTCTCACCAAGGCCCTCGACGGCAAGACGCCATACGAGGCTCGCACGGCGCAAGCCCGCGGTGAACCACCTCCGTGTCTTTACCGCTCGCCTTCGTCAAGGAGCTCAACCACGTCGGCAAGCTCGACGACCGAGCACGCCAGGGTCTTCATCGGCCACGCTGGAAGGCGCCAAGGCCTACCGCGTCCTCGACCTGCGACACGGCGCACGCGCATCACGCGTGACGCCGTGTTCGACGGCGCGGCGGTCGGACGTGGGGCAAGATGGTGGATGACGGCCGACCGATGACCGGCCGATTTCATCGTCGACCACGCCCACTTCGAGGAGGCGGGGAGCGGCTCATCTTCACCGAGTAGCCTACCCCACCGCCTCGTTCGCCACCATCTCCGGCGAGTCCTTCACCATCGCCAAGACCACGGCCACGCCGCTTCTCCTACACCGGCACCTACTCCTTCAGCTCTGGCGCGGCGGCCGACCCACAACGAAAGCGCAAGACGGTGGAGTTCGCCACTCCATTGTCTAACGACGAGGATCGATCGACGCTACCACGGCGGCGAGCCTCGCGCTATCCGTCATCGTGGGCGACCTCCTCGCGGCGCCGGTCCTCGAATCTGGCGCGCAGCGACCTCAAGGCTGAGTCGCACCTTGCACAAGACGACGGCGAGCCTTGTTCCTTCGCCGAGGCGGAGAGAGACGCGGCATGGCGTGCCGCGATGCGAGAAGGAGATGGACGCGTCAGTTTAAACAAGACGTGGAGGCTGGTCGATCTTCCACCGCCACCACGCCATCTCTCTCAGCTGGTCTTCAAGCTCAAGAAAGACGAGGTGGAGAGGTGATCAAACACAAGCGCGCCTGCGTGGCACGTGGCCGTCCGGCAGGGAGGAGTCGACCGACGATGCCTTCGCGCTGCTGTACTGGATGGAGTCCGCGTCGCCTCCTCCTGCCTCGCAGCCCGGGAGGAGGGTGCGTTCATCACATGGACGTCAAGTCCGCTTTCTCAGCGGCGACTTGAAGGAGGAGGTCTACGTCGCCACCGCCAGATTCATCATCCCTAGCAAGGAGAGCAAGGTCCTCCGCTGCGCAAGGCCCTACGGCTTGCGGCGCAGCATCGCGAGCTTGGAACGCCAAGTCGACTCCACCTCAAGAAAATGGGATTCCAAGCAGAGCGCCACGAGGCCGCGGTCTACCGGGCGTGAACAAGGAGGCAATGTCCTGGCGATAGGCGCCTACGTCGACGACCTTGTGATCACCGGTACCAAGAGAGGAGATCGAGGCATTCAAGGCGAGATGAAGGCCACCTTCCGGATGAGCGACCTCGGGCCCTCTTCTACCTCGGGATCGAGGTCCACCAGACAGACTCCAGATCTCTTCGCCAGACCGCCACGCCAAGCGATCGTGGAGTCGGCGCCTCACCGATCGCAACCCACCACACTCCTATGGAGGAGAGGTGAAGCCGAGTCGTGAGAGTACGGCGGAGGAGGTAGACGCGACGCAGCGATCTGGCGCGTGTGGGCAACCTTCGCTACCTTGTCCACACGCGGCCGGACTTGGCGTTCGCCATCGGCCACGCCACCGGCTCATGGAGCGACCGACGACGGAACACCGGTAGCGTGAAAGGATCCTCCGCTACGTCGCGGGCACCTCCGACTCACGGCTTGCACTACCTAAGGTGCCGGCCGCGACTTCATCGGCATGCGGCGACGGCGACCACGCCGGCGACATCGACACGAGCAAGAGCACCCAACGGACGACTGATTTCCTCGGCAAGTGTCCGATCACCGTGTGATCGGTCAAGCAAAGTGGTGGCTTTGTCTAGTGCGTGAGGCGAGTACATTGCAGCCACTACCGCTTCTACCGTGCTCGTGGTGGCTCGCCGCTGGCGATCTCCTTGGCAGACGCGGAGGCGATAGAGAACTCAGGTGACAAACAAGTCCGCTTTGCCTTAGCGAAGAACCCCGTCTTCCATGAGCGCAAAGAAGCACATCCGGCGAGGTATCACTTCATCGAAGCCGCACTGGATGAAGGGAGTATCCGCCAACTACATCAACACCCAAGACATTTCGCCGACTTCCCGACCAAGTCTCTTGGCGGATCAAGTTCGTGAACTTCGCGCCAGATCGGGATGGCTCAGATTCTCACAAGGAGACACACAAGACTTAGGGAGAATGATGGAGAAGTCTCTCGTGTTTTGTCTGGTGCTTGTGGGGCTACAAAGACATGGTCAAGGATAAAGACATCTTGATGTCATAGGACAAGCAGCTTTAAGGACAAGATCTTGATCTGTCATAGGGACAAGATCTTGATGTCATAGGACAATGACTTTAAGGATGAGATCTTGATCATTATAGGGACATGACTTTAAGGACAAAGATCTTGACTGTCCTTGTATAAAGATCTTAGACAAGATCTTAGCATATGCTTGGCTGGTTGGCGACCTATAAATATGTATCCCCAACCCTCAAAGTTGGCATGGGTGTTAGAAATAAACAAAGAAAAATTGCCTCATCTCCAAGTGTCATCCTCTCCATGAGAGTAAGGATCTTGCTAACACCAACAGCAAGAGTCCAGCGACTAACAGCTGTACTCTCCTCATCTCCTCCTTTGTTCCCTCTCATCTCTGGGGGGAAGCGGTCTCTACATCAGTCTATCTCATCAACCGTCGGCCCTCCTCCAAGCTTCAAGGCAAGTGTCCTGGTGAGGTCCTGTATAGAGCAACTTCTCGCTATGCTCATCTTCGTATCTTTGGTTGTGTCTACTATGCCCTTCTAGCACCTCGTGAGCGCACAAAGCTGAGTACTCAGTCAGTTGTCTTCCTGGTTTGTAGTCCTGAGCATAAGGGCTATCATTGCTATGATCCCTCAACACGTCGCATTCGCATCTCTCGTGATGTGACCTTTGATGAGGGGTCGACCTTTTTTTACCATCCTTCTACACATCACACTCCTTCCACATATTCCACCTCCTTTTTGTGTCTACCTCTCATTCTTTCACCAGACTTGTCTTCTCCGGATACACCTTCTCCACCAGTTTCACCTTTTAGTGTGTCTCCTCCACCGGCTACACTAGTTTCTGACACTCACTTTTCCCTTTCACTATAGTCCTCTCCTCCACTTGACCATCCGGCCAGTATCACCGACTCTGACGATCGTTCTACTACATCACAGTATGCCCTACGTGATCGTTCTTCTATTCACGCACCAGAGAGATGGGATTTTTCTCGTGCAGGTGTAGTAGCTGAGCCGAGTACCTATCAGGAGGCTGCTAATGTAACTGAGTGGTAGTTGACTATGACAGAGTAGCGCACAGCATTACAGTGTACAAGCACTTGGGATTTTGTTCCGCAACCATCTGTGGTTATTCCTATCACTTGCAAGTTGGTGTACAAAGTAAAGAATAAGTCAGATGGGTTAGTATAGCGATATAAGACTCGTCTTGTTGCAAAATGTTTTTAGCAGGCTTATGATTGAGATTATGATGAGACTTTTGCTCCAGTTACTCATATGACCACAGTCTGTACTCTTATTGTTGTTGCAGCGGTACGCACATGGATTATATCTCAGATTGATGTCAAGAATGCTTTTCTTCATAGTGATCTACATGAGGTCTATATGTAGCCGCCCCCCGGTGGCCTTAAGCGTGCTCTATATGTCTCAAGCAGGCTCCTTGTGCTTGGTTTAAGTGTTTCAATTCTGTGATTCGAGCTGCTGGTTTCACTCCTTGTGAGCATGACCCTATCTTGTTTATTCACACTTCTCAACGGGATCGTATTTTGCTTCTGTTGTATGTAGATGATATGCTGATCACAAGAGATGACATGGACTACGTGGCTTTTGTCAAGAAACTGAGTGAACAGTTTATGATGTCCGATTTGGGACCATTGAGCTATTTTCTAGGGATTAAGATTCATTCTGATGGTGATGGCTACTACCTCTCTCAGCATCGCTACGTTTAGGATCTGCTCGATCGCTCTGGGATGATTGATACTCGTACTGATGTCACTTGCAGCTTCGACCTACAGACGATGTACCCCTGACATCCTTCCCGCTATCGTCAGCTCGTTGGGAGCCTTGTCTATCTCACTGTCACTAGACCAGACATTGCTCATGATGTTCATATGCTCAGCCAGTTTATCAGTGCTCCTACATCAGTCCACTATGGTCATGTTCTTCGTGTGCTGAGATACTTGAGGGGGACTGCATCCTGACGTCTCTTCTATGCCAATTCGAGTCAGCTCCAGCTCCACGTTTACTCTGACTCCACTTGGGCGAGTGGTCCTGCTGATCGCCGATCTTCACTGGCTATTGTATCTCTCTTGGTACTCCGCTCATTGCCTGGAAGTTCAAGAAGCAGACTACGGTGTCACGCTCTAGTATAAAGGCTGAGCTTGGAGCTCTTGCCGCTACCACCTTAGAGATCATTTGGCTTCGATGGCTCTTGATTGATCTAGGTGTCCATTGTGATAATCGTACACCTCTCTTTTGTGACAATACAAGTGTCATTTAGATTACTAGTGATCTAGTCAAGCATAAGCTTACAAAGCACATTGGTGTTGATACATCCTTCACACGATCTCATTGTCAACAGTCGACCATCGCCCTTAAGTATGTTCCCTCGGAGCTTCAGGTTGCAGATTTCTTCACTAAAGCTCATACTCGAGAACATCGGTTTCATCTACCCAAACTCAGTGCATTAGATCCTCCTAATCAACCTTGAATTTGAAGGGGTGTTAAGAGTGTTGTATATTCTTTCTCTCTCTTAGCCCATATGACCCATGTAGCCCATGAGACCCATGTACTCTTCTCTATATATACTCTCTCATTAATGAATAAGTGGCATAGTTGTGAATAGCAAAATCACTCTCCCTTTCTAACAAAATTTACCTAGCTACCAAGAATGGAGATGATTCATATTTATATATGAAAGGAAACAGTAATGATGATAAATGTTGAATTACCTCGTAATTCCAGCCATCGACAACAAATATGTCCAAGGAATAGCCATCACTCGTCGAAAATGCATGCGCTTCTTGGATATTAAGACCAAGCTCCCCAAGTAGAGAGGTTAGCTGAATGAAACATAAGTATCACCCTTTATACATTGTCCCAAAGCAAAACAAGGTTACTAACCAGAAGTATAGCATAATGGACCTCAAGTATCCCGAATCATAGAGAATAGAACCAACTGTAGACTACAAAGTACAAACATGTCTTTCTTTTCTTTCCTTTATGTTCCTTGAAGCAGATAAAGTTTTCATAATTATTGTTTGCGGTGCAATAAATTGCTAACATGCTTCCACATCCAGATGGATAGATGCATGCTTCGCAACAGATGCACGTAATCATTATAAGACAATATAGTCTGGAACATAATATGGTGGTAGGTTCACATCTAACTGGATATGCTTCGGAAATTCTGAAATTTGATTATTAGATATATGACCTTACTTGCCTACTACAAATTCATGGATAGCTGAACCAGGGATTTGAGTTACATATGATATGACCACATAGTGAGGCAAAATCAGATAAGAAACATGGAAATCTTAAACTTAAGCCAGAAATAAGTCCAGGTGCTATAAATTATTTATATGTCTGCACTGATGCACAAGTTAATCTCACCATCATATTTAGTCATGAACCTACTGAACTCTCATGCAGAGTGTTCTGATATTTGTTAATTGGGTATCCTGACTTTGGATCATGCGTCAAGCTGTACAAATCTGTCTATCCAGTGCAAAGCACACTTCGGCCAGCACACGGTCAAAGAAATCAATACCGGGACAACATACTGTGACTGTCAACAACACTAACAAATACCAGCCTATAACACCAACACACCATAATTGACAGATAGCCCAAAAAGAACCACCTTGTTCCTACAGTTGACCTCAGAGGTATTGTATATAGTACATATACTAGCCAATCGAACTGTCAACTTCTGTATGATCGTATCTGATTGAACTCTTACTTTCCGAGCATTTCTTCACAGTATCCTATTAACCAGGATCTAGTGGCATCTCTAACTTCCAAATCCAAACTCATCACAACATGTCAAGACATAGCAGGAACCAATGCATGTTAGTGTTATCACTCTCCAGGTTAGACTGAACTCCCATGCTAGGAGCATCCCTTTAGGATACCATACTTCTCCCTCCGTTCCTTTTTAGTGACACCCTAGAATCCGTAGTTTGACCACTAATATGTTTAAAAATATTCAGATTAGCTACATGAAAACTATATTATTAGATTTTTCATTAAAAATACTTTCATAATATTATAATTTTATTAGTATATAATAAGATAAAGTTACAAAAAGTAACGGTCAAAGTCACATCTCGTAGACCATGAAAAGTCAAAAATGTCACTTAAAAAAGAATGGAGGGAGTATTTGTGAACAAGTAGCTGTAGCATCAAAGCATACCTTGGATAAAGAGAAAAACAAAGCTCGTGAAGTGTAAGTGTGTAGAACAAAGCTGTAGCCTGGAACAGCCAGGCAATATCAATAGACAAGAGGCCGGGATTGTAGGTCATAGACTTATCTCGCGGGCTGTCCCGGAGGTCTGTAAATTAACTCTTATATGGTTTGGGCTCTCTTAATGAAATGACACGCAAGTCTTTTGCGTGTTCTCCGACAAAAAAGAAATAGGCCGGCTGACTGGCTGTAACCTACAAATGCAAGCGTCTATTTCGTTACAAAGCACCCTCAGTTCCACAACAGCAATGTCAATTGCTACACATTAGTGTTGCTGCATGCTGGTTGAGTTTCCCCAAATTTGGATGTGTTACTTGTAGCTATTGCCACAAAAAGAACGTGATTTGCAGACGAATACCGCAGCACCATAATATGCTACTGCTATGCAAATGATAATTTCCAGCTCAAATAAGAAGATGATACTTTACCTGACTAAGAAGCTTTGGCTTATCGTCACATGCAAATATAATTTCATGCAAAGACCTGTAATGATATTAAATATCAGAAAATATTGGCCCTTAGCTTATTATTAGCAAAACATACCAAAAGAAGCCCCACAAAGAAAGTGAAGAAAGGCAACAGTTTTAATGAAACCATACTAGACAATTTTTTGCTTATGTACTTTTCTGAAAAGCATGACAAAAGTACAAAACTAATTAAATTATATTCGAAAGATAACATAAGATATGTTGACAATTATCCTTATTCTATATGATGCAACCCAAAACAAATTTGTAAGTGAACTGCAGAATATTAGAGATGCTTAGACCCAAATCACCTTTGATCTCTTGATGCAAACGCTGAGCATTCATGATCATGTTCTTCTTGCTTAAAGGAAGTTGATGACTCAACTCCAGTGCTTCCATACAGAGTAACAACCTAAAACTAATATTTGTTAACATAAAAAGTGCAGTTCACGTATTTGATTTAAATAACATTCTCCTAAAAGATAGACTACACATAGTCTAATAGATATCATTACAAGAAGGAAAGTATGCAAATCTCATCTCCCTATGTATTTCTTATCTCAAAACGTAATGAACTTATGGCTAATCTGAGAACATCACAGTTAAGAGAGAGAAATCTACAAAGCCTAACCATGAGTCATCTTGTATGACTGCGTACTTGAAAACCAGTCCAAAAGCTGATGGTGCATTTTGAACCTTCAAGTGATAAGGAAACCAACTCCCGATACAGACTAATTTTGAACAGCAAGACAAGCTTAGACACAGCTATTAGCTACAAGGATTTCTTATCGCAAAAGCAGCTATTATACATGAAAATAAAATGAGCTAGCTGTTCACAGGCATAGTATGCAACCATGGCAATGTGATCTAGTAAATAGTGATCCCCATGCAACGCAATAAAAGTGGAAGGTGTACTATATATATATATATATATATATATATAGTTTTTATGATAACAACCAACATGCTAAACAACACCATGCAACAGCTAACACCATAACCTGATTGTGTAAATGCCGAGGCCTTAACCTAGATAGCAGCCAGTTCAAGATGATTTTGTATGTGGACAGAAATATGGTCACTAACTAATGTATGATCAATTTCAATAAAATGAAGTAAAGAGATCATCTTATGAGTTAATCACCTGTGAACGGCGAACATCAAAGACCAGCCCATTCATGGGTTCACGGGCCTGCTCAAGCAATCTCTTGTGCAATAAAACATCATCAACCCGCTCAACATTAACATCCAATGCATACCTGTCCGATGCATGAAGCCAAGCATGTCTGTAATTAGATCCTGATGGTGTGGCTTATTCAAGCTAATGGCATTTCTCAGCTTCTCGCTACAGCACTCAAGGGCTGCAAAAACACGTGCATATGCAACGTTGCAGCACTTTATGTAGCAAGCTTGCTGGTTTAAGGCTCTACTGATGTCGCGACGAGACAAGCCCAGGAAAACGACAGGAACAAAGAGAGCCCAGGAAAACGAACGGAACAAAGAGATCACCAACGAAAGATAAGGATGTGGTATTTCACCAAAATGTAGTGCCAATCTTCGCGACGAATACCCAATCTACATGCTTAAAATATGCTCACCAAATATTAACATGCTTTATTCGTACGAGAATGAACACATCCATATGGAGAGATCTAGCAAGAAAAGATCGTTTGATCTACATGAAAAGGAAATAATAATCTACTGTTGCTGAACAGTGAATGGAAAAAAAAATGAGCTCTTTCCTCAAGTGATTTTATTTTTAAAAAATAAAACCTGCTTGTTTTAGTGCGGAGTGTTGTACTGCTTGTACTACTGTTTGCAAGACGACCGAGCTGGGTTGAGCTAATCTAAGACCACACAGACGCCGGTGTCGCACTTAAGCTAACGATGATAGTTAAGGCAAAATAGACAAAAACGAAAACTAAAGAAAGAGAAACCACGCGTAGCTTTATCTATGCATCCTGATCCGTGTGTAGCTGCAGCATCAAGAAAGCGGCCATTGGTGGACCTAGCTAGCGACAGCACAGGCGCGCACGCAATCTTATCACCAGCAAAAAAAAAGACAACAAACAGCTCCGGATCAGCTCCTGCGCGATCCACTGGATCCCAGCCACAACAACAGTTGATGGAACCGAAGAAAAATCAAACGCGTCCAGGAGAAAAAAAAAGAAAAAAAAAGCTCGGGCGCTTGTGTGTGCGGACGTATGATCCCGCAAAAGTTACAAAACAGTAGCTAGCTAGCATTGCGAAACAGTAGCATCACGCAGCTTAATTGTGCTTCCGACGCAGAGGAATCAGAATTTTGCAGCAACCACCCACCAACACAGATCGCGTGCGCTCGAGCGCACAGAAACGAGAGGTATATATATATAGAGAGAGAGAGAGACGACCTGGCGGGGAGGCTGTGGAAGTGGGCCCAGAGCTCGTCGTCGAGCCCGGGGCGCGCGCCGCCGGAGCCGCCGCCGCCGCTGCAGATCCGGCGGAGCACCTCGGCGTAGGCCTCCGCCTTCCGCCGCCTACCGGCCGCGCCGCTGGCGGAGGAGGAAGGGGGCGGAGGCGGGGGGGACGCGCCGCGGCTGCCGCAGGACTCGGCGGCCATGTGCGGCTAGGGTTCGCGGCGGGAAGCCGGGGCGGCGGCGTGGTGTATGGGTGGCGGTCTACTCATGGAGGCGACCTCGCGGTGGTCGCGGGGAGGGGCGCTTTATACGAGGAGAGAGAGAGAATGGGAGAGGATGAGGGGAGGGGAGGGAGGTGGTGGGGACGTGCTGAGTCATGAGACGGGGAGAACCGGAGAAGGGAAGCTGCTCGCCTGGGCCTGGCATGCTGGATTCGAGGCGACGCTTTTTCTCGATCCGGCCCCCCCGTTTCGCCGTATTTCTGCACCAAGGACATGAGTTAATTATTTCCAAAACTCGATAGCTTATGCCGTGGGATCAAAACTCGATATACCCGTAAGTAGCCCAAAAGCAGGCCTTAAGACAAGTTTTGGCCATGATTCCTGCTAGGCTGGAGTTTTAGGCTAAAAAAAGCATTATTAGTATGCGAAAAAATAAATCTTACCCTCCTCCGCTCATAAAAACAAAAATAGCACCTCGGAGTCATGCGAACGCGACGTATGGCCTCATCAGGTCTCAAGGGCACGACAACGCCTCGTCCGGCCCTTAGGGGCACGGATTCCCCCTCATCAGGCCCCCAAGGGTGCGATATTACCCTCAGTTGGCCCAAGGGCACGGTAGGTCTCCCTTTGATTTTTATTTTTATTTTTTAAAACTAAAATCATGCTTTCGGTGTCCCCGGATTCTCGCTGCCCCCCGCATGCGCGAAAAACCCTGCGATTATGTCCAATCACTTCGCAGTCGGCCTTCGCACAGCTATAAAACGTAGCGGTGCACTCTCATTTCCTCACACCAGAACCATTCAGCTCTGCGTAGAGAGAGTATCGAGCGAGCGAGAGGCTACGCGATCGACTGAAATAAGTTCCGATTTTGTTGCCGATTTGAGAGTGTTTATAAAAGTGTTTAGCAAGACCTGGTCACATATCATATTTCATAAAGTTCGTCCAATATAATATTTATGTGTTTGGCAATAGTTATGTCATGCTGGGAACCACTAACGACTCGTGGTCGAAAAGAAATTTCTGGGTCACAATCGATTACGCATGAACCTACAGGGTCGCACACTTAACAGGTCGGAACAAACGAGTTCGGATAGGATATGTTATGAGCTCATTTATAAGGAGATGTATGGGGCTGTTAGGACGTAAGAAAGTTGCTCCACCAAAACCCTAGCTGTCATCTTCCCAAATGCTCTGTCGTGCACATTGGTGCTAGCACACCGACGTACGACGTTCCACCCCTAGACGTGTGAATACCGTAGAGACGTTGTTGCGGTTGCTGCTAAGCTGATCGAGGACGATCCACGGCCTACGCAAGGAACATGATAGGTTGCTAGAGGAGACGATCGATGTCGATGACGTTGACCAATCGACAACGATCACTACATCGCCGCGCTCGATGTTGGATCGGGTTGATCCAACTTTTCTTCCGTTGCACTGCGCGTCTAGTGGTAATAATGTATGATCTCTTACTTGCATGACTTATGGGTTTATATAGTATAATTTTTGAATTGTCTGTTAGTGTAATCTACCTGTATTCCTTCAGGAAGACTACGAGAAAAGACTTGTGCATAATTTTTTACAAAATGAGGGGGTGTGACAATAGTGGTCGAGCGGCCCGCATTGACTGTCACAAGTTTCTACCAGACCAGTCGGTCGGGCTGGAGTCCGACGAGGATTCTGACCCAAATTTGGATGGTAGCGAGGAGGATGCACCCTAGGGTGGTGGTCCCATAGGCGAAATTATGTCATCGGAGGTGCCTTACGTGGCATCCAAACTTGATGATATCACAGTGCGATCACTAACACTCTGATTTTACCATGGCTTGAAATCACTAACTCTATGATTTTACCATGGCTTGAAATCACTAACACTCTGATTTTACCTGATTTTACCATAAAATCACACAGTCAGGTAAAATCGGAGATACTTATCACAGACTCTCTGATTTCAAGCCATGGTAAAATCAGACGGTTTTTAATACAAACCGTTTGTAATGAGGATGGGAAGTCACGTACGGTTTGTGTTGAAAACTGTCAGTGATATTACTTCTTCACATACAATTTTTAGCGTAGCCAGTAGCACAGACGGTCACTAAACTAAAAATGTCTGTGATTGTATTTAATACAGATGATTTTGGTCAACCATCTGTGATGAGGCGTCCAGTATTAACCTTTTTGTAGTATTGCTCGTAAGCGAATCTTACACACATGTCGATTTTTCATACCTTACGTTGCATTCCACATATCCATGTCTTCATCCGCACATAATACCAGCCCGAGATGCGTTGAACCTTCTTCCAATAGATCGACGGCCGGACATGTATGATAGGGCGCTCATCGAGCAGAAGTACATATTGAATTACACGATGCGAGCCGAGACTTTCCAACAATGAAAACTTTACGTACCGGACCCTACTGAAGAGCCACCGATCGACAAGGGGAATGCTCCGGCTAGTGAGACCCACGGCGGTCCTAGAGCTCCCCACCGCATTAGCACACCCCGAATCAAAGAGGTAAGTGTTGTTTATTTCGCATGCTGATTATTGATTTCACTTTACGTTCTGTTAACATCATTCAATCTTCTAGGCCGTCTCACATAACATAGCTTTCTTCGAGGCTAGCCGCCGCCGCGGGCAGCCATGAGGCAAAGGGAAGGAACCGATCGCTGCCAAGACTAATTTACATCATCTTTTTTTGTTAAATAGGATATTATTTGTTAACTTATCAGTTTAATGTTGATGATATTCTTAATACTGCATTGTACCACATGCTAAGCTTGTCTACAAACCAACTAAGGGAAATGCTTAGCATGCAGATCATATAATATCGTACAATATCCTTCTGCGACGTTTTGAAGGATATGGTACAGTATTATATGATCTGCATGCTAAGCATTCCCCTCAGTTGGTTTGTAGACAAGCTTAGCCTGTGGTACAATGCAGTATTAAAGAATATCATCACATTAAATCAATAAATTAACAAATAACGTTATATTTGATCGGGGCACATGGGATAATACCCCTACCCCGGTTGTGTTGCGCCGTGATTTCATGTGTAAAAACTTATGTTTTTTTGTAAATGTGATAATACATTTTTTTTGAATAAAATTAAGTGCTTTAATCTAAAAAAATATTATTTAATATGATTTCATCACATGTGATAATATCTCCTCCCCCGACAACGAAAGTTTGATCTGATCGACAAGGGCGGGTTAGGCGTCCGACGACGTGAAAAAAGTTGTGAAATGAAAATTTTGGTACATGTGATAATATTTACTTCTTTCTTTTTTTACCACCGTGAAGAAGATAAAAAATCGTATCGAAATGTTATCGTGAAGTCGAAGTACAATTTCCTCTACGTCCTGGTCTACTTTGGGTACGAATACTACTTTCTTTCGTACTTAGAGGACGCTGAAAGCAAGATTTCAGTTTTAAAAAAATTAAAAATCAAAGGGAGGAGGCTACCGTGCCCCTGGAGGCGTCCGAGGGCAATATCGCGCCCCTAGGGGCTGGAGGAGCGGAATATGTGCCCCTATGGGCCGGACAAGGGGAATCCGTGCCCCCTGGGAGCCGGACGAGGCCTTGTCGTGCCTTTAGGGG
Organism: Hsuehochloa calcarea; assembly: GCA_036346395.1. Taxonomy (NCBI): domain Eukaryota; kingdom Viridiplantae; phylum Streptophyta; class Magnoliopsida; order Poales; family Poaceae; genus Hsuehochloa; species Hsuehochloa calcarea. The sequence goes on from CM070606.1 coordinate 25,370,673, forward strand.
CCGAACAAGGCTATATGTCGCGTCCGTGCAGCTCCGCGGTATTATTTTTTGCTTTTGATATGGGGCAAGATATGTTATTTCGCAAGTGCTATTTTAGCAAAAACTCTTAGAGACGGTAATATAAGGTAGATACCTATTTCAAATATAATCCTAATACCAACTATCGGAATCTAGTTACATCATAATCTTCGATTCCTGTCTTAAATTCCCGGGTGGTCGTACCAAATAAGGGAATTACCCTAACACACCCCTAAAGAGTACGTGACGAATTTGAAAATTTGTGGTGGTAGTATTTATCGGGGGAATCGGGATGCCTCGCTGCTTGGACAAGCAATAGTTGTCACCGATCATTTTTTTTTTCTGGACGTGTGTTTTCTTGTACTCATGTATTATTTGCTATCTCCGACGTTTCAAATTACCTTTAGATTTTCTCGAAAAAAAAATCAGCTTTACATTAAGCGGCGCATCCTCTTATTGAAACAAACCCAACATTAACCCAAATGCAAGCGTTGAAACACGGATAGCTGAACTGTGCATCGAAACCAAACACTCGCCAATAAAAGTTAAACCTGGTTAACTTAGCTGTGGCAAAGTTTGGCACGAACTAAGCAGGCCCTTAAATCCGAGGTGTTTACCAAAGGGAGCCCGAGTGCCTTACTAGATGGACTGCCATAGTCGACGTTAATCATTTCGACATCCTCATTTGTTGTCCGGTATATATATATTTTTTTCATTTTGCGTTTGATACATAAAAATAGTCATAGATAATATGCATATTGGAACTCTCTTATCTCAAAAGGATCCGTGGCATCTCATTCTCAGATCCGGCAGGCAGGACACTGAATCTGAAGAACACTTTTCGGTAGGACATTTTTATTCCTAGATAATTAAGATCGCTTTTCCAACAACCAATTGCAGGAATATGGTGTCCGTGTATCACCAGTCTGGCTCAAGGCAAGACACAAGAAAGCTCGAAAACGGCCTCTTCACCAAAACCTTCTGGTTGCTTCCAAACGATCCTAGCTAATTCTCTACCCTTGTTCTTTTTTCACCTCGAGACTAAAGAATAAATAAATAATCCAAACTATGATTAAAGATCATCAGTAAGGACAACAAAATGGCCATCTGGATGAACGCGTGGCATCCATTTCTTTCCTTAGAGATTGCCAGTCATCTCTTGGGCTATTGCATGGGCATATTCCTTCTATTTCCTTAGAGATTGCCAGGCATCTCTCGGGCATATTCCTTCTAGGAAGTAGTACGATTGTAGTTGTATCCCATTCCCATGTGTGTGCATGCCTATCAAACTACGATGGTCCATCCGGTGGCTTGGAGCGTTCCGTTTAGAGAACCAAGGCTTGTTTGATTTGTAGCTCGATCGAACTCTTTTTTTAAAAAAAAAAAAACTTCTAGTCAATTTTGTGGTACATAAGGTCAATCAAACTGTGCTAGTACATAAGGTTAATCAAGCTTCTGTTTAGGCAATTGCATGTGTCGTTGTGCGTATATTTTCTTGGGTGTAAAGACAGAGAGTTGGTCACAAACGCACATAACGATGAGGAAGACGACTAATAGTATGTTTTCGCTATTGCGGTTGACAGATCAGAAGAACAGCGTTTTCAGAAAGACATCACGAAGCCACGTGATCACAGCTAGACTTGTTTATGGGTAGTCTGACATCACAATGCCACATGATCACACGTAGAACTGTTTATAAGTGGCCCGAGCTCAGTCTGAATTTTCCACAATTAGACCTTGATTTCCGGCTCGAAGGCCCGGCTTGAAGCCCGATGAAGGCACATAATTTATTATTGTTATTCCAAAAAAGTATTTTACTGTAAATCTTGTCAGGCCAAATTAGGATCAGTTCGGCCTATTCAAGACTGGGCTTTTCAGACATAATACAAAGTCGAATCAGACCTATGGTTTGAACGGATCTAATCACGATCGCATGACCACATGATCGTATAGCTGTTTCAGTTTTGGTATCGGATAAATTTTAACGCCGAAAGTACATAGGTGAAGTGTACAATTAGGTGCTAATAGGGGATTATTTTAGAGGCATCATAATAGAGTGCATGAATTTGAAATTGTTTTTTTCTTTCAATTCCAACTTACAGCCAATAGATTCACAGGTGCAGTAATTTGGTCGTACACAATCATCAAAATCAGAATCAGAATTACCCCAAAAAAACTATAAGCCCGAACTTTTTTTTTTCTGAGAGGGATATAGGTCGGAACTGAAAATAGGAAATTGGTGACTTTCAGTGGTTGAAGCTGCAAAAGTGCCTTCACGTGCCCTGCCATGTTCTGTTCCGACTTTGTTTTGTCCCTTGGCTAAGAAAAAAAAACTTTGCAACGTTTGACTACAAAATATTGGGTGCAGACATTTAAAAAATCGTCATAGAATACAATAAAAAATTTACGCAGAACAATCAAACATGTTGATAATATTTTTAGCTGAGACTTCGAAATGAGTGGATGTGCTTACGATAACTAGCCGAGTGGCCGTGCATTGTAACAGATTTCAAATGAATATAATATAAATTCTAAATTTAAAAATATGTATAAGATAATTATTCATGCATACAAAAAGTTGTATACGTAATTCGCATCTGATAAACAAGCCACATGCACATATAATCTTATTATCTACAAAAGATCATTCAAATAAAATATGTATATATACATATATTTATCAACAAAAAAAACCCCACAACTCAATAGGTGAAGAGGTATATCGGACTCACCACCACCACTAATTTCTTCTTTTATAATAGCGAAGATAATAATGGTCTATCTAAACCACACACTAATACTATATATTTTATTTTTCTTTGATTTTTTTTTATCTTACACACTGACGAGGATCTAATAATCATCAATTAATTGTTTATCTATAATTGTTATTATAAGATAGCAATATCTTTATATTATTCATAAGTATACCCCTTATGTTAATAAGGGATGAGCTTAGCTGGATGGTTGTAAGCTTTTCTACGACCACTCCATAGTCATAAACTTTTCTACGACCACTCCATGGTCGTAAGTCTTATTACGATCACCTCCTAGTCATAAGCTTTACTATGATTAGGTCAGCTACAACCACTCTATAGTTGATAAAATATACAGACATGTGGGTCCAATTGACTAGGGACTCTTATACGCTATGTTTAATACACAGAGCAGTTAGTATATAATGTTATTTTCTGAATAACTGCATGTATAACACCTCAGTCATTGACATAGTTGCAAGGCGATGGGGTGTAGTTTTCTTTGACAATAACTATCATCAACAGGTGCATTTTATCAAACGTTGAGGCGCCTCTTAGCCTGTAGTAACTGCCGCCCCATCACGCACGCACTATATAAAGGCTAACGTCAGTGAATATCGGGGCGAGACCGGAAGAAAGGCAATTGGGGGCAATAGATAGTAGTCCTTACGTCTTTTGTTCCAATAAGCCGTCCGTGGGGATCACCCCGTTCTTCCTTTTCGATAAGTTTTCTTCATTTTTTCCTACTCTGATGCTTTCATGACAGGAGAGTGGAATGAGGAGAACTGGATCGATTTGGCAGAGGCTACGCAGAACTTGACATGGATTCCTGCTATGAGTACAAGCAGAGCATTATTTCGTCGATGGCAATGCCGCCTTCAAGGATCTTTCACCAAACCCAAAAGGTCGTGCCACAGACAAGGTTTATGAGGGATCTTTTCCCCCACGACATTACGCCCAAACTAGGAGCTAGATTCCTCAGGGGCCAAGGGTTCATCCAACCAGGGTCAGGATTGCACCAAGGTGGGTACATAACATGACAAGGGCTCCCCCTTCCAAATGTCTAACCTCGCCTAAGGTCATCCGATCTAGCACAACAAGTCCTGGAATCTATCATTCCGGAACTCAACCAACATCTGGTAACCGTCACCCTTTGGTTACCTCCACAAGAGGCGATGTCGAGCCCACTTCTCTTGCAGGTTTGACAACACCTTCGCAGAGTACACCTCATTTGGAGACGGTTATAACCTGGAATTCCTCTTCCTAGAAGGGATTGCTGCAAGTCGCGAGACGTTGTCTCTCAACCACTCCTCAAGTCAGGAGGACTTAGACGCAAGTCTGGATAATAGCATCTAGGGGGTCTTTGTCCTCTTCTTCAGATCCTAATCTCTCTCAAGAGGTAGGGTTGGGGATGCTTCCCATCACACATTCACTTCGGGATCTCGTGGTGATAGAGAGGACGCCTCCGGCGATGAACATGATCACCACCTTCATGAGCGTGGCCAAAATCCTAGAAATTATCGCTCTCCACTGAGGCATGCTCTGACAGACTCTAATGTGGATGATCTCGAAACCATTCGGAGGAGAAGGATTGGAACCTACATAACTTTACCTGTGCTCATTCAATACTTGTTAGATGAAGCTCAAGAACTTCAGCGAATAAATGACCTAATTGAAAACCTGACTCAAGTGCTTGGACAAGCACCAGGCTGCGACCACTTTGCTGGAGAGATCACACGAATACTTTGGGATATGATGGTCAAGTTTGAGCAAACTTGGCGACACCATTCTCGATGTCATACCGGAACAACTCCGCCAAACGCTAGTCGTTGGAATGACTCTCCTCATAGGTAATGGCAAGGCAGCAGGTCTGGTCGTTCTCCCAACCACGACTCCAGTCGAAGGAGAGTCCTTCAAACAGTACGTGATCGACAAGTCCCTAGAGGATGTGGTTGTTCACCACTTCTTCCGAGGAATTTGCAACAGTAGATGGAATACGAGGAGTATTACCTTCGTAGGGCTGAAACCTATGATCGGCCAGGTCCACCTGCCACTGGGTATCGTCTCGTACGATCGCCTGGTGATTTCAACCATTCTTTTTGCAAAGGAGGCACCGTAACATTATTATCGGATGCCTGGCATTTTCACCCGACCTTTGAGCAGTCTGCTAGCCACCACGATTCCGACTGGCGAATATGGAGAAACTTTATGGGTCACAAAATCCCATTGAGTTTTTTCAGATCTACACCACTGCTGTCAGAGCGGCAGGAGGAGGAGAGCACGTCATGGCTAACTGCCTTCTCACTGTGCTTGAAGGATTTGCTTGGTCGTGGTTAAATAAGCCAAATGAGTCGATCTACTCCTGGCAACACCTCTGTGATCTACTATTGGCTAACTTTCAGGGTACTTACAATCGTCTCGGAAAGGAGGATGACATGCACAAATGCGACAGAATTCTCATGAGACCCTGTAACAGTTTATCAGGTGTTTCAGTCAGATTCACAACTCAATTCTTGATGTTTCCAACTCTTCTGTCATTAGAGCATTTAAACCGGGACTCCACAGTCGAAGGATCACAAATGATATCGCTTTAAATCCAACTCCTACATTGCCAGGCTTTTTGAGATGGCCGACGCAACTACTACAGAAGTGGTCGAGTGGAATCGTACCATCTGTAATATCCCGTATGAACATAAAACAAACAAGTGATTAGTACTAAAATTAAATAGAATTAGAGAAGGAATTGGAGGTTTTAGAGGGCATTTTTCTTTTAATGGAGAATCTGCGCTATGGGCTTTTGACCCATGGTGTTTGACCCAAGTGGAAAGCTAGTTTAAGAGAGGGGGGCACCAAACCCTAGAGGTACTGTAGCACGGTACTGTAGTGCAGATGTCACTATAGCATGGTGGTACTGTAGTCCCGCCAACACTGTAGCAAACCCTCACTCCCTGGTGGCGCCTCCCCTATTCCTTGTGTCCCTCCATTGCCGTCGGCCAAGGAGAAAGGTGGAGGAGGGGAGAAGAAAGGGAGAAGAGAACCGCACGGGGATTTCAGCGAGTTCACACGTGTCTTCAAGGGTAAATAAACATCTCCTCACTTTTTGGTTCAATTAGTTTCCATAGTTGTTGTCAATTAGCGAATCGTTGTTCTGCTAAATTTGAATTGGTAATCTGTATCCTTTTTATCATCAGTTTTGGTCTAGATCTGGACAAAATTGGAGGGTACAATCTCCTAGAGAGTTGTGGGGAATGTCATCAGCTTTCTATAGGATCAAAGATCACTATATTCGAAGTTGCAGTTTGGGAGATACGATAATTTCTTTACGGCAGTCCTTAAACCCTGTCAAAATACAACAGTCATATTAATTGATAAATAAGTATTTGATAATGGCCGAATCATGGATGTCTCCCAACATGAGTTTCGTAGGAAATTTCTTAAGCTTTCCAAATTGATAAAGACCATGAATTTTGGTTCAGCCATTCGAAAGGTATAAATTTTTGAATTTGGTGTTGTAGTCTGTCCGTCTGTTGTGGACAATAGAGAAAGACTGGACCGTTGCAACCTTTGTTGCACAGTGGAGATAATTGTGATAAATTTATTGAGAAAGCTAGTTCTCTGTAATCTAATTGTTATGGCAATTAATGGGATAGTGGAAAATGCTGAGTTAATGTCAAGAATGATTTGGCCTTATGGAGTAACCCTTTGAGAGTTGTAATCTTTGTAAAGGTAATTTGGTCAATAAAATGTTTCCATGATGATGTTAATGAGTGAGTATGTTGGAATTATTTGAATTTTAGGGATTTAATATGATGATTTCCCTATCTATTATATGAGAAGTTTGTTGTAGTGGTGTTTGAGGTTAAATTTGGGCTTTGCATTTTTTATGCTAGATCTTGGTCGCCCAATGATTGTGTAGAGGAAATAGAATAAGGGCGGATTCCGAACAGTAGGATGATCATCGATATAACCCTTTTGATGTAGTACATGAATGTTTGTACTGATAATTCTGAGTTGTTTATTCTTACAAGCTTGAAGTGATGTGATTGTGTGAGATCTATTTTGAGATGCATTGGGTGTCATCTGTCAAATTAAGTTCGTCGGTAGAGGAGTTGTCTGGAGTATTTCGGTGGGGTCGATAAAGCCACTCTACAAAGGTGTGGATACGTTCAAAAAATGGATCGAGGCTTAACCTGTGACTGGGATAACAATGGAGGCAACCAAGAAATTTATGATGATAAATGTAATCACTCGATTTGGCTTTCCAAAGTCGAATAATTACATATAATGGTACACAATTTTGGAGTGCAAAATTCAAAGAATTTCATGAAGAATTGGGTACTAAACTATGTTATGCCTCTATTGCCTATCAGCAAAGCAATGGGTAGTCGAAAGGGCGAATGGTCAAATTATGCAGGGAATTAAAACTTAAGTTTTCGACCAGCCTACAAAGCGCTCAGGGCTTGGGTAAAAGAATTATCGTAAGTATTATGGGCAATTCGCACGACTGCCAGTCAGTCTATTGGTGAAACACTATTTTTCTTAGTTTTTGGTGCTAAAACCATGCTTTCACCAGAACTAAAGATTCCATCGAAAAGAGTAAAAAATAACAACTACTCTGTCCAAAAACAACTTCGAGCAGATTACATCAACCTACTAAAAGAGAAGAGGAATCAAGCCTTAATCTGTTTGGCAGTCTACCAACAAGCCCTATGCAAATACTACGATCATAAGGTCCAATCTCGCAACCTTGTTATAGGCGACTTGGTATTAAAAAAAGATTCAATCACAGTCTAATTAAAACAAACTTTCTCCTAAGTGGGAAGATCCTTACACAGTGGTCAAAGTCACGCGGCCAGGTTCGGTACGACTAGCAATGGAAGATGGCAGGATTCTTTTCAACTCATGGAATATTAACCAATCATGCAAATTCTATATGTAACCTCTTACATTCTCAATAAAGTTTAGGTTTTCTCCAATCTTTATTGTCCTACATTGAGCGACACTTCGATGATTTTTTCCATCACTTTTTAGCACTTGGTTTTCTTTACACTGGTCGAAGGAAGGAAACATCACCTAGTCGAAATCTTTCCTCTCTTCACGTGGTCTTGCCCACTAAAAAGAACTTCCTAGCGTCAACCTGTTCCTATCTTTTGCTGCCAACACAAAGAAACTAGGTTCAACAAAATATGGTTGAAATATTTTACAGTAAGCTCTTTTTGACTTAGTTTACTTCTCCAGTTTCTTTTGTGAAGAATTCTCTAAGTGAGGTAAGCTCTTATAATTTGTTCAACTACTTTTAATAAGCTCAATTTGATTAACGTGGTCGGAGAAAGTAACACCACCTAATCGAAGTCTTTCCTTTCTGCACGTGGTCCTACCCACTAGAAGGAACTTCCCAACATCGAGCTGTTTCTAACTCTTGTAACTAGTACATAACAATCGAGTTCAATAAAGAAGGTCAAATGAATTATTTTTTTAAAAAGCTCACTCTTGTAGTTTGTTCGATTAAGTGTTGACGCTTTCGATTTGATTAACCTGGTCGAAGAAAGTAACATCACTTAGTCGAAGTGTTTCCTCTCTGCACGTGGTCCTACCTACTAGAAGGAACTTCCTAGCGTCGATCCGTTTCTAACTCCTCCTACTAGTACATGATAATCGAGATCGACAACAAAAATCAAACGACTTCTTTAAGTAAACCATTTTTCACTATTTACTTAGTTTTATATAACTAAAGTAAGCAAATAGTCAAGGGTTAGGATATAGTTATAAATATAACTTCAATTCTTAGTCTTAAAGGTTCAATTCTTATTTCTATTTTTTGTGTTATGAGTTACTAACTACTCGAGAAGACAATTTGCAGGAAAATAAAGATTTATATTCATAGACAAGAAATTATCTTTACAATTATATGCCCTATTACAAACTACTCTGATGAAGGAGATCCGATTTGCATCTCCTCTGTGACTTTCTAGCCGACCGGCTGCACTTCTGCAATCAGTTGTGCTGTCTCTTTTAGGGTAGTTGAAGTTAGCTTTGACTAGTTGAAGTCTAAGATTACGGTCATGAGCCTTAAGTTTTACCAAGGCAAAACTTACTGCACCTTCGACTGCTTCTCTTATCGAGTCAACTTGGTTGGTCTTTAGAGTTATTATTAACTCCTGGAGAGTTCTGACTTGCTGTCTAATGGTGCTCATATGGTCAGCAACGGTGTCTACAAGAGGAATGACCTCCTTAGTTCCAAGTCCACCGAGCACATTGTTAAGTGATGAACCACGGAGGTCCTGATTTGGCTCAACTCTCACGATCCTGGCTATGAACTCGCAAGGCTCAAAACCACACAATCGCTGAACTACTCGACAAGTCGTTGTCAACCATGCATGAATACCCGGATGGCCTGATCATAAAGATCAACTCCTGCATACATCGAAGAAGCACGCAAGAACAAGGTAAAATTGCAATATGATGTATTACAAATATGAATAAAATTGGTATTGATAAGTGGGGTTTCGAAGACGTTGTCACTGTTGTGCTCGCTGAATAAGAGGACAAAGTATAAAGTAGGAAAGCTAAACTTCAATCAACAAAATCCACGAAGACTAGAGGGGGCGACCATCTCAAATAGAGGGGAAGGGAGGGGTGGTGGTACTGTTCACGTGTGAACAATACCCAAAAACCCTAGGGGCCGGCTCTATTGGCTATGTGGGCCAAGTCAACCCATTCATGACAAGAGTCAACCATTCATTACGTAGCCCATGGGCCAACAAGAGGTGACGCAGCACCAGGTTATGTAGACGTAGTACGATGGCGTGTAGATGTAGTTCGACTCTTAATAGTAGAAGTAACTCCGTCCAATTAAGGAATATGGCATTGCAGTAGCCAAAAGTCCTATCGGAGAAGATGTGGTTGAAGTAGAGAATGTCGTGCAGTGGGTCGAAGCAATGGTTGCATCCTTAGGGTTGATTTCCTCATCATTAAGGAGTGAAATATTGTCTTAAAGATTAATCTTTGTTACCTTCAATTCCTCCTAACTACGAGTTGAATCTTCCTAAAGTAGTTTTATTTCGACTGCTTGCTCTGAAAATAGAGTACAACCGGTCAGAAAAAATACTTCTTAAAGACTAGTAAATAAACTAGTCGTAGTTAAAAGAATTCTTACCTACTAAATGAGAATCATACTTCTTGATTTCGTCATCGTGGGAGGCAACATCCTTTGTACACTGCTCCTCCCATGCCTTTATACTCTTGTCTTTTCTTTGATGATACTAGTGAGCTTGTTGATCACCAAGGCCTTCGAATCGAACTCGGTTGGAGCTTACCCACATCGACCACTTTTTCTAAAGTAAAGAAAAAGAATGAGAGAAATAGTAGAAAGTCATCGAAATGAATAGTGTTAAGTAAAAAACTTACTGTTTATTTCATTCTACAACTTGCAAATGACATAGTTTGCCTCCTAAAGATTCTTTAGCAGGTCTTCTTTTTCGTCCCTTAATTTTTGTGCCTCGGCTTTTACATAGTCAAGGGCAGAAATCAAGGTTCTTTCATCACTTCTAGACCTCCAAATGTTAAAGTACACATGAGTATTCAATGAGTGGTCGAAAAGAAAAGAAAACTTCTCATGGAAAATACTTAAGATCTCATTGTCAGTTGGTAGAGCTCAGCTTGCTGCTTTTTCAGCAATACAAGTTGCCTCTGGTATTTACTAATGGTGGCAACTTGTTCAGGAACTCTCTAAACAAAGAAATACAGTGAGAAAGAGGGAAAATCCAAACATGAAAATATTTGGCAATGAGTACTTACGCTAATGGTTGATCGAGCAAATCTGCCATACACCATCTCGGAATCTTGTAGTTCTTCAAGTTTGTCGACTTGGCCCCACCATATTTTTTGAAGACACTCGTTATAAAAAATATGGCCCCTATTTTGAATGTCCTTAGGATGTGGGACTCGGTAACGAGACCTGAATGAATAAGATCTGATAGTTGGTGGGCTAAAGAACTCGGGAAAGAGGTCGAAGAAGTCTTCATCTTCTTCTTCTTATTCATTGTTATTGGCAACAAAAGTGACTCCTCCTTGAGGACTAGGAGGGACGTCCTCTACTACCTCCTTCCTGGCACAGCGGTCATAGGTTCCTCCTCCATCTTGATCGGATGCTTCTGATGATTGTAGGACCAAGTTCCTTGTCCGATTATTGATGTCCTTAATAACCGGCTTGATCACCATATCAACTGGATCTTCCACCGTCTTCGCCTCTGCTTCTACAACCACATCTGTGATCGTGGCTACTTCAGCAGCAACAACCTCCTTCATCATCACCTCAGAGACAGGGGTCAATTATGCGACCACCTCCGCTACCGTCTCTACGATCGTAGGAGAAACCATTATTCCCATGGTTGTAGGTAAGGCAATTGCGGGCCTCTCATCAGAAGCATCAACGGGGGCTGGAGAAGCAGGACCAAAACCACAAGGAGAAAAGAAAATATGTCAAATTGTATAGATAAAAGGTAAACATTATTTTTACGCTTTTAGTTTTACATACCTTGGCTTTCTGGATACAATCTTGAATCCAGAAGAAACATTCCCTAAGGAAGATTTCTTTTTCTTCTTCTCTTCGATCAACTGAGTTCTTGTGACACCTTCAACCTCTAAAAGGTTCAGTGCCACAAGTTTGAGAGGCTGAGGCTTCTTCGACCACGTTTGGTCGAAAGTCTTGTTGAAGAGTTGGGATTTCTATGACCACGTCCGATCGTAGGTCTTAATCGAGAGCCATTGCTCCTTGAGCTAGCTGCCCCTCAAGATGGTCGAAACTTGTTTCGACCATTTGAAGGACAACACTCCCAAGTTTCGACCATTTAAGGGACAACACTCCCCTCGACCAAAGGCTTTGCTGTTGCAGAGATATCCTTCACAAAACATATAAAACTTTTTCAGTTCTCCTTTTCTAGTTGTTTAACAAAGCCATGAGAATCAGAAACTGAAAATATCTTGTTGTCATAGTAGAAAGGTACCTTGACCTTCAGGGATTTGTGCTTTAGTTCTTCGACCACCCTCTTGTTGGGATACAGGTAGGCTACGCTAGCTGACAATTAAAAATTCTACCACCTAAATCAAGATGCCACTACAAGCAAGAGATCACAGATCGTTACCACCGGACGCGCAATGCAGCAGACGAAGAGTTGGAGTAGCATGGTCAAACGAAGAGGACGTAGTCGATCATCCAATGTAGTCGATCGTCCTCGCAGTCGATCGTCTTGTAGTTGATCGTCCTCGCAGTCGATCTTCCAGCATAGTCGTCGCCGATCGTCTCCTCCAGCAACCGATCGCTTTGCTTGCAAAGTCGCGGATCGTCCTTGAGCGCAACATCAACCGTAGTAATGCCTCTATGGTATCCACGCGTCCTAGCAGGAACACCTTACGCCAATGTGTTAGCACCAAGTCGCACGGAAGGCTCTCTCAAGAAGATTGTGGCAAGGGTTTGGTGGAGCAATCACGTATCCTCATCTCCACTTCCCACTCCCCAATAGACTCAAGCATCTCCTTATATAGTGCCCATGATGAATACTATCCAAACACGTTTGACGAATCGTATCTGTACTAGTTTGTTCCAACCCGTTAAGTGTGTGACCCTGTAGGTTCATGCGTAGTTTGGTTGTGACTCGGAAACCATTTTTGACCACGAGTCGTTAGTGGTACCTAGATGGACATAATGATTCCCGAATACACATAAATTAAATCAGATGAACCTTAATGCAATATGATCTATGACCAAGTCCTATTTGGTCTCGACCAGTTCGTAACTCCTTACGACCAGGTTTCAACCAGCCTACGACCAGCTCATATTTGGTCTTGAACTCCTTACGACCAGGTTTTGACCACTTAGTCATCATGTTCGACCAGCCTACAACCACCTCGTATCTCCATACGACTAGTCTGTATCTGATCGAACTGAACGACCAACTCGTGTATTCTCCTTTTATCTCACGATATCTGGTTGAACTCCAGGTAAGATATAATGTCATCCATGGACTGTTCAATACTTTCTCAATCGAGTGTTAGATAACTTCATGTGGTCGAACTCTTCGACCACCAGTGGCATGGCAATGCACTTTCTTTATCCGACCACATCGAGGGGCCCAGAGACATCTCTCCTGTTATGTTAGGAGGGGCAAATCCTATATCCGACCAGTAACATTTTTTCACATGTTTCACAACATACCTGAAAGCTACCTTTATAACTACCCAATTATGAAGTAGCATTTGCCAAGCCCAAAGTATACTCTTACACATGTAGGAAACCATGCTGATCTCAGGTCTAAGGATTATACATCATCATTGCTTAAGACCAACTGATGACACATGAAATCATAACAATATCAGCAGTGTCTCAAGGTAAGTCAATCCAACACCATGTTCTCTAACATGTGTCCACATTATTGATTTGATATCCCTATATCCATGGCCGATGAAACATAGTCATCAATCAATAGATGCGCCGATCGATAGGATCACTGGTGTTCCGATCAGTGATATCCCACCAGGGATATGTTTAGAACGGCATCATCATAAGTTAAAAGAGCTTCACCAACAAGTCGCACACTTGTTGATCTTTATAACTGATAATTCATTCAAGGAACAGAATAAGACTTATTCAATTGCTCATAAACATAGACGTGACACAATCATTTCTATGATTGCCTCTGGGGCATATCACCAACACTCATATTGCTTCTAAAGTTCAGAGTTCATGGTCGCAAGCATTAGGTAGCGCACGTGGACTGCGTTGTTGCAATGCTTCTCATAAGTATTCTTTTCAGTTCGAGTAGCATCAGCATTCGATTCATCGGGATAGGGACCATCTAGAACATATTCTTTCTTTTCTTGTTTGAGAACAATTCTCAGATTACGAAACCAGTCAATAAAGTTGGTTCCATTCATCATTTCTTTCTCAAGAACAGATTGCAAATTAAAGGTAGGTGCAGAGAAGTAGTAGGTGTCATGATCTACAACAGAAATATATGCAAAGATTCAACACTATGTTTATATTTGCACAATGTTTATGTAAGATCTCTATTAGACACCCATGTTGGTGGTTGTGTTCGACCAGTCTACGACCAGCTCGTATCTCCATATGACTAGTCTGGACCTGATCGTATCACCATACAACAAGTCTGGACCTGGTCGTATCACCATACGACTAGTCTGAACCTGGTCGTATCACCATACAACTAGTCTGTATATGGTCGTATCACTATACGACTAGTCCATATCTGGTCAAACTTGATCATCAATAGTCAATAAAAGATACTCTCACTATATCTTCTAAACCATGTTTCCATCAAACATCATATAGTGAGTTCAAGATCCGAAAAATCATTATGTCCTAGTGAGCTATTGCATCACTGCTAGAAACCTAGTGATTTTAGGTAGGCAACCTCTTGCCAATCATATCACATATGACTCTTGTCTGTTGGACGATATCTCTATGCCCCAACAACCAACAGTATCATGCCCCAAGGCCCAAAACTGTTTTGACAACCTTGTTAAGTTAAACCAATACTATGCATGTATGTGTCCAACACCCACCCCCATCTTAGTAAGATAGTTAATGGCACCCTACTATGGTAGACCCACTAATTAACGATCAAAATTGTGATGTCGTAGCAATTGGAAAGACATCAATTTAACTTAATTTTTCTTGAGGGATACTATTCTACCATGCTAAAACATCTAATGATAAACACATGATCAAATAGCAAGACAGGAATAAACATAAACAGATAATCACATTAAACTGTGAAATAGTATAGCCCTTATCATGACGATCTCTATCACCATGTTTCCTATACTCCGACCCCCATGTTTGAAGTCTCCGACCGCATTCATTTACTAAGCAATTACTCATAAGAGCTAGTAATGAATTACATACGATAATATCAAGCATCACACGTCGGTACACAGACTGTTATACAATAATATGTAGCTTGGTGGCTATCTCACAACATGACACGCAAGCCATGAAAAAACCATACATGCATCATGTACACAATGGACCATACTATTCACATCAACCCCTGCAAAAATGAGTTATGCATAGAATCCAATTCTATCGGGCGACATGACACATAATGCCATATAATGCGGCTATGACCATAGCGATCCCGCTAGCTGGTTAGCGGGTGGGGTTCGAAGGGGCAGCGCTCTCAGAAACTTTTTTCGGGACATGAATCTTATTCATGTAACCGAGCCTCGAAAATCATCGGATTAATCATATTAACCCTATTCCGAACTAATTTGATCAATGCCTTGATACGACAACGCACTGCGACATACTCCGATGGCGAATTCCGACCGGTATGAGTATCAGGCAAGGCAGTAGTAAACAAGTCAAGTAAATTATATGATGCTCTCAACTTATACCTCTTCTCAAACCCATCTACTACCACCGAAACCCGATCGTTCTTATCGACCAGTGCCTAGCTAATTCCATCCATATGAACCGGTCTAGGTTACGAGACCAAACCAGCAATAGATCCAATGTACTACTGCCACATATCCATTATATAAGACCGATCTAGATCAACAACTATGTAGGGTGTCTCTGATACCACTGTTGGGATAGGTAAGCTATGCTAGCTGACAATTAAAAATTCTACCATGTAAACCAAGATGCCACTACAAGCAAGAGATCACAGATCGTTACCACCAGATGAAAAGTGCAGTAGAAAAAGAGTTGGAGTAGCCTGGTCCAACGAAGAACGCGATCGATGTAGTGGTCATAGTTGATCATCCGACGTAGTCGATCATCCTCGTAGTCGATCGTCCTCGCAGTCGATCATCCAACTGTAATCGTCACCGATCGTCTCCTCCAGCAACCTATCACTTTTCTGGCAAAGTCGCGGATCGTCGTCGAGCACAATAGCAACCACAGTAGCGCCTCTACGGTATCCACATGTGCAGGGTAGTAACTCCGTATGCCAGTGTGCTAGCACCAAGTCGTATGGGAAGGTTCTCTCAAGAAGATGGTGTCTAGGGTTTGGTGGAGCAATCACGTATCTTCTTCTCGCACTTCCCACTCCCCAATAGCGTCAAATATCTGCTTATATAGTTCCGTGATCGATCCTATCCGAACACATTTGACGAATTATATTCGTACTGGTTTGTTCCAACCCGTCAAGTGTGTTTATTTCTTTACCCCCTCATAATCCCTGGTCGGGTCATTAGCCCTTGAATACATCCAGATAGGCTGTACTTGATCCTTAAGAGGACTAATATGACGTGTGATGAAGTCCTTTACCACGTGCCATCTGGTTAACCCCTCTTCCTTCAAGTCCTTGATGGCTTGGATATATGGGGTGATCCGGTTGAGGTTGTTCAGAGTCGAGTCTCAGGATGCACTCTTCTTTGCGGGCTTCCCCATGAAGAAGAGGATGTCTTCCTTAGACACCCTCCAATATAACCACCTCTTCTTCCAACCCGGCCATGATGACTGGTGAATATCTGAATATATTCTCTCGACTTTTCATCGTGGAGCTTTAGACCACAGCTACCCATGATTTCGTTGTGCTTGCTCATCATGTAGTAGTACCGGTAGAGGTCCAAATATGGAAGGATTTCCAGATAGGCTTCGCACAGGCAAGGTAGTTAGAATCGCGATCCTACTCTTAGAGTCTTACGATTCTACGAATCCACGACAACCTGTCGATCCAAATTGCACTGTGAATCAGAATCAGGTAGAATCGTGATAGAGTCGCGATCCAAACAGTAGAATCGTGTAGAATCGTAGAGTAGAGTTGTGGTAGAGTCGTTTGGGCAAAAAAATTATAATTTTTTTGGCAATTTTTTTTTATTTTTTAGAGGTCAGGGTTTGCTGATATGTTTTAGAGTAAAATTTGTTGTTATTAATTTTTTAGAATGAAACTATAAATAAACAAGGAGCATACAAAATATTTTATCAGTGTGGTAATACTAGTACAAATATCTATACTATGACATGACGAATCTTGAGCTTGATAATGACAAGCTATTTTTATTCCTGGAGTAAGTCTAGCTGCTTTTAAGGAACATGCAAGTGTTGCAATTAGGTATTGATTTACAAAAGTTGTGAAAATTTCTCATGTAATTGTAGTAAAGTGGTCATAGTCATTGGTTGTTCTCCTGTAGTTCAGAACTATATCATCTATCATGTCAGTACCATTATGCTTTTCTGTTGTGCGATAAAAGTGATTTGTCCCTTTTTCGGTTATAAGTAAGAGTTAAACCATACAAGAATCATACAAACTTATAGTATAGATGTTAAATATGTGTATTTTTACAATGCCGTAGAATCGTCGATTCTACGATTCGATACTACGATTCGATCCTACCGGAGGCAAATCGATCCAACTTAGGATCTCGACTCTGACTACCTTGTGCACAGGTAGACTAATACACATAGCATTGTGATGGAATTGGGAACTAAGTTGACCAATTCCACCCCAAAATGTTGTAATACAAGCATGAGGAAGGGGTGAACGGGCAATCGAAAGCCATATTCACAATATGTCTGGAATACTGGAATCGTATCCTCCTCACCCGAGGGCCAATGCTATCCCTCATCGTTGGTCTACTTCACATAAGCTCGCTTTGAGATCTTCTCAGCTACGACCACGACCATCATCTTCTTCGTATCCATCTCCGATTTCTCCCACTTGGAAACCGTTTCAATCATGTTTTTCGAGTGAGTTTGATTTGAATTTTGAAGAGTTTGGAGAAGGATTGCAACTTGGTTGGCGGCGGAGAGAACAAGAACTCGAGAGAAGTTGAAGCAAATAGAAAAGTAAAAACCCTAAGTTATGCTCGTGGTAGTTTTTTCTAGCCACGGGTCCGAGTTAAAGATTGTAGGAACTCAATAGTTGCCACCCCTTTGGGAACCACTCCAACGGACAGATCTGTGATAGTCAATTGGTATTCTTTAATCCATCTATTCAGGGAAAACAGTTATGTCTTTTCAACTCAAGTAAAATTAACTTCTTGACTAAGTCAATTTCTAATCAAATAAAATACCAGTCGGAAAGACTCTGCTTCTGACCACTACTCTTCAACCTCCTTTTCAAGTAAGTTATTTTTACTTGAAATTGGGGGCTAGATGACAAGGATTTAATAATTATCAATTAATTATTTATCTGTAATTATTATTATAAGATAGCATAAGTATACCCCTCATTGTTAATAACAGGAGAGCTTAGCTGGGTGGTCGTAAGCCTTTCTACGACCACCCTATGGTCGTAAGTCTTACTACGACCACCTCCTAGTCGTAAGCTTTACTACGACTAGGTTAGCTACGACCACCCTATAGTCGATAAAACCTACAGACATATGGGCTTAATTGACTAGGGATTATTATACGCTATGTTTAATACACGTAGCAATTAGTATACGTTGTTTTTTTTTCGAATAACTGCATGTATCACCTTCTGTCATTGACATAACTGTAAGGCGACGTGGGGTGTAGTTTTATCTGACAATAACTATTATCAACAGGTGCATTTTATCAAACGTTGAGGCGCCTCTTGGCCTGGAGTAACTGCCGCCCCATCACGCACTATATAAAGGCCAACGTCAGTGAACATCGGGGCGAGACCGGACGGAAGGCAATTGGGGGCAATAGATAGAAGTCCTTACGACTTTTGATCCAATAATTCCTATTGGTTGTATGCACATAATCAATACAACAACACAGGAGTAGAGTTGTTATTCTCCCTGGAGAAGATCCGAACCTATCTAAATCCATGTGTCTTTTTCCGCGTGATTCTATTTCAAAGGAATCCCTCAAATAATCATTCATAAGATCGACACTAGATCGTCAACATACACAAATTAAATTAATATTTTAGAATAAGTTGCGATTATTTGCGCATTGTGTTTCACAATTATTTAGGCACAAGGATCACCCAAAATGACAACCATAACACGAATGATAAACATTTTCTTCTTCTTTAACAAAGCACCGCAGTAGCCAAAGAGTAATGCTGTGGCATTGTTCCAACTCGTTGTTTATGCCTCTCAAGGAAAGCGTGGCATTTATATTACGAGCATAAGATCCATTAGTTTGTCCTTTTGCTGGGCAAAAGCGGTGGTGTGTGTCCAAGTCCAATGCTCCAATATCCTATCCTAATTATAATACGGGATACCTTTCCAGCCAGGTTCAGCGTGCACCTGGACAACATTGGACACGTAAGCTAAACTACTACGATGCTTTGTGATATGTACTTGGAAACGTTCTTTCACATTTAACCGGCCATTCCGTCCTCTAAAGTCCAAGCATTGATTTGGCTATCACAAATAATTGTAAAGTAATTCGTTCTTAAGCTGTCTAACCCAACAAATTAAATTTTTTTCTCAATTGAACACCGTCTAAAGCTAGTTATTTGTTGTTTGTACATGCTGGCAGAATTAATAGGAGAGTTGCTTTACTATAATTTAGAATATTATTTCTTAAGACCTACATGGATGAGTGGTGTTTCGCTAGGATTTAGTTTTTTTTTTACTGTGGTACTGTTAGCTGCACTACTTAAAAATATGTTTCTTCAGGGGCTTGAATAAAATATGCTGAGCATGGCTATATATGCGTATAAACTATACTGCTAAAAATATTTATTTAAAGAGCGTGGCATGGAATTTGGGAAATCTCATGGTGTCGGTGAAAATTCTGAGAATATTTTCATATATGCATGCATTCTCATGGTCCAAATCTGTCACGGTCAAAAGTCATTTTCTAAAGCTGGACATCCAAAAACTCAACAAATTCAACATCGTAAAAAGGAATTGTGGATATTTGAGCAGTTAGATCAATCGATAAGAACAATCAAATATGTGTTCGTAGGTCAAAAAATATTCAAATACATGGGAAACTTAATGCATATCTTTATATATAGTAGTACGTAGTGCCAATGCATGTACAATGGGACTGGAGTATATACATGCCTAATCTAAGCATAATGCAGGAAGGGTTGATGTGAAGTTTGCACCATATATTGCACCCAACCGGTGGCTTGTTTGTATGGCATCTCTAGTGCCAAAAACGAAGATTCGAGTACCACTAGTTAGTGGGGTTTAAGGGTATCTAAATCAATGTCGCCTCAGATTTTTGGTGACGTGGGGAAAGAGGGTACTGTAGAGAGAGAATAAAGTTGTAATACAACAAGTCCAGAAATATATCATGTTTTAGAAAACATGCAGTTAATTTTTTTTAACTTTGACAACTAATATATAAACATCTATTTGTATTGGCAATGTGACAATGATATCATTAGATTAGCTATGAAAAATATTTTTATATTATTTTTTGAATATATTTAGATAAAAAGTAATAGTCAAAGTTATATATTAAAGATCGTGTTAATATATAAAATGTTATATATTCCTGAATAGAGTATCTTGCATGAGATACAATCTTTTCACCCGGATCAACATGCAAGGTACAATCTACGTATGCATTCGGGGGAGGTTGCGTGGACCTATGAAGAGGGAGAAGAGTGCTAATGAAAAGAGAAATATTAATTAATTTTGATATGAGTTATATGAATTCATGCCAAGATACAATGGTCGGCGGTGATTGTGTATATACATTGTTGTTGTGGAAGATTTTAAATATACGACGAGGGATTGAATAATCCTTAATTAATGAAGTTATTTATCTATAATATTCACTATAGATAATGATGTTCTAATAACCCTCTAGTATACCCCTTGACGGAGATGATTACTACAATCAAGTCAGGTTACGACTAGTTCAAGTTACGATCACCCCCTGGTCGTAAGGCCTATTACAGTCAAGTCAAAACACAACGATCTTTTGACTGATAAGTCTCACAGAATAGACGTGTGTCCTATATTATCGACAAGGGACCATGTACACCATGCTCGATTACGCATTGTAATTAATATAACACGTTCATGTATGTGTCTCTGACAATACTACACGCACCTCTCTCCGTCTCTAGCATTAACCGCCTGACGAATGTGCAAAGAGGATGTCTCACTGACAACCATCGTTAACAATGTACAGATTCCAACAACCGTCAAGGCACCTCCTAACGCACAACAACTGTCACCCTTCAACGCTTTATAAGAAGCGGTATCAAGATATATATATATATATATATATATATATATATATATATATATATATATATATATAGAGAGAGAGAGAGAGAGAGAAGACAAAAGCCATTGACAACATTATTAGTTTCGGTGGCTTATTGCGCTTTGTAATCCTCATTCAATACAAGAACACGGGAGTAGTATTGTTATTCTCTCTGGAGAAGACCTGAACTTGTCTAAAAATGCCCTATCTCTTTTTGCATGATCTCAAGAGATGTACCCCCCGCATTTAATCATAAATATAGGTAGTAATTCATTGATAGTTGGCGCTATCCGTGGGGAACTACATTAATCTTTGTTGATTCTACTCAGATGCCTCCATGGCAAAAGAGTGTGACGAGGATTAAAACCCTTATGTATTACTTTAATACATAAAGAGAGATCATACATCTTCGTGGTTGTAACCCATAAGGCTAACGACCCCACTAGTCTTAAGGATTTCAGAGGTTACATAACAAATACCCTGGCCGAACAAGGTCTCGTACCTAGTCCCCGACCAGTTAACTACTCTTAAAGCTATGAACTGATATCTGGATCCAAATCCAGGTATATCATTTACCGTGTGATGAATAGAACACGTGTTGTATACTCGATACCACGCGACGTTACATAATCCTAAGACACTGACTAATGGTCGCACAGCAGTTGATACTTTAATCAACTGCCACCTCCCTCCGACCAGACTCAACGCTTCACACAGGTGTCTTCTCCAGCAACAACTGCCACCTCTTTGGAAGCTATTTAAAGACGGGGCAAGAGGAAGAAGGGGAGATCAGACTTTAAGGGCGAGAGGCGATTGGCATTAGATTCATACTTTTGATCTATTTCAGTAGCATAGCCAATATCATACTCAGTGTAACTAGGATTCACTACTACAAAAAGTACATCACAAACGGTTCAAAACCGTCATCACAGGCGGTTTTTGAACCGTCTAAATTTTTATGTCTATGATAACAGTTGGTTATCATAGACGGTTTTTGAACCGCCTGTGATAAGGCTCTACACAGACAATTTTTAGTTGAAACCGTATCTGATATGCAAGATAGCACAGACGGTTTGTAAATATAACCGTCGGTGATATACGCGTATCACAGACGGTTGTTGGTTGAAACCGTCTGTGATAGTTCCTCTTCACAGACGGTTCCAACTAAAAACCGTCTGTGATAGTTCATTTATACCTAATTATTTTATTTTATTCTCGGCTAGCCTCAGGAATTGCTAGCCATGCCCTCTGAAAACTAGCAGCTAGCAGAAATTAGATACATCACACACATGAATCAATTGTTGACACAACTTAAAGTGATAATTTAAAACTCCAAATCAATTACAAAAGATTATGTTCAAGTATATATTGTCGCTAGATTTACATTTGAATTACAACTACTCAAAACGATCAATTACAATTGAATCAATATTTTCAAGGTCGTTCAGCGGTGTCGACAGAGTG
Organism: Hsuehochloa calcarea; assembly: GCA_036346395.1. NCBI lineage: Eukaryota > Viridiplantae > Streptophyta > Magnoliopsida > Poales > Poaceae > Hsuehochloa > Hsuehochloa calcarea. Next base: position 25,393,032 of record CM070606.1, read on the forward strand.
AAACTCTCTATTGGCATTAACGATCTCCATCTTGATAAAGGTGCAGAGCGTCCCTCGAACCTCCGAGACCTCTTTCATAGCGAGTGCATCTAAATCTATAGTCATGTCCTGTCGCTAGCATGAGTAAAGTAGTAAGTATATATATTTTTAAATTTATATTTAGGAAATAATTATTACGAGATTGACAAACCTCGGGATCCTTCATCTTAGCACTAACCAATTGCCGCATATGATGGCAAACGTAGAATGCACATAGGTGAGTTTGTTTTTGCTAGCGGCACTACAAAAATAGAATTACATATGTAGGTATAGTCAGTTCGAGAAGCATTAGTAAGAAGTATGATATAGCATTATTGTGTTGTAGCGCGTACTGGAAATTGCGTCTTGTGTTGTAGTGTGGCGCTAGATCCTTTGTATATCCCTCCCTGTGCAACATAGTTGATGAACGACATGCATGATTCCAAAATGTTATCCTCGGCCATTTTAAAAGAAGGAAGACTACAATAGAGTTATGTATGGAGGAAATGAGCATACCTGTCGAGTATTTCTTTAAGAAGGGTGAAGTCGTGGTTTTTGTTTAATAGGGAATCAAGGTATATTACATTGTTCCTCTTTGGTATAAGGACTAATAAGATCCAGTGGAACCTACTCATGTGTGTCGCTATAGTCATAAACCAAAGTTCGTGTTGCGTATAAAGTACGAATGAAATTTGTATAGCAAGTAGTAAAGCACTTATTTCTGGTTGTACGACACCATTATGTAGTCTTTGTCATCCTGAGCAAGCAATCCCGTCGTTATGTATTTGATGACGTAGGATGTGTCTTCGTTGATGGTTTGCTCAGAGATGACTTGTGGGTCGAGGAAACCCACCGGTTCGTTACGTCGATGGACATGTTTCATCATGTATCTATACATAAGCAATGAGTTGTGATATTTATTGGTATTACATGAGTTTAGAACTTGATTGTACATACTTATAGTGTCTAACATCGTAGAAGTGAGGCGTCGAGGGCAGCGAGGTTGAATAGGTCGAATAAGTCATTGAAGCCCACGACGAAGTGGCCCGGCTCATGGAAGAAATGCTCCTTCGTGTATTTAACAGTTATTCCAGTATCGCACCCCTCATGTTGGGTTTTTTTGCATGTACCAGCAATGCAAAGACTGATAAGATACTCCAGCGCTTGCTAGCACTGTGTTGGGGCCAATGGACTTCCAAGGGAATATTTCCCGGGCTTAGGAGGCGCCTTAATGTTCTTTGATTTTGATTTGGCCTTAAGTTGCCTGCGGCACGTCTTCCCATCAGACGATACATGAACCGATATGGTGACACGGTTTTCTCGTTCCTTCAGCGTGTTCTCCACGGGAACTGATGAGGCGGCCTTCTGAAGCGAAGGATGAGGTGGAGTCATCGAGAGTCCTGATGGAGAGGCATGGTCGTATCGAGATTGCAGCACTGCAGGGTCCAGGGCAATGTCCTTTTTGGGCCACTGCATAAAAGTGTGCATGGCATCACCTAATGTTCTGATGTCCTCGTTCGGGAGAATCTCCTGCGGGATGGCCATGAAATTGTCATGTACCATGTCCACCTGGACCCTGGCGTAACCCTACACCAGCTGGGCATCGTGCTGCACTGCCCCTTCCTAGTATGGATAGACCATCCCCCGCCCAACCTCAATAGGAATGGACCCCACCATCCTCACTTGGAGTTTGTAGGGCGTCGGCTCCTACAAAACGATACGCAATTAGCTAAGGCGTCCTATAGGTCTATCTTTGGAGTATTCCAGAGATGTACATTACCTTGATGTCGTCGATAGGTAATTGGACGTCGTCATGTCCAGAATTATGTGTGGACGTGATGCTACTCCGATGTTGAGGAGTACTGGCTCCCAAAAAACCGAGGGCGGCTTGCGACTGGTTCGGGAGTTGATTTATTTGATCCTGCAGTCTTGTTATCTGTCCCTGAAATTTTTCAATAAGCACTTGTTATCGCCCTGGATCTCTTCCTACTCCCGTATGTGTCTGAGTCGTTCGAATCCATCCTCCAAGGTCGCCCTGATATTATCCGCACGGTTCTATATTAGAACCGTCCGTTGCTCGATATAGAACCGCTCGTGGATCTCTTTCTATATCGTAATGTGATATTGATCATCGCGCACGGCTCAAATAGAATCCGTGATCGCTAAAACAAGGCTGACGTAACGGCCCTTAGGAACGCTCGCGATGGACCGTCTGCTATAGACTCTTTTGTAGTAGTGAGCCCAACGCCTCGCCTGCGACCTGGATGCTCCTTGTTTCCCAGGGTTGTAGATAGTAGATCCTTCTCCCTGTTCGCTTCGAAGTAACCTTCGAAACACGCGGAAGTCAATGCTTCCTGCAAGAGGTCATCATGTTATTATAGACACTATACAAGATGTTATCATGTTATTATAGACACTACGTAGTTCGACATATTTACCAGACGTTGGTACACTGCCTCGTCTGCGGGGTTGTGAAAGAGATGCAGGCAGAAGACGTGGCTGATGCCCTCGCTCTTAACCAGGCTCGAGCGCGCTCATATGAGATCTCTGCAAATGATCTTGTAGCGCTCTCGCCCTCCGCCGCCCATTGCGTGGTTTTACCAGCGTACCCAGCGGGGCCGAGTTTGTGAGGGTAAATGTTTTGTGCCTCGAGAGCTTTGTACGCAGCACTTTGCCCCGAAATTTGGTCATCGTCTTCATCCGCACAAAGGCGTCCCATATATCCCGTGACAAGAAATGATACATCGTGAAGGGCGTCCGACCCGTATTCACGTACTTCGTGACAAGCATGCTCTTGAAGGTCCTCCACGCGTGTCCCATTGCGAGCAACGCCTACCGTTGCACGCATGCCTGGTCTGCTTCTGGGATAACGAACGAGCCTGAAATTTCAGTCCACAGCTGGACTCTCTCTTCATCTGTTAGAGACTTCCAGCTTGGTGTGGTGATGGGGACCCGTTCCCTTCCAAGTATCCCGCAGATGGTCCGGAATCTCGCCGCTGCTTTCTTGGGACTCAGAGGGATCACGACGTCACTGACCTCTGTGATAGTCATTCGACCCGCGGGCAATTTTGATATTCCTCTTCCATCTCGCTTACGTACCACTTTGATCGGAGATCCAGACACATTCAGCGACGTCGATGGCGGCGGCGAAGACGGTGCCTCTGCCATCTCACTTACTTGCTATCTAAATAAGTTACAGACACAATGAACTAAAATTTTGTGGATTGCAAGTTGATATCAAACATAATACCAAAAACAATAATGACTGGTTACAATGCTATGGATTGCACTTGATAAAGAAGTGTTACTCAGCAAATAACATCAAATTCGAGGCATTTCTTATAAATATGTCATGTTAGCATATTTATTAACAAGCACCCTTGAACAACAGTAGTAGGGTTACGCAACTTAAATTCTAACGTTGAGCACATTTTATTCCTACTTGTATATATATTGGCCGGGCGTCGGGGTCTCTTTGCATATATACCACCAATGTACTTGTACATATATTGGCCTATCGGCCTCATAATGAATATCAGCGCTATTCGTAACATAAAGTACATGTGTGCAATGAAAATACACAGATCAAACAAAGGTTCAACTGTCAATAGCAGTATATCTACCTAGATGAGAACATAACAAAACTGGTGTCACTAAACAAGACAATGTATCAATTCCTGTCATGTATTAGACAACTATTAGCTAGCAAGATTCTACGGTACAAATAACGAACCTTAAGTACTGCCCCAGATGAATACTTCAATACTCGAAGAAAAGCTTTGTTTGCCTCACCTCTCGATGATTGTTCAGCTGCATGAAGTTGAAACTATTTAGCAGATGTTACAAGCATATATTATCTATAATCAATCAATTACTACCTAAAGTTTTCTAGCACAAAAAACTTAAGTCATAATCATATATCATCCAAGCTACGCAAATAACAATATTAACCGATCTCTACTACTAACAAATCCAAGTTAACCATATGTCTGTATCAATACAAGTAAATAATATCACAGTGACAATCTCTCCTAGTATCCTAGTGTAGGACCGTAAAGGCGGCTAGGGGGGTGAATAGGCGCTTTCTCAACTTTCTCGCCTAAATCAAATTCAACACGAACTTAACTCCTTTAGCTATAAAAGCTAAGAAGATCAGTAAGTGCACAATGGAAGCCTTATGCTGAATTCGATAACCCCCTCAACCACACGACACAAAAAGGAGAAAAGAACTCACTAGTCAGTTCTGGGCACTAGCGGTCGACCGCCGAGACAAAGCGGTCGGACCGACGCTCAACAATGATCGGACGGCTAATAATAGCGGCGGTCGGACCGTTGGATATCGGTTCGACCAGCAGATCGAGCGGTTCGAACGCGGGCGTCCGACCGGTCGATCGATTCACCAAAGATGAAAAATCAAGCCCAAATCCAAAACGAAATTTGATCCAACTTTTGATTCAACCAATGAAACTTGACCAAATTTCGAGCACACCTCCCTAATGATATTAGAGACCTATTTCTAGCGACGATCCTTCAGATCCATTTCGTAGAATCGATCTCTCAAGGTTTTACCGAAGAAGTGCACAAACCCTAGAAATATGAAAATCTTGATTCAAGACTTGCTTGTGGGGTTGATGATCTAGATGACTCTAGAGTATTCCACACATCAAAGCAAGATAAAATAGGTCAAGAGACCAAGCATAAACCCTTGAATCAAGGAAGCACCAAAATCATCCAAAAGAAAGAAGAACACAAGGGGGACAAATGATCTTTCAAGTAAGCATCACAAGATTGATTAATCACACTAGATGCTTACAAAGCCACTCCAACAAGGAGGACAAGAGCTCACACAAGAGCACACTCACAATCTCTCCAAACCCTAGTTTTCTCCTCTCCTCTCCTCCAAACCCTAGAAAATGAAGAAGGGGCCAAATGAATGCTTGGGGTTTTACATCTCCCCATTTCTATTTATACTAGAGGCCTAGGGTTTCACTTTTGGGACCCACTCACATGGGACCCACACACATAACTATTGAAGCAATCGTCGCCACCATGTAGTTGATCACGGCTCTCATCCTCGGCAAGAAGACTCTCTGTCAATCCCATCGGAACTCCTAGAGACTTGCACCGACTTCAAGATCGCCGATCCAACCACCGCACCTGAACTACCGTTCGATCCATCTTGCCCATTCGCACCATGCTTGAGTCACTGAGCCTCACCCCAAGCATCCATGATTGTTCGGACCTCGGCTCTCCAGCGTAGTCGATCCACCTCACCGCTGACGCCGTTGACTTGCAAGCCACCTGCGGCAATAGACAAACAATCGCTTCGAACAAGTTCTTCACAACTTGACCCACGTTAGTTCCACAATGCAATATGCAACAATAAAGCATTGAACTCCATACATAAAACACATTCAAATCAACTCAATGCCAACTTGGCTAACCTCCAAGTCATCGGCGGTCCGATCGCCCCACAAGGCCTGGCCCGACCGATTTGCCGGTCGGATCGATCCACAACACGGTCGGATCGCCAAAAGACTTAGCCAAATTTTCACTGAATTCAAACCTTCTAGAAATTTCAATCTGAATAGAACTTTTGATCGGAGCTCAAAAATGATGTGACCACATCCGAGAGACCTCACTTGCCTACATAACCTATTTTTGGCTCACCAAAACCACTTTTCAACAAATCGGTCGGACCGCCACCATGGCGGCCGGACCTCACGGGCGGCCCGATCACACAACTGATCGAGATCACACGTGGTCCGGCGACTTTGACAAACACGAAAACGAGATTTTGCAAACCAACAAAGCCATTGCCAATTGACTCATCATCCACGAGATCGCACATATCCTCGCGTGGATATCGTGAGGATATGTGCACGATCTCGTGATGATGAGTCAATTGGCAATGGCGTTGTTGGTTTGCAAAATCTCAGCGCTGGTTTGCTTACGCCGCCGCACCACAAAGCGGTCCGACCGGCGCAGGTGAGCGGCCGATCGCCGTGTGACGGCCGGATCGGCAGGTGGTGGCGGTCGGACCGGCCGACCTAAAGTTGATTTTGGGGCTAATCCAAAATAGGTTGTCTAGGCAAGTGAGGGGAGTCTCCGGATGTGGTCCCATCATTTTGGAGCTCCCATCAAAAGTTCTATTCGCTTGAAAATTCCGTAAGGTTTCGAATTTTGAGTTGAAAACTTGGCTAAGTCTTTGGACCGTCCGACCGCCATTGTGGAGCGGTCCGACCGCATGAAATCTGGTCGGACCGCCCGTGGGTGGTCGACCGGCAATGGCTTTAAGGTTAGCCAAGTGTTGCATTGAGTTGGTTTTGATTGTGTTATTATATGAACTTCAATGCTTTATTGTTGTATATTGCATTATGGAACTAACGGGTCAAGTTGTGAAGAACTTGTTCTAAACGGTTTGTTTGTCTATTGTCGCTCTGTGGCTTGCGTGTCAACGACGCTAACGGTGAGTGGATCGACTACGCTGGAGAGCCGAGGTCCGTAACGATCGTGATACCGTGAGGTCGTGTGACACAAGCATGGTGCAGATGGATAAGATGGATCGAACGGGTGGTTCGACATACCGTTGGATCAAAGTGCGGATATCTGCGAAGTCTCCGGAGGTTCGGCGGGATTCTGACAAGAGAGGCTTGGCGACGCGATGAGAACCGCCGATCAACCTACACGTGGTGGAAGGTAGATTTATTGCTTCAAGAGTTATTTGTGTGTGGGTCCCATGTGTAAGTGACCCCAAAAAGGAAACCCTAGCTCTCTAGTATAAATAGGAAGGGGGGAGATGGAAAACTAAGCCAGGCATTCATTTGGACTTCCTTAGCCTTTTCTAGGGTTAGGGTTTGGAGAGGAAGAGAGGGAGAGATTGTGTGCTCCTTGGGTGAGCTCTTGTCCTCCTTGAGGGAGTGGCTTTGTAAGCATCTTGTGAGATCAATCAATCTTGTGATGCTTGCTTGAGAGATCATTTGTCTCCTCTTTGTGTTCTTCTCTCTTTTGGATGAATTTGGTGCTTCCTTGATTCAAGGGTTTATGCTTGGTCTCTTGACCCATTTTGTCTTGCTTTGATGTGTGGGAATTCTACTAGAATCATCTAGACCATCAAACCCCACAAGCAAGTCTTGAATCAAAGATTTTCATAATTCTAGGTTTGTGCACTTTTTGTTAAATCCTTGAGAGATCGATTCTGCAAGTGGATCCAAGGATCGCCGCTAGAAATAGGTCTCTAATATCATTAGGGAGGTGTGCTCAAATTTGGTCAAGTTTCATTGGTTGAATCAAAAGTTGGATCAAATTTCGCTTTTGGATTTGGGTAGGATTTTTCAGATCGACTCTACCGTCCGATCGGTTTCAACGGGCGGTCCGACCGCCAGTATATTCGTGATCATTGCTCGCGGGTCGAATCGTTGTCCCACCGGTCCGACCGCCGCTTAGTTGTTGGTCGGATCGGCTGTTGAACGTCGGCCGATCGCCCTTGGTAGCTTGGCCGACCGCGCTGTGCCCAGATCAACCCTTTGAGATTAAGTCTCCACATTTGTGTCGTGTGGTTGTCGGGGTTTGTCGAATTCAGCACAAGGCTTCCGCTGTGTGCTTACTGATCTTCTTAGCTTTCATAGCTAAAGGAGTAAAGTTCGTGTTGAATTTGATTTAGGCGAGAAAGTTTTGAAAGCGCCTATTCACCCCCCCTCAGTCGCCTTTCCGGTCCTACACCTCACGATATCCACAATCTCCCCCTTGATGAACACATTGGCAATTTCCCAGAAAATATGGTTTTTCAGATTGAAAAGTAAAAACAATCGCCGTTTTCGCATAAAGGCACAACTTGGTCCATAAGCAAGAAAAAGCCTAGGAACCGACCAAGCTGGCTTCAGAATAGTATAAGCAAGTTAGATAAGGCAATGAAAGCACCAAAGGATTCAATTTTCAGAAAGTAGCCAAAAGTCTCACTTAGGTCCAAATGAAAGATAATTTTTCTATTTGACCTTTGATCATTGTGAGTCTACTTCAATTGCAAATAAAATCAGAAAAAGGCAATACAACCAAGAGACTCAACTCACTATGATCACAAATTTTCAAAAGGTTCATTTTTTTATATGAGTTCTTTTATATGAAACCTTATGTATGAAACCAAACGCTCCAAAACAGCATTTTTCTTCAATCTTTCTCCCCCTTTGACAATGAATTCATCAAGATGCATGGGAAAAGAAAGAGCATGAAGGAATGACTTTATTTTTGAACTTTAGTAAAAAGGAGCCATGACCATTATACATGTAGACAGTACAAGTATTATACCAAGCCATATAAAGAGTAGACGCTATATTCAATCATGGCAAAACATGTACTGCAAAGCTAAAATCAAAATAGCAGTTATCTGAGATTAACAGAATTAATACCATGAAAAGTTGCTCAATATCATAGTTTCACTAACAGCAACCAAAAATGAGTCAAGCCATGTCTATAAGTAAAAAGAGACTCAAAACAAGAACTGAGGCATTTTGAGCATTAAGAGTACACTTTTGAAGCAAAACTCAAGCACTTGGCATTTTGAGCATTTTCCTAAAAAGGATTTTTTTTCACTGTGCTAGATCTCAAGCCTTGCCGCGACCATCTCAAGCGATAAGCTTAAAAGAATGATCTAGGTCATCCAAAACTCCCCCTGAGTTCATGCCTAGTGCAATGGCAAGCCGTCTCATGAGAAAGGATTGGTGAGATCAGTTTTTCATGTAAAATCTCATTTTTCATTTGCTTGACTTAAGAAGTTAAAAAGCTCATTTTTCATCTCAAAATAAGTTCAAGACTCAATTCAACCTATATGACATGGCAAGAATCATAAGAGGATCACTAGAGCAAAACTAGTCACAAGATCCAATAAGACATGATTTGATTCACTTTGCTCACATATATAAAGCTAGCAAGGCAAAAGCTAAGCTAAACAAGAAGAGCCATAAAAGAAGTCTAGCAGACTATCACTTGATATGACAAGGTATAGAATATGAAATCAAGCCAGACAAGGATAATGATCAAAACTCCATAAATTTTATTATACAATGCAAGACAAATGAAATAAAACAGGCATTATGATACAATGAATGCAAAAAGAGCAACTTCCCCCTCAAAACAGCCCAATAGGACTAATAACCCCTAACTCTCCCATAAGCAAGCAAAGCGAGAAGAATCAAGAGCTTTAGTGAAAATATCTGCAAGCTGTTGCTCAGACTCTACAAAGTGAAGCACAACATCACCTTTCTCAACATGGTCTCTAAGAAAATGAAATCGAATATCAATGTGTTTAGTCCTGGAATGTTGCACTGGGTTTTTGGCAATATTAATTGCAGAAGTGTTGTCACAGAAAAGAGGAACACTTCTCAAGGATAACCCATAGTCTCGCAGCGTGGATAAAATCCAGAGAACCTGAGAGCAACCATCGGCAACTACATACTCGGCCTCGGTGGACTATTCAACCAAGACATTTTCTAGAAGACCAAGAACCAAGAGATGTGCCCAAGAAATGACAAGTGCCAGGTGTACTCTTCCTATCCACTCTACACCCCGCAAAGTCAGCATCAGAAAATGCTCGAATTGAGAGAGCAGAAGCAGAAGAATACAAGAGTCCAAAGTCAAGCGTATCTTGAAGGTACGTGAAGATGCGACGTACTGCTTGACGATGAGAAGCACGAGGGGAATTCTGAAAGCGAGCGCACAGACATACGGCAAATTGTATGTCCGGCCTCGACGCTGTAAGATAGAGGAGGGAGCCAATCATATGCGGTACTTCTTCCGTCCACGACTCTCCATCCTCATCGTGGTCCAAAGACGGTGGTTGTAGCAATGGGAGTAGACATTGGCCTACTGCTTCCCATATTGTAGCGCCGAAGAAGGTCCTTTGTATACTTACTCTGGTGAACGAAGGTGCCTTCTTTCAGTTGCTTGATTTGTAAACCAAGGAAGAATGTCAACTCTCCCATCATGCTCATCTCGAACTCACTGCTCATAGAATCTGAAAATCTGGACACCAAAGCATGAGAAGAACCACCGAATATAATATCATCCACATAAATCTGAACTAGCAAAAAGTCACTGCCATGCCTGAGAGTGAACAAGGTTTTATCAACCATTCCTATTTTGAAATCATTTTCAAGCAAGAAACTCTTAAGCCTGTCATACCAAGCTCTAGGAGCTTGTTTCAATCCATACAGGGCTTTAGAGAGTTTAAAAACATGGTTTGGGAATTTTTGATTTTCAAAACCAGGAGGTTGCTTGACAAAGACCTCTTCTTCTATGAAACCATTGAAGAAAGCACTTTTAACATCCATTTGAAAAAGCTTGAAACCCTTGGATGTTGCAAATGCAAAAAGAATGCGAATGGCTTCCAATCTAGCTCTTTGGAGCAAAGGTCTCTTCAAAGTCTAAGCCTCTACTACAGGAATAACCTTGAGCTACGAGTCTAGCCTTATTGCGAACAACCAACCCATCCTCACTTTGTTTATTTTTGAAAATCCATTTTGTTCCAATAACATGAGAATCAGAAGGACGCTCAACTAAAGTCCAGACTTTGTTTCTTTCAAAAAATTTAAGCTCTTCATGCATGGCATTGACCCAAGAGGCATCAGATAAAGCATGGGTGATATCTCGGGGTTCAAAAGAAGCGCAAAAGAGAATGTGTATGAGAATCGGAGAAATAAACCTAGAGCGAGTGACTCGCTCTTGAAGATCCCCAATCATCCGCTCGGTGGATGTTGTCATTTGAATGTGAAGAGGTGCTCACGGTGCGTATGACCTCTACCTCATGAGTTGTCGAGGTAGGAACAGAGCCACTCGGATCGTCGGTGGGGATAGGAGGAGGTCGCTCACCAAACCGAGTAGTAGTAGCGGGCTCTCCACCCCTCTCGAGGTAGTCGGAGGATGGTTCGGTTCCTCATCCTCGTAATCATCATCGACGAAGATGCTTCCTTGAATTTCAGGAAACCTGTACTGTAGCATCGGGTCTAGTACTGTGACTAGCCTCATCAAAAGTGACTTCAAGTCTCAACAATTTTGTTAGTGTCAACATTAAAAACACGATAGCCACGAGAATGAGCGGGATATCCAAGAAATATGCCATCAAAACATCTAGACTCAAATTTATCAAGGTTGCCATGTTTAAGAATGAAGCAATTGCAACCAAAAATCTTGAAATGAGAGACTTTGGTAGAATGACCAAATCTAAGCTCATAAGAGGTCTTCCCAACCACAGATCTCAAGAAAACCCTATTGGAGATATAACAAGCAAGAGAGATCGCCTCATTCAAAATCACCTAGAGTAGAATGCTCATCTAACATGGTCCGAGCCATCTCTACAAGGGTTCTGTTCTTCCTTTCTACAACACCATTCTACTGGGAACTCTAGGAGAAGAAAAGCGATGCTCAATTCCCTATCGCTGAGAAGGTAGAAAAAAGAATTCTTGAATTTCGTCCCATTGTCACTCCTAATGGCTCTCAAAGCTCCAGGATATCAACAGCAATTCTAAGGACCAAATCTCTAAAGAATCCAAATGCTTCGTCCTTAGAAGCGAGAAAATAAACCCATGAATACCTGGAGTAATCGTCCACAACCACCAGCACATACCGTTTCCCACCAGCTGACTGAACTCTAGAAGGACCAACTATATCTAAGTGAAGAAGCTGTCCTGGTCCATCAGTCATTACCAAGGTAAGAGGTGGGTGGGAAGCAGACACCATCTTACCATGTCTACAGGGCGAGCACACAAGATCTCTAACAGCCTTCAGCCTAGGCAAACCTCTAATCAAGTCCTTACAACTGACTCTAGACAAATGATCAAAATCTATATGCCCAAGTCTACGATACCACAAAACAAGGTCATGAGAATCAGATGCTACAAGACACCTAGGACGGGAAACTGAAGAAATACTGAAATTTGCACAAAAGATCTTCTCAAATATGGAGATCTCAAAAACAAGCTCACCCGAGGAATCTAGAACTCTACACTCTCCACTTTTAAACCTCACTTCTAGACCCTCATCAAGCAGCTGAGAAACAGATAGAAGATTATACCTCAGCTTACTTACCAAAGCGACGTCTTTAAGCATGAACTTGTCGTTGATGCGACAAAGTGTTCTTTGATCCACGGTCGGTGAGAAGCATCCCCAAAGGTAATCAATTCGTTGCCGGATGCACATGCGAGGGAGGAGAACCATATAGAATCTCTGGTCATATGTCGAGAACACCTGGAGTCAACAAGCCATATGTCCTCCTTCCTCGCACGACGGACCTAAAAAGCACAATCAGAAAACATCCGTGCCTCAGTACTGGGGTTAGTGATAAATGATCTAGGAATCCAAAGATCGAGAAGCACGATGTCCGGGAGCAAAGCAGAGAAAGCAGTAAACATGATCAGGAATAAAATCATAAGGATGCACATGAGAACCACCTAGACCACTCCGAAACGATCTACCAAAAGATCGATACTCCCCCTGTCTAGGTGCTACCCGTGGTCTCTCCTCACGATATCCTAATCCAACATGCTGCCTAGACCCACCAAAAGAGTCTACAAAGTTCTCTACGAATCTAGGCCTGTATGTGGTACGATAAACAGGCTGCCTAGCTCTAGAGACTACAGCTGGAGAAGGGACTCCTCTAATGGATCTTAAGGCGCTCATCCTCTCTTTTCTCTCAAGTTTTGCTCTCCGGAAGCAGAACTCAACAGTGTGGCCTTCTTTCTTGCAGAAAGTGCAATGGTACTGGACCCTTTTAGGGGGTCTGTACTGAAGGAGTAAAAGCACCTTTCTTGCCAGAAAGAGTTTGAGCAAAACCAGCGGATTTGAAAACAACCCTGGATGGCTTAGGAGGTTCTAGCTCAAACAGACCATTCGTCACAACTCTAGCAATCCTAGGTGGGTTTTTTCTTGGAATGCTCTAGGGGATTGAAACCTAGACCACTATTTTTCACGCTCACCTTGGATTGTTCAAGAATCATGTTGAGTTTCTTTTTCCCATTCGAAAACTTCTCAAGAGTCACCTTGAGGTAATCATTCTCTTTACTTAGACTCTCACATCTAGTGCACTTACTAGACTTGATTACCCCATCCCGTTTACTCTTAAGAAGGGCCACTTCCACTTTGAAGGCCTCACAAGACACACAATAGGATTCCTTAATCCTATTCAACTGCTCCTTAAATTTGACTCTAAATGCCTCTTGAATCTGACCAATCATGGATGCAACTTCAGCACTCAAAACACAAGAGTTAGAATCAATGACTTTCTTCGTAGCAGTAAGAGACATAGATTTTTCAATTTTAGCCTTTTCTTCAAGAGTCTTGTTTAAAGCTTCAATCTCTATTGTAAGCTTGGGACAATTTTCACAAGATGCAGCTCTAGAGTACACCACCATTTCTGTCATCTCTTGCATCTTAATCCTATTATTCTTACAATGAGAGCATGTGTGACTAGCATCAAATTTTTGCAATTCTTTTAAAGAGCTATCCAGTTTTAATTATAGCAAAGCACAATTTGAGCAAGTTAAAGGAATAGCTTCCATGACAGTCACATCAAGTGAGATGGCATCTAAGCAAACAGAACTAGACTTGAGAGATTCTAGTTCATCGAGAGCATCTTTTAGTTGATTAGCAACAGAGGAATGAGCAGATTTCAAGCTTGTCAATTCTTTAAGCAAGCTAGTGCAAGAATCACAAATATCATCAGGATTAATAGATTTAAGCCTAACAACTTCTAGGTTCAAATTATCAATCATAATGTCCTGCTTTTTAATCATTTTTACTTGCTTATGCAATTTCTGTTCAGCAAGCACCAAAGCCCTCTTCATGTCAGCAATTGAAGGCATACCTCATCAGGATCACTAAAGGGATCCTCATCGTTGGAGGAGTCGCTGTCGTGGCTATTCTTGGCCATGAAACACATGCCAGTGAAGTCATGTGCCTTCTTCTTGCCACGGGAGTCACTCGCCGTCCTCGCTTCCGAGTCCACATCGCTCATATTTACATTCTCTAGAGCGGCAAGGACCCGGCTGACAAACTTGCGATAGTTTGTCTTCTTGGGTTTCGCATCCCTCTCCTGGGGATGTCTTCGTGTCTCCTTCTCCTCCTTGCCCTTTAGCTTGGGGCACCTGGAACGAATGTGGTTTGGCTCACCACATTCAAAGCACGTGATAGGTCCACTTCTCCTCCTATTCCTCACCTTGTTGTATGCTCGTGAATTTGGTGGATAGGAGGGCTAAGTCATCCTCGTAGTTTCTCAAGTTGCTTATCGCTAAAGAATGCAAAGCGTATAATGAAAAACCGATGATCTACAATCAAGAGAATCGGAAGAACAACCCTTGGATTTGTCGACCACTAATGCCATCGACTGCCTTGGGGAGACGCGAGATAAAATCAATCTCATGCGTCTTCAACCTCGAGTATAGCTTATCCATGGTAAGCTCACTCATGATGATGTTGTCATTGATGGAAGTGATCTTCATTCCCGCACCTTCACATCAAGAGCACCCAAAAGGTGGCGTGCATTTTCGCACTCGAAAAGACTAAGTCAACAAATACGGAGATCATGAAGAATCTTAGAAAATCTTCCCCAGCTCATCCAAAGACTCACCGTGCCTTTGCTCGATCTTAGAGTATACTTTCTTGAGTCGGTTCTATCTCACTTCCTTGATCGCATGGACCCTTCGTGATAGTCACAAAGAGTCCGCCAGATCTCATGAGCAGACCGCAAGTGAGCAACACGCTCAAACTCGGATCGACTAAGGCCTTGGATCAAGTAATTCGAGCCTTCTTGTTGGCCTCCACATCCGAGTGATCATATCGTCATCTACCGGCACGACATAAGGGTTTTTACCTTAAGCCAAATAGCGTGCCCTTGAGCCTCGATATAAGCTTGCATACGAGCCTTCCAATATGCAAAGTCAACTCCATCAAAAATATGTGGCTTGGTTGAGTACTTGTCAGTCGCCATGGCTCCAAAGACCGGTTAAGATCTATGAGAAGAGCTAACCGGCTCTGATACCACTTGTAGGACCGTAAAGGCGACTAGGGGGGTGAATAGGCGCTTTCTCAACTTTCTCGCCTAAATCAAATTCAACCCGAACTTAACTCCTTTAGCTATAAAAGCTAAGAAGATCAGTAAGTGCACAGTGGAAGCCTTGTGCTGAATTCAATAACCCCCTCAACCACATGACACAAAAAGGAGAAAAGAACTCACTAGTCAATTCGCACCAAGGTCGACCGGCCGGAGATAAAGTGATCGGACCGACGCTCAACAGCGGTCGGACCGGCTACTAATCAAGGCGGTCGGACCGTTGATATCGGTTCGACCGCCAAGATCGAAGCGGTCTAAACGCGAGCGGTCGGACCGTTACATAAAACCGGTCAGACCGATTCAGTCCAGTATGAAAAATCAAGCCCAAATCCAAAACGAAATTTGATCCAACTTTTGATTCAACCAATGAAACTTGACCAAATTTCGAGCACACCTCCCTAATGATATTAGAGACCTATTTCTAGCGACGATCCTTCAGATCCACTTCGTAGAATCGATTTCTCAAGGTTTTACCGAAGAAGTGCACAAACCCTAGAAATATAAAAATCTTGATTCAAGACTTGCTTGTGGGGGTTGATGATCTAGATGACTCTAGGAGTATTCCCACACATCAAAGCAAGATAAAATAGGTCAAGAGACCAAACATATACCCTTGAATCAAGGAAGCAGCAAAATCATCCAAAAGAGAGAAGAACACAAGGGGGACAAATGATCTTTCAAGTAAGCATCACAAGATTGATTAATCACACTAGATGCTTACAAAGCCACTCCAACAAGGAGGACAAGAGTTCACACAAGAGCACACTCACAATCTCTCCAAACCCTAGCTTCTCCTCTCCTCTCCTCTCCTCCAAACCCTAGAAAATGAAGAAGGGGGCCAAATGAATACTTGGGGGTTTTACATCTCCCCCCTTTCTATTTATACTAGAGGCCTAGGGTTTCACTTTTGGGACCCACTCACACATGGGACCCACACACACATAACTATTGAAGCAATCGCCTGCTTCACCACGTGTAGGTTGATCACGGCTCATCCACGCCGGCAAGACTCTCCGTCCGAATCCCATCGGAAACTCCTAGAGACTTGCACCGACTTCAAGACCGCCGATCCAACCAAATGCACCGAACTACCTGCTCGATCCATCTTGCCCATTCGCACCATGCTTGAGTCACTCGACCTCACCCGGCATCCATGATCGTTCTGGACCTCAGCTCTCCAAGCGTAGTCCCGATCCACCTCACCATTGACGTCGTTGACTTGCAAGCCACCTGTACAGCAATAGACAAACAAATCGTTTCTGGGAACAAGTTCTTCACAACTTGACCCATGTTAGTTCCACAATGCAATATGCAACAATAAAGCATTGAACTCCATACATAAAACACATTCAAATCAACTCAATGCCAACTTGGCTAACCTCCAAGTCATCGGCGGTCTGACCGCCCGACAAGGCCGATCCGACCGATTTCAGGCCGGTCGGACCGATCCCACAACGGCGGTCGGACCGCCCGAAAAGACTTAGCCAAATTTTTAGCTCGAAATTCCGAAACCTTCTGGAAATTTCAACTGAATAGAACTTTTGATCGAGCTCCAAAATGATGTGACCACATCCAGAGACTCCTCACTTGCCTACATAACCTATTTTTGGCTCGGCCCAAAACCACTTTTCAACAAATCGGTCGACCGCCACCATGGCGGTCGGACCTCCACAATGATCGACCTCCCGACACAACCGTCGGATCACCGTGGTCCGACAACTTTGGAGCAAACCCAAAAACGCGAGATTTTGCAAACCAACAAAGCCATTGCCAATTGACTCATCATCCTGAGATCGTGCACATATCCTCACGATATCCACACCTAGCACCCGCAATTGAATAGCAATGGCATAGAGCTACAAAGAGTGTAGCATACCAAACACAACTGATAAATGCAAACACAACTAATAATATGGAAATCCAACTGCAGAGCCGCAGTTCAGTATACCACTGATTCTACCACAGCACTGCATCAATCCACACCAAACCTGTGTAGTAGGGGTGTCGGGGTTGGGGAGGCCGGGAGTACCAAGGGCGTCGGCGTCGGGGAGGCGGGGAGTACTAGGGGCGTCGGGGAGGCGGGGAGTACAGCAGGGGTGTCGAGGTTGGGGAGGCTGGGAGTATCAGGGGCGTCGAAGTTGGGGAGGCGGGGAGTAGCAAGTCGGCGTCAGGGAGGATGCTTCGGCCGCAGGGGAGGTGAAGGGGCGCGCGAGAGTAAGGAGAGTGACGAGTTAAGGGTGCTCAAACCCTAATGATTCATCTTAAATAAAGGAATATTACAACGGTTCTACTATAGAACCGTTTGTGATAAGTCATCACAGACGGTTCTATAAGGGTGTGTTTGGTTGGGTGAACCAAGGTGAATGGGATGGGATGGTACATAATGGATGGGATGATCCTTGATGAGATGATACAAGTATGGTCTTGGTTGGTGGGATAGGATAATACATGATTTTGTTTGGTTGCTTGGATAGGATGGTCCTGAATGATTCAAGATGGTGTTTAGTTTGAAATTTCAAGAAAATTACATAAATATTTAATAAAATATTTTTAAATTTAATTGAAGTTTATTTTATTCATTTAAAATATTTGGATTCTATATAAAACAAAAACAACATCGAGGAAAACATAAAAATTTAAAATGCTAAAAAATGCATGAATTTGCTAAAGTAGCTAGATGATGATTTTAGATGAATTTAGGTGAAATAATTATTCTATTTGGAGTTAGCAAGTGAAAGTTGTTGTAGTTAGCAAAACGTGAACCGCGTGGTTAGACCTTTTTTGTCGAATGGAATGGTACAGAACAAAAGTGGAATATTCCCTCACATGGAAGCATCTCATCCCGTACCGTTTGGTTCCATTCATCCAACCAAACGCGGGGATGACCTCTATCCTGAACGGAACCATCCCGTTCAGCCTCATACCACGGACCAAACGCACCCTAATAGCACCGTATGTGATATGTTTTATAGGGTTTCTTTTAGAAGTCATCGCTGGCGGTTTCGTAACAGAACTGTCTGTGATATGAAACTATCACAGAAAGTTTCATAATAGAACTGTCTGTGATGACTTAGCACAGAAACCCTAAACCCTCATATCACAAACGGTTCCATAACAGAACTGTCTGTGATATAGTCACATCAGAGACGGTTTCAAAACAGAACCGTCTATGATGTGTCATATCAAAGACGGTTATGTTATGGAACTGTCTGTGATGACTAATCACAGACGGTTCCATAAACAAACCGCTTGTGATAACTTCCTGACACAATTCCAAATCATTTTATTGTAAATTCATTTGTCTTAAAAAATTCATATATAATACAACTCAACTCCATATCAAGTGAAACCAATTTTGATACTCCACGTTACAATGAAGTCCACATTGACATCAATATCAGAGATGACAAGTCCATAACACATGACAATTCCACGTTAACATCAAATTGCAATGGAATAAGTATTCTTAATTAAAATATAGCCCTTCGTGATGATCGACACGCATATAGCTAGCTTCTTCACTGGGTTCTTCCTCGAGCCTGATGCCGTCTCCAAAAGGAGGCAATTCATCAAATTGATTATACTCTTCCTCATCCACTACATTCTCAACTCCGATAATCCTTCTTTTTCCATGAAGAACTACATGGCGGTTCTTATTTGTCGGGTCCGTTACATAAAAAACTTGAACAACTTGCTTAGTGAGTACGAATGGTTCGTCCTTATATCTGACACGTTTGAGGTCCACAGTAGTGACGTCGTACTTGTCAACCTTTACGCCCTGCGGAAGTTTAACCCAATGGCATTGAAACAGGGGAATCTTGAAAAGTACGTAGTCGAGCTCCCAGATCTCCTCTACGAACCCATAGTAGGAGTTCAACACACGTGCCCCGGCGGTTTTGAACTGCTCGTGAAACGCATCTATCACGGACACCGTTTCGGATCAGGCTCTTCCTATCCCGAATCAAATAAAATGTGTACTCATTTATGTCGTATCCTTGCCATATCACAATTGTAAATTTTGGCCCTTTTGCCAACCATAGCAGCGTATCATCACTTGATGACCTCCATGTGAATCGCACCTTTAACCATTCGGTGAACTGACGGTTGTGCTCTCTTGTGATCCAAACCTCCGACCGGTTTGGATTCTGTTGGCGTACAATGTCTTTGTGCTCGTCGATGTACAAGGACACTTGGGTCATGTGTTGCAAGACTGTCAAATGGGCTTGCGCATACGTATCTAGATCAGGAGTGATTGATTTCCTTCCAATGGTCCCGATACCCTCTAGTCTCCCCTCATGACGAAATAGAGGCACACCTATCGGTTCCACCTCAGCCATGTAGTCGACGCAGAACTCAATGACCTCTTTGGTTGCATAACCTTCGATGATGCTGCCCTCCGGCCGAGATCGATTCCGTACGTAGGACTTGAGATTTCCCATGTATCTTGTAACATCCCAAATGTGGAATTGTGTTTCAAATGTAAGAAAATGAGAAGAAATTAAAACTTTTCTTGCATCTTGAAGTCCTTAGCCATTTCTGTAATTCTTGTAAAGGAATTATGGAATAGCAAAATCAAAATTCTCAATTGACTCTAATCAAAAACCTCCTTGGCAAAGATCTTGTGCCAAACCCATGGAAATATTTTTCCTGAGATCTAGGGAGGCTTGGTAACACCTCAGAATTATTTCATAATTTTTAGAAATTATTTGATAATTTTGGGAGGCAAGTCAAAGCTTGGTCAAACCCTACTTCTCACCTTCTGAAATTTCTGGAGAAAAATTTAGTGCATGAAAATCTCTGAAAATTTTATGTGAGGTTCATCCTACAGTCAGCAGCATCCAGTTAAAATTTCATAATTTTTGGAGCTGGTTTGCTACCTTAAACAAATTCTCCAAAAATCAGCTATTAATTAAAACCCTAACTGGTTTTCACTGTTCATTGGGTTCGAATCAGACTCGGGCTCGAGCCACTTGACTGGGTTCGATCAACTAAACGCACCGACTCGGTCGTTTGGGCGCGAGCGTTGTGAGTCGTTGGATCGGCATCCAACGGCCCACGATCGCATGAACGTTCGGACCATCCGAGCGCGCCGATTCACGTGAACCGTTGGATTCTAAATCAAAGGCCCACAATTGCGTGAACGTTTGAACCATCCGAACGCCTCGCGCAACGTGAACCATAGGATCCAAATCAACGGCCCAGGTTTGAGCGAGCGATCGAATCGTTATAATCACCCTGTTCTATTTGAACCGTTCGATTTCAATCCGACGGTGGAAAAGTTGTCTCCTTCCTCAGGTCAGCGCGCGCGTGAGTTCAGCAATGGCGTGAGCAGAGGAGAAAGAACGCAGCGTGCAGTCACCTCTGTGGTCACCTTTAAACGGCTATCTCTGCGCGCATTAAATGCCCGTCGTGCTCCTCCCTCAGAAGTCCATGCTTCAACTGCTCCCGTCGCTCTCGCGTGCTCTAATGGCAGTGTTGACCCGAGAGCATTATCACAGTTCCACACTGCCATTCTCAGCTATTTAAGCTCCATTGTTTCACCCTTGGCTTCTTTTAGCACTTTCGCAACTCCAGCGAGCACTCACGAGCTTGTTTGAGCAGCAATCATTCGAAATCCATTCGGCCGCCATTATTGAGTTTGGAGTTTCGGTGAAGGCGGTACAGCAGGGGCTTTCTCCTTCCAATTTTTTGCTCCCTCTGCTCCACCTTTACTCTCTGAAGCTTAACCCTCACTCAATTTGGTTCTTTTCGTTCAGGGTTGGACTGAATTCGGATTTCCCCTTTTTCGGCCGAAATCCGCTTCCCTCTTCACCAGCGCAGATTCGACCCTTCTCTGTGCTTTCTCTGGGCTCAGGTAACTTCTTATTAGTTCCTAGTTGCTTGGCACCCGTTCCCTTGGACCGCAGCTGAGCTCAATTGCGTTTTTCGTTTTCGGTCACTTTGAGTCATCTCGGTCATCTCCGGCTTGCCGGCGTTCTAGGCCACCGCAGCCAAAACCGTTGGTACCATTGGGTGCGCAAGGTTGTCAGGAACCCATTTTGGGCATTAGCTCGCGCCGCCGCGGCCAGAGCCGCCGGCGACGACCATTTCTTCCCTGTCATTTTGTCAGATGAAAACAGGGACAAACGTTTGAACGTGAGTCGATGTGGACCGTCGATCCTTAGATCTACGGCCCAGGATCGCGCGAGAGTTTGAATTAATCGCACGCCTTGATCTGTGGACCGTTGGATCTAAGATCAACGGTCCCGATTAGAGTACGCGTGGGTCATTGGATCCAAGATCAACGGCTCATGTGCGTGTGAACGTTCGGACCAGTCCGAACGCCCCGATCCACGTGAACCGTTGGATCCAAATCCAACGGTTAGCGTTTAGGGTTTGTGAACGTGCGCGCATTAACCCGTGAACTCGGGCCGTTGGATCCAAGATCAACGATCCAAATTCGTCCACGTCGATTTAAATTCTGATTTTTCCCGAAAGGATTATTTGTCAACTTAAAAATGTAGTAACTTGTAAAATGCATAACTATTTCATTTTAATTCCTTTTCGGTTGGTTCAAATTTTGTTAGTTATATTTTTAACTAAACTTTAATCTAAAAATGATTCTAACCTCAATATATCTCCAGAAAATTTTGCTAAAATGTTAGTGCAATGAATAGTAGTATTTTTTATTTTTAAGGCTGAGCAAAATTATTTTGCTAATATCTTTTGTATTAAGGATCCAAATCGATTGGTTCTTGTTGCTAAATTCCTTATAAATCATGCTCTTGCTACTGTAAAATTTTCAGAATATTTGGAGAAAGTTTGCTGTTGTGTATTTGTGTTTTCTTCGTTCTTATCGGTTCTTTTTCGCTTTCTCGTTAGGTTTCGAAGAGCACGTTGATAACTTAAGTGATCCTCCGCAACATCTTGACCCACAACAAACAGGCAAGCAGTTTGATCATGTTAATCCCTGTATTTTTCAAGTCTAATATATTGATTTCAACTTGTATGTATGCATTGCTATGTTGTTGTTAAATTATGGTTAGTATCCTATAGTTGCATAATCTGTAGGAATTGTTTATCCTCTACTACCATGAGCCTAGGTTATTTGCTGTGATTTGAGTTCGATGGATGAGCTCTTGTCACTTAGTAGATTGCGAATTGAAATTGCTTAGGAATGCTTAGTTTCGGTAGTAATGGGCGATCATCGATTTTAGTCGATAATCTTGATCACACATCTATTTATTATTCCATTATGTCCAGCACTTGTGCTTTGTTACTTTGTAAAGTCAAAAACTGAAAATAAAATTGTTGTAGACTTGGGCACAATGGTATGTTGGTGTGACCTGTTGGTGTGAATGGAATGGTGCCTAGGTCATCAAGGACCGAGTTACTTGTGTCACTAAGCCAAGCGCTTTTGCGTGCTAACCACGCGAGAGGGATATGAGACCTCTCTTGACTAAGTACTTTGGCGTGTGTTATCTCTGAGTCGTAGGAGGGGGTTGTGTGTGTTGTGTGAAAAAGGATATGTGTTCTTGTGTTGGGTGTGCGGTGGTGGAGATTCCGGGTAGGCTCTCCACCTCGAGGGGCATCGTAGTTGTCCAAGGCTTTACCTGCGACGGGTAGTTGACCGAGGCTTTACGATGACTCCGACACAACGTATGGGTTTCTATCCATACGGGCGACTCGTAGTTAATGCATAATATTGGAAATGTCTCATAGGACTTAGCTGTGCCGGCATACCAAAGGAAGTGTCTAATCATGTGGCAAAAAGTCGGTCTGGCATGTGGGTACATTGGTACACCCCTGCAGGGTATAAAACTATTAGAATAGCCTCGTCCTAGGTTATGGACATGCTTGGTAAGGTCGTTCAAGAACTAGACTACAACCTTTTAAATTAAAATTTGACATGGTTGGCATGAATGGGTGATTCATGCTATTGTTGTGGTGACTAATGGTTAGTCACTTCCAAGATTGTTGTTGTCATCTATCTACTGTTATATTGTTATCATTTACGGTTATTTGAACATTAAAAATAGATTTGTCAACTTGCTTTTAAATGTACTACATTATTGCAAATAAAGATTGCTTTGCGCTGAAAATGAAACATACAGTCTCCACTTAAATAAGCTTGCATGTAGCATACGTATAGGTCTGTTACTCTACACGTAAGTCTTGCGGAGTACAATTTTTGTACTCATTTGCTTTGCTTAGCTATTTGTTGCAGAGGAGGAGGGTGAGCCCCAAGGGCCTCACTTTTGTGAAATATGCTGTGGATTCGACTACTAGCTTGGCGGTCCGGTCGGTTGCCTTGTGGGTTAAAGGCACACTGATTGGCTCTTTTGGTTTATGGCTATCTTATGGCACTTTTGCTTCCGCTGTTCAATTCTTGTATCTATATGTATTTGGCCGGTTGGCCTCTCTTTTATAATAACTATCCTTTATGTATTTTAACTTCTGGTTTGTTGTTGTGCTTCGGTTCTATGTGATTGAATGGAATTGATGCATGAATTTTGTAAAGGGGTGTGTATACTGCATTTCTGGGAAGTATACATGTCTCGAGTCTCGGGTTATCTGATTTGTGGTGCTAGGACCAAGTGGATGGTTAAGCATTACAAGCCCGATAAGCCGGGGTCTCACATATCTCTCGAACGGGTACAGTTGACGTAGGAACATATGGCCACATATATTTATCTCTTTCACAAGGTGAACGATGAGATGAACCATGATATCGAAAAATGACAGAGGGAAATACATCTCAAGAGGACATAGAGTCGTCACCACCTAGCCCTGCAGAGCATCTAG
The DNA here is from genome assembly GCA_036346395.1 of Hsuehochloa calcarea. Classification (NCBI taxonomy): domain Eukaryota; kingdom Viridiplantae; phylum Streptophyta; class Magnoliopsida; order Poales; family Poaceae; genus Hsuehochloa; species Hsuehochloa calcarea. The sequence continues at coordinate 25,416,931 of CM070606.1, forward strand.
TCCTTCAGGATCGATGACCTTCTGACCAATTGAGTTAAAGAAATAACGCAGCCTAAAGATTACCACTCGGATCTTGTTCGACAAATAACTCCTAATTGCAACAGGAAGCATTTGTGTCATCAGCACATGACAATCATGAAACTTCATACCAAGTAATTTCAAATCTTCCATGGAAACAAGTTTCTTAATATTGGCGGAGTAACCGGATAGAACTTTCACACCATGCAAGCTTTCACACAGTTCATATCTCTCGGCCTTGGACAAAGTGTAGCAAGCTGGGGGAAGGTACGTTCGTCCTTTATCGATCTCTTTTGGTGCTAACTCGGTCCTTATGTTCATATCAGCCAAGTCACGCCGTGTGTTAACACCATTCTTTGTTTTGCCACTAATGTTCCGTAAGAGACCAATCAAGCTATCACATACATTCCTCTCCACATGCATGACGTCGATGCAGTGGCGAACTTCTAAGTGCTTCCAATAAGGCAAGTCCCAAAAAATTGACCGCTTCTTCCAAATGTTTTTCTGATGGGTCCTTAATTTATGTCCCTTCCCAAGCACAACATCGATATCCTATATCATATCATAGATCTCTTTCCCTCTGAAAGCTCTTGGAGTTGAACCGTCCTCCTTATTTCCGTCGAATTGTTCAGCCATACACTCTCGGTACCATCTAAGCAGTGCGGGCAGGCTTTGGCTCCTTTTGTACTGAACCCCAACAGGTTACCAAGGGCAGGAAAATCATTGATGGTGCAGAATAATATGGCGCGTAAAGTGAAGTTCTCTCATTTGTACGCATCCCATAATTGTACCCCTTCGTTCCATAGTGTCACAAGATCTTCGAGCAATGGTGCTAGGTACACATCAATATCGTTCCCAGGTTGCTTCGGCCCTTGGATAAGTAGTGACATCAAAATGTACTTCCGCTTCATACACAGCCAAGGAGGAAGATTGTAAATACATAGATTCATGGGCCAGGTGCTATGTCGGCTTCTCATGTTACCGAAAGGATTCATTCCATCTGTACTCAACCCTAACCTTATGCTCCTCGGTTCTGCACCGAACACTTCGAAGCTCCGACCGAAGTTTCTCCACTGGGCAGAATCTGCAGGGTGTCTTAGCTTTCCATCCTTCTTACGCTCCTCTAAGTGCCAACGCATCAATCTTGCCTCCTTTCGATTCGCAAATAAACGCTTCAAACGTGGGATCACAGGCAGATACCACAACATCTTAGTAGAAGGTCCTTACTTCACCTTAGCAGTATTCTTATGCTTGTATCGGGATGCTTTGCACACGGGACAATAATGCATGTCTGCATACTCTTTACGGTAGAGGATACAATCGTTCAGACATGCATGTATTCTTTCTACTTTCATTCCCAATGGACAAAGAACCTTCTTGGCTTGGTAGGTGGTGCTGGGCAACATGTTTCCCTCCAGAAGGATGTCCGCTATGAGACCTAACAACGCCGTGAAACTCTTGTCGGACCAACCATTGCTTGCCTTCAATTTCAGCAGTTCAAGCATGGTTGACAACCTTGTGTATTCCGACTTGCAGCCAGGGAACAAAGGTTTCCCTGAGTCCTCCATTAAGCCCTCGAATTTACAAAACTCTCTCTCACTATAGCTCCCTTCTGCATCACGTAGCATCTGATCCAGATTGTCATCATGCGACCTATCCTCATCAAAAGCACAGACCACATCCGGTATATCGTTGACTTCCTCAGCGATGTCGTCATTATTAACTTCCTCTATGATCTGCTCTTCACCGTGACTTGTTGGACCGAAACGGTGACTAGAGGGGGGTGAATAGGAGCATGATCTCTTTTTCATAAAGATCGGATTCAACATAATTTTCTCTCCGATAGCTATGAGAGCTATGAAGATCAATATACAAGCACAACAGAAGTCTTGTATTGAATTCAATCTAAACCCCGGAGCAAAACAACCAAAACTAGATTTTCAAGTGTTGGGCAGTCTGACCTCTATATCAATGGCTGTCGGACTGGTCACCTTGGGCGGTCTGACCTACAGCCTGATGAACAGTGAAATAAGCCCGAAAATGAAGTTGCAAATAGGTCTAACTTTTGATCTACAACTCCAAACTCGATGAAACTTGGAACACACCTTCTCTAGGATATGAGGAACATATTCGAATCAAAGATGGTGAAGATCCTTGTAACATCCCAAAATTAGTTTGTGTTTCGAATGTAATAAAAATGAGGAGAAATTAAAACTTTTTCTCTGATCTTGATTTCTGTGATCAGTTCCATAATTCTTGTAAAAGAATTATGTGGAATCAAAAATCAAATTGCCATTTGGACACCAACACAAATCTCATTCATGAAAATCTTGTGCCCAACCCCTGAAAATAATTTTAATTGAACCTAGGAGTGATGTTTAACACCTCAGAATTATTTCATAATTTTCAGAAATTATTTGATAATTTCTGAGACAAGTCAAACCTTAGTCAAACTCCTAAAGTAGCCTTCTGAAATTTTTAGAGAAAAATGCAGTGCATAAAAGTCTCTGAAAATTTTATATAAGGTTCCCCCTGCTGTCAGCAACCTCCAGTTAAAATTTCATAATTTTTGGAGCTTGTTTGCTACCTCGAACAAATCCCTCAAAAATCAGTATTCAAACTCAAACCCTAACGGTTTTCCTTTGTTGCTCGGGTTCGGACTGACTGGGCTCGAGCCACTTGATTTGGTTCATCAACTAAACGCACGGCTCGATCGTTCGCGCGAGGGTTGTGAGTCGTTGGATCGACATCGAACGGCCCACGATCGCGTGAACGTTCGGACCGTCTGGACGCGCCGATCCATTTGAACCGTTGGATTCTAAATCAAGGGTCCACAATCGCGTGAACGTTCGGACCGTCCGAACGCCTCGCGCAACGTGAACCGTAGGATCCAAATCAACGGCCCGAGATCAAGCGCGCGATTGAATCGTTATCAGCGACCCGTTCTTTTTCAGCCGTCCGATTAAAATCCAACGGCTGATCTCTTTCGTCTTCCTCCGTCCGCTCGCGCTCGCCGAAGTCAACAGTGGCCGGTGAAAATTGCAGAGCGTAGCAGCGTCGGGTCACCTCAGCTTTTGGCCAACGACTCTCAGCATTTAATGCCCCCGTTCCACCGCCCCCATAGTCGTCGTCCCCACTGATTTCACTTGCTCCCATCGCTCTCAGCCGCCCCCACCCGTGAGCTCACCATTTTCATGCCGTTGCTCTCTTCTTGCTTCTTCGGCCTATAAAACTCCTCCAGTGGCTTCCTTATCTTTCTTTGAACACCCTTGAACTCCAGAGCCACTGTTAGTGCATTGTTTGAGCTAAATTTCGAGTTTGCACCTTCGGTCGCCATTGTCGCCATTGCCGAGCTTCAAAGTTCTTGGTGAAAGTGGTGCTCGGTTTCTCTCGCTCAAATTCCTTCTTGCGCCTCGCTTCCTCTCTCTCTGTGAGCAATAACCTCACTCAATTTCTCGTTTGCTTGCAGGAGCGATCAATTTCGGTTTTCCCCAAATTCACCGAAAACCTTCAATTTCGCTCGGCTCGGGTAAGTCCTCCATTGCTCGATTCCTTGATTTGTAGATGCGCATTAGTATTAGGATCGTGTTGGTGCTCTTGGTTAGCATAGCCGTGTTTCTAGATCGCCGGCGTTTAGCCGAGATCCTCCTCGTTACTTTTGCCGGACGAGGCGTGGGTCGTCTTTTGTCGATGATCTGGACCGTCGATCTTCGATCGACGGCCCATAGCGCAGAGAGCGTTCAATACGACCGCGTTCGATTCGCGTGAACCGCGTTGGATCCGCATCCAACGGTTGGCGTTTAGGGTTTCGCGACGGCCGCGTACGCGCGCCGCCGAGTTTGGACCGTTGGATCCAAGATCGACGGTCCCGATTTGAGTGAACGTTCGGACCGCCCGAAAGGTTCGATCCGTGTGGACCGTTGGATCCAAGATCGACGGCTCGCGTGCGCGTGAACGTTCGGACCACCGAACGCTCGGGGCCACGTGAACCGTTGGATCGAATCCAACGGTTGGCGCTGAGGCTTCGGCGTCTTGGCGTTAAGCGCTGGGCGCGGACGTCGCCGATCCGCGATCAACGCTCATCGTTCGTCCACGTCGTTTTAAATTCTGATTTTCCCGAAAGGATTTATTTATCAACTGAAAAAGGTGATAACTTGTAAAATGCATAACTAATTCATTTCAAATCCTTTCCGGTTGATTCAAATTTTGTTGGTTATGTTTTTAACTAGACTTTAATTTAAAAATGTTTCCAGACTCAGTATAGCTCCAGAAATTTTTGTTAATGAATAGTAGCATTTTTGATTTATAAGAGCTGAGCAAAATTGTTTTTAGCATAACTTTTGCATTGAGAATCCAAATCAATTGGTTCTTGTTGCATTAGTTCATAAAAATCATGCTCTTTCTACTGTAAAAATTTGAGAGCTTTTTGTTGAAGTTGACTGTTGGATCTTTTCGGTTTCTTTTTGCCTTATTGGTTCTTTTTGGTTCTTTCGATAGGATCCAAGAGCACTTTGATAATCTTGTTGATCCACAGAGCACTCGACCCACAGCAAGCGTGCAAGATATTTGATCATAAATGTCCCATTACTTTCAAAGTCTAATATCTTGTTTACAAATTATATGTATGCATTGCTTTTGTGTCCAATTATTTTTGCCCTGTTTAGAGGTAGTTATTCCTAATGCATTGTTGCCATTAAAATGTTATCCCCTGCCACAACCATAAGTTATTATCATCATTTGGTGAATTAGAGCCCGTGATTTAATTATGCTCTTTTCTGCTCTTTGCGATGTCATGCCTAGAAATGCTTAGCTACCTGGTAGAATTGGGCGGTTATCGACTTAGTCGATGACCTTGATCACACAAATCATTTTGTTTATTTTGGTTCAGCACCTTATGCTTTTGTTTGTAAAAACGAAAATGAGACAAAATGATTTGACTTGGGCACAATGGCATGTTGGTGTGATTGTTGGGTGTGACAAGGAAAGGTGCCTGGATCCCTAAGGACCGAAAATGTTGCTTGCGCCATCGAACCAAGTACTTTTGCGTACTAACCACATGAGGGTTATATGGGACCCCTCTTGACCTAGTACTTTGGCGTGGGTTATCTCCGAGTCGCAGGAGGGGGTTGTGTGTGTTGTGTGAAACATGATATGTGTTCTCGGTGTTCTTGTGTTGGGTGTGCGGTGGTGGAGATTAGGGTAGGCTCTCCACCTCGAGGCGTCGTGAGTTGTCCAAGGCTTTACCCGGGAAGGGTAGTTGACCGAGGCTTTACGATGACTCAGACACAACGTATGGGTTTCTATCCATACGGGCGGCTCGTGAATAATTCACAATATTGGAAATGTCTCGTAGGACTTAGCCGCGTCTAGGCATACCTAAGGAAGTGTGCTTAATAGCTTGGCAAAAGGCGATCCGACATGTGGGTAAGTTGGTACACCCGCAGGATAAAACTATTCGAATAGCCTCGCCCTAGGTTATGGACACGCTTGGTGATTTCGCAAGATCTAGACTTCAACAAGCTGTTTTTGTTTTAAAAATTAAAACTTGACATGGTTGGCATGAATGGGTAATTCATGCTATTGTGGTGACTAATGGTTTAGTCACTTCGGATTGTTTTATTGTTGTTGATACTTGATTACTCTTGTTTTTATCAAACAAAATCAGATTGCAAAATTGCCTTTGATCTATTACATTATTGCAAATAAAACTTGCTTTATGCTAAAAATTTGAGTCCTAACTTTGCCCACTTAAATAAGCTTGCATGTAGTTATTGTATAGATCTGTTATCATTCTTATATATCTTGCAGTACATTCAAAGTACTCACCCGTTTTTTTTGATGGGTGCTTTTGTTTGCAGAGGAAGAAGGTGAGCCCCAAGGGCCTCACTTTTGTGAGTTGTGCTGTGGATTCGACGACTAGCTTGGCGGTCCGGTCGGTTGCCTTGTGGGTTAAAGGCACACTGATTGGCTCTTTTGTTTTATGGCCATCTTATGGCACTTTTGCTTCATTGTTAAATTTTTATGTATGTCATTGTTTGGCCGGTTGGCCTCTCTTTTGTAATGACTATCCTTTATTTATGTTATCTTTTGGATTGTTGTTTATGTTTCGGTTCTATGTGAATGAATGGAATTGATGCATGGACTTTGTAAAGAGGTGTGTATACTGCACTCTGGGAAGTATACATGTCTCGAGTCTCGGATTATCTGCTTTGTGATGCTAGGACCGAATGGGTGGTTAAGCATTACAAGTCGGATAAACCGGGGTCTCACAATCCTTGGTAAAGTTCTGACATTTTTCCGTTTGAGTGAATGATTGTTCAAAACCGAGTTAAAACGAAAACTAGATCCAAAACCTTACTCGTGGGTTAGAGATGATCAAGATGATCCTAGATGAGTTCCCACATGTCACCGCAAGCAAAATTAGGGGCAGAAACCAATGGAAAACTTGAGAATCAATGACGGCCCCAAAATCACAAAATTGAGAGCAAGAACGAAAAGAGACTCATCTCAAGAAAACATGCATAGATTGATTTGTGATTATTGCTGGTTTACAGTCACTCCATCACGGAGGACAAAACTCAATACATGAGCACACAATCAATCTCCTCTTCAAGAATCCTAACCTCTCCACGCCCTAATCTCCAAAGCAAACTATTATTTCAAAATAAGCAAAAGGATCAAGGAGGTGCTACAGCACCCTCCCATATTTATAATGGAGGCTAACCTTCTAGAAGAGTTTCCTATTGAGCACCCGTTAAGCCCACACACAAACGAGTTTAACTCACGCACGTATTTTAAACCGTCGTATTTATCTTCTCTTAACCTAAACCGCTTCTCCTTGCGTCGTCTTGCGCCGCGGTTTAGCCAAAAGTAATCAAGGCGGTATTTTAGTGATATTACCAAAATACCCCTTCTCGATCCTTCTCCAAAGACTGAATCCAATCTTCATGAAGCAATCCCATGCTTCGCCACGTGTAGGTTGATCAACGGCTCTCATTATGTTGGCAATCTCTCCCATCCGGCTCCCACAGAAACCACCATGTCACTTGCACCGACCCGCGCCGCTTGATGCAACCCGTCGCACCGAACACCCTGTTCGGTCATCCTTGTCCATTTTGCACCATGCTTGAATCCGTAGACTTCACCCAGCGTCCTCGATCGTTCTGAACCCCAGCTCTCAAGCCTAGTCCCGATCATCCTCGCCGTTGATCGTCGTTGACCTCCAAGCAACCTGCAGAACAATAGACCAAGAAATCGATTCCGGGAATAAGTTCTTCGCAACTTGACCCACGTTAGTCAAAACATGCATCATGCAACATATATGCACTGAAACTCATGAAGTTGACTTAACAAACAAACATCGCCGCTACGAAAGCCGACGAAACAAGTGAAAACCGGTCAGACCGCCACTCAATGGCCAGTCTGACCGCCCTTTGGCCGATCTGACCGCCCCTTGGCCTGTCAGACCGCCCAGCAAGGGACTTAGCCAATTTTCGACCCTTGAAATCCGAGACCTCTGTGAAAATTTCAAACGAATAGATCTTTTGACTGGAAGCTCCAAAAATTATGAGACCAAGTGTAGGAGAATACCCTCTCTTGCCTACAACTTCTATTTTTGGCCCAGCTCAAACTCAACAAAAGTATACTGGCTGGTCCGACTGTCGCCCATGGCCGGTCGGACGCCGAGGTGGCGATCGGACGCCATCATCTGGCGGTCGACGACCAGAGACCGACAAAGACAGGAATTTTGTCAAAAACGCGTGATTCGATAAACCTTCAACGACATTACCAATTGTAACATCATCCTAAGATCATAGGCATATCCCCATGATATCCACATGATTGGTCCAACATATATACCCTTTTTTGAAACCCCTTCGAATCAAGTGAGCTTCGATCTGCGCCGGGTTGTGAAACATTTTCGTATTACCGCAATCAATGAATGGACAATACATAAATTTTATGCCCTTCTTCAATATATCCTGCTCGGCCGCTCTTCTAAAAGCAAACACGCCATTAATGTACTCTTCACTCACACGGTTCTCAACGTACATCCAATTTCGGTCCATCTACAACGCACGTAAAAAATTAGTATTAAATTATATTAATAAACCGCAAGTACTCTAACTATTAACCAAACAAACTAAAATTTGTTAGTGATTAACCTAGAGCAAATATAAAGGTTTATGTACAGATCATTACCCTCAGAGCTCACGACGAATATCCTGCGATATCTCCTCCCTTCCTTTTCCTCCCTGTCTCCTTTCTTCCCTTCGTTCTCCTCTCCAAGTTGGCACAGTGGAGGAGGTAGCAGTGGAGCAATGGGGAAGGAGGCAGCAGGGTGGCGGCTCAAATGATTTGGGCAGGGTTCTGTCGGGACCAGGTATATATATAATGTCAGCATATCACAGACGGTTCTTATTATAAACCATCTGTGATATGTAGCTATCACAGACGGTTTGTAATAAGAACCGTTTGTGAAGTATCACAGACTGTTCTGCGCAAGAACCGTCTGTGATACTCTAAGTCATCACAGATGGTTCGTGGTCAGAACCGTCTGTGATACTTCACATACAGTTTTAAGCAAGAACAGTGTGTGATACTCTAAGTCATCACAGACAGTTCGTGGTAAGAACCATCTGTGATACTGTTAGTCATCACAGGCGGTTCGTTGTTAGAACCGTCTGTGAAGTATCACAGACGGTTCTAAGAGAACCGTCTGTGATAGGTCCATATCACAGACGGTTCGTCTTGGAACCGTCTGTGATTATTTTATCACAGACGGTTTCAAAGAACAGTCTGTGATGAGGCGTCTTCTACGGCTGTTTTGTAGTAGTGATTAGTTCTTTGCCTGGTCGTAGGAATGAACCATCTGTGATGAGGCGTCTTCTATGGCCTGTTTTGTAGTAGTGGTTAGTTATTTGCCTGATCGTAGACAATCCTTGTAAACAGCCAGTTCATAGTAGAAAAGAGCGACCTGATTCCCTTCCAGGAGATACGCATCATTTTCCTCTATTTTCATATATTTTCATAATATCGATGATTTGATCGTCGACAGCTGGCGCCGTCCGTAGGGAAGAAGTTGCAAATTTCCTGAAGAAATTCTTCGCTCATCAAATTCTCACCCGTTCCTCATAATCACTCATGCGACTATGGCAGGGAGTTGGGACGAGGAGAACTGATTTGACTTGGACGACTACTCCAACCTCGACATGGAGGGATGCATTCGCGCCATGGATGAGAACGGGATGTCGTTGTCATCATCCTTTGCAGATTTGCATGTCGCATGCATTAGCGAAATCGAACGGATGGATGAAGATGCACCACCACAACAAGTGGTGCTTCCAGAGGGACATGTCATTCGACCAGTTCAGAGTGTCCAAAGATCTCTCCAAGCCCGGTCCTTTCGACCGTGAAAAAGGTGACAAAACTTTATCCTCGCAATCCGAGAATCCGTGAACAATCATGGCTGATAGGTATTCACCAACATTTTCTAGAAATTTCAGGAGCTAATCGACATCTGGTAACGGTGTCGATGAAACCCTCACTGGTTGTAGGCCAAGTGAGGATGATAAGACTAATCATACGATCGACGATTCGCCGGATCAGGTTGAGTCCACCCCCAAAGGCCTCAAGAGGTGCTAATTTCTGACCTATCTCCATCGTGGAAACTTCTGGTAGAGGCACTGGAGGGCTCTCCACTGGTTACAGTGGAAGCTTTTCAGAAGATCGCTGCTGGAAGCACGAGGTCAATGCGATCGAAAAAACGGATCAAAATGTCGTGTACGGTCCTGCATACACTACCTCGCCACCACATATTGATGGAAATGGCACAGACAATCAAGCACCAAATGCCAGAGGTAACAGAACTGATAGACGTCCATCAGTTAATTCGCCTAGTTCTGCCCCACCTAGAGTAATGGGTCGGATGGGACCAAACACAGGGTCGGGGGAAGGTTCAGATCTACGAACACCTACAACTACTATGAATCCTCCAAGACCTTCAGTAACGGTACAGAACCTACAGCGTGTTCAAAGTATTTTAAATAACACTGATCCTGCTCTAGCAAATGCTCCAGGTTTTGTCCAACATGTAGGTAAGGTATCAGAGATCCTCCAGCACACCATGCAGCGCACGGAAGCGTACCGGGAACAAAGAAGCTCACAAAGTCAAATTATGACTTCATCCCAATGTTCCTTCCTCAGTAGAGGGCAGCATGATCGGGTTAGGGATCAGTCGATACCAAGACCTCCTCGACGATTCCGGCCAAGGAGTCACGAGGGAAGAAGGCTATTTCAAGCAGTCACTCCTTCTCCTCGTCGAGAGGATCAATCGCTTGGCCCAGATGATCTCTGATATCGTCTAGGCCAACCAGGTGGTCGGAGGCATCATCCTAACATCCACGACCAAATAGGAGCACCGGAGCCCCGGTATTCCAATTTGAGAAACCGATCTCCGACCGACTACAATCCGGCACCCTTCCAAAGAAGGCACCATGAATCAATCACAGGTTGTACGTTGGTCCAACAGGTTCCGACCTGCCAACATGGACAAGTTCAATGGGACCCAGAACCCGTTAGAATTTCTCCAAATCTATACCACCGCCATCAGAGCTGCTGGTGGTGACAAAAATATGATGCCAAACTATCTACCTATGGTACTTGAATGGTCTGCCCGGTCATGGTTGCTCAATCAATCGGTCGGGTCAATCTATACTTGGGAGCAACTTTACGACCTCTTGATTGTAAATTTTCAGGGTAAATACGATCGCCCTGGAAAGGAGGATGACCTTCATCGAATCTGGCAAGAACCTAATGAGACTCTTCGTCAATGAATCAAAAGGTTCAGTCGGTTTGTAATTCAATACCAGAGATCGTAGAATCTTCTATTATTCAAGCTTTCAAGACAGGTATAAGGAATCAACGGTTTACAGAAAACATCGCTATGAATCCTCCACAAACGATTGTTAAACTTTTGGACATGGCCGACAAATACGCAACCGCTAGCGAAGCGGTTGAGTGGAGCGAGGCCATTGATCGGAAGGATAAAACCCCTCGACCTGGCTTGGAAAAATCAGAAAAGAAACACAAGAAGGCTCTCAAGAATAAGAAACACCGTAAGCCCGATGGTAAAGAAGTCCTTGGGGTTTCTGACAAGTTTACCAAGGGTAAGAAAGATTACACCGATCGAGGCAAAGCAAAAGTTCCGACCGATGGATATAAAAAGAACAAGAAGTGGTGTCCATGTGAGGACCCCGGTTTATTATGCTTGCAATGCTTAGTCACCAATTGACCCTAGCATCACAAACAAAATAACCGTGTCTTCGAGATATGTATACTTCCCAGAAATGCAGTATACACACCCCTTTACAAAATTCATGCATCAATTCCATTCAAGACATAGAACCAAAGCAACACTTAACAAATCAAAAGACATACATAGTAGAGTTATTACAAAAGGGGCCGTAGGCCAAAAGACATACAATTAACTAATTAGACAGCGGAAGCAAAATGCCATAAGATGGCGATAAACAAAAGAGCCAATTAGTGTGCCTTTACCCACAAGGCAACCAACCGGACCGCCAAGCTATTCGTCAAACCCGCAGCACATCTCACAAAAGTGAGGCCCTTGGAGCTCACCTTCCTCCTCTGCAACAAAAAGTTAAGCAAAGCAAATGAGTACAAAAATTGTACTCCACAAGACTTACGTGTAGAGTAACATACCTATACATATCTACATGCAAGCTTATTTAAGTGGAGGATGTATGTTTCATTTTCAGCACAAAGCAGTCTTTATTTGCAATAATGTAGTACATTTAAAAGCAAGTTTACAATCTATTTTTATTGTTCAAATAACAGTAAATGACAACATAATAACAATAAATAGATGACAACAACATCCTGGAAGTGACTAACCCAATAGTCACCACAACAATAGCATGAATTACCCATTCATACCACTCATGTCAAGTTTTAATTAAATGTTGTAGTCTAACGCTTGGAATACCTCCCCAAGCGTGTCTATAACCTAGGACGAGGCTATTCGAATAGTTTGAACCCTGCATGGGTGTACCAATGTACCCACACGCCAGACCGCCTTTTTACCAAGCTACGAAGCACACTTCCTTAGGTATGCCGGCATGGCTAAGTCCTACGAGACATTTCCAATGGATGATGCTAATTACGAGCCGCAACCCACGAAGAGAATGATACATTAGCCAGCTTATAGCCGATCTGCTAATACTCCCCTCCTATCACAACACAATTTTTCTCTTAAACACCTACCAACCAGCTCATAATTACCATCTCCCAAAGTACTTAGTCAAGAGAGGTCCCATATCTGTAACATCCCAACTTTTGAGCCTTTTAAAATCTTTTATTTATTTGCTAGTTGAAAATCTCATCATCTGCATTTTATTTGAATTTATATTAAAAGCTTAATGTGCACTTTAAGGACAAAATTATTTAATATGATTAATCCCAACATCAACAATTGTCAAAACTATTTTATTTGGATTCTATGTGCTTAGATATATTTTATAGAATTTTCTAAAATTTTTACAAGCTTATTTGCTATTTTCTAATTGCTAATTGTATTTTCTGGATTTTCTAAAAAGAGAAATCAATTAAATTTCTTCGGAACAGTGTTGGGCTGAAGCCCGACACTATTCCCGCGCACCAGCCCATCTCCCCGCTCGCCCGCGCCCTCGTCCGTTGGATGCACGACGCGTGCCTCTCGTTTCGATCGGACAATTGTGCTCAACCCCGCCTTCCTCCGTTGGATGATCGCTGCGTGGCCTCGCCCGCTGATCTCGCTCGCTCGCTCGCTGCTTCTCGTTGCAGCTGCCAGGTGGGACCGCCACCGAGTCATCGTCTCTGCGACCCTTCTTCCTCCTCTCGCCTTCGCCCGCCATTGTTGCTATTCAAAGCTTCGTCCGACAAAATCGCAACAGTCGCTGATTCTTCGCGCCGACCCCACCAATTTGTAGCCGTATCTATACCGTACTCATCCCTAACCAAATCGGCTACCGAATCCCTCCCAATCTCCCTGAATCTTAGAAATTCTGATCGCGGCCGTTTGGACTTCGGGTGGGGTTTCAATTAAGCGTCCCGGTCCTATAAATAGCCCCCTATGATCGCACAAACCTCCGCAACCCAGAGCCGCTGCCCTCGTTGCCCCGATCGCTCTAGCACCGCCACATTTCAAGTTCTAGGGTTTTCGGCCGAGCTTCTTTCCTGGCGAATTGCACCGCCGTCGGTGTCGCCCTTGCCCCACAGACAGCACCATCGTGTTCAGCAAGGTCCCAGCTACCTCGTGCGCCCCTCCTCTTCGCCAGAGCACCGCCGGAGCACACTTCCGACAAAACCCCAAGCACCACCGCCGCTTCTTCCTCGCCGCCGGTCACCGTCGTCATCGCCCCGGCCGGTAAGGGCACCAAGCAGTCTTGCAATAACACAGGAAGCACGGCACCCTCCGCCGCTGGTGACTCGTCGTTGCCCTTGGTTCCCGAGCGCCGCCGCCATCGTCGTCGGCTCGGCGCCCGATCGGCCTCGATCTTTGGTGTGGCAGCCGCGTGGCACCAAATCAGCGCCAGCACACGCGTGCGTGGCCCAGTCCACCGCGTCAACTCTCCCGAGGCTCGGTGCACTCAGTCCACCGTGAGCCAGAGACTGACATGTGGGGCCCACATGTCAGATTTCTTTTAATCTATTTCTTTTTCAGGAAATTCTCGGCTGACGCAAGCATTGCGCAATAATCCAATTTTCCATTATAAAAATAATTCAGGAAATTCATTAAAAATCCAAATTAGGGTTTTATTTGATTTCCAATCTTCCAAATCCCATAACTTTTGCATCTGACCTCCGATTGAGCCCATTCAAATTTGTAAATTTATATAAAATCAAGATCTATTTAGTGGTGAATTTTATTTGATTTTTGAATCTTGTTTTGCCTCTGTTATTTTTTTGTTTCTTTTGTCTCGTTTGTGAGTAGACGTCGATACTTCAGAAAATTTTGGAGAAGAAGGAGCAGCTCAAGATCAAGACCAGTACCTAGACCTATTCCAAGGCAAGGTATACCTTTGATCATATCGAACACAGTTTTCAAAATACTTTGTTTCGATGTATTGCATTCTATTTCAATTAATTATTTAAATGCTCTTGGGATAGTTATTAATCCAATTTGTTATATCCACATTGTCTATTGTGTGGCATGATATTTTGTCACCCTAGGTTGATACATTACTAGTTGGTATTATCGTAGTACCAATGTGGGTTGGTTAGATACGAGTAGACTGCTTAGCCATGCCACGAGTCACCATTTCATGTGAGTTGCAATTATAAACTTAACTAAGTAATTATGGAACTATGTGATGAAATTGTATGTGTTGTGTGCTATTACTCGTTGATGGCATGTGTTGCACTTAATCAACAGGGTGGAAAAAGATTTAGACTGAGGCAAGTGGTGGATTCGTGTGAATGGTGGAGCTGTGTGCTTTAAACTTTGTGAATTTGGGAAAAACTGAAAGTCTTGCCTTGGTCAATTAAGGACTTCACTTTGGGTGCCATTGAACTAGGCCTTACTGTACGACCACATGCCTAGTATTGGCTGGGCCTAACTTAGTAAGTCATGGAGTCTTGACATTGACAACTCAGGTTGTATTTAAGCTGTGAGATGGGCTGGAGGTGTGATATGTCACATCGCGGGACGGTTCACTGCATCCCTGTCCAACGATGTGTGTCGTAACCAAACGCTGTGTCTATCGGTTGGCCGGTAGGAAAGCACATCGGGAGTGTCATTATTTGAGATGAAGTTTCTGAAATGTTTTTTTGTGACCAACTCTGATCCGGTTGGTTACATCTTGTGGGTAATGTGTACAACCTCTGCAGAGTGTTAAACCAATCTATTCGAATAGCCGCGTCCTCGGTCATGGACATGCTCGGGGATTTCACACGAGGGGTAGATTTTCATAAAGACATTTGGGAAGGGTCAGCTTTGTAAGGTAATTTATGCAGCTGTGTGAATAACTTGATTAGATTGTGTGTTCTTTGTGAAATCAAATGTTAAATTAGTATTCTCTATTTGTTTTCAATTACGTTTCAATCTATTATCTGTATTCAATTGCAGATGTTGCATTTCTGCAAATTAACCACAGAAGCCATTTCCTTTGGAATAAGCCATCATGTATAAGTGCATTCTGTGGTATGACTTGCGAGTACGGTGTGCACTCACTCTTGCTAAACAAATCAACAGAAGTGGAGGAGTCGTCACCAGCTTTTGAAGAGGAATTCTACGAAGGTTGATCGTTAGGGTCTTGATCGATCGGTTACTGTGGTAAATTGATGGGAGCCCGCTGGAGTTTACTTTGTTTCCGCTGCAGTTTATTTCATTATTGTCAGCCTTGCATGGCTTAATAATTGTAAAACTCAACCTTAAGGTCACAACAGCTATTTGTTATTCAAATTACTCGTTTATTTAATATTTTGTTGTATGGAGTTGATATTTCATCAATGTTAGCACTGTATGCACTAGTGTGATCCTGGACTAGTGCAGAATACACACAGGGTCCATATTTGCATATTTGGGTCCCGACAGAGGTGGTATCAGAGCCATACTGACTGTAGGTCTTGACCTTAGTTAGATCGGTCGTCGTAGTGTGTCCAAAATTATTTTTTAAAGCAAACATTAACTTGCAAGATTAATAGAACTCTTTAAATCATCTCATATCTCTCTTGACTCAACTATTACTGAAATTCTTTCTCTCCCCGCTGTTTTAAGGATGTTCTTACCACCTTGTCCGTCTTGACAGATGCCTCATCTTCAGAGCTGTGGAGAGCGCAAGGGAGGACTTGCCACTGAAATTTGAAAGTTGTTATAAGTACTTGGAGGATTTGACCGTCCAATGTACCGTGGTAGTGCTTGGATCATGAACAGCTGAGACCGTGGACTGATTTGCCATTTGACCGTCTACGCTAGGAAGAACACCAAGGCGAGCAAACCCCTGAATATCTTAGCCCGAAGGAGTGTTTGGATTGAAGCAATCCAAGAGTCTTCGCGCATCGCCATCCTGAGGATCTGCAACATCTACGCTCGAGAGCTTCGAGACACCGTCTTCTGTTACCATCCCCGCTCTTTCGACGTGGATCTTGCTGGACGCTACTCGTCTACGGAGGGAGAAAGCAACGCCACCGTTGTGAATCTTGCCCAGTTCGCCGCTGCCCAGGAGGAATCTTTGGAGTTAGCCGCCACAGAGTTGGAGTGCGTCTATGAGACCCTTCACAGAGCCGAGGAGAGGATCGCCATTCTGGAAGAAACTCTCTATGGACAACACAATCACGAGGAAGACACTGAAGAAGAAGACCCAGCAGAAGCCAATGAACAAGCCGAACGGAAGAGCCAGTGAGCCGGCCAAAGCGTGAGCGGATGAACCGGCAACACTGCACGAGACACGTGCTCTGTTGCACGATCCGAACATCGGGACGGTTTGCAAGGATGCCGCTCACTTTCAGGTTTACAGCAGGCGGGAGCACCGTCGGGGCTATAGAGGCTACCTCATCGAGTAGTCCGTTCGAGTTTGTTTCAGGCTTAGCCAGTCTTAAGTTTGTGGGTTGCCCTTTAGGCGGTAGTTTGTGTGCTTAGGGTCGTCCTTAATTTCTTGTGCGAAAGTATGAGCTGCTGAGGCCCTTAGGCATTTGTTGCAAGCCATACTATTATCTTAATTAATATAAGAGTTCAGTTGAGTGTTCTTAAAAGTGTGTTGATGGGTTTTACCTACCCCGCTTAGTTCTACAACTTATCTTATGCTTGCTACCTTATCTAACCTATGGAGATTCACCAGATGGTTCAGGCTCATCAAGCTGCTGCAAGTGGTTCCGATACTCCAGTGTCAGAAGGCCAGGAGCAGACCCCCGCAGAAGCAGTTCCACCACAAGCACCTTTAGTTGATCTGCAAAATTTTGAAGCATTCATGACAGTTCAGACTCAGCTGATGTATACCATGATGAATCATATGCAAGCTATGAACAACCAGAACAACAACAATCAGCATCACAATGGAGCCCCAGTTGGTCATGGTCACAATGGATCATCCAAGTTGGCTGAGTTTATGAGAACCCGTCCACCAACTTTCTCTGGACATGTCTCTCCAGTGGAAGCTGATGATTGGATTTGTGTTATTGAGAGGAAGCTGTTGATCACCCAATGCAGCGATCATGAGAAAGTTACATCGCCACTCACGGATGGAAGGCATTCTTTGCCGAATGGTGGGAAAACTTCTGCGGCGCATGGAGCGCGCAAGGCGTTACTTGGGAAGAGTTCTGGCGCCGCCGCGGTATCATGTGCGGAAGGAATCATGGATCTGAAGAAGGATGAATTCCGTGCTCTCAAGCAGGGAGGAATGTCAGTGACCGACTACCTCAACAAGTTCTCTCAACTTGCTCGATATGCTGCAGAAGATGTCGCCGCCGACAAGGCTCGCCAGAGTCATTTTTTGAAAGGATTAAACACTGGACTTCAAATTAACTTGATCACCCACACCTTTCCTGATTTCCAAGAGATGATCAACAAAGCCTTGATTCTCGAGGATAAGCACAAGGAATTGGAAGATCATCGCAAGTGCAGAATGGCTCAGCAAGGAAGTCACCAACCACAGCAGAAGGCAAGAATGATTCCACCGTAGTTTAGCCGTTTTCCACCGCAAAATTCTGTCAGACCACCTGCACCAACTTTAGCACCTCGTCCAGTTGCTCAGAACTTCCGCAACCCCGCACCAATCAACCCCAATCCAGGAAGCAACCCACAAGGTGGACCCAGAATATTTTTTATCTATCGTCAGCCAGGGCATTTCGCCAACCGATGTTCGCAGAATGGGACTATCACTCCAGTACGCTTCAACCTTGGGAACACACCAGCCAAGACGACAGTGCAAGGCAACCATCAAGGAACTTCTCGGGCTCTGAGTCAACCGGAGGAGCACCTTGTCGGTGGTCGAGGCCGTGTCAACCACGTCACTCTGGAAGGAGCCCAAGAAGTACCCGACATTGTACTGTGTAAGTTTCTGGTAAATTCAGTACCTGCATCAGTTCTGTTTGATTCTAGAGCTTCGCATTCGTTTGTTTCTGGAGTTTTTGCAACTAAGAACAAATTGGAAGTTATGCATCTTAAGCATACTCTGTTAGTCCAGTCGCTTGGAGCAGAGCTAAGTTCTAAAGTGGAATGTTTAGGAGCTAAGTTACTCATAGCTATAGTTAAGTTTCTAGCTAACCTAATAGTTCTAGACACCAGACACCAAGACCATAGATGTCATTCTTGGCATGGATTGGTTATCCAAACACAAAGCGGTGCTAGATTGTGGCCGAAGAGCCGTAACGATTAAGGATACCACCGAAAAGAAAGTGGAATTTCTAGCCACCTCAGTACGTGATGGATATTTGGTAGTCAACAGTCTGAAGACAGTTTCCTTGGAAGATGTACCTGTAGTCAGAGATTATCCAGACGTGTTTTCGGAAGAATTACCAGGAATGCCGCTGGACCGTGATATTGAGTTTGTCATCGATCTAGTGCTAAGAACCGCACCAATTTCTAAGAGACCCTATCGGATGCCAGCCGATGAACTTGTAGAAATGAAGAAGCAGATAGAAGAACTACTGGAGAAAGGTTTTGTTAGACCTAGTTCGTCGCCATGGGGAGCACCAGTTTTGTTCGTCAAGAAGAAAGATGGAAGCATGAGGATGTGCATTGATTATTGTTCTCTCAATGAATTCACCATCAAGAACAAGTACATATTGCCCCGAGTCGATGATTTGTTCGATCAGATGAAAGGAGCCGGAGTGTTCTCAAAGATCAATCTGCGATTAGGATATCATCAGTTGAAGATTTGTCCTAAGCATATATCGAAGACTGCTTTCTCAACCCGATATGGACATTATGAGTTTCTAGTCATATCTTTTGGACTGACTAATGCCCCTGCCTATTTCATGAACATGATGAACAAGGTATTCATGGAATACTTAGACAGGTTTGTAGTAGTATTCATTGATGACATTTTGGTATATTCCAAGTCAGAAGAAGAGCATGCTGAACATCTAAGGCTAATCCTAGAGAAACTCAGAGAACATCAGTTGTATGCTAAGTTCAGCAAGTGTGACTTTTGGAAGAAGAAGGTTGATTTCCTCGGTCATGTGATGACAGTCGAAGGAGTAGAAGTGGACCCCGGAAAGGTTAAAGCTGTAATGAATTGGGAGCAGCCCAAGACAGTTACTCAAATTTGTAGTTTCTTGGGAATGGCACGGTACTATCGCCGTTTCATTGAAGGATTCTCAACGATTGCTAAGCCCCTTACGCAATTATTGAAGAAGGAGAAGAAGTTTACTTGGACCCCAGCCTGTGAAGAAAGTTTTCAAGAATTTAAGAAACGTTTGACTACTGCCCCAGTGCTGATTCTACCGGATATTCGCAAAGATTTTGATATTTTTTGTGACACTTCGCGTCAAGGATTAGGATGTGTCCTTACGCAGGAAGGGAGAGCTGTCGCTTATGTGTCCATGCAATTAAGGCCTCATGAGGAGAATTATCCTACCCATGATTTGGAATTAGCTGTCGTAGTGCATGCCTTGAAGATTTGGCGCCATTACCTCATTGGTAATCGATGTGAAGTTTATACGGATCATAAGAGTATGAAGTACATTTTTACTCAGTCTGATTTCAACATGAGACAGAGAAGATGGCTAGAATTAATAAAGCATTATAACCTTGGAATACATTACCATCCTGGTAAAGCCAATGTAGTTGCAGACACATTGAGTCGTAAAAGCTACTACAATGCTTTGGAAACAAAAGGGTTGTGTTTGAACTTGGAAGGAATTCGTGTGAAGTCGGAAGTCGATATCGAGGATATGTGGCCAGTCTGGAAGTGCAGTCTAATCTAGAGAAGCAGATTCGTGAAGCTCAACCAAAGGATTCTGAGTTGTCAGATATCAAGAAGAAGATGGCAGAAGAAAAATTTAAAGACTTCACCATAGATGAGCAAGACATACTGTGGGTCAATGGACGTATCTGTGTACCAGATATTAATGGTTTGAAATAGCTAATTCTGAAGGAAGCCCACGACTCTAAGTATTTGATTCACCCTGGAAGTACCAAGATGTACCAAGAGGTCAAGAACAAGTTTTGGTCACCAAACATAAAACGAGACGTCGCAGAGTTCATTGCCCTGTGTGACGTGTGTCAGAAAGTGAAAGCAGAGCATCAGAGACCAGTAGGTTTGTTACAACCGCTGAAGATACCAGAGTGGAAGTGGGAAGAGATCGGTATAGATTTTATTACCAGTTTACCCAAGACTCAATCAGGTTATGATTCGATTTGGGTAATAGTGTATCGTGTAACCAAAGTTGCCTATATCTTACCAGTCAAAACCACTTACTCAGGGGATCGCCTAGCAGAGTTGTATATGTCAAAGATCGTCAGTCTGCACGGTGTGCCTAAGAAGATAGTGTCATATCGAGGATCTCAGTTCACCTCTCATTTACGGCGATGCGCATGAAGCCCTAGGAACTCACGAATTTGATCTTGCTTATCATCCCAGACGGATCGGTCGGTGAAAGAGTCAACCAGATATTACAGGATATGTTGAGAGCTCGTGCCTTGGGAAATGCTACCAGTTGGGATAAGAGCTTGCCGTATGCAGAATTCTTGTACAATAAAAGTTATCAAGCTAGTTTGTAAATATCACCATTTGAAGCTTTGTATGGCCGTGCCTGCAGAACTCCATTAAATTCGTCAGAGACAACTGAACGTGTGGTATTCGGGCCAGATATTATTCAGGAAGTCGAAGAACAAGTTGCTATGATCAGAGATAGGTTAAGGATAGCCCAGTCGATGACCGCCCGAAACTAAGTCGATGACCACCCAAAACTACCGATAGCTAAGCATGTCTAAGCAATATTAACCCGTAAACTACTAAGTGACAAGAGCTCATCCAATGAACTCAAATCATAGCAAAATAACCTAGGCTTAGGTAGTAGAGGAATATCATTTACCTACAGATTATGCAACTATAGGATCGACTAATCAAACCATAATTTAACAACAAAATAACAATACATACATACAAGTTGCAAGCAAGATATTAGGCTTGAAAAATAATAGGATTAATATGATGAAACTGCTTGTCTTGCTGAAGTTGATTATTAAGTTGCTGAGGATCACTCTCTTTAGCAATGTGCGCGTCAGAACCTAACGAAAGAAGTCAAAAGTACAATACGAACGAATAATACCGAAAAGACTCAAAAATTCAAATTCATCCAAAATCATGAAAAATTCACATAAGGTAGAGCATGATTTTAGGTGATTTTAGCAATAAGAATCAATTTATTGGGATGATCTATGCACAAGTTATGACAGTTCAAAAATCAGTTTTCCAGAAAATCCAAATAAAATAGAATCTGTCAGTGTTCACCGTATCTAAAACTTTTGTGAAATTTTCTGGAGTAGTGGTGGATATGAGGATTACAAAATAAAGATAGATAACATTATTATATGACCAAAATAATTTGGTTCACCTTATTTAGAGTTTTTATGAATTAGTTATGAATTTTTTAAGTTATTAGCAATTTATAATGTATTAATAATTCAATTTTGGAGCACTCTCCACAAAATATGTTTTATGAGATAGTGACAAGTTGGAAACCTATTTTATAATAAATTGAATTAAAAATGAAAAATAACAAAAGTGGTTTCACTGTTTTTGGAGTTAAAGTGAATTAGTTATGCATTTTTGAAGTTAATTGTATTTTTTAGTTAACAAATAAATCATTTTGGGATTTTAATTGTATTGAAATACTTTTCTTACCGACCCCATTCTACCCATAGCCTCTTACAGGCGGGACCCCCGGTCAATGGTTGACTGGATCAACTTTGACCCAGCCCCGCCGAGAAATGACGTCGAAAGCGTACTTTAGAAATGCGCCTTCTGATAACGAAAACATACTATCGGTTTCACTGTATAAGGAATACATTTTCCACAAGGGAAAACGTACTACACAATTTTACCCTACCACTTAACCGGCAAAGGGGCCCACATGTCATAGACTACAGCAAATCATTTAATGCGCTAACCCCTGATTTCCGATAGTGATCACGGCATTAATTACTAATCAATACCCTAATTACTTTGCCACAGTAACTGTCGGTTTTCCGACAAAAATAGGTCATGGCTCCGCTTGCTTTGCCGGTGGCTCACCGGCGTTGCGGCAACGGCGCGGTGGCGGTGAGGGCTAAAATGGAACCGGGGCGGTGAGGTGAACCTATCAGTGGTGGTGTCTTGGCTGGAGCTGGTCGGCGGCGGTCGGGAGGCGATGAGTGGTGGCCGGCCGTGTGGAAGAAATGGTGCTGGCAGCGCGGGGTGGAGGTGGAAGGGAAACAGCGAGAGCATGAGGAGCCCCAGGGTGTGAGGAGCTTACCGGAGTGGTCGCCAGGGACAGGGAGAGGCCGAGGAGAGCTAGCGATGGCGAGGTGACCGTGGAGGGGACCCTGGAGAAGGAGAGAGAACCAGTGAGTGCTAGGGGGAGGTAGAGGAGAGCTAGGGGATGCTCACGACAGCCGGGATTGAGCTTGAGCTCACTAGAGAAGATGCGGCGGCGGTGGCGGTGGATTTGACCGGAGGCGAAGAAGACAACGTGTGCGCGGCTCCTCGGTGGTGAATGCTCCAAATTGTGGAGGGTTCTCTTCACAGGGGATTCGTGCGTGACGCAGCCGGGAGGCGGCGGTCCTTGGAGCGGTGGCTTCGGATGAGGTGTAGTAGAGGTGTAGAGGAAAAACAACCGTGGTGAAGTGAGGGCGAGGAGAGTAGCAGCGGTGGTCACAGGAGGTAATGGGGGCTCGAGCGGCTCTCGTGGCACCAAGGCAGTGGTTGCGGTGGGCGGTGGTGGCAGGGGAATCACGGGGGATGACAGCGCACGGACGCCGCGTGGAGCGGGATTCCTGAGTGAGCTGACACGAGGTGGAAGAAGCATATGCCGTGTGGGCCCGGGCTGTCGGTGACTCGGCGAAACGGTAAGTGTGCGGCTGATCGGGAGCGTTCGATCGGTACCGGACGCCTTTTGAAGAGGGCGAGCGAAGTCGCGTGGCTGAAACAAGTGGTGCGTCAGGCTCGGTGGTTCAACAGTGAACGGCTCGAGCCCGATGAACAGTTATGAGTTCTAAATTCCAGATTTTGAAATGAATTACCAGTTTGACCAAGGCTTAAAATATATAAATAAAATTCTTAAAATTCTGAAATAATTCAGGGGTGTTCCTGGGATATCTTAGTACCCAAATAAAATTTGATAACCCACTGTTCATGGGTTATTTTCTTAATTCAATTTCAAATTTAAATTAGGTTATTTAGTGTTTTTGAAATTTAGGTAAATCTAATTAAAGTCCAAAAATTTGGAAAAAATAATTATATTAATTCATGATAATCAATATAGTATTTGAATAAATTATTTCTAGAAGGTTTTCATAAGTTTTTATTGCTGATTTCTTTTTGGGAGTTCAAACATGGGTTGTAGGTTCAATTTGTTTTGTGATTTTCCAAGTGCAATAAATTGTGCAAAAGATTCAAAAACCATAATCACGTTAATGAGATGCATACTAATCATCATTAATTAATTTGGGGATGTTCCAGTCCACTTCACCAGCAGGCAAGGCATGACTTGTGCACCTGTCGAGTCTGGCAAAAGAAACTGGAGGATTACTATGCAGGTAAAGGCCCACTTCCCTCGATACAAGAACTCGGGGAAGCAAGTTCCAAGAAGGATAAGGATGGCGACAATGAGATGGAATACCAGGAGCCTCAACATACGGTCGACATGATTTTCGGAGGATCCTCCTCGTATGATTCACGATGTCACCTGAAGGCCATGAAGCGAGAGGTCAACCTTGCAAAGTTCCCGATCGCCATCAAGCCATCAAGGTGGTCGGAAACAGTAATCTCCTTCAGCAAAGAAGACTGCCCCATCCCGTCAGCTCAACCAGATAGGTTCCCTATTATAGTTGAACCTACTATTAACAATTGCAAAGTTAATCGAGTCTTAATAGATGGTGGTAGTTCTTTAAATATTTTATTTGTAAGAGCATTAGATGAAATACAAGTTCCCATATCTAAGATAAAACCAGTGAAGTATGCTTTCCACGGCATAGTCTCTGGTTCTACCGCAAAACAGATAGGGCAGATGTCCTTACCGGTTGCGTTTGGAAGGCCTGACAACTTTCGAACAGAGAAAGTTTCATTTGATGTGGTCGATTTCGAAACCGCATATAATGGAATCCATGGTCGTCCGGCTCTAGCAAAGTTCCTGATAGCCACGCACTACGGTTATCAGAGTTTAAAGATGTCAGGGCCAAAAGGAGTCATCATAGTTCGAGCAGATCAAAAAATGGCTTATGCATGTGATCGGAAGTCTTTAGAACTGGTCGATGCACTCCCGACCAGAGAAATTGACTCGTCTGCAATGCAAGTCAAGCACTCCAGACCAAAGATGACACCAAAACCATATGACCAGACATAGGCGGTACCACTCGACAAGGGCATTTCTTTGGAAAATGCCAAGTCGCCACGTGGGTTAGGAAACACTGACATGTTTATCCCAAAGGTGCGGGTCGAAGAAGGGTTCAACCTCAAATAGGAAGAGTAGCTCGTCTCCTTCCTCCGAGCAAACCAGGACGTATTTGCCTGGCAGGCGTCCGACATGCCTGAAGTCCCCAGGGAGGTGATCGAGCATAGGCTAGCTCTCCAGCCTGACAAAAAACCGGTCAAGCAGAAGCTAAGGCGTTTTGCACCTGATCGGAAGGAAGCAATCCAGTCGGAGATTGACAAGTTCCTCAAGGCTGGGTTTATTTGTGAAGTTAATCACCCTCAGTGACTCGCTAACCCTGTAATGATTAGAAAGAGTAATGGAAAGTGACGAATGTGTATTGATTTCACAGATCTTAATAAAGCTTGTCCAAAGGATGATTTTCCCCTTCCTCGCATTGACCAATTTGTAGACTCTACTTCGGGTGTGAGCTATTAAGTTTTTTAGATGTGTATTCAGGGTACCACCAGTCAATATGAGTAAAGAGATAAGGAGGAAACTTCCTTCATCACTCCATATGGCACTTACTACTATGTTAAGATGCATTTTGGACTCAAAAATGCTGGTGCAACTTTTCAAAGGTTGATGCAGAAAACCTTTAATCCACAGATAGATCGAAATCTAGAAACCTATGTTGATGATCTGGTTGTGAAGAGCATCAACGTTGGCGATCACATTATCGACGTACAAGAGACTATCAACAACTTGAGAAGGCATAACCTCAAGTTAAATCCTAAAAAATATGTGTTGGAGTTTCCGCGAGAAAACTTCTCGGTTTCCTAGTTTCGGCTAGAGGTATCAATGCAAATCCTGCGAAAATATATGCCATCAACCAGATGCGCCCCCGACCACAAAGAAAGAAGTCCAGAGGCTAACCGGTTGTATGGCAGCGCTAAGTCATTTCATAGCAAGGTTATGTGAAAAAATTACCTTTCTTTAAACTTTTTCAAAAATATAGAAGTTTCAAGTGGACTAAGGAAGCAAACGATGTCTTTGAAAAGCTTAAAGAGTACCTTACGAGTACCCTGGTCTTGGTCTCTCTAAGACCGGAAGAACCATTGCTGATTTACATGGCTGCAACCCCCAAGCTGCCAGTGGTGTACTGATCGTAGAACGTGAAAACGTCCAACGACCAGTATATTACGTAAGTGAAGTCTTACATGGACCAAAATAAAGATACCCACAGGTACAAAATCTGCTCTATGGTCTCCTTATGGCTTTGAGGAAACAAAGGTATTACTTTCAGTCTCATACCTACTGGATATCCCCACGGTCAAGTCCTTGGAAATAGGGAATCGTCAGGACGAATAGCAAAATGGGCAGTGGAACTAGAGACGTTCGACCTCCATTTCGTATCACGAATAGCAATAAAGTCTCAGGCAAGAGCAGAATTCGTTACGAA
Organism: Hsuehochloa calcarea; assembly: GCA_036346395.1. Classification (NCBI taxonomy): domain Eukaryota; kingdom Viridiplantae; phylum Streptophyta; class Magnoliopsida; order Poales; family Poaceae; genus Hsuehochloa; species Hsuehochloa calcarea. The sequence continues at coordinate 25,442,963 of CM070606.1, forward strand.
TGGACAAACCCTGAACCCAAGCAACAACACGAGTACGAACAACACGATAAGTGGACAATGTACTTTGACGGTTCCTTGATGCTCAAAGGATCGGGGGCTGGAATCGTCTTGATATGTCCTATGTCGGGACCAAAATATGCAAATCTGGACCCTCTGTGTATTCTGCACTAGTCCAGGATCACGCTAGTGCACACAGTGTCAACATTGATGAAATATCAACTCCATACAACGAAATATTAAATAAATGAGTAATTTGAATAACAGATAACTGTTGTGACCTTAAGGTCGAGTTTTACAATTATTAAGCCATGCAAGGCTGACAATAATGAAATAAACTGCAGCTGAGACAAAGTAAACTCCAGCGGACTCCCATCAATACACCACAGGCAACTGACTGGGATCAAGACCCTAACGATCAACCTTCGTAGAATTCATCTTCAAAAGCTGGTGATGACTCCTCCACTTGTGTTGATTTGTTTAGCAAGAGTGAGTACAAACCGTACTCGCAAGTTATACCACAGAATGCAATTATACATGATGGCTTATTCCAAAGGAATGGCTTCTGTGGTTAATTTGCAGAAATGCAACATTTGTAATTGAATACAGATAATAGATTGAAACGTAATTGAAAACAAATAAGGAATATTAATTTAACATTTGATTTCACAAAGAACGCACAGTCTAATCAAGTTATTCACACAGCTGCACAAGTTATCTCACACAGCTGACCCTTCCCAATTGTTTTATGAAAAACTACCCCTCGTGTGAAATTCCCGAGCATGTCCATAACCGAGGACGCGGCTATTCGAATAGATTGGTTTAACACTCTACAGAGGTTGTACACTTTACCCACACGATGAAATCAACCGGATCAGAGTTGGTCACAACAAAACCTTTCAGAGACTTCATCTCAAGCAATGACACTCCCGATGTGCTTTCCTGCTGGCCAACCGATACACACAGCGTTTGGTTACGACATACATCGTTGAACAGAGATGCAGCGAACCGTCCCGCGATGTGACATATCACACCTCCAGCCCATCACATAGTTTAACTACAACCTGAGTTCTCAATGTCAAGATTCCATAACTTACTAAGTTAGGCCCAGCCCATACTAGGCATGTGGTCGTACAGTAAGGCCCAGTTCAATGGCGCACAAAGTTAAGTTCTTAATTGACCAAGGCAAGACTTCCAGTTTTTCCCAAATCACAAAGTTTATAGCACACAGCTCCACCAATCACACAGATCCACCACTTGCCTCAGTCTAAATCTTTTCCCACCCTGTTGATTAAGTGCAACACATGCCATCAACGAGTAATAGCACACAGCACACAGTTTTATCACACAGTTCCATATTCCATTAGTCAAATTCATAATTGCGACTCACATGAAATGATGGCTCGTGGTATGGCTAAGCAGTCTACTAGTATCTAACCAACCCACGTTGGTGCTACGATAATACCAACTAATAATGAACCAACCTAGGGTGGCAAAAGATCATGGCATACAATAGACGAGGTGGATATAACAAATTGGATTAATAAATACTTAAATTAGAATGCAATACATTGAAACAAAGTATTTTAAAAACTGGGTGCAAGATGATCAAAGGTATAACTTGCCTTGGATTAGGTCTAGGTACTGGTCTTGATCTTGAGGTGCTCCTTCTTCTCAAAAATTTCCCGAAGTATTGACGTCTACTCGTAAACGATACAAAAGAAACAAAAATAAATAAATAATAGAGGTAAAACAAACTCCAAAAATCAAATAAAATTCACCATTAAATAGATCTTGATTTTATATAAATTTACAAATTTGAATGGGCTCAATCGGAGGTCGGATGCAAAAGTTATGGGCTTTAGAAGATTGGAAAATAATTAAAACCCTAATTTTGATTCTAATTTGATTTCCCAAATTATTTTTATAAAGGAAAATAAGATTATTGCGCAATGCTTAGTCAAATTTATAATTGCAACTCACATGAAATGATGACTCGTGGCATGGCTAAGCAGTCTACTCGTATCTAACCAACCCACATTTGTACTACGATAATACCAACTAGTAATGTACCAACCTAGGGTGACAAAAGATCATGGCATATAATAGACAATGTGGATACAACAAATTGGATTAATAACTATCCCAAGAGCATTTAAATAATTACTTGAAATAGAATGCAATACATCGAAACAAAGTATTTTGAAAACTGGGTTCAATATGATCAAAGGTATACCTTACCTTGGAATAGGTCTAGGTATTGGTCTTGATCTTGAGGTGCTCCTTCGTCTCCAAAATTTTCCGAAGTATCGACGTCTACTCGCAAACGAGACAAAAGAAACTAAAAAAAATAATAGAGGCAAAACAAGATCCAAAAATCAAATAAAATTCACCATTAAATAGATCTTGATTTTATATGAATTTACAAATTTGAATGGGCTCAATCAGAGGTCGGATGCAAAAGTTATGGGATTTGGAAGATTGGAAATCAAATAAAACCCTAATTTGGATTTTTAATGAATTTCCTGAATTATTTTTATAAAGGAAAATTGGATTATTGCGCAATGCTTGCGTCAGCCGAGAATTTCTGGAAAAAGAAATAGATTTAAAAGAAATTTGACTTGTGGGCCCACATGTCAGTGACTAGGCTCACGGTGAACTAGGGTCACCGAGCCAAGTCAGATCTGGCGCGGTGGACTGGACCACATGCGCGTGTGTTGGCGCTGATTGGGCTCCACGTGGATGCCACATAAGCACCAAAGCTGACGCGGCGGTTGCGGTGGCGCTGACGCGGGCTACGGCGTCGAGGGTGGCGCTCGGGACCCGATGGTCACCGGCGTTTGGCGGCGAGTCACCGGCGGCGAAGGGTACCAGATTGTTCCCCGTGCTATTGCGCACTCAGGGGTGCCCTTACGATGGCGGCAGCAGCGGTGGCGGCCGCGGCGAGGAAGAAGCGGCGGTGGAGCTTCGGGTTTTGTCGGAAGTGTGCTCGGCGATGCTCCGGCGACGAGGAGGGGTGCACGAGGTAGCTGGGACCTTGCTGATCACGATGGTGCAGTCGGCGGGGCAAGGGCGACAACGACGGCGACGCAATTCGCTGGAGAAGAAGCTCGGCCGAAAACCCTAAAACTTGAAATGTGGCGGCGCTAGAACGATCGGGGAGACGAGGGTGGAGGCTCTGGGTTGCGGCGGACTGGGCGATCCTAAGGGTGGTATTTATAGGCGGGGGCGCTGAATTGAAACCCCAACCCGAGTCAAAGCGGTGGGATTTTAAATCCTTGATTCTTGGGGATATCTGCCGAATTCGGGTTTGATTCCAACAGAAATAGGTACGAGATAACTCGGGATTTGATTTGGTAAAGTCGGCGCGAAGAATTCGCAACGGATATGCGTTTGTCGGACGAAGCTTAAAGCTTCGGTAATGGCGGGTGAAGGCGCAGGCGCGAGGAGGAAGAAGGGTCGCGGAGACGACGACCCGATGGTGGTCCCACCTGGCAACGGCAGCGAGGGGCGGGCGAGCGAGCGAGTGAGATCAGCGGGCGAGGTCACGCGGTGGCTATCCAACGGAGGAACGCGGGGTTGAGCGCGGGCATCCGATCAAAATGAGGGGCACGCGCCGCACATCCAACGGACGAGGGCGCGAGCGAGCGGGAGATGGGCTAGCACGCGGGAATAGTGTTGGGCTTGGCCCGAGACATTAGAGGATTTAAATAGATTTTTCTTTTTAATAAATCCAGAAAATGCAAATAGCAAATGACCTTGGAAAAATTCCAAAAAATTCTAGAAAATATATCCAAGCATATAGAAACCAAATAAAATAAGTTTGGCCATTGTTGATGTTGGGATTAAGCACATTAAATCATTTTGTCATGAAAGTCCATATTAAGCTTTTAATATAAATTCAAATAAAATGCAGATGATTAGATTTTCAACTAGCAAATAAGTAAAAGATTTTCAAAGGCTCAAAAGTTGGGATGTTACACCCTACTGGCGAACACATCAAGTACGTCATCGAGTTTAACTTTCCTTCTACGAACAATGTAGCAGAATATGAAGGTTTACTAGCAGGACTTCGAGCAGCTCGTTCGCTCAGGATTCGCAAATTACTAGTGAAAGTCGATTCTCAACTAGTAGCGAATCAAGTGGGGAAAGAGTATCAATGCTCAAGTAACAAGATGTCATCTTATCTGGCGGAAGTACGGAAACTCGAAAAGCACTTCTTCGGTTTCCAGATCCAATATATTCCTATAAAGGAAAACTTTACGCGAACCGGTTAGCACGGATGGCCTCCACCAGTCCTTTGTCGCTTGAGTTTTTCTCGAGCAACTTGATTCACCCTCGGTGGTCGAGCATTCTGAGGACATAAATGTTTCACATCAGGTCGGACAAATCGATTCTGATAACATAGATGCTCCACAGATCGGTAACGATCAGGGTAGAGCTTGGATGACATCGATCTACAATTATCTTCAGCATGACATAATTCCAGAAGATGATGTAGAGGCTAATCGTATAGCTCAAAAAGCCAAATCATACACTCTCATTGAACGTACCTTTTATAAACGGGGATCTCACGGAGTGTTGATGAGATGCATATCTCACTTGGCCTTTTGCAACCTGGGGACTAGACATTCTGGGACCTTTCCCAAGAGCACCCGAGAGCTTCGAATTCCTTTTCTTCATGATTGACACGTTTACAAAATGGATCGAGGCCGAACCAGTTGTTAAAATTACAACTGAGGCCGCTAAGAGATTTCTTACAAGAAATGTGATCACACTATTTGGTGTACCCAATCGTATAATCACAGACAACGGTACACAGTTTTCAAGCGGTAATTTCCAGGAATTCTGCGATGAACTTGGTATCAAAGTCCATTCCGCTTCTATTGCTCACCCACAGAGTAACGGAGTACTTCAGCGTGCCAATGGTATCATAATGCAGGGGATCAAACGCCGAGTGTTCGACCAGTTAATAAAACGGTCAGGAGCTTGGGTTCAAGAACTTCCTTCTGTTCTATGGGCCGTTCGAACCACGACCAATTGTGCGACCGGTGAAACGACATTCTTCTTGGTTTATGGTGCTGAAGCCATGCTTCCTTTAGAACTAAAACTTGGCTCTGCTCGAACCGATTGTTTCAATGTAAACGATCAAGATAAACGACGACTTGATGATATCAATTTCCTTGAAGAACGACGAAACCAAGCCTTAATACAATCGACAATCTATCAACAAGCCATGCGAAGGTACCACAGTCGTAAGGTGCGACCCTGCAGCCTAACTATAGAAGATCTGGTTCTCAGAAAAATTCAGAACCAAGCAAATCGCAACAAGCTTTCTCCCAAGTGGGAAGATCCGTACACTGTGGTCGAAGTCACCCGACCAGGCTCGGTACGATTAGCCATGTCTGATGAAAGTGTTTTGTCTAATTCTTCGAACATTGATCAATTGTGTAAGTTGTTTGTTTAAACTTTATTTCATTTCCATTATTTTTAATAAAGATTAGTCATTCCTTTAATTTCTCACGACGAGTGATGTTTTTATATGTCTATACCTATACTCTGGTCGTCTAGTGATTCACATGCTTATGATTATGAAGATCATACTTATTCATTTCAAAATTATGTTCTACTCTCGTTTGGCTACTGGTTGGGACACAGAAAACCTCCTAGTCAAAGTCTCTCCTTCTCCGCATGTGGTCCTGCCCACTGGAAGGAGCTTCCTAGCGACGTTCCTTTTCCTACGATCCTCACTGCCAGTCGGCCTAGAGCATCAGCTCGTATTGCGAAATATATTGTATATCTTCATTTCTTAGCAGTCCTTCCGACCAGTGTTGGTTACTACATATAGATAAAACCACTTATCGTTTATTGCATATTATCTTTCTTGCATATTTACTTTCTCATCAAATAAAGTCTTTTTTCGACCATATATTGCTTTAGTAAGAACTTTGATTATGATAAACAGATTTACAACTAGTCAAAACCAAACACTGGACCCGACCAAAACGGTTTTCTAGTATTACTACGATCAGTTTTTCAGACAATCAGTACATACTTTCAAATAATGGTTGAGACTTAAGTTCATATTCTTGGCCTACTGCTTATATAGTAAAGTTCTTCTACTGTAAAACACTCGGGGCTAGGTAATATATGAACATTTCATAAGTGAACCGGATAAACAAAAGACTTCATTGATGAAGGAAATGTAAGTTTTATATTTTTCATAATTCTTATATTGCACTTTCCTACTTCTAGAGATCTCCCAGCTAATCATTGTTTGACGGAGATTCGACCACCATTTTTTGTGTTAGACCATGTGGCTAGGTCTAAAATAATTTAGCTGATGAATAATTGACAATGTTATTTACAGATATTATTTGAGACTTGTCGTGGTATGTGGACTTATGTCGGTCAAGTTGAGAAGAACTTGTGCTGGGAAAATATATTGCTTTGGTCTTTGCATGTGCAGGGTAACTCGGAGGCGATCGTGGTCTACGGCGGTGACCGGGAGATGGCTTGGTGCGAAGTCATGGTCCTGAGGGTTGAGAATACGGAGGAGGCGGTCGAGCTCGAGTTGGAGCGTATGGAGATTAAAGATAGATGATACGTGTTGGAGCTACAATGGTGCGGTATGAAGGCTACGACACGTGACAATTTTGGGTGTCCAAAAGTTATGGCCGTACACATGAGCTTCTGGGATTACCGTTCTTGGCTATGACACGGGAGACAAGTTAATTTGGGATGAAACCGTGAGCTGCGAGGAGATAAGAAAAATAGAATTTGATTCAAGAGAGAGAGGTGCTGGCAGCCGTTCATGAAAAAGGGGAAGTACATGTAGTATATGCATGTGAAGCATATACGTACCATGGAAGGAATAGAAAGAGAAGGAAAGATTGGGAAGGCATTTATTCATGTACGATCAATCTGAATCAATATTTGACTATGAGATCGTTTTCTATTTTTGGTTAGGTGAATCTTGGTTGGTTAGCATTAAAGTATTGGGCATTTTGGTCTTGGAGTCGGGCTAGGATGGTGTGCGTGGGTGTTGGCATATAAAGCCAGGCCGTCGGCCGTGTAAAAATGAGGAAGTTTTGGCTTTGAGAAAAATCCAGAGAAATCGTCATGTTGGGCGGCCAAGTACTTCTTGCGTTCTTGTGATTTCAGATCTAGGAAATCATTGAGGTGGCGTGGGTTTATTCCTGAGGATCAAATTCAAGTGCTAATCATCATTGATCTCATCTTATGTTCGTGTGTTGAGGTGCGCTTGGGCAAGAGTTTATCTGCCTAGGGCTGAGAGACAATCCTATCCAGGATTATAGACCAAGATTGTGACCTAAGAGGTGCTACTGTTCTTGATTCAAGTATCGTGAAATTTAAGGTATAAAACCATCCACAATCATTCATCCCCACTTTGATTGTCATTAACGATCCTACATTCTGCAACCTTGTCTCCAAGAGGCCTTACTTCCTTGAGAAACTTGGTCGCCTCTTCAAGCAAGCAGTTGAAATCTTCTTCAACAACTTGAAGATTGGTAGAGGGGTCGGAAGCCTTCAGTTTTGCCAAAACAAAACTAACTCCGCTCGCTATAGATTCCTTCATTGACCGGGAGTAATTTTCTCTAGTAGTTTTGAGCAAGCTAGTGAGATCCCCCAGAAGTTGACCCAGGTAGTTCATCTTCTCCATTGGTTTCTCAAGGTAGGCAAGTTCGATCATGATCCCATATCGAAGATCATCTTATTAAGTGAAGTAATCTTTTGATCAAGATTACGCGCAAGAGTTGCCTCCTTGTCTTGCTCAAATTCTATAGCATTTTTAGCTCTAGTAAGCGCTTGATTTTGTTCTACATAAGCAAAACAAGTGTTAAGGAAGAATGATTAGAAGAGACAAAATACTAAGTCAAGTTTACGACTAGTTACCTTCAATCTTCTTTTCACAAGTTTTCAAAACTTCTTTGTGTCTGGTCGTCATAAATGCGATCGACCGGTCTTTACCTTGGCATTCTTCTTCAAGCTTTGTTATTTTGGCTTCTTTAGCCACGACTTGTTCTTTTATTTTCGCCAAATCTATCAAATATGATAACAAAGAATAATTAATAGAATAACATAGTCACGAAGAAGAAAATAAGTTAAGTAGAAAGTTCTTACTTTCTAATTCGGAGTGTTTTTGCTCTAGAGTCTTTATTCACTAGGTCAGTCCTTCGACCACAGCAAAGTTCTCGACCATGTGCTACAAAGATAGCATTCTTCTTTAAGTTTCCTATAAACTTTAAGAGGAACTAGGGAAATGGTTGTAGATACTTACCCAAATTGTCACGTCATTATGTTCCGCAAAAATATTTTCAGGACTCGTCTTGGCTTGACGGTCCGATATTTGCCCCCAAGCGGCATCAAGCTCCTTATCCTCGATAAATCGAGGGGAAAAAGGGAACTTGTTAGTTTGGGAATGATTACTTACAAGAGTCGGAACCCGTTGAGGATCTTTAGGGATTTCTAGCTCTGCCGATGGAGTTATGATCACCATAGGATCCGCAACAAGTTCTAGCCCTGACGCCTGCTCGGGGGCTTCCTCGACCACTTTCTCCCCAGGAACTCTAACCTGAGGGAAGTTCTGGTCGAGGACTTCTTCGACCACTTGATCTTCCTGTATATTCTGGTCGAAAATGACCGGAACACCAGAATATCTACACAAAATGAAGAGAAAATTTTGGAGTTCAAGATCACCATCGACATTTAAGGTATGCACTCATATGACTACTTCATTTGTACATACCTAGTTGATTTTTTGGTCTTGACCTTGAAGCGTGCTGGTTTAAAATCAGTAGCGCTCGTTTTCCTCTTTTTTTCAACCCATTTCACCAGTTCTGAACTGGTAGGGTTGGTTGTACCCTTTACACTCTCCGACAAGGGATCGGAAGTAATATTCTCGACCATCTGGTCGAGGATAACGTTCTTGATCATTGGATTAGAGGGTGTAGGTTCGTCGGTCTCCAAAACAGTTGCTTCAACAACAACTGGCAAGTCTTGAGCGACTACATGGGACTCAACGATTACCACCTAGATCAACAAACAAAGTTAGTCAGGCGATGAACATGCTTCATCTAATAATAAATATTTTTCGGTTACCTACCTCTACGAGACGACTATCTTGAGTGGTCGTAGGAATGGTCGGATCGTCAATAGACTCACAAGTTTTAGTGGCCTCGTTGATCCGCAACCCGGCCAACTACATATCAAAGAGGATTTTAGGTAAAAACTGATCGAAAAATATTGGAAAGATGAAAAGTAGTTGATATTTTTACTCTGGGTCTCTCAGCCCTCTCTTCTGCGGCAACGACTGCTAAGATCAGGGGGAAGCCGGCCTTTTCACTAGGCTCTCCGGCGCAGATCATCTTTATCCGACTTCTGATTTCATTTGGAGATAAAGCTGTAATAATAAATAAGAGATTTTAGGATTATGAAAGTAATCAACTAGTAAAGCAAATTGGTCGGAGTTCTTTCGAATTTACCTTCTCTGGAGTTTTTGGTCGCACCATCACGACAAATATACCAGAGCATCGCATGAGCCCTGGCCTTCAAGGGACTAATCTGGCGTATGTAAAGTCCCTCGCCATATGCCAGGAGGTTAAACCCTTGACATTAAGGAGTTTGATGGTTTCAACCCATCTCCTACTTTTCCCTCCTTCTTTGAGGGGAGCACCATCGTAGATTCTCGACCGCCTTTCTACCGCTGTAGTAAAGGTCGTCTTGATGCGTGATCTTCATATAAAACTAGTTTTTCTTCCATGACGACCACGAATATTTTGAGTACATGGGAATGTATTCATCAGGTTTTCCGTCGTGGAGGCGCAAGGTGCACTCTCCGGGTGTACCGGTCGTCTTCTTCGTATTCGTCATTCTGCAGTAGTACTTGAAAAGATCCATGGTTGCAGGAATCCCTAGTACGCTTCGCAGAGGTAGACGAAGATACTAAGGTTAGCGATGGCATTAGGGGTCAGATTAACCAGTTCCACTCCATAATACTCCAAAACTTGGGAAAGAAAGGAGTGAACTGGGAGCCTAAAATCGCATTCGATGTATGCGAGGAAAACGTGAATTTCTCCATCTTCACCGCTCGGAGAATGCTCCCCGATAGCTGATCTCCAGGAAATCAGATTCCTATCGGGTAGCAACCCAATCTTCTCCAGACTTTCAAGCTTTTTCTCACTCAGTTCAAAAACCGACCAGTTGGTGATGAGATCCGACATGGCGAATTCTTTTGGATGAAGAAGTCACAGGAGGTCGGAGGCGATTTTTTCCTTTTGGAAGATGAAAAGGAAATAGAAGGCGTAAAAACCCTAATACCCAGTGCAAAGGGATTTTTATAGCCGTAGTTCTCTAACCGCATTCGAGAGATAAGAGAAGTCCAAATGACAAAATATTTTTTACCAATGGGTAGAAAAACTTCTCAAGTCCAAAGGCAGTTTCTCAACTTTAAAATTAATATGGACCACTTCGAATGTCACGACATTTAATGGGGGTCTACCTGATACGATTTCGTCGAAAGAAAGTGTTCACACGACCAATTCATTTAAAGTTTGGGGGCTAGCTGACGAGGATGAAAACCCCTATGTATTACTTTAATACATAAAGAGAGACCATACGTCTTCATGATCGTAACCCCTAAGGCTAACGACATCACTGGTCGTAAGGATTTCAGAGGTTACGTAACAAATACCCTGGTCGGACAAGGTCCCGTACCTAGTCCCTGACCAGTTAACTGCTCGTAAAGCTATGAACTAATATCTGGATCCAAATCCAGGTATATCCTTTACCGTGTGATGAATGGAACTCGTGTTGTATACTCCACAACACACGACGTTACATAATCCTAAGACACTGACTAATGGTTGAATGTCTCACCAACGTTTAACCACACAACAGTTGATACTTTAATCAACTGCCACCTCCCTCCGACCAAACGCAACGCTTCGCACAGGCGTCTTCTCCAGCAACAACTACCACCTCTTTGGAATCTATTTAAAGACGGGGCAAGAGGAAGAAGGGGAGATCATACTCGAAAGAGGCGAAAGAGGAGAGACGATTGGCATTAGATTCATACTTTTGATCTATTTCAGTAGCATAGACAACATCATACTCAGTGTAACTAGGATTAGTTCTTTGCCTGATCGTACTCATTCCTTGTAAACAGCCAGTTCATAGTAGAAAAGAGCGACCCCATTCCCTTCCAGAAGATACACATCATCTTCCTCTATTTTCGTATATTTTCATAAGATCGATGGTTTGATCGTCGATAGTACTCTTGAAGGTTGTATAAGAGATATTATCATCTATAATAAATATTATAGATAAATAATTAAATTAATTAAGGATTATGAGATCCTTATCATCTAACCCCCCAACTTCAAATGAAAATGACTTACTTTGAAAAGAGTAGAATCATGGGCAAAGATTAAGTGTCTTCGACTTGATTTTTGTTTTAATCGGGAATTGACTTGGTCAATAACGTATTTTTAATTTAGTTGTAAAAATAAAACTCCTTTTCCTGAATAGACAGAAAAAATAATGCCAACCGTCTCTCATAATTTTATTTATGGAGAACCGTTCCTGAAGAGGTGGTGATGCTTCGGTTTCCAACGATTCATCGGGAACAGTTTCTAATAAAATTTTAATTGTTGGACTTCCATCCTTATCCATTGTGTTCTTTAGCGAATTGATGGCTATAAATAAACATTAGAAGGGTCGAACTAAGAGAAATTCACTTGTAATCCTTCTATCTTTCCCACTTACGCTTCTTAAAATTCTTTTCCTAAACTCCTCAAGTCCAAGTAGATTTTTAGAAGAAATAGTCAGACCTAAGTTTGAATATAAAGAATCAATGATGGATATGAAGAATTTGACCATCTTTGATGTTGTTAGAAGAACTTTTATGAAACTTTTGTTGAAGTAGAAAAGGGTAGATGATGAACAGCGGTCTTTAAAAGGCAAGGGTGAGATTTCTCTCTTCAAAGCTTTTATGAGTATGAATTCATATCGCCTTGGTATCCTTTCATTGTGAGTAAGATCGTGGAAAAAGAAAATACATGGAACATGATTTTAAGGTGTTCAAAAAGTTAATTTGTTCCATGGATTGAAGTCCTCAGGAATTTGGTGAAAAAGATCTCGATGAGCAGGAGAACACTTTACTTTCCATGATGTGTAATTTCCGATCAAGATAGAAGTTCATATCAGAGGAAAACAACATACTAGACAAGTACTTACCAATTTTACATATCTTCTGCTTTCTTTTAATGGGGATCAACATCGACCACTTTAAAGAAAAAATCCAAAGAACTGATCGAAAAGACTAACCAATTTAGAAGAAATGTTGTAGAAGAAATGTAACTAGGATTTTTTTTCACTTTTGTAACATGTAATACGTATCTTTTGGACTATATGAAATAAAGATTTATTTCCTTGGTTTCAATCACATCTTTTGAAATTAATTCCTTATCTTGGTAGTAAGAATGAGGGTCTAGTCGACGCTAGAAAGTTCCTTCTAGTGGGCAAAACCACATGCAGAAAGGAGAGAATTCGACTAGGTGACATTCTTGTTTTCCAACCAGTGTAAGGAGGATCAAAAGGTTTGAAAAGAAATATAAGGAAAAGGATAGCTTTCTAGCACTTGCTTAGCACTCGTATCACTTTTTCCCCTTGTTGTTTCGAAAGTGATGGAAAGACCATAACTGATTTGCTCGACCACGAAAAATCATGTCGCAAAGGTTAACGGTCGAAAAAGAAGTGTTAGAAAGATGCTTCCTCTCATGATCATGAGATCAAGAATCTTGACTCTCGCTTGGCAGGTAAAGTATACTTACCTACGACCAGTTTTATTTACTGATCTTTGAGAAGTATTTTTCTAAATGGTAGTGCTCTATTTTCAAAGCAAGCAATCGAAATAAAACAACTTCAGGAGATTTGACTCGCAGTTAGGAGGAAATAAAGGCTACGAAGATCAATCTTTAAAACAACATTTCTCTTCTAAACAATGTGCTCGGTGGACTTGGTGCTGAGGAGGTCACTCCTTTTGAAGACATCGTGGTTGAACATACAAGCACAATTGGACAGCAGGTCGGAATATTACAAGAGTTGATAACTACCTTGAAGACGAACCAAGCTGATTCGATAAGACAACCGATCGAAGGTGTAGTAAGTTTTGCTCTTGCAAAACTTGAGGCTAATGATCAGGGTCTTAGCCTTCAACCAATCAAAGCTGAGTTCGACTGCCCTGAAGCAGAGGCAGCGTGACAGATAGAAGAAGTGCAGCTAGTCAACAAGAAGGTCACAGAGGAGATGCAAATTGGATCTTCTCCACCAGAGTAGTTTGTAATAGGATTTCCATTGTAAAAACAATTTCTTGTTTATGTATATAAAGCTTCATTTTCTGGAATCTGTCTTTTCGAGTAGTTAGTAGGTCATAACACAAGATAAAAAATGTGAATTGAAATTTTAAGACTAAGAATTAAAGTCATAATTATAACTTTATATTAGGCCCCAACTATTTTGTTAGTTTAATTAGATAAACTAAGTAAATAGTGGAAAAAGTGTTTGCTTTAAAAATTTTCGTTCTACCTTTGTTGTTTATCTCAATTTTCTTGTACTGGTAGCAAGAGTTAGGAACAGATCGACGCTAGGAAGTTCCTTCTAGTGGGCAAGACCACGTGTATATAGGAAAGACTTCAATTAGGTGATGTTATGTCCTCCGACCAGGTTAATCAAATCGAGTGTGTCAAAAGTAGTCGAACAAACTATAAAAGCTCAACTCACTTAGAAATCTCTTCATAAAATGAAGTAAAGAAATTAAGTAAATGGTTAAAAAGAGCTTGTTTAAAAAAATTCGACTACATTTTGTTCAACTTATTTTCCTTGTATTGGCAACTAAAGTTAGAAGCATATCGACACTAGAAAGTTCCTTCTAGTGGGCAGGACCACGCACAGAGATGAAAGACTTCGACTAGGTGATGTTACCTTCCTTAGACCAGTGTAAGAAAAACCAAGTGTTGTGATCGAAAAATAATCGAAGCGTTGCTCAATGGATATCTTAAGACAATAAAGATTGAAGAGAACATAAACTTTATTGAGAATGCAGGAAGTTACATATAGAATTTTCACAACTGGTCGATGTTCCATGAATTAGAAAGAACTCTATCATCCTCCATTGCTAGTCGTACTGAGCCTAGTCGCGTCACTTCGACCATCGTATAAGGATCTTCCCATTTAGGGCAAAGTTTGTTCCGATTGGACTGGGATTGAATCTTTTTCAATACCAAGTCACCTTCTCATTTAGGGGACTAGCAATATTACATGCTTCAAGTGCCATGGTAAAGGTCATAAGATGAATGAATGTCCTAACAAACACACCATGATTATTGATGGTACCAGTGAGCTTCATTCTAGAAGTGAAAAAAAAGAAGATGAACAATTTGATCATAATGATGAACCTTGTACATATTGTGAAGTGGGCAATTGGTAAATACAATGCTCTTTGTAATCCTTGTAGGCGGCGGCGCGAACAGGAAAAGGCATCGGAGGGAAGGGATGGGAGGATGCGGCGGTACCTTGGAAGATAAGCGGGGGTGCCGGGGAAGAGAGGGGATACAACAACGGCGCATGAGGAAGAGGCAGAGACGAAGGCGTCTTTCCCTCGCCACACAACCGTCTCGAGTTCACCGCACCGCGTCCTCTTCATCCTAATCCTCTCCTGCACCGCCGCCGCCTCCTCGCTTACCACCACCACATCGCACGACACCACCATCCTCACATCAACACCTCCCATTGCTATCATAACTGTCGACGATCAAATCGTCGATCTTATGAATATATGAATGAAAAGAGAAAAATAGCGTGTATTTTCTAGAAAGTAGTGAGACTGCTCTTTATTGCTTTGAACTGGCTATTACAAAGAGTGTATATAACTTGGACTAAAGACTAATTCGGGAGTACAAGGCTCTTGAGAGTGTCTCCCAAATGATCTTCATCATTAAGCCTCCTCAACTTGAACCGCATTCCTCCTTATGTAGTTGATGAAGGGTTGGCGATTGTCTCTGGAGGAGGCGCTTTGAAGAAGCACGCGTCGATCGAAGAGAGGTGTCGATTGATAATGTATCAAGCTGTTGTGCGATTATATGTCAATGAGTCATGTAACCGCACTCCAGTATCGTAGCGTCGCGTGGTATGGAATATATAGCACATGTTCCATTCGTCACACGGTAAAGCATATGTCTGGTCGTAGATCTAGACATCAGTTCAAAACCTTGTGAGCATTTGACTGGTCGGAGACTAGGTTTGGAACCATATCCGACCAGATTGGGTACTATGTAACCTATGGAATTCTTACGACCAGTGAGGTCGTTAGCCTTAGGGTTTACGACCATGAAGACGTATGGTCTCTATATACTAAATAATAAATAGAGGTTTTAATCCTCGTCAATAACCATCTAGGAGGGTCCGGGGAGGTAGCGCCGGTGACAGAAAGTAGCAGGGAGGGGAGGCAACAGCACGGTAAGGCGGCATCAGGGACGGAAGAAGGCACCAGGAGGGAAGGAAGGAGAGGAGGTGACAATACCTTGGAGGAGAAGTGACGACACCGAAGAAGGGGGAGGCAGCGACGACACACGAGGAAGAGGTAGAGATGAATGCGTCCTTCCCTTCTCATTCCGCCGTCTCGAGTTCACCGCACCATGTCCTCTTCATCCTAATCCTTCCCTACATCGTCGTCGCCTTCTGCTCCGCGTCGGCCGAGCAAGCATCATCGTCTCCTCCTCGCTTACCACCGTAACGTTGCCACCGGCTCCTCCCCAACATCACACCTTCGCACCACGATGTGTCTAGTGAGGGCTGCAGAGGCTAATGGCCGTGATAACTGAGTCGCGTCTTAGGTTCAAGGTGGAAGAAGGTGGCCGTCGACGATAGCCCTCTTCCTTATCGATCGGTAATGGCTTGAAATGGGCGGCACGTTGGGGAGGGAAGTTGATGTAAACAATCTATGTGCTCAAGATTTAATTTTCGGGTAGTAGTAGTAGTAGGTAATGCAATAAGTAGAGTTAATATTTCTGTTTATATATGTGTGAAAGAAAATGGATATTTATTATACGGTTTAGGATCTCGTCTGTTGATATATATCACTCTCTTTTAGGGTTCCGTTGCAGCGCACATATGCCCTACCAGTAGTTGTAAAAATCATGAGTTTCTTGGCTACAAACACATTCAACCCCAAGTTTTATTGTCATAAGGTTCCAAAAAATTAACCCAACCCTAACCAAGTAGCAGCTCGCCGACATGGGATGGAGGTCGCTGGGTAGATTGGATCAATGATATTATGTTTATCCATACTAAAGCACAGATATTCAGCTTAGTATCTGAAAATAATTAAGGACAGTGAGGCCGGTTAAATCGGAACACCGATCACATATGCCGTGTGCTGATGGTACATGCATAGTTGCACAGTGTAGTAGTTACTATACATGACCCCGTCCTTAATTGATTACTCCAACCTTGTCCGCTAAACCATCCATTAACTACTACTCTTCTTCTACTCGATGGTACCACTCCTCAAGCTTGTGCTAGCCGTGGATATGCTTATGGGCATTAGAATATGCCCTAAACTATTGTCCTGCTGCCTCTGAGTGCTCGCTAGGGCATCCAAACCAAACCAGTAAACAAATGGTGGAGGAGGCCGACTGATTAGTTAGTAAATAATTAAGCGGCGAGCTGTGGATGGAGAGGATAAGCTTGTTTAGAGGTCGTAGTCGTACGCTGTCCATCGCGGTGTTTGCGACGACGAGGAGTGGGGGTTTAATTTGCGATACTTCAATTACTTGTACGGCGGCATACTAGGAAGAATATGCCATATGCATCGTGCCGGCCGGGAAAGTCCCGGTGGATGATGAAATTATATACTATGACTCTGGCTAAGGTGTTCCCTTAATGTAGTATACACTTTCTAAGATACGTTAAAGGCAGAAATTTTAGGTAAATCTTATGTAAAGCATAAAATAATATGAAAAACGCTGGTGTAGAGGGATAAGACTTATCATCTATCTAATATATCTAATAACGAATAGTTCGGGTATCTAATAATAGAGAGAGTTCGGATTCATGTCTAATAATAGAGGGTTCGAGGCAAGGTTGGCTAGCCAACTAACCCGGAAAACTCTGCGGACATAAAATACTTTGGAAGTCCTTTCGAAAACGGCCTCTCTAGATTTTCTGTGCATCATCTAATATTGGAGGAAGGCAGAATCTGCACACTAATAAAGTCTTCAGCAAGTATATCACTAAAAAGAACAAACTAGCAAATTTACCCGGCTCTAATCTAAAAGAAGAATTAGCAATTTACCCGTGCTGGTCCCGAAAAGTGCAAATGTTTTGTACTGGTCCGAAAAAAATGCCGGGGTCAATTTAATCGGCTGCAGCTAAGCATTCTTTGGTCATTCCGCAGGCAGATGAGCTAGCTCCACGTTTGGGCCTAGTGTTGCGAAGATGGAGACCCATGGAAACCACAAGCCCAAGTCCCAAAATCTCCGCACTAGCTCCGACAGAATCAGGATCCCTAAAGCCCGGCTCGGCCCGGCCCGGCTCGGCGGCTGGCCTCCCACCGCTTCACCCCTCCAGTCCAGCGCCGTCGGCTCCCACCCTGCTCCTCCTTGCCGGTCCTGCCGGCCAGCTCCACTCCTCCTCCGACCGGCGCCGACTCTGTCCTTCGCCCCCGACCGCCTCCCTCCTCCTCCGACCGACGCCGCCTCCCTCGAAGCCCCCGACCGCCTCCCTCCTCCTCCGACCGGCGCCTGCCTCCTCCTCGCCGGGCCAGCGCCGCCTCCTCGGTTTCAGCCCTGGTCGTGCAGCTAGCGACTCACCACCGCCCAGTCGCCCACCGGGGTAGGTAGGCGGTGAGGCAGGATGTTCGTCCTGAGCCAGATTGAACACAACCTGCCGATGCCGCCGCACCTGTTGAACCGCCCTCTCGCCGACGCCATCAAGGCCGAGCTCGAGAGGCTCTTCCTCGACAAGGTAACGCCAACTTGAGCCATGCTGCCATTACTGCGCGGCAAGATTTGTTCTTCGCAGCACCAGAGATGCGTCAACTCATATTCCACTAGCTGGCTGGTTCTTAATTCTGCGTGTATCTATCTGCGTTCCCGTGCGCTATAGGTGGTCACCAATCTCGGGCTATGCGTGTCCGTCTACGACATCCGCTCAGTTGAAGGCGGGTTCATCTTTCCGGGGGAAGGCTGCTCGACTTATAAAGTAACGCGTGTTTAAACTTCCTTGTCCATTTCAAATGCTTCACTTGCAGAGTTCTCTCTGTAGAGGGTAAATGCATGAATAGCATTGTGATTCCCATAGAGAGTAATCTCTCCATTTGCGCGATACAAGAGTGACTCTGTTGCCGCTTCGTGCCCTTTAGTTTGTGCAGTTAAGCTGAAGACTTGAAGTTCATGTATGTATAGTAGTAGTTTAGTAAGTAGTGCTTAGCATTTTATTGCCACGCTTAAATGGAATGGCAGCTTTTGTGATTGATCCTATAAGCATGTCACTTGTGTGGTTTCTTATCCCATTCATGACTTTCTCTTCTGTTCACGTATGATGGCTATTTGTTCATCATTAGAAAAGCAGAATATGTGCACTTCTGCTGCATTTTCTCTCTCTTTTTTATTATCACCACTTAGTCAATTTAAATTTTTTTTTATGGCGACACTCAACAAGTCCAGTTCAAGCAGTGCTAGTTCCCTTCAGTTTGTATTATGCAATTGTATGTTTTGGATGCCAAGAACCATTTTCCCCCTTGTTAAATTAATGTTGATTATCTCTGTGCCTCACTGTGTAGTCTATTTGTATTTTTGTGCTACTTGTTCACAACTTGATGGCAGCATAACATGTTGTGAATGACTCATTATGAACAGAATTACGTACTGTTACCATGGATGCCCTTTCTTACGATGTTGCTATTAGTATAAAATGTGTGGTCTCAGAGAAGTTTTCTTTATATTAAAAAAATTGTTTAGGCTTCCAACACTTTGCAGATCATGCTCAGTTTCCCTCTTTCTTCCCTTTTTGGACAGGTTTCCTTTAGGTTGCTGATGTTCAGGCCCTTTGTTGGGGAGGTTCTTGTTGGAAAGATCAGTGGATATGATGAAAAGGGTCTGCAAGGTGAGTTAGTTTTCTCATTGACTTTTCGTGAATTGCTTGGTTAGCAATCTCTTATATCCCCTTGCTTGTTTAAATTCATCTATGACTTTGACTTTTTCTTGGGTACTTGTCTGTAACTTCCCATAACATCTTGCACTTTAGGGACTTTTTTTATTCATATTTTCATATCCTAGTATACTCATTCTAACTTCTAAGCAAGATCTGAACTTTTGGATGAATTATTATCCTATTTAATTATGAATTCTGCTTTTCTAGCATTGTTAAAATAATTTAGTTTTAAACAGAAAATCGTGCATGATTAATTTGTTTGTATGCTTTGTGCATTTTTGGGCCTGATTAAGAGACCTGAAATCAAAATTCACAGGTCCTTTAGGAGCGATAGCCGATAAACATGGTACATTCTTTGGAGTAGTACTCAAGGTCAAGTCTAGTTCAATGTCTGGAGGGTAGTGCCATGGATTGAAATACCGGCCGGTTACCGGCCGGTAACTGGTTTACCGGTGGGGGCCGGGATTTGAAATCCCGGCCGGTTTTTCCGGAGTTTGCAAATTCAAATTTCAAATTTCGAATTTCGAGTTTCGATTGATTTTTAAGCAAAATTTAACGAAATTCAACCGGGAAAAACCGGTAACCGGCCGCCGGCCGGTAATTGCGCCGGTACCGGTTTTTTTAACCCTGGGTAGTGCTACTGCATTAAGCAATTTTAAACCAAATAGTTTGCACACTAGTATTTCCTCCTAGAAATTTAGATTTCATTTTTGACAATCATTTATATTAAACTGATTCCTCCTCAATCTGTTTTTTCCCTACTTTGTATTGGACTGTTGGTATTGGTACTTTTTTTGCGGGCAGTATTGGTACTTTCGTGTACAGAATTTATAATATTCCATTTGTAACCTTCTGTTTCAAAATTATTAGGATCATATATTTATCACTATGAAACTACTACATCATTGGAAAAGCTGTATGTACAAATGATTGGTTTTAGCTAATATACCTGCTTTTTTGCAGTTTCACTTGATTTTTTCAGTGATACCTGCATCCCAGGACACTTGATGCAGTTTGGCACAGAGAAGTAAGGCATTGCTTTTTTTTGTTGCAGTACAGCAATCCCTAGTGTTATTTCAAAATTGAGGTGGTTTATTTATCTCTGGATTTATATCAAACATTTTGGTTTTGATTCTTCTTAAATTAACATTTGGATTCCTCCTTTACATCTTTTTATTATGCGCTTCAACTATTCCTAAAAAAATATGTGCTTCAACTAACTAGGTTATTATGGGCCTATTTGGAATGGCTTCGGCTTTTCGCTCGGAAAAGTTGGAAACCATCCCAAAAAGGCGGCTTTCTCCAACCGCTTTTTCCAAAGGCGGAAGCCGTTTACAACGTGCGGAAGCCGGAAGCCACTCGGGGGTAGCTTCCCGCGGCTTCTGCGGGTTCGCCTTCCAAGATTGCCCCTAGAGTGGGGTTATTTGCCCAGCATTGCCACTCAACAAAACAGGCCACCCCACCCCTCTCGAAACCTAACCCTAGCCGCGCGCGCCCCCTTCGCCCGCCCGCCCGCACGTTAAGATTTACTTTGTGCGAATTGTCGTTAATTGTCATCATTTGTCGTAAGATTTACTTGTATGCGAACTGTCATCAATTGTGTTAACTGTCGTTAAGATTTACTTTGTGCAAATTGCCGTCAATTGTCATTAAAATTTACTTGTTTGCGAATTGTCGTTAATTGTTAGTAGTTGTCGTAAAGTGACGTCAATTGTCGTGAATTGTCGTTAGTTGTCATTAATCGCCATCCATTGTCGTTAAATATTGTTAGTTGTCATTAATTGCCATCCATTGTCGTTAATTGTCATTAAACGGCATCAAACAAACCATCATTTGCATCAGGGGCGTTTCAGACATTTCCCAACTCAAAAGATCCAGCCAAACGGCCTAAAAGCCAGACTACCAAACAGCAAACGTGTTCAGCTCAGTCGTTCAGCCTTTCAGTCTAGCCGGAAGTTGTTTTTCAGAAAAGCTACAACCATGCTAAACACCCCCTATGACATGGCACTCCATTCGACTTTAAGTGAGTCAGGAACTAGAACAAAACTGAAACTGAAAAAAAAGGATGATGTGTGCAAGGGATAGAAATCACTTCTAGAACAGTTTTTTAAAACACTTATTTTAACTTTATTGCATTGAAGTCATACTAGATGTTAGCTGGAATTTCACACATCATGATCTTTTCTTCTGTTGCACGAGTAAAGTATTTTCTTCATAAAGTTCTGTTGTCATATTTTATTTAATTCTCATTTCTTAGTCATTAAATTTCCAGGGGGCCAGATGGTAGGTGGATGCTGAAGACTGAAGATGGTGATGAGCTTTATCTAGATATAGAAGATGAGGTATTTAAATCCTTGTTTTATTTTGTTATTTTTTGTTTAATTCAAAGCAAGTACTACTCCCTATAGTCACTGCCCAGAGTAAACTCATGATCAATGCACTCACTGTGCAGATACGATTCTTGGTGTCTAGCATAAAATACCCGCCTATCCCAGTTGACCAAAAGGAGGATGACAAGCCATTTGCTCCAATGCAGATTATTGTATGCCCTCTTCCTTATATATATATTGTTGTACATCTGCACAGTCTAGCTTTGTTTATATGCATGGTCAGTCATATCTGACTAATATCTAGCTATGAGTGAAGACTTAAAGTTGGATCTACATGTCATGTTCATTCTTTCTGACAAATATCTAGTCATCGGTTCAAGTTGGATCTGCATCATGTTTATATCTTAGGCCCTGTTTGGAACATGGAAATTTTTCCTGATTCCTGCGATAATTGAACTGTTTCCTGTTAAATTCCTACAAAATTCATGTGAAATTCCTGTGCTCCAAATGGGGCCTTATAATTTGTGCTAGCTTGCTTGCGATGTGACTTTTCCACTTCTCTTGTTTTTAGAGAAATAAGAACAGATGGAGTAAAGCCCGTATGGGTTTTAGTCCCATCAAAGCTCTGCCTCTGAGTTGTCACAAGGGACTTTAATCCCACATTGCCACTCCACATGACTCCACCCAACTCCACCCATTTATACATGGGAAGTGGAGGGATCATGTGAAGCATGTGAGCAAGGCAAAGGCTATGGGTACAAACACCCACTCACACATATGTTTGTATTTTTGTGTGTATACCGTGTGCAATTTTGTCACCGTCTTGTGGGACTTGCCCTTTTGCCATGTTGTCATGCGCAACACGGTTTTCTGAAATTCCGACGGTTCGTGGAACATGTGCACGTTTCCTCATATTCTGGATCTGTAATTGCCGATCAGTTGCCAACATGTCAAAACTAAATGTCTTTATAATGGAGGAGATCAGGAGGGAGATGTCCCTTATATTATTATTCGAGAGTGTAGATAGTTGTATTAGAAGTATGTGACTTTTGAATCACTCTAGCCTTATCCAAGGTATTTTCCAAACATAACTTGCAAAATTTGCTTTTCATTGTGCTACGATGACCTTCTGTCAAAACATGACATCTTTGTGTGCCTTGAGCAAATTTTTCTCTAAATCTATTGAATTTTGGCCTTCTGTGCTTTGGTGAGTAACTGGACTAATGCTTTCGCAGGGAAGTATTAAAGGAGATGGTCTGGGCCTTCTTGCTTGGTGGGCGGCAGACGAAGAGGGGGAGGACGATGCAGAGCAATAGCTGGAAAGTTGCTTCAGCAAACCGTTTTGTGTAGTTAGAAATTTAGCCTATTATCTAGCATGCTAGAAACTTGTATCAAGTAAGAGTAATATGATTTTCTGTTAGGAACGTTTCCTTTCTGCTACACCTGAGATAGCACTACCGAAGAAAAAAGGAGTTAGATTCTTAGAGAAAATACGCATGTATTATCTAGCAATCTCTGAACACTTGTGTGCCAAATATGTAATCTGATGATTTAGAGAGCTCTCCACATGATGACATCCCAAGAGCAGTAGAGCACCATGTAGGCACAATTTTGTTTAGTGATGTAACTGGGTAAAAGATCTTTTTGGTAGTCGGTTCTTTGCCGATTTTCAAATCGGGGCCCTAGGTGCCGTCGCCTATGCGGGCTTTAGGCAGTCAACTTGGAATTTTTTTAACCACAGATTAGCGCGCGCGTGTATTTGCAAAAAGTAATTTGGCCGGGCGCAGTCGGTGGCCTTATTTGGCGTGAGGTGGGCATCTTGCCGCTATGTTGGCGCATGCCTACCGCGCGCTAGCCAATTAGTTAGTTTAGGGTTAGTTAGGATTTTGTGGATATCGTGAGGATATGTGCACGATCTCAGGATGATGAGTCAATTGGCAATGGCTTTGTTGGTTTGCAAAATCTCGCGTTTTCGGGGTTTGCTTCTTCTTTGTCGGACCACAGCGGTCCGACAGGTGGAGCTGGCTGGTCGATCGCCAGTGGGTGTCGGACCGGCCGTGGTGGCCGGTCGGACTGGTCTGACCTAAGTTTGGCTTTTGGAGCTTAGCCAAAAATAGGTTGTGGAGGCAGGTGAGGGGAGTCTCCTGGATGTGGTCCCATCATTTTTGGAGCTCCCAGTCAAAAGTTCTATTGAGTTGAAAATTCCAGAAGGTTTCGGATTTTCAAGCTAGATTTTTGGCTAAGTCTTTTTGACCGGTCCGACCGCCGTTGTGGGAGCGGTCCGACCGGCCTGATATCGGTCGGACCGGCCCTGTGGGGCGGTCAGACCGGCAATGGCTTGGAGGTAAGCCAAGTTCGCATTGATGCATGTTGATTGTGTTTAATGTTTAGTTATCAATGCTTTATTGTTGCATATTGCATTGTGGAACTAACGTGGGTCAAGTTGTGAAGAACTTGTTCCCGGAAACGGTTTGTTTGTCTATTGCTGTGCAGGTGGCTTGCAGGTCAACGACGTCAACGGTGAGTGGATCGGGACTACGCTTGGAGAGCCGAGGTCCAGAACGATCAGGGATACCGGGTGAGGTCGTGTGACTCAAGCATGGTGCAGAATGGACAAGATGGATCGAACGGGTAGTTCAAGCAATACCGTTGGATCAAAGTGCGGATATCGATGCGAGTCTGGGAGGTTCCGATGGGATTCGGACAAGAGAGGCTTGGCGTCGATGAGAACCGCTGATCAACCTACGCGTGGTGAAGCAGGCGATTGCTTCAACAGATTTGTGTGGGTCCCATGTGTGAGTGGGCCCCAAATGTGACTCTAGTCCTCTCTAGTATAAATAGGAAAGGGGGAGAAGGAAAACCTTGGAGGCATTCATTTGGTTTCTTCCCTTGCTTTTCTAGGGTTAGGGTTTGGAGAGGAAGAGAGGGAGAGATTGTATGCTCCTTGGATGAGCTCTTGTCCTCCTAGTTGGAGTGGCTTTGTAATCATCTTGTGAGATCAATCAATCTTGTGATGCTTGCTTGAGAGATCTTTTGTCTCCTCTTTGTGTTCTTCTCTCATTTGAATGAATTTGGTGCTTCCTTGATTCAAGGGTTTATGCTTGGTCTCTTGACCCATTTTGTCTTGCTTTGATGTGTGGGAATACTCCTAGAATCATCTAGACCATCAATCCCCACAAGCAAGTCTTGAATCAAAGTTTTTCATATTTCTAGGGTTTGTGCACTTCTTGGTTAAATCCTTGAGAGATCGATTCTGCGAAGTGGATCTGAAGGATCGTCGCTAGAAATAGGTCTCCAATATCATTAGGGAGGTGTGCTCGAAATTTGGTCAAGTTTCATTGGTTGAATCAAAAGTTGGATCAAATTTCGTTTTGGATTTGGGTTCATTTTTCGATTCGGTGAACCGGTCCGATCAGATTTGAACGGCGGTCCGACCGCTCGTATATTCGAATCATTGTCCCGCCGGGTCGAATCGTTATCCACCGGTCCGACCGCCCGATTAGTTGCTTGGCCGATCATTGGTAGAACGTCGGTCCGACCGCCCGTGGTAGCCGGTCTGACCGCCTGTGCCCAGATCAACCCTTTGAGTTTAAGTCTCCACATTTGTGACGTGTGGTTGTTGGGGGTTGTCGAGTTCAGCACAAGGCTTCCGCTGTGTGCTTACTAATCTTCTTAGCTCTCATAGCTAAAGGAGTAAAGTTCGTGTTGAATTCGACTTAGGCGAGAAAGTTTTGAAAGCGCCTATTCACCCCCCTAGTCGCCTTTAGGTCCTCTGATTTTTATTTTTTCAGGAATTTTAAATTATAGCAAATGAGGTCAAAAAAATGAAAATTTTTGTGTAGCATTCTGACAAAGTGTATTTGATTATGTAATTTTTGTATTATTTTATTTGTTAAGAATCTTTTGATATAACTTTGCTTTCGTACAGATCAATTAATGTACTTCACGCGCCCGCTAGGTCATATGGTCATTATGATATCTGTGACATGTGTTCATTTGCTGGAGATTGTAATGTGGCCCTTGCAGGCACTTGCTGCCAAGTGTTGATTGTAATGCTTCGGTTCATGCATGTGGTTTAACTTTGCACCGAAAGTTTGGATGAACTGTTATCTCGTGACTCTCTTTGATGATTGCAGTGGATACGAAATGATTCCCTTTGATGATTGCAGTGCATATATATTGGAGAGAGCGACCGCGCGATTTCATTTCGCAGTCGCTCGCTCGCTCGTTCTTCTGCTAAGTTCATATCGCAGTCACTCGCTCGCTCCTCTGCCCATTCTTTTCTTTTCATGCGCTTGCTCTCTCGATTATATTTCAACGTTATTAACCGTCGCCGCCGCTCGCAGTAGGTTTATCGTAATTTTTAATTTAGCTACATTCTTCTATGTTTAATTAGCCACATTGTCGATGAGGTAATGTTCGCTATGTATGTTTTGCTAGTCATGTCTCTCACTAGGAGCTACTAGAACAATTCTATGATGAGGACCACCGTTTGCAAGTGTCAAGTCATAAACCTCCTTCTCAATCTCTGGCGTGGATGGCCCTCCGTCAAACATTAGTCCGGGCGCCATAAAAGTCTCTGAAAATTTTATATAAGCTTTGTCAGCAATCTCCATTTAAAATTTCATAATTTTTGGAGGGATCTAAGGTGGGCGTGAGGCGATCGTTACGCCGACCCGATCCTCCGGAGATCGCGGGCTTGTTGCCCTTTGCGAGGATGGTGTCCTTCAACGTGGGTTCACCCTAGGCGGCGTTATTATCACCCCTCGTTGTCCGCACTTGTGGACCGGTGGAGGCCGAGACGCACACCTTCCTCTTTTCGGTGGGGTGAGATGACGATCACCCCACAGGCCTATAAAACTCCTCCGTGGCTCGTTCTTTGAACACCGGTCTCCCGATCCGGTGTGAAAGTGGTGCTCGCTTCTTTCAAAACCTCCCTCCGCTTACTCTCATCTCTCATGCGCATTAGCCTCAATCAATTTCACATTGGGCGCAGGATCGTATCAATTTGATTTTCCCTAAATTCCGCCGAAACGCTCAATTTCGTCTCCACTGTAAGTCATCCATTGCTCGATTCTTTCTTTGTTGTAGATGCGCGTTAGTATTAGGATCGTGTTGATGCTCTTGGTTAGCTTAGCGTGCTCTAGATCGCATGGCGATTAGCCGAGATCGCCTCTCAGAATTTTGTCTGACGAAAGCACGAGTCGCCTTTTGTCGATGATTTCGACCGTCGATCTTCGATCGCGGCCCATAGCAGAGAGCGCTTGAACGATTGGTCCGCGCAGACGTTGGATCCCGATCAATGGCTCGCGGCGTGGGCGCGTTTCGACCACCAGCGCGCGCGGATCAACGTGGACCGCTGTATCCTAGATCAACGGCCCGGACCGAATGAACGTTCGGACCGCCGAACTTCCCTTAGCATCTCGCTCGTTAGTTTTTCATCCAACTACCGTGATTGGGGTTGGCGCGCTCGCTCGTTGTCGCGTGGGGATCGTTGGATCCAAGACCAACGGTCCAGATCTGGATGAACGTTCGGACCGTCCGAACGATTCGATCCGCCTGGACCATTGGATCCAAGATCAACGGTTCACGTGCGCGTGAACGTTCGGACCGCCGGACATCCTTGGCATCCGTTCGCTCATCTTTCATCCAACGGTTGATGTTTCGGTTCGCGTGAGTTACATTCTCGTGTTTGGGCCGCTTGATTTCGGATTTTCGCCCGCATTTGTCCACGTCGTTTATCTGAATTATATTTCTGTAGAGTTATTTATCAACTGAAAAATAGTTTTATCTTTGAAAATGCATAAGTAAATCATTTTAACTCCAAAATCGGTCAAACCACTTTTGTTATTTTTCATTTCTAATGAACCTTATTCTAAAATAGGTTTCAACTATGTTTCTGCAGCCGAAAATTTAGATTTTGAAAGAAAGCATTAAAGCGATTATCTGCATAACCAAAAATGGATTTAACTTGGAAAATTCATAACTATTTATTGAAAGCTCCAAATGAGATGAATCCTGTGGGGTTGTTCATCTTATGAGGTGCTTGTTTTTCTGTAAAAACTTCAGTAGCTCTACATTTCTAGAAAATTTCACTAAAATCATTGCTTAGGTAATTGTTTCAATATTAGAGCCGAGCAAAATTGTTTTTAGCATAACTTTTGCATTGAGAATCCAAATCAATTGGTTCTTGTTGCATTCTGTTCATAAAAATCATGCTCTTTCTACTGTAAAAATTTGAGAGCTTTTGTTGAAGTTGACTGTTGGATCTTTTGGTTTCTTTTTGCCTTTTGGTTCTTTTTGGTTCTTTCGATAGGATCCAAGAGCACATTGATAATCTTGTTGATCCACAAGAAGACTCGACCAGGAAGCAAGGTGCAAGATATTTGATCATAAATGTCCCATTACTTTCAAAGTCTAATAGTTATCTCCGAGTCGCAGGAGGGGTTGTGTGTGTTGTGTGAAACATGATATGTGTTCTTGTGTTCTTGTGTTGGGTGTGCGGTGGTGGAGATTCCTGTAGGCTCTCCACCTCGAGGAGCATTGTAGTTTTGGCCAACCTGACTGACACCGGAGGGTGTCTCGAGGACGTGGCGTCAATCTAGTGGCCCTCGTGTGGGTACATTGGGCTCGCCCTAGGTTATGGACATGCTTGGTAAGGTCGTGCAAGGACTACAACCTTTTAAAAATTAAAATCGACATGGTTGGCATGAATGGGATTCATGCGTGCTAATGGTTTAGCCGCTCTTGGTGCACATTAAAACTGAGGTTTTCAATCTATTACATCGCAAATAAAACTTGCGTTAGAGTCCTAACGCTCCACTTAAATCTGCGTTATTGCTTACCTTCTCAAAGGCTCTTTGGAGAGGACGAAGGTTGGGTCACTGTTGTGGATTCCAACCACAAAGGGTGATTTTGAACCCTTTTGTAATGACTATCCTTTATTAATATTATTCTGTTCTTCATGCATGAACTTTGTAAAGAGGTGTGCGCATCGCCGAAGTCTTTGGTTGATTACGATTTGTGATGCTAGGACCAAGTGGATGGAGCCGATTGGCCGGTCTCACAATCACCCTACAGACGTCTGCTTGATCGGTCTCCGATCCGGTGTGCCGCTTGTTCCGCCCTCTGGACCGGGATCAGTCCTCGGGCTTGCGATACATACGTTAGGACGGGTTGTGTCCAACCACAAAGGGCGATTTTTTGACGAAGTCTTTGGTTGCCGATGCCGTGATGCAGGGGCTAGCTAACTGGCCGTGTGCTACGTGCTCCTGCAGCTGTGGAGTTGGGAGCACTTCCCTGTTGGGCGGCCGACCATTGAGACAGCGGCGCACCCATACCCTCTCCCACATGACCACATAGACGCGCCCACCATGGGCTTACGGTGGACTGCCGCCCGTCGTCTGCGCTGGGCCAACAGAAGACCGGCGAGGTGCTACTCGTTGTACCACAACGAGTTCGAGTTATTGCACGAGAGCGACATCATCTGGTGTCCATGGCATGCTGATTTTCTGCTCGCGGTTGCGCCGCACGGGCTGTCTGCGCAATGCGTCGAGGATCGATTTTTGTGGACGACGACCTGCCACCTGGTGTTCTCACATATGGTGGAGCCTTACGCCGCAGCGCATGAATGCGACGATTTTGTTCGCATACCGGCTCGTGCCCCCGAACGGCAGGCCCCTGGAGCGAGCTGTACACCTGTGAGTCGGGTGGGCATATTTCGGAAAATGCAGTCCTTACGTCTTCTTTTGTAACATTAATCTTTCTGAAAATGCAGGCAATCGAGGTCGGGTGGGCATATTTCGGACTGGCAAATGCACCAGCACCAGTGGATTGCGACATGGATTAACAGGATGCACATGGATGTATGGCATGAGCAGCGTCCATATGACCTTGAGTCGTACGCTGCGTACATGGAGTGGTACATGCCACGAGCGCGCAAGAAGACTTACCATTCCTCCTCCGAGCGCCTGAGGAGGTGACATTTCGACGCACCAAGAGAGCCTCCGCCGCACGTCACGGCCGTCACTGGCGCTTCAAGACATGACGACACCGTCGACACTTACAACCTCGGTTCGCAGCTTTGTTGACGATATTCGTATTTTTGTTAATGAACTGTTACATATGTCACTACTGATTCGGCGGGCGGTGCGCGAGCGCAATGGACGAGGCCCAACTCGGCCAGATAGAACCCCGGCATATAAAAAGTTTTGAAGCACATCTCGGCGGAGATGAAGAAGATAATAAAGAACTTGAGCGTGGTCGTTCGAGGGACGACGTCTTGACGGCAGACGCAGTGGGGGCCGTGCTCACCCGCTAGGTCACCACGACCTAGCGAGTCCGGCAGCGTCGTAGCGTTCCCGTCGGTCATCTGCGGGCGGTCGCCCGCGGGTAAGTCGCTATGTACAAATTTACATTAAGTTTTGTAATTATGCCTTACGTTCCGCTAACATCATGCCGTTCTCTCGCCGTAGGTCCGTCGGGATGAATCACTTCTGTCGTCCGGACCCGGTACACAGCCTGCCGCCCCCCTCGGTTATCTGCACTGCACATCCGGGAGGTACGAGGTTCTTAGTTTACATCCAGAGTGTTCATTTGTACTAACATCGTTTCGTCTTGCGACCTTTCCCACAGGGGTGACGGCCATTCACATCGACTGATGACGACGATACGGGCCTCCCAGCTCCTACCAGGGAGCAGTACACGACGCCAGGGCAAGGACAATGGCAGCCAGGGTTTTTAGCGTACGCAGGGCAGAGCTCCTCCGGGTTCGCTGCCCCCCCGTACGTTCAAGAGCAGATGTCCTCCGGGTTCGGTGCCCCACGGTATACTCCAGGCGAGAGTTCATCCGCGCAACCGGAGTTGCAGGAATCGTACCCCCAGAGTGGTTTTCTAGACTCCGTCGTGGATGAATTCTTCGGAAGTGTCCCCCAGGTCGGCACGTCTCATCACGACGACATGTACGCCTACCAGACTCGCTCCGGACTCGATCCATGGTCCACCTCCGCCTCAACGGTCTCCGTACCCCCTCCGAACCGACACGCGTTCTCCAGAGCGGTGGACGTATTCCACGGGTCATGCTCGGCGCAAAACAAGGCCGCGCACGCGGACGCAGCCGCAGCAGGGAGAGAGTAGTGGCTCAGACGAGTGAGCCGTATAGTATCACGTGTTATGCGATTTTCATTGTACTACATGCTTGTTATCGCTATTTCGTATGAGTGTCTTGTTCGTATTAATCAATAAACGTACAAACTTTTTGTATAATGATTCCACTCCATTAAACCTTCGAGACCTCTCGTGGCCTCCTGAGACCTCCTTTGTATGAAGTACATTAATTGATCTGTACGAAAGCAAAGTTATATCAAAAGATTCTTAACAAATAAAATAATACAAAAATTACATAATCAAATACACTTTATCAAACACAAAAATTTTCATTTTTTTTTTACCTCATTTGCTATAATTTAAAATTCCAGGAGACGGGCTTGTTGCGATTATGAAGATGCCATACAACATGTGGGTAGCTACTATTTAACGATGTGTGCTACTTGTCTCCGTGGCGCCATAGCAAGGAGCCTTGTCTCGGCGTCGGTGGGTCTCGGTCGAAGGAGCCTTCCCTTATCGCGGACTCTCCACGTCGGCCGGTATGTCAAAGTCGTCCGTACCTGCGATTGTATGATGTAAGTACATCGCACTGGTACAAAACGTAATAAGAATGTCAATTCTTCATAACTCACGTCGTCCATGTAGATTGCTCGGACGACCGGATCTGTTAATGGCGGCCGGGCTCACCGCATGAGCCTTTCCTTGCCCTTGTCACGGGACTGTCCACGTCGGGCTGGTGTCTCGAAGTCGTCCATGTCCTGCGTTTGCATGATGTAAGTGCACCGTATAGTGAAAATCATAAGAAGGATGTAATTTCTTCATAACTGACGTCGTGGATACGGATGGCCTTGAGGCGGCCGGATCTGTTGTGGCGGCCGGGCTCGACCTCATGAGCCTTTCCTTGCCCTTGTTACGGGAATGTCCACGTCGGGTGGTGTGTCAAGTCGTCCATGTCTGCGTTTGCATGATGTAAGTACACCGTATAGTGAAAATCATAAGAAGGATGTAATTTCTTCATAACTGACGTTTGCATGAGCCTTTCCCTTGTCGTCGATATGGATTACGCTCGGGAGTTTACTGGGGTCCTTCGGTGCCTCCTCATCTGGTACGTAAGGTTTCCACCGTGAGAAGTTCTCGGCCCGCACCGAGTAGTTTAGCATGTACTCTGTTTGGATGAATGCCTGTCGTACATCTCGGGCCGTCAATCCATTGGAAGAAGTGGCGGCGCATCTCGGTTTGCATTACGTGGGGATGAAGTTAAAATTGAAGGAATTCAACATTGGGAGGAAAATCGATCGCGCGAAAGAAACGCTTACCATGTAGTGGCCGCACATGTAATACGCCCGGCGGCCGGTGTGCAGGTGTGTGGATGAATGATCTCTCACGGTTCACCACACACACACGGGACCGCAAGCGTGGTGGCACTGGAGCATCTTTCATTGAAAAATCCGGGTATTTTATTTGTTTCCTCTTCTGCGCCAAGCGCTTGTGCTACGCAACATCCTCTTGTAGAAGTTTGCGAAGAGTCCATAGCGGGTCTCGTATAATTTTGCGATGTACATAACAAGCAAGACAGAAAAACTTTAAATTACGACATGAATGACGGCCGGACGAACTAGGTGCATTGGGACAATCCTTCATTGAGTGCCCGGGGTCTTGCATATCCCGCACTTCTTTGTGCGGCTATCTTGATACGTTGACTAGCATCCATGTCATTCGAAGCGCCTTGCGTCTGCCGTCGCCCTTCCTATTTTCTTCAAGTCCTGTTGGGACCCGATTGCACCATGTCGGACCAAAGATCCTTGTAGTTCATTTCCAAACCATACGAGTGAAACTCTCGCTCCATGTACCGAATAGGTCTTTGCATGTCGTAGTACTCGAGAGATGTATGGTGTAGCCATCGCGCATTGCGCACATACCTTGTACGTGCGAGCATGGTTTGTGGAAGAGCTTTGGCTTGTTGCAGGTGCATGTCGCCACATCACCCAGGGTGCATGCCTGTTTTCTTTCCCCCCTAGCATGACTATTGACGTATTTCTGTCGAAGCTTGATCTCGTACTTTCGCCTGAGGCCGTCGATCACCCGAATGTCGTGCATTCGGGCCTTCTCCATCTTCCGATCCATGTGTCTCTGCATGTTCTCGGACCACTGCTTGCCTTCGTCCATCTGTCGCTTGGCTGCGGTGGCTCTATTCACGAAATAACCAACGGTGCGAGTCCATGTCTCCTGGACAACCGCAGTGATAGGGAGCCCGCGCACACCTTTCAGGACGCTATTGTAGACCTCGGACATGTTGGTCGTCATAACGTCGTACCTCGCACCGTCTGTGTCATAGAGGAGGGACCATTTCTCCAATTCAGGAGCGTGGTCGTTAATCCACTGGGAGAAGGTTATGGCGCTACTAGGTTGCTCCCTCTCCGGAGTGGACTCCCTTGTATGTCTCGTAGTCCGGTGTTCAAGGTCTCTCCAAATAGACTCAAACTTCCGTATTTGGTTACGCATACACAATGCCTTGAGCGTCTTCATGAGTTCTCGATGCGGAACCGCGTGAACAAGTTAGATGCAAGATGCCTCATGCACCACCGGATTGCACGTCGTTCCATGGTGAGATGGATCCATCCCACGCCGCATCTTTGTTGATGGCCGCCAACAACCAAAGATTGCGATGCGTGACTAGGCGACGTTGGCGGTCTCCCACCACGACCCTCTTCACGTTCTCCAAGAACCACGGCCGGTGGATGTGTTCTCGCCTCGACAATGGCAAATGCAACCGGAGAAGTTGGTCATTCGCGATCGGCCGCCACCGCGGTGAGGATGGTGCCCTTGTACTTCCGATGAGAAAAGTGCCATCCATCGTTAGCACGGACGGCAGAACTTGAAGCCCCGATGGCACGGCGAAAGCCCGAACACCCTATCGGTATGAAGTGGTTGGGCCTTTTTCAAACATCTTCACGGTCCAGCTTGTTTATGTACGTGCCGGGGTTTGATCCGGCAATCTGGTGAAGCAATCTCGGCACAAGGTTATACGCCTCTTCGTATGTCCCGTACATAGTCTCGATGACTTTCTGCTTGGCTCGTCGAACCTTGTTGTAGCTAACTGGATAGCCAACCTGATTGACGACTTCCGACATCATCAGCTTGGGGGAGATAGACACGTCGCCTCAACTAGGTGCGTGATGAGGTTTACAACATATGCGGAAGTCACGTTCGATGTCGCCGCCAGGCTCGTGAGCTCGCGGTGTGGTCGATCGGCTCCTTGACCGTGAAGACCGAGCCAAAGATCTTTGCTCGAGAGGCCGACCTTGCTGTGGCGACCTTCTACTATGCACTTCATGCGACTTCCACAGGTTGGACCGGTGCACTCGGTACACACGGTGATGGACAAAGCGTGCGTGCTATAGCTTGTTGCACGCCACCTTGTTCGGGAAGCGCGCCCAACTAAGAGGGTGTCGGCTTCAAACCCCAGGGAGCCTTCTTCTTGCGGCAAGACGAGCTAACGCACCGCGATATCATCAAGTCTCGATGCCACGTAAGGACCACCGGCCGTGTGCATCCTCGTCGGTACCATCCGAGCTTGGGTCGGTGTCCTCGTCGGACTCAACCCGAGAGTCTCGTCCGGTAGATACTCGTGGCGGTCGATGCGGGCCGACCACCATGTTTCCGCCCCTCATTTGGCTCAAAATTAGGCACGGACTTCTTCCGAGGTGACACATTCCGTCTTTGCCATCTTGAGCTTCAGTGCGCTTGCCCGCTTATGCGAACCTCGGCATCATCGGGGTTTCGACGCCCTATGTAGGAAATTGGCGTACACCATAGGCTTCCCGTGAATGGCCGCCTCGGTGGGAGACAATCTCCATGTCTTGCCTCCATGCTATGCTTCCATCCACCTTCTGAGCTCCCACACATAATTGGTGCGGTGATCGCCTCAATCATAACTTTCTTCGTCCTTGGCTCAGTGAGGAACTCCTCCGGATGCGACCGCTGACTCGTGAATATTCATCGCGTGGAGCCCTCTCGCCGGACCACCTTGTACGGCATCTCGACAGTCCAACCCATCGTGTCCGGCTCGTACAAGCCCATCGTAGTAAAACACAATCAAGTCTTGCATGTTCGAAAATACCTAAACCCACAACAACCACTAAATAATTACGACTAATTAATTAGCACTAAACTAATTCATTACTCTTGAACTAACTAATTACGACTAATTAACTATCTCTAAACTAACTAATTACGGTTGATTAATTACCACTATAAAATACCAAGACTTTATTTCCACTTACTTGATATGTCAGAACGATGAGTACTAAACTAATTACGACTAATTAATTAGCACTAAACTAATTTATTACTAGTGAACTAACTAATTACGACTAATTAGCTATCTCTAAACTAACTAATTACGGTTCATTAATTACCACTAAAAATACAATTACTTTATTTCCACTTACTTCATATGTCAGAACGATGACTACTAAACTAATTACGACTAATTAATTAGCACTAAACTAATTCATTACTAGTCGACTAACTAATTACTACTAATTAATTACCCCTAAACTATCTAATTACGACTAGCTAACAAAGACTAACTAATTACGACTACGGTAATAAAGGCAAAAGCATAACACAAATTACCTGCCCTTCTGAGGAAGTAATTAATCACCCTTCCGAGGAAGTAATAAATCACCCTTCGGAGGAAGTAATTAATCACCCTTCGGAGGAAGTCATAAATCAAGGCCGAGTGCGACGAAGCGAGAAAACGATTACCTCCAATAAAATTAATTATGTTACGTTCTCTGAGTTCTCAGCGACGAGCGCAAGAACGAGAATCGAAACACAATTGATATGACCGAAGAGCGAGTGCCAGAGTCCGGTATTTATAGCCGAGTGGAGGAGTCGCGGCCTTGGCGCCGGGAATTCCGTAAGCATTGGCGCCGGAATTCCTGGATGGGGCGACAGATGTGCGAAGGAGGGAGGATGGATGGTGGGAAAGATGGCCACCCCAACGTTTTTTAATTCTCCGTACACAGATTCGGATGCGTGGCGGGTGTAGCGGGTGAGAGAGAGGGCCTGCTTCTATTCTTTCGGTGGAAAGTTTTGACA
Source organism: Hsuehochloa calcarea (assembly GCA_036346395.1). Taxonomy (NCBI): domain Eukaryota; kingdom Viridiplantae; phylum Streptophyta; class Magnoliopsida; order Poales; family Poaceae; genus Hsuehochloa; species Hsuehochloa calcarea. The sequence goes on from CM070606.1 coordinate 25,478,734, forward strand.
AATGCAGGAGGGCGGACGTGGCGCGGGCGCGTGCATATGAAGTACATTAATTGATCTGTACGAAATCAAAGTTATATCAAAAGATTCTTAACAAATAAAATAATACAAAAATTACATAATCAAATACACTTTGTCAGAATGCTACACAAAAATTTTCATTTTTTTTATAATCTAAAATTCCTGAAAAAAAATAAAAAATGAAAATTATAAAAAAAAATAAAAATTATAAAAATCGGTAGGGTGGTGTGCGCGTGGTGTCAGCCGTGCGGCGCTGCGCCGCTCTGCGCCCATGACCGCTGGCCGGTGCGGGCGCGCGCCCGTGGCGGCCGGTCTTGGGCCGACTGCGCCGCATGGTGGCGTGGCGGCGGCGAAGCCGACGCCCGACTGCGCCCGGCCGGTCGATTTGCAAATACATGCGCGTGGTGGTTAAAACTGCTAATACGGTGTGAAAATCGGCCGTATCGGTAAAAATTCGTCAACTTGGCGAACGGTTGCGAAAAGGAGGGAGTACAAAAGTACGGTAGTTTGTGCGCGAGTTAAGAGGTTGAAGGTGAGTATCGTTTAGAGTGTGGGAGCTTGACGAAGGCCACTGCTGCTGATCGAATCTACCTCCTCTGTTGTTGAATCCACCTAACTGTCACTAGATCTGTCTTCCCTGCTGCTAATTCCTCCTCTCTCGCCGTCGATTGGGCCACTCCCGTCGCAGGACACCAGGTACCTCGTCGGCAGCGGCCTCCCTCCACAGCAGGACACCATGTACCTCATCGTCGTCATCCCTTTGCCTCGGCGGCCTCTGCTTGTGCTCTGCTCTACTATGTCGTTGCTCTGTGCTATTACTGATGTGTCGTACTTATGTTGCTGCTATTGTGCCGTGCTATTGCTAGCTTGCTTATATTTTTTGCTGATGCCATTACAGCCTTGCATGGTTTTCCTCAATGCCATTTCATTTTTATCCCTCTCAAGGTGTAGATTACATAAATATATGTATGGTTGTCCTCAATGCCTTGCTGTCCGTCTCGGCTCTCTAGATGGTCTAGACGCTAGGCATTAGTCAGCCATGCAACTAGCGCCTATCGCGGACATTGATGAAAGCAACATCTAATGTTCCATTTGCTGTGAGGTGTGAACTTGTGGACAAACAGCCAATGCTGTTTGGTATTTCTTACGGCGTAACCGGCTCTTCCCACGCTACACTTTTCGTCTGAAAATGGAAGCTTGTGATATCTACAGATGTTGGTGAACTTGGCTTCTTGATGAGCAGATTTTTGTGTCGTTTGTGGTTTCTATTGCTTGCTCGCCATTTGCATAGACCACTCGTGTGATACGAGGCCTCTTCTGATGAAACAAACTCTTAAGATCTTTCTAGACTCTTTGTGGACATGTTGCAGAAATCCAAACGCCATTGTATTTGAGGATCTCGCCGACGAGCTCACCCCTGCTGGAGCCGACGTACCGGCCGACGATATTGCCGTCACTGATGAAGAGGAAGGTTGGCACCTCGACGACTTCCATGTTCCTGAGGAACTCCATGCAGCTGTCGTTCTCGTCGCCGTTCATGCGCGCGAAGATGGTGGTGTCGACCATGGTCCGCGACAGCTTCATGACGGTGGGGTACACCTTCACGCACGGGCCGCAGCGCTTGAGCCCGACGTCGAGCACCACCAGCTTGCCGCCCTCGCCGCGGTGCTCCGCAATGAGCGCCTCCACGTCGGCCCTGGAGTGCAACTGCACCACGCCGGAGTGGTTGTCGCCGTAGTAGAGCACGTCCCCGGCTAGCTGGTCGGGCCCGATCCCCTCCTCCTCGTGCACCTTCTCGGCGCCCTTGTAGAAGGAGAAGTGCGGCACCTGCGTGATGCCCTCCCGCCGGCACAGCTCCCGCGTCGCCTCCGACTCGTCGCCCATCACCAGGAGGAAGTCCACGTCGCCGCACGTGCGGCTCAGCTCCACCATGCTTGGGTATATGCGGCTGCTGTTCACGCTGTGGCTCGCCGCGAACTCCTCGACCACCACCAGCCGGTTCTTCGCCGCCCGCAGCGCGCCGTCGAACTCCTCGATGCTGTGCACCTGCACCACGCGCTCGTCGCTCTTCTTGCCGGAGGACGGCGCCGGCGCCGGGTTCGCCTTCTCCGTGCCGGACACTGCCGTCCTCAGCACGGCCCGCCGCCGGCAGGAACCTGACCTTGCCGCTGCCGCTGGCCGGCGTGGCGCTCAGGCTGGACGTGGCGGTGGAGCTGGAAGGGTTGTTGGCTTTGTCTACGAGAACACTCGTTTGTAACTTTAAACACACATTTACACGGTGAAGAGGATAAACACGGTAGAACAACTGAGTACAAAATGTTTATTCTATTAATTACTCGGCTCAATGAATACAATGACTAAGTAAATATTTATACACATACTAAACGCACATGCAGCTATAAAGCCATATCTCCCACTAACTCATGCATGCATGCAGCCACTAACTCCACTAAATAATTAACTCTCTAATTATATGTGTTAATCAAAGAACTACTAATAAACATCAAGATTAACTCTAACATTCTCCCCCTTAATCTTGATGCATTGACTCACAAGCCGAAGTCCGGTCTCCTACGCATCTTTAAGGAGTTTTGTTGTCTTCTTGCTGACCATGCCGCCAGTAACAACTTTTCGGCGTCTTTTGCTTACCTCAGCTCCAATTGTCTTTCGCAGTAACACAACTAGATGGCGACAGAGACTCTCATTAGAGCTTACATACATGAGAACTTAGACACACCTACAAGAACTCATGCGCACACACATGCATCATGCACTGACTCACCTACATGCATAATCATGGCATAAATATATGCACGTATGTAACACACCTCCTATGTGCAAAAGAAATAAATGACACATGCAACACTCCTACTGTGCCATATACACAGGACGTGGCTATGAAAAACGAGCTCAGCGCCTTGCCGCGCCCGTCGCCCGTGCGTTGCTGCACACGCACCCACGCATCGTTGCGCGTCTCATGCGTATGTGCCTGCTCCCGGCTGTCAGCACGCTCCTGCGCCTACAGCCGCTTGTCGACCTGCCTTGTGCGCCGCGTCACGCCGCATGCTCCCGCGTGTGGCCCTGTCGGCCTGATGTTGCCGCTGTCGCGCCGCATGCTCCCGCGTGTGGATCCGCCGGACTGACATTGCCGCTGTTGCGCCGCCGTCGTGCGACGCACCCCGTGCCATGTGTACCTCCTCGCACCTCGCTCTGATACCAATTGTTGGCTTTGCCCAGGAGAACACTCGCTCATGGCTTTGAACACACACTTGCACGATGGAGAGGATGAACAAGGTAAAACAACTGTGTACAAAATGCTTGTTCTGTTAGTTACTCGGCTCAACGAATACAATGACTAAGTATATATTTATACACATACTAGGCGCACATGCAGCCATGAAGCTATATCTCTCACTAACTCATGCATACATGCAGCCACTAACTCCACTAAATAATTAACTTCCTAATTATACATGTTAATCAAAGAACTACTAATAAAATCAAGATTAACTACAAGGGTGGACAAGAAGGCGGCGGTGGAGGCCATTTCTGCTAGTTGTTCCTAATTGAGTAGCTAGTGTCGGATGACTGTAGTGAGTACTGCTAGCGCTTATGCTGGTGCTGTCTGCTGAGGAGGGAGAAGGGTGTTGGAATAGCTTGAATGAAGATAAAAAAACATGCTTGAAGCCGATCCTCTCGGGAGCACAACACACGCATAAGCTGAAAAACTGATCGACTAGAAGATAAATAACACACGCACTGCTGGAGGTAAGATTTATGTGCTAGACTGTAGTTAATTGGGTAATATCCCGTAAAAAAGTGGGCAATACAATAATTACTGATTTCCTAAAGAAAATATACTGTGGATATCGTGAGGATATGTGCACGATCTCAGGATGATGAGTCAATTGGCAATGGCGTTGTTGGTTTGCAAAATCTCGCGTTTTCGGGTTTGCTCAAAATTTGTCGGACCACAGCGGTCGGCCGGTTGTGTCGGCGGTCGACCGCCCGTGGAGGAGTCCGACCGGCCATGGTGGCCGGTCCGACCGCCATATTAAAAATTGGTTTTTGGAGCTGAGCCAAAAATAGGTTGTGTAGGCAAGTGAGGGGAGTCTCCTGGATGTGGTCCCATCATTTTTGGAGCTCCCAGTCAAAAGTTCTATTGAGTTGAAAATTCCAGAAGGTTTCGGATTTTCACGCTGGAATTTTGGCTAAGTCTTTTGGCCGGTCCGACCGCCGTTGTGGGAGCGGTCCGCCGGCCGAATCGGTCGGGACCGCCTTGTGGGGCGGTCAGACCGGCATTGACTTGGTGGTTAGCCAAGTTTGCATTGATGTGTTTTGATTGCGTTTTATGTTTGGTTATCAATGCTTTATTGATGTATATTGCATTGCGGAGCTAACGTAGGTCAAGTTGTGAAGAACTTGTTCCCGGAAACGGTTTGTTTGTCTATTGCTGTGCAGGTGGCTTGCAGGTCAACGACGTCAACGGTGAGTGGATCGGGACTACGCTTGGAGAGCTGAGGTCCAGAACGATCATGGATACCGGGTGAGGTCGTGTGACACAAGCATGGTGCAGAATGGGCAAGATGGATCGAACGGGTAGTTCGGTACAGCTGGTTGGATCAGGTGGTGCGGATATCGGTGCGAGTCTCTGGGAGGTTCCGATGGGATTCGGACAAGAGAGGCTTGGCGACGTGATGAGAACCGCTGATCAACCTACACGTGGTGAAGCAGGCGATTGCTTCAATAGTTATGTGTGTGGGTCCCAAAAGGGAAACTCTAGCTCTCTAGTATAAATAGAAAGGGGGGAGATGGAAAACCCTCTCAAGCATTCATTTGGCCCCTTCTTCCTTTTTCTAGGGTTTGGAGGAGAGGAGAGGAGAACTAGGGTTTGGAGAGTTTGGAGTGTGCTCCTTGTGTGAGCTCTTGCCCTCCTTGTTGGAGAGGCTTTGTAAGCATCTAGTGTGATCAAACAATCTTGTGATGCTTAATTGAAAGATCATTTGCTCCCTTTGTGTTCTTCTCCCTTTTTGGATGATTTTGGTGCTTCCTTGATTCAAAGGTTTATGCTTGGTCCCTTGGACTATTTTATCTTGCTTTGATGTGTTTGGATACTCCTAGAGTCATCTAGATTATCAACCCCCACGAGCAAGTCTTGAATCAAGATTTTCATATTTCTAGGGTTTGTGCACTTCTTTGTTAAATCCTTGAGAGATCGATTCTGCGAAGTGGATCTGAAGGATCGTCGCTAGAAATAGGTCTCTAATATCATTAGGGAGGTGTGTTCGAAATTTGGTCAAGTTTCATTGGTTGAATCAAAAGTTGGATCAAATTTCGTTTTGGATTTGGGTTGAGTTTTTCGATTCGGGTGAACCGGTCGAGACCGGTGTTACAACAATGCGTCCGACCGCCTGCGTGTTTTCGCCATCTCGCTGGGTTGAACCGCATGCCCACCGGTCCGACCGCCGATTAGTTCCGGTCGATCATTGGTTGACCGTCGGTCGATCGCCCGTGGTAGCCGGTCCGACCGCTTGATACCAATTCGAGCAGTGAGTTCTTTTCTCCATTTGTGTCGTGTGGTTGAGGGTTTATCAAATCCAACACAAGGCTTCCATTGGCGCCATCGATCTTCTTAGCTTTCATAGCTAAAGGAGTAAAGTTCGTGTTGTATTTGTTTTAGGCGAGAAAGTGTAGAAAGCGCCTATTCACCCCCTTTAGTCGCCTTTACGGTCCTACAAGTGGTATCAGAGGCGGTTAGCTCTTCTCATAGATCTTAACCGGTCTTTGGAGCCATGGCGATCGACAAGTACTCAACCAAGCCACATATTTTGATGGAGTTGACTTTGCGTCTTTGGAAGGCTCGTATGCGAGCATATATCGAGGCTCAAGGGCACGCTATTTGGCTTAAGGTAAAAAACCCTTATGTCGTGCCAGCCGATGACGATATGATCACTCCAGATGTGGAGGCCAACAGCAAGGCTCGGAATTATTTGATCCAAGGCCTTAGTCGATCAGAGTTTGAGCGTGTTGCTCACTTGCGGTCGCTTCATGAGATCCGCGAACACTTTGTGATTATCACGAAGGGTCCATCGCGATCAAGGAAGTGAGACAGAACCGACTCAAAAGGTGTACTCTAAGATCGAGCAAAGGCCCGTGAGTCTTTGGATGGTGTGGGAAGATTCTCTAAAATTCTTCATGATCTCCGCGAGTTGACTTGGTATTTTTCGAGTGCGAAAATGCACGCCAACTTTGGGTGCTCTTGATGTGAAGGTGCGGGAATGAAGATCACTTCCATCAATGACAACATTGTCATGAGTGAGCTTACCATGGATAAGCTTTACTCGAGGTTGAAGACGCATGAGATTGATTTTATCTCGCGTCTCCCAAGACAGTCGATGGCATTAGTGGTCGACAAATCCAAGGGTTGTTCTTCTGATTCTCTTGATTGTAGCTCATCTGGTTTTTCATTATCTGCTTTACATTCTTTAAGCGATGAGCAACTTGAGAAATTGCCCGAGGATGACTTAGCCCTCCTATCCACCAAATTCACAAGAGCGTACAACAAGGTGAGGAATAGGAGGAGAAGTGGACCTATCACGTGCTTCGAATGTGGTGAGCCAAACCACATTCGCTCCAGGTGCCCCAAGCTAAAGGGCAAGGAGGAGAAGGAGACACGAAGACATCGCCAGGAGAGGGATGCTAAACCCAAGAAGACAAACTATCGCAAGTTTGTCAGCCGGATCCTTGCCGCTCTAGAGAATATCAATATGAGCGATGTGGACTCGGAAACGGAGGACGACGAGAGTGACTCTCGTGGCAAGAAGAAGGCACATGACTTCACAGGCATGTGTTTCATGGCCAAGAACAGCCACGACAGCGACTCCTCCAACGATGAGGATCCCTTTAGTGATCCTGATGAGGTATGCCCTTCTAGTGCTGACATGAAAAGGGCTTTGGTGCTTGCTGAACAGAAATTGCATAAGCAAGTAAAAATGATTAAGAAGCAGGACATTATGATTGATAATTTGAACCTAGAAGTTGTTAGGCTTAAATCTATTAATCCTGACGATATTTGTGATTCCTGCACTAGCTTGCTTAAAGATTTGACAAGCTTGAAATCTACTCATTCCTTTGTTACAAATCAACTAAAAGATGCTCTCGATGAACTAGAATCTCTCAAGTCTAGTTCTGCTTGCTTAGATGTCATTTCACTTGATGTGACTGCCATGGAAGCTATCCCTTTAACTTGCTCAAATTGTGCTTTGCTAGAATTAAAACTAGATAGCTCGTTAAAAGAATTGTAAAAGTTTGATGCTAGTCACACATGCTCTCATTGTAAGAATAATAGGATTAAGATGCAAGAGATGACAGAAATGCTGATTTACTCTAGAGTTGCATCTTGTGAAAATTGTCCCAAGCTTACAATTGAGATTGAAGTCTTAAAAAAGACTCTTGAAGAAAAGGCTAAAATTGAAAGATCCATGTCTTTTACTGCTTCTAAGAAAGTTATTGATTCTAACTCTTGTGTTTTGAATGCTGAAGTTGAAACCATGATTAATCAGATTCAAGAGGCATTTAGAGTCAAGTTTAAGGAGCAGTTGAATAGGATTAAGGAATCCTATTGTGTGTCTTGTGAGGCCTTCAAAGTGGAAGTGGCCCTCCTTAAGAGTAAGCGCAATGAGGTAATCAAGTCTAGCAAGTGCACTAGATGTGAGGGTTTAATGAAAGAGAATGATTACCTCAAGGTGACTCTTGAGAAGTTTTCAAGTGGGAAAAAGAAACTCAACATGATTCTTGATCAATCCAAAGTGAGCGTGAAAATAGTGGTCTAGGTTTCAATCCCCTAGAGCATTCCAAGAAAAACCCACCTAGGATTGCTAGAGTTGTAAAGAATGGTCTGTTTGAGCTAGAACCTCCTAAGCCATCCGGGGTTGTTTTCAAACCCGCTGGTTTTGCTCAAACTCCTTCTGGCAAGAAAGGTGCTTTCACTCATTCTCAGATGCACTCTCAAAAGGTCGATACCATTGCACCTTCTCGCAAGAAAGAAGGCCATCTTGTTGAGTTCGCTTAGGAGAGCAAAACTTGAGAGAAAAGAGAGGATGAGCGTCCTGAAATCCATTAGAGGAGTCCTTCTCCAGCTGTAGTCTCTAGAGCTAGGCAGCCTGTTTATCGCAACACATATAGGCCTAGATTTGTAGAGAACTTTGTAGACTCTTTTGGTGGGTCTAGGCAAAGATGTTGGATTAGGACATCGTGAGGAGAGACAGGGTAGCACCTAGACAGGGGAGTATCGATCTTTTAGTAGATCGTTTCGAGAGGTCTAGGTGGTTCTCATGTGCATCCTTATGATTTTATTCCGATCATGTTTACGCTATTTCTATCTTTGCTCCCAGACATCGTGCTTCTCAGTACTGGATTCCTAGATCATTTATCACTAACCCCAGTACTGAGGCACGGATGTTTTCTGATTGTGCTTTTTAGGTCCGTCGTGCGAGGAAGGAGGACATATGGCTTGTTGACTCCGGGTGTTCTCGACATATGACCGGAGATTCTAGATGGTTCTCCTCCCTCACACGTGCATCCGGCAACGAATTGATTACCTTTGGGGATGCTTCTACCGGACCGTGGATCGCAAAGGGCTTTGTCTTGGCGTCAACGACAAGTTCATGCTTAAAGACGTCGCTTTGGTAAGTAAGTTGAGGTATAATCTTCTATCTGTTTCTCAGCTACTTGATGAGGGTCTAGAAGTGAGGTTTAAAAGTGGAGAGTGTAGTATTCTAGATTCCTCTGGTGAGCTTGTTTTTAAGATCTCCAGATTTGAGAAGATCTTTTGTGCTAATTTTAGTATCTCTTCTGTTTCCCATCCTAGGTGTCTTGTAGCCTCTGATTCTCATGACCTTGTTTTGTGGCATCGTAGACTTGGGCATATAGGTTTTGATCATTTGTCTAGAGTCAGTTGCAAGGACTTGATTAGAGGTTTGCCTAGGCTGAAGGCTGTTAGAGATCTTGTGTGCTCACCCTGTAAACATGGTAAGATGGTGTCTGCTTCCCATCCACCTCTTACTTTGGTAATGGCTAATGGATCAGGACAGCTTCTTCACTTAGATATAGTTGGTCCTTCTAGAGTTCAGTCAGCTGGTGGGAAATGGTATGTGCTGGTGGTTGTGGATGATTACTCCAGGTATTCATGGGTTTATTTTCTTGCTTCTAAGGACGAAGCATTTGGATTCTTTAGAGATTTGGTCCTTAGAATTCTTTGTTGATATACGGAGCTTTGAGAGCCATTAAGAGTGACAATGGGGAGAGTTCAAGAATTCCTCTTTTCTACCTTCGTGACCGATAGGGAATTGAGCATCAGTTTTCTTCTCCTAGAGTTCCCCAGCAGAATGGTGTGGTAGAAAGGAAGAACAGAACCCTTGTAGAGATGGCTCGGACCATGCTAGATGAGCATTCTACTCCTAGGAGATTTTGGGCTGAGGCGATCTCGACTGCTTGTTATATCTCCAACAGGGTTTTCTTGAGATCTGTGGTTGGGAAGACCTCTTATGAACTTAGATTTGGTCATTCTTCCAAAGTCTCTCATTTCAAGATTTTTGGTTGCAAGTGCTTCATTCTTAAACATGACAACCTTGATAAATTTGAGTCTAGATGCTTTGATGGTATATTTCTTGGATATCCTGCTCATTCTCGTGGCTATCGTGTTTTTAATGTTGATACTAACAAAATTGTTGAGACTTGCGAAGTCAATTTTGATGAGGCTAGTCCTGGTACTAGACCCGATACTTCAGGTACACAGATTCCTGAAATTCAAGGAAGCATCTTCGTCGATGATGACTCTGAGGATGTGTTGGACCGAAAAGGCGACTAGAGGGGGGGGGGTGAATAGGAGCACGCTCACTTTTTCAACCACGATTAGATTCAACACAAATTTCACTCCAATAGCTATAGAAGCTATGAAGATCGATATACCAAGACATGGAAGACTAGGATTGAATCCAATCAAAACCCAAGCAAAACAACCAAAAACAACCAAACTTAATTTCCTAAGAGTAGGCGGTCCGACCTCTACTCAGGCGGTCCGACCTCTCCAAGGGGCGGTCCGACCTCTAGCTAGGGCGGTCTGACCTCCAGCCGATGAACAGTGAAATCAGCCCGAAAAACGAAGTTGCAAATAGGTCTAACTTTTGATCTATAACTCCAAACTTCATGAAACTTGGAACACACCTTCTCTAGGATGTCAGGAACCTATTCCAATCGAAGATCATGGAGATCCATGGAGAAGTTACGACATTTTTCAGTTTGAGAGATGGATGGTTCAAAACCGAGTCAAACGAAAACGTGACCCAAAAACTTGCTCGTGGGTGATTGATGATCAAGATGATCTTAGATGTGTTTCCACATGTCACAGCAAGCTATATCATGTAAAGAAATCAATCAAAAACATGCGAATCAAAGAAAGACTCAAAATCACCAAATAGAGAGAAGAAGGGCAAAGAGACACATCTTTGATCAAAGCTTTCTTTGGATTGATTGATAGGGTTTGGGTTTGACCACTCCATCAATGGAGGACAAAGCTCAATCCAAGAGCACAAGATCAAATCAAAACTCTCTAGAACCCTAACCTCCACTAATCCTCTCCCTAAGCCAAAACTAGGGTTTCAATAATGATAAAAGGGTTGAAGGGGTGCGCCACCTCCTCCTCTATTTATAGTGGAGACTTAGATCTTCTAGAAGATTAACTCAAATGGGCTCCGTTAAGGCCCAACACAAACGGGTCACACACGCACGCATTTTAAAGCGCCGTCTACAACACCTCTTAACCTAAACCGCTTCTCTTGCGCTGCCTTGCGCCGTGGGTAGGCAAAGGTCACCAAGGTGATATTTGGTAAGATTACCAAAATACCCTTTTCGGTCCTTCTCCAAGACCGAGTCCATCTTCGGCACTTCGCATGCTTCGCCACGTGTAGGTTGATCAACGGCTCTCTCCATGTCGGCAAGTCTCTCCCATCCGGCCCCACCGAAACCACCATGGCACTTGCACCGACCCGCGCCGCTTGATCAAACCGGCCGACCGAATCGCCTGTTCGGTCATCATTGTCCATTCTGCCATACTTGATTTCATTGACCTCACCAAAGATCGCCGATCGCTCGACCTAAGCTCTCCAAGCCTCGTCCGATCATCCTCGCCGCTGACCGTCGTTGACCACCAAGCAACTCGCACAACAATAGACAAGCAAATCGAAACCGGAACAAGTTCTTCGCAACTTGACCCACGTTAGTCAAAACATGCATCATGCAACACATATGCATCAAACTCATGACTTTGACCTAACTAATGAGCAACGCCGCCACGAAGGGCGACATTCAGAATAACGGCGGTCGATCGCCCCTCGGGGCGGCTCGATCGCTGGCTTGCTTGGTCGGACCGCCGCCAAAGGCGGTCGACCGCCCAGAAGGACTTAGCCAATTTTCAACCCCGAAAATCCAAACCCATCGGAAACTTTAAACCAATAGAACTTTTTATCGAGACTCCAAAATTATGGGAGCAAGAACAATGGGATCCCCTCACTTGCCTACACCCTCTATTTTTGGCCCACTGCTTTGACCACTTTTGTCACGGCCGTCCGACCGGCGCACATGGCCGATCCGATCGATTTGGGACCGGTCGGACCGCCGTGCTATGGCGGTCAGACCGCCCGTCGTAAAGTCCGAGCAGTCTTTGAAACTTTGTCGAAAACCCGTGAAACGACAAACCATTAACGCCATTGCCAATTGTCACATCATCCTAAGATCTGGAGCATATCCCCATGATATCCACAATCTCCCCTTGATGAACACATTGGCAATAATCCGTAAAATGTAATTTGAAGGTTTGAAAAGTAAAATACTTTCGTTTTTCGCACAAAGGCACAACTTGGTCCATAAGCAAGAGAAAGCAATGGAAATGACCAAGCGGCATCGTAATAGCATAGACAAGTGAGATAAGGCAAAAGAAAGCATAAAAACTTTGATTTTAAAAGTCAAAAATCTCACTTAAGGTCCATATGAAAGAACAATTGTTCAATTGACCTTTGATCATTGTGAGGAGTAATAAATGCAATTCAAGTTCGAAGAGTCAATAAGACAATAAGAATGCAATTCAAAAACTCCCCTCACTATGATCCTCTGATTTGAAAATTTCAAATTCTCCAACTTTCTCCCTTTGTATAAACTTCTCCCAACATTGAAATATCTTCTCCCCTTTGACAATGGAGTCATCAAGGAATCACGCCTTCCTCTCATCCAGAGATAGCAATTTGCGAATGAAGAAAGAAGCAAAAGAAGAAGTATGCATGAAGTGCAATGGAGTGGCTTCATTTTTGTATTTTTCAATTTTGATTACAAGAAGCTTTGGAGATTACCCAAAAGAACTAGCTAGCATTTCTAATATTGCACAAACAACATATCAAGCCGACGAGTGCTAGCAAGATCATGGTAAGACATATATATCAAAGCTAAGCACCAAGGCTCAAAAGTAAAGCAATAGATTTGATCAATTTAAGCAACGCTCAAATTCAAAGAAGTTCATCAACAGGATCCTAAAGTGAAATTGGCCATGTCAAAATGTCAAAGTGAGATCAAAAATCTAACAAAGACCACATTAAGAGTCAATCAAGTCCGTATTGAATCATTTTGCTCAATCTTTTGTAAACGCCCATTTGTCAACATTTTCTCATTTGCATTGAATATTGAGGTTGACTAATGATCTAACTTAGTGACAAGATCCTGGACTAGGAGCCATCCACAAACTCATCCTAAGCTTCACCAAAAGTTGATTAAAGGTATATCTTAGTAAAGAAGATTCTCGGACTAGGAGCCATCCACAAACTCTTTCTAAGCTTCTACAGGCGACAAATCTTGAGGTTCATGTCATTTCGACAAGCAATCCCCATGAGATCGTTCGGATCATCAAACTATCTCCAAGTTCATGTCATTTGACAAGGCCTCGTAAGAATAGTTTGGCACATTTTAAGCATAAGACAATCTTGAATTTTTTAATTTTTCACAAGAGCATTTTAGAATCTCAAGAACACAAAAGCTCAAGTAATGGTCAATTTTAGATCAAAGAGTTAACAAAGCAATTCGACAGGCCAATGTCACAAAAGGAGCACTAATTGCGCAACTCGCTAAAACATCCACAAATTGCAATTTCTTAGTTCGAGTTTGTTTTAAAGTTCTAGCTCATATAGCAAAGACTTAGCTACACATGTAAAAGCATGATAATTCTAGCAAGTCAAAGAACTAGACATGGCATTGAGCAAGAATTGAAATACTAAAGCTCCAAAGGGTAATAGGCAAAGCTTCATCAATTTTAAAAGATAAGGTAAAATTTTATATTACAATGCATCTTTTGGATTTTTCAAACCACTTGAAGTATTTTACATATGAATGCAATATGATACAATGCGATGCAATAAAAAGCCTAAAACCTAAAAAGTTCAAAAGATCAACAAGTTCGTAAAAGAACAATAAAAGATCAAAAGAACAAGGTAAGATCGAAAAGATCTAACTCCCCTCAAACCAACCCATAGGGATAAATTACCCTAACTCGCTTCTTAAGGTGGCAAACCTAGTTGGGTCTAAAGGTTTGGTGAGGATATCACCATTGAGCCTCTGACTCCACGAAGTGTAGCACAATATCACCCTTCTCGACATGGTCTCTAAGGAAGTGATAGCGAATGTCTATGTGCTTGGTCCTAGAGTGTTGCATGTGGTTCTTAGCAATGTTAATAGCGTAGTGTTATCACGTAAAAGAGGAACACTAGCAAAATTTAACCAGTAGTCCTTAAGAGTGGATACCATCCACAAAATCGACTACAAAGAACTAGCAAAAGCCTACATACTCACCTCGTGAAGAGATTGTGCAACAGAGGACCGCTTCCTAGAAGACCAAGAAACAAGAGAAGTGCCTAGAAGTGACAAGTGCCCGAGGTACTCTTCCTATCGTCGACGACCGCAAAATCGTAATCGAAAACCCCGAATGGATAAAGAAGAAGAACAGAGTACCAAATGCCATCTTGGAGGGTAGAGTGTAAATACCGAATATGCGCTTAATCGCTTGGCGATGGGAAGTTCTCTGAGACGCTCAAACTCGCGCAGAGGCGATCGTGAAGTGGATGTCCGGTCTTGATGCCGTCAGTATGTGAGGGAGCCGATCATCTTTGCGGTACTCGCGCTGATCCACGGCTTCTCCTTCCTCATCCGATCCAGCGATCGAAGTCGCCATGGGAGTGGCGATCGGCTTGCGATCACCCATGTCGAGCGCTTGAGCAGATCCTTAGTATACTTCGTCGATGGATGAAGATCCTTCCTTACATTGCTTGATTTGAAGCCCCGTAAAGTAATTGAGCTCTCCCATCATGCTCATCTCAAATTCCTGGACATAGTCTCGTAAAAGCTAGAAACAAGAGCATGAGAAGAACCACCAAAGATAATATCATCAACGTAAACTGAGCAAGTAAGAAATCATTGCCACGCCTAAGAATGAACAAGGTCTTGTCTACCTTACCCATCTCAAAATCATTCTTAAGCAAGAAGGTCTTAAGTCTATCATACTGTGCTCTAGGGGCTTGTTTAAGACCATACAAGGCTTTGGATAGCTTGAAGACATGATGTGGGTTCTTGGGATTCTCAAAGCACAGGGGTTGCCTAACATAAACCTCCTCCTCTATAAAACCATTCAGAAAGGCACTCTTAACATCCATCCGATATAATCTAAAGCCCTTAGAGGCAAACAAATGCAAGAAGAATGCGAATAGCTTCTAGTCTAGCAACAGAGCAAAGGTCTCATCAAAATCTAACCCTCAACTGGCTAAAACCCCGAGCTACTAACCTAGCCTTGTTTCTAACCACGTAACCATCCTCATTTTGTTTGTTTTTGAAGACCCAGTGGGTTCCTATAACATTATGACCACTAGGAGGTTCTACTAGGTTCCAAACCTTATTCCTCTCAAAATTCTCTAACTCCTCATGCATGGCATTGACCCAACTCGAATCGATAAAGCATGTGATATATCGCGGGGTTCAAAAGAAGCTACAAAAGCGAGTAATGAGAATAGAGGTTTGGATCATGATACCGGAGCGAGTGACTCGCTCATGGATATTACCTATCATCCGATCCGTGGATGTCGCTTTTGAATGTGAAGTGGCGCACCGAGAAGAAAGTACCTCTTCGACCTCGCAGTATGCCGATGATGAAGATGCAGCAGTGCCTCAACCAAGGCGAAGTAGTCACGGCGGGTTCTTGTGCAGAATAGGAATGTCAACAAAGAAGCAGTGGAAGAGTATCATCGAGTCCATCATCATCTTCCTCTACAAATATACTCTCTCACACTGTGTATCACCGAAATATCCGATCTAGCCTGTGGCTAGTCTCATCAAAAGTGACATTGCATGTCTCTGAACCAAAGTTAGTTTCAAAGATTAAAACTCGAAAACCCCTTGAATGAGCAGGATAACCCAAAATAAACCATCAAAAGTTCTTGACTCAAATTTATCTAGATTTCTGCCTTGAGAATAAAACACTTGGATCCAAAGACTCGAAAGTGCGAGATGAGGGTTTTCTACAAAAACGAAGCTCATAAGGAGTCTTGCCCAAAGACGGTCTAAAAAGACACGATTTGCAATATGGCAAGCAAGAGAAATAGCTTCGCCCAAAACCTCCTGAGTGCTATACTCATCTAGCATCGCCCTAGCCATCTCGACTAGGGTCCTGTTCTTCCTTTCCACAACGCCATTTTGTTGAGGGACGTGGGGAGGAGAAGCGATGCTCAATTCCACGCCAAAGACAAAAGAAGCAAAGGATGCATTCTTGAACTCCGTGCCATTGTCACTGCGGATCGCTCTCAAGGCACTCGGAAGTTCAGAAGCCAAACGAAGAACAAGATCATGATAATGATCAAAAGCTTCATCCTTCGAAGCAAGAAAGAACACCCAAGTGTATCTAGAAAAATCATCGACTATGACAAGAATGTACCATTTTCCACCAACTGACCGAACCTAAGCGGGACCAACAAGATCCATATGAAGCAACCGCCCCGGTCCGTCTACCATGACCATAGTCATCGATGGGTGTGAGGCGGCAACTTGCTTGCCATGCCTCTGTGGCGCATATCAAAGATCCTTGACGGCTTTGAGTTTGGGCAAACCTCTCATGAGCTCAAGGTTGCTAACTCGCGTCAGATGATCAAAACCAATGTGCCCCAAACGACGGTGCCAAAGCCAAAACTCAGAAGAAGAAGATGAAATTAAGCACTTGAGAGAACCAAAGAAGAGATTCGAAAAATCACCCAAAGATCCTAGCAACTCTAGTAATCCCAAAAACAAGCTCACCAGCTGAATCAAGCACCCGACAAGCATTTTTCTTAAATCTAGTCTCATAGCCATCATCAAGAAGTTGAGAGACAGAAAGCAAATTAAACCTTAGCTTGTCCACAAGGGCGACGTCCTTGAGGATGAACTTGTCGTTCACCCTGATCGATCCCGTTCCTTCAATCCGCCCTTGCCTATCATCTCCAAAGGTGATGAATTCATCACCCGTCGACCGCGTGAAGGAGGTGAACCATCTTGAGTCTCCGGTCATGTGGCGTGAGCAATGAGTCGACGAACCACGTGTCCTTCCTCTTCCGCGGTAATCCCGAAAATCAAGGCACAGAAGAACAATGTGTCTCAACATCAAGTTAGTTAAACAAGACTTGGGAACCCAAGATCGAGACACATGTCTCATGAGTAGTATGCAAAGCGTAGTGCTATCCTTGATTAAGTTTGAAGTTACATATGAGCAATGGTTACTTTAACATAAGAGTTATCCTGTCTAGGAACATGATGATGAGCATGTGACACAAATCCTAAACCAGTTTCCTCTTTCTACATTACCATGTCTCATAAAAGCTCTAGGTTGATTGAGTGAAATTCTAGCAAAATTTTTCTTATCATTTTTCAACCTACGCCATGTAACTCAACCAAATGTCCATTCTTCTTGCAATAGGTGCAATGGTACTTGATACCCTTTGGGAGAAGCACCTTTGACTTAACAGAAGTTTGGGCAAAACCCGCAGATTTAAAAGTAGTTTTGCGGGTTGGGTTTTAAATTCAACTAACCCATTTTCCAAGACTTGAGTTACTTGGGGCTTAGAATTATCTTGGACAGAGTTGTATCCTAATCCTTGCTTCTTATAAGGAGTCTTAGATTTGTCCGTAATCATGTTTAATTGTTTCTTACCTTTAGAAAATTTTTCTAAGGTATCCTTAAGATAAGCATTTTCTTTTCAAGATTAACACATGACTCACAAGTTTTGCCTTTAATAGCTCTAGCATATTTTTCCTTATATAAAGCAATTTCAAGTTTAAGAGCGGGACATGAAGCACATGTAGAAGACTCAATCTTGTTCTTAAGCTTGGCATATTTAGCTCTAATCGCTTCTAAGATATCTTTAACTTCATGTTGCGCTCAATGCAAAAAGAGCAAAGGCTAGGATCAATAAAGACCAGAGCAACCAACTTGTCGGAATCTAAGCATTTTTCACAAGGAGCAGATTTAACCTCAACTAACTCGGTCCTAGCATTTTCAAGTTGTTGCAAAGCAATATCATGAGCAGATTGCGGTTTAGCAAATTACGAGTGTAGAGCATGGCGGGAAGAACATTCATCGATTCAAGAGTCTTAGTATTTGCAAGTTCTAAAGTTAAATTATCTACTTGAGACTCTAAGTCCTTGTTCCTAGCCATGATATACTCTAACGCCTTATCTCGCTCATGAGTTGCTCAAAGATAGTTTCGCATCTATCGTAAAGGACATCATAGGAGAGAGGTACTCATCGTCGTCGACGCCGTCTGAGTCGGCCATGAAGCAAACAGGTGAAGTCCTTGGCCTTCCCTTCTTCTTGTCTTGAGGATCTCCTCCTCCTTGTCATCCTCGCTCCCGAGTCCACATCGCTAAGGATTGTTCCCAAAAGGCAAGAACCCTGAGTCGCCTTTGTGAGCTTAGCAAGATCAAATCTTGATTTGTTCCATTGAGGCTTCTTCCAAGTCGGCTTTCCTTCCTTGTGGTTGCTCTTTCCTTTCAACTTGGGGCGCTTTGCGGATGTGATTAAGCTCACCACACTCATAGCAAGTCACGGACCTCCTCTCTTTTTGTTTCTCATATTGTTATAGGCCCGTGTGGCTTTTCTCGACTATGAGGGCTAACTCGGCCTCAGAAGACTCTCAAACTCCTCTTCATGGATTGCGATAAACCAGAAGTTTAAAATCCGAAGAAGACTCGGAAGACCCATCGAAGCTCTCTTGAGCGGAGTCGCTACCAAGGCCATATTTTCCTTCTTGGGATGATCAATCCTCTTGATCTCATGAGTCTTAAGCTTGCTATAGAGCAGCTCCAAAGTCGATCGAGAGGTTGACGTTCTCCTCAATGGCGGTAGCCTTTATCTCCCACTCCTTGGTGTTGATTGCGACCAAGAGGTGGGTGGCATTTTCAGATCGAGAATATTCAATTCCAACGACCTTCATCCGATTAATCACTTTGTTGAAGCGATGAAAATGTCATCGATGCTCTCTCCAGACGATCTCGAATTTGTTATATTCACGCTTATAGATCGTTCGGCGTACTTTCTTGATTTGGGACGAACCTCATGGTAGGTTTCGAGGGTGTTCCAAATCTCGTCTTGCGAGCCTCAAGATTGCAAATTCGATCATACTCCTGCCTACCAAGCCCACCATACAAGAGGTTCTTTGCCTTATTGTTGTTAGCCAAGAGAAATTTGTTGAAGCCGCGTAACAACTTCAGGAAGAACGAGCGGGGCTCGAACAACCTCCCATATAGCTTGTCCTTCGCTCTCAAGGAAGACTCGCATGCGATTCTTCCAATAGGCATAGTCGTGCCCATCGAAGATATGCGGCTTGGTGGAGTACTTATCCATCGCCAGTTCGGTGGACCGGCTAAGATCAAGATTGAACTAACAGGGCTCGATACCACTTGTTGGACCGAAAAGGCGACTAGAGGGGGTGAATAGGAGCACGCCACTTTTTCAACCACGATTAGATTCAACACAAATTTCACTCCAATAGCTATAGAAGCTATGAAGATCGATATACCAAGACAAATGGAAGACTAGGATTGAATCCAATCAAAACCCCGAAGCAAAACAACCAAAAACAACCGAAACTTAATTTCCTAAGAGTAGGGCGGTCTGACCTCTACTCAGGGGCGGTCTGACCTCTCCAAGGGGCGGTCCGACCTCTAGCTAGGGCGGTCTGACCTCCAGCCGATGAACAGTGAAATCAGCCCGAAAAACGAAGTTGCAAATAGGTCTAACTTTTGATCTATAACTCCAAACTTCATGAAACTTGGAACACACCTTCTCTAGGATGTCAGGAACCTATTCCAATCGAAGATCATGGAGATCCATGGAGAAGTTACGACATTTTTCAGTTTGAGAGATGGATGGTTCAAAACCGAGTCAAAACGAAAACGTGACCCAAAACTTGCTCGTGGGTGATTGATGATCAAGATGATCTTAGATGTGTTTTCACATGTCACGACAAGCTATATCATGTAAAGAAATCAATCAAAAACATGCGAATCAAAGAAAGACTCAAAATCACCAAATAGAGAGAAGAAGGGCAAAGAGACACATCTTTGATCAAAGCTTTCTTTGGATTGATTGATAGGGTTTGGGTTTACGACCACTCCATCAATGGAGGACAAAGCTCAATCCAAGAGCACAAGATCAAATCAAAACTCTCTAGAACCCTAACCTCCACTAATCCTCTCCCTAAGCCAAAACTAGGGTTTCAATAATGATAAAAGGGTTGAAGGGTGCAGCCACCTCCTCCTCTATTTATAGTGGAGACTTAGACCTTCTAGAAGATTAACTCAAATGGGCTCCCGTTAAGGCCCAACACAAACGGGTCACACACGCACGCATTTTAAAGCGCCGCCTACAACACCTCTTAACCTAAACCGCTTCTCTTGCGCCGCCTTGCGCGTGGGTAGGCAAAAGGTCACTAAGGTGATATTTGGTAAGATTACCAAAATACCCTTTTCGGTCCTTCTCCAAGACCGAGTCCATCTTCGCAAGCACTTCGCATGCTCCGCCACGTGTAGGTTGATCAACGGCCTCTCCATGTCGGCAAGTCTCTCCCATCCGGCCCCACCGAAACCACCATGGCACTTGCACCGACCCCGCGCCGCTTGATCAAACCCGGCCGCACCGAATCGCCTGATTCGGTCGTCATTGTCCATTCTGCCATACTTGATTTCATTGACTCACCCAAGATCGCCGATCGCTCGACCTAAGCTCTCCAAGCCTCGCCCCGATCATCCTCGCCGCTGACCGTCGTTGACCACCAAGCAACTGCACAACAATAGACAAGCAAATCGAAACCGGAACAAGTTCTTCGCAACTTGACCCACGTTAGTCAAAACATGCATCATGCAACACATATGCATCAAACTCATGACTTTGACCTAACCAATGAGCAACGCCGCCACGGCGGGCGACATTCCAGAATAACCGGTCGATCCGCCTCGTGGGCGGCTCGACCGCCGGCTTGCCGGTCGGACCGCCGCCAAAGGGCGGTCGACCGCCAGAAGGACTTAGCCAATTTTCAACCCCAAAATCCAAACCTCTCGGAAACTTTAAACCAATAGAACTTTTATCGAGACTCCAAAAATTATGGGAGCAAGAACAATGGGATCCTCACTTGCCTACACCTCTATTTTTGGCCCGACTGCTTTGACCACTTTTGTCACGGCCGGTCCGACCGGCGCACATGGCCGGTCCGACCGATTTGGGACCGGTCGGACCGCCGTGTTATGGCGGTCAGACCGCCACCGCCCGTAAAGTCCGAATAAGGTCAAACTTTGTCGAAAACCCGTGAAACGACAAACCATTAACGCCATTGCCAATTGTCACATCATCCTAAGATCTCGAGCATATCCCCATGATATCCACAGGATGAAGAACTAAACCATCCTCCAGCTACCTCTGAGAGGGGTGGAGAGCCTGCTACTACTACTTGATGTCACCGAGCGACCTCCTCCTATCCCCACCGACGATCCGAGTGGCTCTGCTCCTACCTCTACAACTCATAGGGTAGAGGCCATACGCACTCAGAGCACCTCTTAGCATTCAAATGACAACATCCACCGAAAGCGGATGATTGGGGATCTTCAAGAGCGAGTCACTCGCTCGTGTTTATTTCTCCCGATTCTCATGCACATTCGCTTTTGTCGCTTCTTTTGAACCCGAGATATCACCCAAGCTTTATCTGATGCCTCTTGGGTCAATGCCATGCATGAAGAGCTTGAAAATTTTGAAAGAAACAAAGTCTGGACTTTAGTTGAGCGGTCTTCTGATTCTCATGTTATTGGAACAAAATAGGTTTTTAAAAATAAACAAAGTGAGGATGGAT
This sequence comes from Hsuehochloa calcarea, assembly GCA_036346395.1. NCBI lineage: Eukaryota > Viridiplantae > Streptophyta > Magnoliopsida > Poales > Poaceae > Hsuehochloa > Hsuehochloa calcarea. The sequence goes on from CM070606.1 coordinate 25,500,201, forward strand.
TGGTTGTTCGCAATAAGGCTAGACTTGTTGCTCAAGGTTATTCAGTAGAGGGCTTAGACTTTGAAGAGACCTTTGCTCCAAAGTAGCTAGATTGGAAGCCATTCGCATTCTTTTAGCATTTGCAACATCCAAGGGTTTCAAGCTTTTTCAAATGGATGTTAAAAGTGCTTTCTTGAATGGTTTCATAGAAGAAGAGGTCTTTGTCAAGCAACCTCCTGGTTTCGAAAATCAAAAATTCCCAAACCATGTGTTTAAACTCTCTAAAGCCCCAGATGGATTGAAACAAGCTCCTAGAGCTTGGTATGACAGCTTAAGAGTTTCTTGCTTGAAAATGATTTCAAAATGGGAATGGTTGATAAAACCTTGTTCACTCTCAAGCATGGCGTTGATTTCTTGTTGGTTTGATTTATGTGGATGATATTATTTTGGTGGTTCTTCTCATGCTTTGGTGTCCAGATTTTTGATTCGATGAGCGGTGAGTTTGAGATGAGCATGATGGGAGAGCCGACATTCTTCCTTGGTCTTCAAATCAAGCAAGCGAAAGAAGGCACCTTCGCTCACGAGTAAGTATACAAAGGACCTTCTTCGCGCTTCAATATGGGAAGCAGAGGCCAATGTCTACTCCCATCGCTACAACCACCGTCTTTGGACCACGATGAGGATGGAGAGTCCGTGGACCGGAAGAGTACCGCATATGATTGGCTCCTCCTCTATCTTACTACGAGGTAGGACATACAATTCGCCGTATGTCCGTGCGCTCGCTTCGAGCTTCCTCGTGCTTCTCATCGTCAAGCAAGACGTCGCATATTCGGTACCTTCAAGATACGCTTGACTTTGGACTCGTATTCTTCTTCTTCTCGCTCTCTCAATTCGAGCATTTTCTCGATCTCGACTTTTATGGGTGTAGAGTGGATAGGAAGAGTACTTCGGCACTTGTCATTTCTTGGGCACATCTCTTGTTTCTTGGTCTTCTAGAAGCAGTCTTGATTTGCGATCCACACCGAGGCCGAGTATGTAGTCGCCGCTTGATGGTCGCTCTCGAGTTCTTTGGATTTTATCCACGCTGCGAGACTATGGGTTATCCTTGAGAAGTGTTCCTCTTTTATGTGACAACATACGCAATTAATATTGCCAAAACCCAAAGGCAACATTCCAGGACTAAACACATTGATATTCGATTTCATTTTACGAGAGACCATGTTGAGAAAGGTGATGTTGTGCTTCACTTTGTAGAGTCCGAGCAACGACTTATGATATTTTCACTAAAGCTCTTGATTCTTCTCTTTTTGTCGCTGCGGGGAGAGTTAGGGGTTATTAGTCCTATTGGAATGCTTTTTGGGGAAGTTGTTCTTTTTGCATTCATTGTATCTTAATGCATGTTTCAATTCATTTGTCTTGCATTGTATGATAAAAGTTATGGAGCTTTGATCTTTATCCTTGTATGACTTGATTTCATATTATATACCTTGTCATATCAAGTGTTAGTTTGCTAGACTTCTTTTATGGCTTTTCGTGTTTAGCTTAGCTTTTGCCTTGCTAGCTTTATATCGTGAGCAAATTGAATCAAATCATGTCTTGTTGGATCTTGTGACTAGTTTTGTTCTAGTGATCCTCTTATGATTCTTGCCATGTCAAATAGGTTGAATTGAGTCTTGAACTTATTTTGAGATGAAAATAAGCTTTTATCTTATTAAGTCAAGCAAATGAAAAATGAGATTTTCATGCGTAAAAAGCGATCTCACCAATCCTTTCTCATGAGACGGCTTGCCATTGCACTAGGCATGAACTCGGAGGGAGTTTTGGATGACCTAGATCATTCTTTTAAGCTTATCGCTGAGATGGTCGCAAGAAGGCTTGAGATCTAGCACAATAAAAAATCCTTTTAAGAAAATGCTCAAAAGGCTAAGTGCTTGAGTTTTGCTTCAAAATGTAATCTTAATGCTCAAAATGCCTCAATCCTTATTTTGAGTCTCTTTTTACTTATAGACATGGCTTGACTCATTTGTAGTTCTTTGTTTGTGAAACTATGATATTGAGCAACCTTTCATGGTTTTAATTACATTAATCTCGCATAACCGCTATCTTGGTTTTAGCTTTGCAGTACATGATTTGCCATGATTGAATATAGTGTCTACTCTTTTTATGGCTTGGTATAATACTTGTACTGTCTACATGTATAATGGTTATGGCTCCTTTTTACTAAAGCTCAAAAATAAAGTCATTCCTGCATGCTCTTTCTTTTCCCATGCATCTTGATGAATTCATTGTCAAAGGGGGAGAAAGATTGTGAAGAAAATGCTGTTTGGAGCTTTTGGTTTCATACTTAAGGTTTAATATAAAAGAACTTCATAAAATAAAAAATTGAACCTTTTGAAAATTTATGATCATAGTGAGTTAAGTCTTTTGGTTCTATTGCCTTTCCTGATTTCATTTGCAATTGAAGAAGACTCACAATGATCAAAGGTCAAATAGAACAATTGTCTTTCATTTGGACCTAAGTGAGATTTTTGGCTACTTTCTGGAATTTGAATTCTCTTGTGGTTTCATTGCCTTATATCACTTGCTTATACTATTCTGAAGCCAGCTTGGTCGGTTTCTAGGCTTTTTCTTGCTTATGGACCAAGTTGTGCCTTTATGCGAAAACGGCGAAGTTTTTACTTTTCATTTCGAAAAACCACATTTTCTTGATAGTTGCCAATGTGTTCATCAAGGGGGAGATTGTGGATATCGTGAGGATATGTGCACGATCTCAGGATGATGAGTCAATTGGCAATGGCGTTGTTGGTTTGCAAAATCTCGCGTTTTCGGGTTTGCTCCAAATTTGTCGGACCACGAGCGGTCGATCGGTTGTGTCGAGCGGTCGACCGCCGTGGAGGAGTCCGACCGCCATGGTGGCGGTCCGACGCCATATTAAAAATTGGTTTTGGAGTTGAGCCAAAAATAGGTTGTGTAGGCAAGTGAGGAGTCTCTGGATGTGGTCCCATCATTTTGGAGCTCCAGTCAAAAGTTCTATTGAGTTGAAAATTCCGAAGGTTTGGATTTTCACGCCGAATTTTGGCTAAGTCTTTTGACCGGTCGACCCGCCGTTGTGGGAGCGGTCCGATCGCTCGAATCGGTCGGACCGGCCTTGTGGGGCGGTCAGACCGCATTGACTTGGTGGTTAGCCAAGTTTGCATTGATGTGTTTTGATTGCGTTTTATGTTTGGTTATCAATGCTTTATTGATGTATATTGCATCATGGAGCTAACGAGGTCAAGTTGTGAAGAACTTGTTCCTAAACGGTTTGTTTGTCTATTGTCGTGCGGTGGCTTGCAGTCAACGACGTCAAGCGGTGAGTGGATCGGGACTACGCTTGGAGAGCCGAGGTCCGTAACGATCATGGATCTGGGCGAGGTCGTGTGACACAAGCATGGTGCGCGAATGGACAAGATGGATCGAACAGGTAGTTGATGCATTTGGTTGGATCAGTGGTGCGGATATCGGTGCGAGTCTCGGGAGGTTCCGATGGGCTCGCCTCCTCCTCGGCGCGGCCTCGCCCCGCCGCCGCCGTGCCGGCCACGCCCGGCCTCCTCCTCGGTAGTCGCCTTGCCGGTTGTGCTGCCGGGCCGTGCCGACCCGACCCATCTACAGTGCGAGCCGTGCTATGTCCAGGCTGGGCCAATATTCCCGTGCTTCGGTCCGGCTCCATCCGGCCATCTCTGGGTAGGAGGTCCAAAGCCAAGACATGAGTTTTTTTTTCCTAACTGGTTGGTTGGCTAGCGATTAGGGGTGCAATCGGAGTGGATACGAACACATATCACTCATCATGTATCATATTTCGTATTTTTTTTTCTCAAAGTCAGAGTCAGACACGGATATTGTCGGATACCCATTTCTCCATCCCGTATTCGCTATGTGAACTTTCGGTCGGTTCGTTAAACGAAAATTATCTATTTCTTTTGCACTCATACACAGGACATTGCATAGTAAAATTGAAATAAGAGCGAACACGAAGAGAATATCGAAGGAACAAACACTCAGCATCCAATGTCTACTCAGATGCAACAACCAATCTATCTGTTACATTGTTCCTAAGTGAAATCATAATATAACTTCCTTGCATCATCTGACATATGGAAATATACTAATATATATTGTTCATCCTGTATTTTATTATATTTTTTCTTCCAAAATCAGAGTATAACACGATTTTTCTATTTCGTATTCGTGACATAAATCTTTGATCGGCCGGAAATTATCCCCTGTCTGCACGGTACCGACGATGGTGCCATGAAGGAAAAAAAATCGAGAAGAGAAGAAGAACGGCCGGTCGGTCAAATCTGAAAGGTGAAACCCCAACCAGACGTCCAGAGCAACCTTTTCGCCTCCTTCGCCTTCTGCTTTGAATTCCAATTCCAGTCTCCACCTCACCAACCAATCACCTTCGCCCGAGTCCGGCGAGATACGGACTCCGCCGCGGTGGGAGCTGCCCCGCCGCCGCCGCCCCTCTCCTCCACCGTCTCCGCCGGGATCCGAGAGAGGGAAGCCTCTTCGTTCCTTCGCCCCCGCACCAGGCAGCAGTAAACCGCCCAGGTAACTTTGGAATCCCTGCACAAATTCGCGCAGATCCCCTCCTCCTACACCTCTAGGCCCCGATTAATAGGAACACGAGGATTAGAGTTACGCTTCATGCTGAATGATATGCTGTTTTTACTGATTTCGTTTTAGAGTTCTTGTACTTGGAACTTTCGTGGATTTTTGCTGTTGTTTGTGGGAGTTTGTGTCATAGAGATCGGTTCTGGGTGGCTTTGCAGTGAAAGGGTTGCACGAGGGGAGGGGAGATGTGTGTGAGCAGGGAAGGAGTAATTGGGCAGGTGGAGCACCCCTTCTTCGTGAATTTCTTCAGGTAAGAGGAGGCAAGGCATGCCTCGCGTGCCCTGCTCTGCCCTGCTGGGGGAAATTGGGAGCTGGGAGAGGAGTTGGGGTTCCTCTTTCTTTAATATAATGCGTATGCGGATGCGCGAGGTTCTGAGATTGTGTTGAAACTGCATTATCCGGCGTAGTTGATAGCGTGCTGAATGATGCATAATCCTTTCCTTTTTACTCTTCAAAATGTGTCTTTTTTGCCTAGTTCGATGGGAGGATCATACGCTCATTTGCAAATGTTAGTTGCTCTTGGTTCCCAGCTCTTGTTGCTGCTGAACACTTGTCTTTTCCACTCCTAGATAAGGGAAAGCTTTCCAGAGAGAGCTGTTGTCCTGCACGAGTAGCAGATGGCGAGGATAAAGCCGAAGCAATTGCTAATTCAAAGCAAGACGAAGAAGGGTCCGACTCGAATCAGTTACTCTACTATCATCACTTGGAACCTGATCGTTGTCTTGGTTGTGCTATCTCTATATGCTACTTACAGGCACTGGCATCACAGGTTGGTGCCCTTTCTTGCAAGAATTTTGGTTCCCTGAGCACACTTAAATCTAATAATGCAATATCCTGATATTGAAATAAGTTTGTGCTGATCTTGTGATTTAAATTGTTCATAAATATAGCTTTCCCTTGATATTCATCTATTGATGAGCTCTATCACAGGTCGGCTGAGTTTGAAATGGATCTCTATCTGGCTGAGGTACGTTAGATAATGTAGTGCATGCCACATGTGCTCCCCTTGTCTTGCTGAATATGCAAGTAGTTATCTCTTTTATGTTAATGACATGATATCTTTAGGCATTGAGAGCACATTGTCTCTATTTTTTTCTTCTTCTGAATCACTTCCTAACATCTTGTCTTTTGTCTTATGATAATCCTAACCGACGCTTTTCGAGAACTTGCTGTTCTATTGTTGATAGCCTAATCATACATGTGGCTGTTTAACTTGTCGAAGTGACTATGGAAATTAGTTTCCTTTTTATTGTTAATGGGAAATCTTGTTTATAGTGAATACATGGGGCTACCTTTCGTTTTTTTCTTAATTTTGTTATCTCCAAGTTATTCATTTTCTGACAAAACTCAACAACTTTTGTAAATGATCGTATATACTTTTCTAGAATTATCATTTTGTTCTTATATGCATGTCCTTACTCAAGTACTATCAATTTAAGGGACATTAGACATCATACTTATTGCTTGTTTTCTCTTGTGTATTTTCTTCCTGACTTCAAGCATGTTGAAAGATCTGAGGATTCAATGAAGATAAGTAGACCAAGTTATGCAGTAAGTTTTACTGTTCTATTTTCTATGGACATAATTACCGATCAACTTGCCAGCACATGTTCATCAAACTTTTGGTGTATCTTGAGTACATATATCCGATTAATGTACAGCATATTTTGGTTATATCTTGCTGTGCCGCTACTGACTGCTAAACCAGGTTACGATTTAAAAAGCGTACAAAAATGCTGCAATCAACTATTGGCCTGCTTAGGATGGTATTGAAAATAAACACACTGTATGAAAAACCAATTTGGCTTAGTAATATAGCAGTTATGGCCTTATGTGTAAAATGGTAAAACCCGAACAGGATAAACTGATAAAGAAAACTGGTAACGTTCCTTGTGAAGTTTGGTTGGTAGTTTTTTAATATTCATTACTCCCTCAAATGCGCACAGCAAATCTGCGATACAGAGTTCAGCGAAAATTGTCTAGGTTTTGTAGTAATAAATCGACAAGACTTGAAATGCATCAAACCAAATGGATATGAGATATCCCTTACGCTGCTACATAACTAACTCTGAAGTGTTTCTTTTGCTGTGTTAAGCACTCAAGCTTTTAGCCAATGTTGTCTGGACACTACATTTTTGGACACTTGAGTATTTACCTATGGTGCACCGATACGTGATACTGGTACGGCGATACACCATTTCTCCAAAATTACCGATACGCCTGTGCTGTGTGTGTGTGTGTGTGTACACTATTCTCTAGCCAAGAAGCCCGCCACCGCTCCGGCCAGTCCAGATGGAACGTGTGCGCGGTCAATCCTCGTACAGCCGGCCCAATAACTACAGTCGATGGGCTCGGAACGTTCGCTGCCGCGCGCAACGCGATTCAACAGTAAAACATAGCGTATGTGGCAGTAATATGTGTTACAGTTTTACTACCAGTTTTTCGAGCTACAATTTCACGACCGCATACGGCCACAGTAAAACACAACAACTAGCAAAGTAATTGTGTAATGTTTTTTACTTCCGAATCACATATATTTGTATTTTTTTTATCGGGCCACGTTCCCACTTCTGATGCGTGATGTCACATCTGGTAGTAACTTGCAACATATATTGCAGTAATTACGCCAAACATATTTCAGCCTTCTCATCATATCACAATGGACTTTTAGTGTATATCGGGACAAGGACCTATGGTCTCCCCCACGTGAGACGTGAAATGTCAGATAGTAACCAAATGTACCACATGCAAAGTAATTTTTTGTGGTAATAAGCCTACTTCATCAGACATCTACTTTTACTTGTACGTATATGAACGCTTACTTTTACAAATAGGCACCGCTCTGTTTAAATTGTACCGATGGGTGGGGTGGGTGAGGGCCACAGACAATCGCACTCAGGTCTAGCGTTTTTTTGCAACAATCGTGCTGTACCAGTAATGCTCAACGAGCAGTACAATATAGTTAATATGACAATAAAAGCTTATACACGAAGCGGTAAAATGGATTGTAGAATTTAGTAAATGTGTTTTTTTTCTAGCGTTCTCAACGTTACTGCATCTTGTGTCGGCAGTAAAATAAAGTGAATAATCCAGTAAATATATTTATCTACAGTAGTAAGACTGAAGATAGAACTTAAATATATTTGGGGAGGGGGGTAAATAACGTGGCTGATCACCTTTTTTACATTGCATGAGAATAAAAGAAGTGAAAAAGGTAAAAGAAGATGACCCTAGTGGCCAAGATAGGATCCTATCGTAGTCTTAAAGCGTTTGTAAGACTTCCCGTGGGCTTTGGCGGGGGCGGGATCAACGTAGATGTGGAGAAACTCCTCCACCTGCTTCTTCGCGCTGTTGAGTTGCGCTTGGAGCCGAGCCATTGGTACTGAGGAAACAGGTTGGCGATAGGACAGAGGAGGTCGTTAGCCTCCTCCATGGTCTCGGTGAGGCCGGCCCTCGCGCTTTGCTTGCTGATGTAGTCATCGAGACTTCGGACCGATGCTTCGACACACTCCACGTTGTTCGAGAGTACGATCTTGATGACGAGGTCCATCGGACGTCAGGGACCATGACATTGGCCCGACGGAGTAGGGGAGACAACAGGCTGATGATCACAGCTATGTTCTCCGGTAGACATGAGGGTGGAGCACAGAGGTCACGCACATAACCATCATCCGTAGCCTGGCTCAGGTCCCGCCCAGAGAGGTGCTCATATATCAGGGCTAGGTAGGCTAGAACTATCTGTGGTAGGGGAGTAGTTGGATCTGGAGCCGAAGATAGGCTTGTGCGCCAACTTCTCCCCTATCATCGATAGTACTAGCCTACCTTGCTATTGTTAGAAAAGATAAGAGGATGATTTTTGCTATTCACAACTGTGCAGCTTATTCATTAATTGACCGTATATATAGACAGTGTTACATGGACCTCAGGGACAAGAGAGAGAGAGAGAATGTACAATACTCTTAACACTCTTAATAGCCATGGTTTACTTCGGTGGACCAATGCCATGGTCTCCGCCCTCTGGCGGGTCAACCTCATCGTCGAGATCATCCTCTCCAACTACGTGGTCCATGTTAGGAATAGCAACTTGTATTCTCAGGTGGCCAATGGGCCAGTATATATGGACAAGTACATTATGCAAATAACCCCTTATAACAATGGAGAATAACACAACTATACATATATCTCTAACACCCCCCTCAAACTCATGGTGGATCAACAACACTGAGTTTGGAGAGGTAGAAGCCGCGTTGTGCTCGAGTCTGGGCTTTCGTGAAGAAATCCGCTATCTGAAACTCGGAAGGCACATACTGAAGAGCAATCACCTGATCATGCACACAAGACCTCATGAAGGAAGCATCAACACCAATATGCTTGGTGAGCTCATGCTTCACAGGGTCACGGGCAATACTGATAGCACCTTTACTGTCTGACAAGAGAGGAGTTGGTGTAGTGACAGAAACACCAAAATCCTCAAGTAACCACTGTAGCCATGTAATCTCTGCTGTCAAGAGAGCCATAGCTTGTAACTCAGCCTCTACACTCGAACGGGATACTGTAGTCTGTTTCTTCGTCTTCCAGGCAATGAGAGAACCACCAAGAAAAACACAGTAAGCAGAGATAGACCGACGATCAGATGGATCGCTGGCCCAAGTAGCATTCGAATAAGCCTGAAGCTGTAACGAGCTGGAGCGTGGAAAGAAAAGACGGCGAGAGATAGTCCCACGAAGGTATCGCAGAACTCGAAGAAGGTGGCTGTAGTGGACCTGAGTGGGAGCAGAGACGAACTGACTCAGAATGTGAACTGGATAAGTGATTTTCGGACGAGTAACAACAAAGTAGACAAGACTCCCAACAAGATGACGATAGCGAGTCGGATCAGAAAGAGGCTCGCCATCAGAGGGCCGGAGATGAACATTGAGCTCCATGGGAGTCTCAACAGTACGCTGATTAGTGAGAGAAGCGCGATTAAGAAGATCCTGAATATACTTCTCTTGGGACATAAAGAAACCATCTGGAGTGGAAGTAACCTCAATCCCAAGGAAGTAACGAAGAGGACCAAGATCCGACAAAAGGAACGTCTCACTCAGACGAGCCTTGACAAAGGCAATGTACTCAGAGTCATCTCCGGTGATGATCATATCATCAACATATAGAAGAAGAAGAATTCGACCACGAGACGAAGTGTGGACAAAAAGAGCAGGATCATGAGCACTAGCTGTAAAGCCAACAGCAGTGACCATAGAGAAGCGCTCAAACGAAGCACGAGGGGCTTGTTTAAGGCCATAGAGACCGACGAAGACGACAGACCATGCCCTCAGGAACAGAATACCCAGGTGGCGGATGCATGTAGACCTCCTCACGCAACTCGCCATTAAAAAAGGCATTCTTGACATCAAGTTTGAAACGGACCAATGGCGAACAGACGCCACTGAAAGAAGAGTGCGGACAGTGGTTATGTGGGCCACAGGAGCAAAAGTCTCGTCGTAGTCACGACCATGCTCCTGCTGGAAGCCACGAGCAACAAGACGCGCCTTATAGCGCTCAAGAGAACCATCAGAGCGAGTTTAATCTTATAGACCCACTTACACGTGATGGGACGGGATTGAGATGGAAAAGGAACAAGATCCCAAGTACCAGTACGCTCGAGAGCAGCAATCTCCCCGGCCATGGCATCTCGCCACTCGGGGTGTAACAAAGATCCGTGAGGAGATAGGCTCATGGGTAGCTGCACCAGCAAAACCAAAACGGGCAGGAGGCCGAATCGACTGACGATCGCGGAGACCGTAGCGAGATGATGATTGATGACCCATCGGGGGAAGATGGAGCATCACGAGAAGATGAAACATCAGGGGAAGATGGCTCATCTGGAAGAGCCTCAATACGAGGTCGACGAGTGTAAAAGAGAGTGGGAGGAGCCTGAGGAGCCGCAGGCGACGAAGCAGGCGGTGACAACGGCGGAGTGGCCTCAAGAGGTATATGTGGAGATTCAGTGGGATGGGTGGACGAGGGCAAGACATTGATGGGTGTATCTGGAAAAGTAAAAAAAGACAGGGACTCCACAGAGGAAACCGAAGGAGTGGCAGGACGTGGGTAGAAGGGACGAGACTCGTCAAAAGTTACATCCCGAGAAATCCGCATCCGTCGACCAATAGGGTCCCAGCACCGATAGCCCTTGTGTTCGCATCAGATCCCGAAAAACACACTCAACGGTGAGCGATCGGTTTAGTGCGTTCTCGAGGTGCAAGGAGAACGAGCAAACGCAACGCAAAGCACGAAGGCGAGTAGTCCGAGAAAGATCATAGAGACGCTCAACCGGGATCTCACCCTGAAGAGCAGAAGAGGGCTGAATGTTGACGAGATAGGTGGCAGTGGAAACGGCCTCGGCCCAAAAGTGAGGTGGAATAGAGGCGGCAATCATCAAGGTACGAGCCGTCTCAAGGAGGTGACGATGCTTACGCTCAGCGACACCATTCTGAGCATGAGCACCAGGACAAGAGGCGAGCGAGGTGCTCGCTCAAAGAAGAAAGCTGCGTGAGGTAACGAGAGGTACTCGCCAGCAGAGTCAGCACGAAAGACACGAATATGAGTGGAAAACTGTGTGCGAACCATAGTAGCAAATTGTTTATAGATAGACAGAGCCTCACTACGAGAAGACATAAAATATATCCAAGTGTGGCGAGAGAAATCATCTATAAAAATGATATAATATCGATGGCCCCCTTTCGAAAGGGAGCTGGACCCCAAACATCTGAATGAATAAGATCAAATGGTCGCTGAGACACAAACTCACTATGAGGATAGGGAAGCTGAATTTGTTTCCCTAACTTACAGCCCTGACAATCTAAAGACACGTCTCCTGAGATAGACCCAGAAGACCACGACGGACTAAAGATGACAAACGCGATCCACACAGATGACCAAGACGGTGATGCCACTGCTGGAAAGAGTCGGTAGACGGCGGCGAGCGGAAGATCGCGGCGACGGTGGCAGCGGAAGGAAGGTGAAGCCAGTCAAGCTCCTAGAGACGCTGTGAGTCAAGGCGCCGAGGGCCAGAACCAACCTGCGCCCCCGTGTGGCGGTCCTGAACACAACAAGAGTCAAGAATGACCCAACAACCAAGGTCAGTAATCTGTCCGGCAGAAAGAAGCTGCATGTTTAGGCGAGGAACATGAGCAACAGAAGGAACATGAAAGGATGAGTTGCTAAGAGGTCCTCGACCATAGACAGAGATGTACCATCAGCAGTAAGAACACTGACAGGAGAATCAAGAGGTGTAATGAAAGACAAAGTGGAAGAATCAGAAGTCGTGAAATGATGCTCCTGAATCAAGAATCCATGGGGAGGTATCTGACTGTGTAGTAGGTGGTTTCTCATTGCAGAAGAGTCGTGAATGTAAACTCGCAGAACTTGTCAAGGAGAACACAGGCGCAAGCGGTGTCGAAGTCCGCTATCTCCTTTCAGCCGAGAGAAACCGGCTGAAGGAGTCGATGCAGACGTCGATGTAGAAGCACCGGTGCCAGTGCTAGGAGAAGAACGACGCGAAAAATGCCGCTACTTCTTATAGCACTGGGACTCAACGTGGCCGACCTTATCGCAGTAGGAGCAGCGAGGACGGCCACCGCCAGATGGAGGGCGGCCACCACCACTGTGGCGGCATTGGAGGAGCGATGCATCAAACGTGGAGCGATCGGGTAGCAGTGTACGGCGGTGAGCACGGAGGAGTGGCATCGCATCAAGACCACTCGGGACGAGTCTCCTCTGTGTGTATCTCAGTAAGAGCCTCCAAGAGAGTGACACGAGGGTGGCGTGCAAGAAGCCGGGCACGCCTCTGCTCGAACTCAGGTCGAAGGCGAGTAAGGAACTCGTAGATACACTGAAACTCCAGGTCAGCACGTACAGCTAGGCAGCACGAACAGGAGCGACAACCCGCATTGCGAAGAGAGTCTAGCTGACGCCAGACAGCAGAACTCTGAGCGTAGAAGGCGTCAACAGTAGCATCACTCTGCAGAAGCGAGTGCTCCTGGCGAACCACTGACAGTTAGAGAGCATCTCCAGAGGGTTCGTAGCGCTGACGAAGGTGAGTCCACATCTGGACAGCCGAAGGGAGTCCCACAACCTCAGAAGAAAACTGAGGCTGGACACTGGCGATGAAGACAACATCAGCTCGAGCGTCGTCGTCACACCACTGAGTGTAGGCGATCAATCGATCCATGTAGGAATCCAGAGCCTCTTGGTAGGCAGAGACAGCCTTCTCATTAGCAAGGCGCCGACCTCGGCAATGATTTTGTCACCGTCTGAGGCAACAAGAAGAGACGTAAGCTCCGTCGGAGTAGGGCAAGGCGGGCAGGTGACATCGCCAGAGAGAACGCCCCAGAGACGAAGACCACGCATGTGGATGCGTATGTGAGACACGAAGTCGGTGTAATTAACACCATCGAAGATAACCGGACAGCGAGGAAGAGAAACGGTGCCCCTTGGTAGGCGGCCGGGCATGTGGCGACCAAGGCAACGAAGTCTAACAGGCGGCTACCGCGGCGGCGCGGTTAGAACCACGTTTTTTTTCTTCTCGCTGCCTGTGCTTTAACCGGCCGACGGCATGCTTCTTTATAACGTGCAGCCTAGTAGCGACCCAGCCAAAATTAGACCGAACGAGGGGCTAGGGTTCCCTCCTCCTGCGGCGGCGGCCACTGCGTGGGCGGCCCTCATGCGGCGGCGGCCTTCACTGCAGCGAGGCCGAGGATGACGCAGCAGCATCGGGCGCCGAGTCGAGCCGGAGGCGGCCGGGAGGCGTCGATGGCGGCAGCGATGCCTGGCGGTGACGCGAAGAGAAGGCGCGGCCGACCAGATGCGCGCACCAAGCGTCGGGTGAAGGGCGTCAGCGGCAGCCGACGCGATGAGTCGACGACAGCAAGCGGCGACGGCGACGACGAGGGAGCGATGGCCGGGCTCGGCGTTGAGCGCGACATCCGAGCTCGCGGAGGCCGCGTCGTAGGTGCACGCACGCACCGGCAGCGCAGATGAGGATGAAAGCGCAGGAGGCGGTGTCGGGTGGTACTCGTGGAGACCGATTCGCCGGCGACGATCACGAGGCGCCGAGGTAGCGCGACACTGGGAGGGCGACGGCCGAGGCGGGAAGGAAGGTTTACAGAGGCGGCTAGAGGCGGGAGACGAGTTGCGCGTCCGGAGAGGTAAGCCTAGGGCTCTGATACCATGTTAGGAATAACAACTTGTATTCTCAGGTGGCCAATGGGCCAGTATATATAGACAAGTACAATATGCAAATAACCCCTTATAACAATGGGGAATAACACAACTATACATATAACAGTCCACCAAGGAAGCGGCCTGAGGCTCGATGACGACCTCGAGAGGCAAGGAGAGAGTGCCTACCTTGCCGAGACCGAGGAAGAAAAGTACGATGCCATCTGGGCTATCGTCAAGCTGCTTCCTCGACACGAACGACTCAAGGATCGAATCACCTGTGTGAAGAAGCATGCAGAGGATTTCCTTGAGACAGTAGCTGGCCCCACCCCCACCGAAGCCGACGAGAAGGTCTACGAAGATTTAAAGGCTAGGCTAGGGTCCTACCTTACCAACTAGGGTCTTCATCTTTTAATAATCTTTTTTTTTATCTTCTGCATTGTAAGAAAATGGACTTTTTCTTTTTTTCTTCCGCAATGTAAGAAAATGAACTTTTTCTTTTTTCTTCCGCAATGTAAGAAAATGATGGACTTAACACAAGTGGTCACGCTATTTGGCCCCCCAAAAAAGATATAACGGGGAACAACTTTTGTCTTAACGATTTTTACGGTTGTGTTTCCCCTCTTTTACTGTCATGTCATATTATTACTGTAACTTTCTGTTGTGCTTGTATCACATGTTGTGCTATATATCGAGCTTTTACTGGCTCTCACATTTGATATTACTGTGTTGGTGTATCACATAAATGTATATACATTTACTTACACATACATTCTATTTTACTTCTATATGAATACGTTTTTACTGTCAAATTATTTTGCTATACTCGTTAAAAGTTAATGCTGAAAAGAATGCGCCTACTGCACAACTGAGAGGTACATAGCATCACTTGTCGGCTGGTAGTGGGCTCAGAAGCGCTTCCACATGAGCTGTGTCGTCGGCAGCTCCGCCACATCCACGGAGATGGCCACGGGCATTCTACTCACCAGGATGGCGGTAGCACGAGCCTTGGCATCCTGCCATCGCTTGTAGGTGTGCAGCTCAGACTGGTAGAGCTCTAGGGCCTCCTCAAGTGTAGCATTGGTGGCCTCCTGAGCCGCCTGATTCGCACCAGCAGGAAGAGTTGGCAGAACTGGTAGTGTAGGGCGAGACAGAGAGGAGTGCTCGCTGGTGAGATGACCCCAGAGACGCTGGCTGTTGAGGTGAATCCTCAGGTGAACAACCCACTCCCGGAAGTTCGTCCCGTCGAACGGACCTGGTGGGAGCGGGATGGCGAAGGAGCCTCCGGCAGAAGCCATCAATGATGACTTGACCGGATCCGGGGTCGGGAGTCGGTGTGTTCAGGAGCAGAAGCCATAGATAGGGGCTCCAGCTGGATCAGGAGGCAGAGAGAAGCCAAAAGCCGAAGCTGAGGTGAAGCCGAAGTTGAAACAGTTGGCTCCACGTAGATCAGGAAGCCGGAGTGAAGCCGAATCCGTCGGCTCCACATAGATCAGGGAGCCGGAGTGAAGCCGAAGTCGCTGGCTCCACGTAGATCGATGGAGCCGGAGTGAAGTCGAAGTTATCGGCTCCACGTAGATCGCTGGAGCCGGTGTGAAGTTGAAGCCAGTGGCTCCACCGAATCACAGAGCACAGAGCACAGAGCAGATGCTCTGCTGTGCTTCGGTTTTAGACGGCAGCGTCGGGGGCGGTGTCGAGGAGGGGAGCTCTGCTTCGGAACGGATTCGATAGCAGGAGGGTTGACGGCGCTCGGGCGGTGGCTCGGGACGTCAGGGCGCAGCAGCACGGGCTGGGGAAGCTCAAGGGACGTGGCGGCTAGATCTAGAGCCGACGGCGCTAGATCGAGCGACGTGGAGCGACAACGGCACCAGAGAGCTCGGATCTGGGGTAGATCAGGGCGGCGAAGCAGCTGTAGAGTAGAGGCGGCGGTGGCTCGCGAAAAACAGAGGAGGCATCGGTGGTAGAAACAGAGAAAGACACGGGGCGACAGTGGCAAAACCCTAACTCTAACCTTGCTCTGATACCGTGTTGGAATGATGCTTGATCTATTCCAATGGGCCAAAAGGCCAATATATAACATGTACAGGGTTGTCATTATGTAAAGAACACCCTAGGCTATATACATATCTATGGTACATTGCATCACAGGTATTTACCAATAGAATTAGGAGGAAGAGTAGATATTATGCTATTGCCTCTAATTATGAGAAATTTGCTGCATGTAACCTTACTAAGTCACCCATAAAATTTTTAAATGCAACAATGTTCTGCATAGAATTAAGAGGCTTTATCGATATGGGATCACCTAGTTATTGCTGTAAATCATCTCTGGAGTACAAAGAACATGATGCTTCTGTTTATTTTTTTGCAGGTAATGGACACTGCCAAAGGCTCAATTACTATAGAAATATACAAAGATGCTTCTGCTGATGTTGTGGATAGATTTGTCAACTTGTGGTGAGCACTGGAAATTTTACTGGATCTGTGTTCTGCATAATAATGTTTTATGCCGTCAGACTTGTCCATGATCTTTTGTTCCGTTATTTGCTTCGCGATATAGCGGTGCCATATTCAGTCCATATGATGATTTCACGAAAGATGCAATTATAGTAAAATATATGAATTGTTACGCTATGGTGAGAACACTTAATGAATGATTCACGTATTCAACAAAAGTGAATGCATTTCTACCTTCAATATAACTCTTTTTTATCAGATTCTTCTGTATTCGCTGTTCTCTTTCTTTGCAAAGTTGCTTTCTTTTGTTGTGTTCTTCCAAGCATTAGCTTTCTTTCTTTGGATTATTTGATCATAGTGGATCATTATATTTCATACTTAAGGTAGCAATGTAGCATTCAGCCATGCACTACAGTATTTTTGAAATTCACAGTGATACCAGGTGTGTAGACACTGTCACGGTGCCTGATAGGCTGAGCATCAGCTCTGGACCCAAACAGTTAGTTTGTTGCATGTATCGTTGGATGAACATATAAGCCTTACGGATTTTGCAACTGACCAGATGAACTGTTATATGGTTGCACCGACTTGCATGCAAGGTTCCCAAAACCAGTTTCTAATAACATACTGCATGGTAGGGTATAGCCCTGTACCAGTCTTTGATCAGTTACCTAGCTCCCTGCTAAGGCGGTGAGGATTAGCTGTGAAGAATGTAGAAAGCTGATCAGGAACCAGTGAACTTGGTCTCAGATTACAAGAGTATGTTAATTTACTATCATGTGCTTTGTAAGCTAAGTATCTGCTTCAGATCTGAACGGCTATTCTATTTATATGATGTGTCACGAATAGAGTCTTAGGGTGTTTTGCTAATTTAAGCAACGTTTCTAGAAAAATCCATAAAGGCATTAAGTGCTGATCCCAAATTGGATGAATTTCGGATTACCGTTTTTTCTGTTAGAATATGACTCTTTTGTATTCCTTATCTGTATATGGCAACCCCCTTGAACTCCCTATATATATTGCCCATTGGGTCCTCTTGAATATACACACATTATTCATAACATGGTATCAGAGCTAAGGCACTAACCTAGCTCTCCTTCCGCTGCCATCCGACGCTGTTGTCGCCCACGTTGTGCCTGAGCCCCGAGCCCGCCGCCGTCGCCCACGCTGTGCTCGAGCCCACCCGACGCCTCCGTCGCTGCCGCGATTCTGCCGTCTATCTTGTGTGAGCCCGCCGACGAATCGCCGCCGCATGGTCGCTGCTCGTGCGCGTCCGACGCCGCCGCTTATCGCCCAACGGTCATTGTTCGCGCGCGCCAGGACCGACCGCTGGTTGAGTCGCCGCCGAGCTATCCCCGGCCGCGTGGCGCCCGAGCTCGAGCCCGTCGTCGTTGTTCGCCGAGTTCGTCGTCGCCCGCGCGTCTGTTGTCGTCACCCGTCGCCAAAGGCCGCGTGGCTCGTCGTCATCGTTGCCTGTTGTCGCTGCCGATTGACCGGGCGCCAACGCTGCACGCTCGCTGTAGCTGTCGGCTCCGCCCCCACCACCCCTGGCCGCCGTTGCCACAGGGGGGAACCCTAATCCCCCCTCCGCGTCTGCTTCGACTTTGATCAGGCCTAGCAGGCCGGCCCGTTAAATAAAGGTTTTCTTTGCCGGCTTAAAAAATCGTCGATCTAACCGCCGCGTCGTCCAGCGCCACCTGTTAGACTTCGTTGCCTTGGTCGCCGCGCCGTCCAGCGCTGCCTACCGATGGCTTCCATTCCATCAGCTGCAATCCCATTCTCGGGAACAAAGCTCCATGGGACAAACTACAGGTTGTGGTCTTCGCTCATGGAGATCATGCTCGATGGTCTCCGCCTCTGGGGACTTGTCACTGGTGCTGGACCTTGTCCGCCATCATTGGTTCAGCCTTCTCTCAGACAGCCTACTTCTGCACTTCCTGCAGAAGATGAAGCCGCCAAGGAGGCAGAGGCCGCTACTGCCGTTGCTGATGAGGCCTTTCAGTATGCTACATACACTTTTGAGCGTTGGTGTGCTGATAAGGCCTGTATTCGCACCATCTTAGTGGTCATAAGGTGTAGAAGGTGGATCGTGATCGCCTTCGCCTTCATGACTTCATCTGCCGTCTACCCCCAGAGTTCGAGCCTTTCAGGGCTCAACTGCTGAGTCGCTCACCACGACCGATAGTCACCGAGGCTCTTTCGACGCTTCGTGTCGAGGAGCTGTGCTTGCTAGCCCTTCTTCGACTACATCGACGATTTCTGCTTCGACTACAGTCCCTCCTCAGGTGTCTATTTCTGCTCCTGTTTTTGCACCAACTGGGGTTTAGTGCAATTATTGCAAGAACTTTGGGCACGACTATCAATATTGTTCTGTGCGGAAAAAGCAGAACAAGACGCGTGGACGATCCAATGGGGGGGGGGGGCGTAGGGAGGCCCTTCCTCGACGGGAGGACAGACCAACATGTCAGGACCTTCTCAGCGAGGTGACTTTGTTCAACAGTTCTGCCAGGCTCTACTTCAGCAGCTCTCTCACAGCTCAGCAGGTTCTGCTAGTATAGCTCAGACGTCTCCTCCTGGTACTACTTCTTGGGTTCTGGATTCTATTGCCTCTTTCCACGTGACACCGGACTCCACATATCTCACTTCAGTCGGATCTCCTGTTTTTCCTATCTCTGTTCAGACAGCTGACGTCACTCCTTTGTCTGTCCGCTGTCAGGGCACTCTTTGTCCACTGATTTTTTTGTTCCAGCTGTTTCCCATGTTCCTTAGCTTACCATGCAGCTTCTCTCGGTGGGTCAGCTCACTGATCTTGGCTGTAGGGTTGGTTTTGACTCTCACACCTGTTTCATCCAGGATCGACAGACAGGGATGACACTTGGGATTAGCCGGCGTTGTAGGGATTGTCAGAGTCTTTACATTCTTGATCGCCTCCACCTTCTGTCCACTTCAGTTGCTCCTGTCACCTCTACGTCTACTTCCACTGCCATTGCTGCCACCACCTTTGGAGTTTTTGCGTAGTGACATCACTGTTTAGGTCACTTGTGTGGGTCCCATCTTTCTTCATTAGTTCGTCAGGGTGTTCTTGGACGTGTTACCGTTGACACGACCATGTTTTGTCAGGGTTGTAAGCTGGGCAAGCAGCTACAACTTCCTTATCATTCTAGTGAGTCATTGTCTTCTCGTCCTTTTGACTTAGTTCATTCAGATGTGTGAGGACATGCACCTATTATCTGTAAAGGCGAGTATAAATCTTATGTTATCTTTATTGATGATTATTCTCGTTTTACATGGTTTTTCCCTATGTCTAAGCGTGGTCAGTTTCTTGCGATCTATCGTAGCTTTGCAACGATGGTTCGTACTCAGTTTGATTCTGTCATCCGTACTTTTCGTCGTGATTCTGCTGGCGAGTACTGTTCTAGCGCTTTTCAACAGTTTCTTTCTGAGCAAGGCACTCTTTACCAGTCTTGTCCTGGTGCTCATGCTCAGAATGGGGTTGCTGGGCGCAAACATCATCGTCTGATTGAGACTGACCGCACTCTTTGCCTTGCCTCTCACGTTCCACCACAGTTCTGGGCGGAGGCTGTTTCTACGGCTGAATATCTCATCAATATGCAGCCTTCCACAGCTATTAAGGGTGTCACTCCTATAGAGTGTCTCTACTCTCGAGCCCCCCAGTATACTCACCTTTGTGTTTTTGGTTGTACTTGTTTTGTTCTGCTACAGCCTTGTGAGCGCACTAAACTATCAGTTCAGTCAGTTGAGTGTGTGTTTCTTGGTTATAGTTCTGAGCATAAGGGTTATCACTACTGGGATCCTCTGCTCGACAGATCAGGATTCCATGAGACGTTGTCTTTGACGAATCTCGACCTTTCTTCTATCGAGATTCGGCTCCTTCTCCTGTTTCAACTGTTGAGTCGATTTCATGGTTGTCTCTTCCTGACTCTTCACCAATTTCTCCACTATCACAATCTTCCCTTGGTTTGTCTCCAGTGGTTTCTTATGTACCTCCGCCTCCGGTGTTGTCTCCTACAGCATCGTCTCTTGTTCCTACAGCAACACCGTCTCGTTTCTCTGGTATTCACTACTATAGGCGTCCTCGTCCTTCACTAGTCTCCTCTTCTGGTATCTTGCCGTCACCCACATCGATTCTCCTGATGATGCTCCTCGTTATGTCCTTCGTGACCGGACATCCCTTCGACCTCCTGATCGTCTTGGATTTGCTCCAATAGCTCATGCTCTCTATGTCACTGAGCCTAGTTCTTATTGTGAGGCTGCTCCTTGTTCTGAGTGGCAGCTCGCTATGGTAGGATATTGTACCGACACCTGTGCATGCTTGTTCAATCATGTGCAAGTGGGTGTACAAGATTAAGACCTGGTCTGATGGTACTATCGATTGTTACAAAGCTCGTCTTGTGGCTCGTGGCTTTCAGCAGGAGTACGGTCGTGACTACGATGAGACTTTTGTCCCTGTTGCCCATATGACCACTGTTCGTACTCTTTTTGCGGTTGCTTCTGTTCGCCAGTGGTCTATCTCTCAGCTGGATGTTAAGAATGCTTTTCTTAATGGTGTTCTACGTGAGGTCTATATGCAGCCACTACCTGGGTATTCTGTTCCCGATGGGCACGTCTGTCGTCTTTGTCGTGCTCTTTATGACCTCAAACAGGCTCCTCGTGCCTGGTTTGCGCGTTTTACCTCAGTGATTACTGCTGTCAGTTCCCATGATTCTGCTCTTTTTGTCCATGTCTCATCTCGGGGTAAAACACTGTTTCTTCTGTATGTTGATGATATGCTCATCACTGTTGATGATTCTTCATTCATCACGTATGTGAAGAAGCATCTCAGTGAGTAGTTTTTGATGACTGATCTTGGTTCTCTTACGTACTTCCTTGGGATTGATGTCTCTTCCATGCATGAGGGTTACTACCTCTCCCAGTAGAAGTATATCCAGGATCTTCTTGATCGGTCTGGTCTGACTGACACTCGCACTGCTGAGCCTCCCATGGAACTACCCTACAACTTAGTGCAACTGATGGTGATCTTCTTGAGGATCCTACTCGCTATCGCCATCTTGTTGAGAGTTTGGTGTATCTTGTGAGCACTCGTCTTGATATTGCTTATGTTTTTTATATCTTGAGTCAGTTCATGGCTCGTCCTACCCATTTTCATGACAGTCACTTTCTTCGTGTTCTTCGCTACTTGCGTGGAACTATATCTCGTTGCTTGTTTTTTCCTAGCTCTACCTCACTACAGCTTCAGGCGTACTCCGATGCGACCTGGGCAAGTGATCCTTCTGAACGTCGTTCTCTTTCTGCTTATTGTTTTTTTGGCTCTCTTTGATTGCCTGGAAGACTAAGAAGCAGATTGCAGTTTCCCGTTCGAGTGTAGAGGCTGAGTTGAGAGCTATGGCAGCAGTGACAACAGAGGTTACTTGGTTGAGGTGACTACTTGCAGATTTTGGAGTGCCTATGGTGGGACCTACGACTTTTTTGTCTGACAGTACATGTGCTATAAGTATTGCTCGGGACCTAGTGAAGTATGAGTTCACCAAGTACATTGTTGTGGATGCTTCATACACTCGCTCACAGGTGCAAAAAGAAGTACTTGCTTTACAGTTTGTGCCATCAGAGTTACTGGTTGCTGATTTCTTCACGAAGCCACAGATTAGCGCATAACATTTGTATTTTCTCTCTAAATTCAGTATGTGTGATCCACCATGAGTTTGAGGGGGGTGTTAGAATATGACTCTTTTGTATTCCTTATCTGTATATAGCAACCCCATTGTACTCCCTATATATATTGTCTATTGGGTCCTCTTGAATACACACACATTATTCATAACATTTTCAACCCGGGTATATGACATTAACTGTCTTTTGAGATATCAGCCATCACGGACTAGTCTTGGTTCTATCTAAACTAGTGTACATATGTCATTTAAATTTTTGTACATACCTGCCTACTTGTGGAATTCCCTCATGGATCCAAATCCCAGTCCCGGGGAAATTCTCGGAGGACGGAAAAACCGGTGGAAAAACCGAAAATTCCGGAAAATATAGAAAAATGGTAATGAGTAAACTAAAATTTAGAATAATGCAAATATTAATGAGAAAGTGTTTCAAGTTGTACATAAAAAGTCCTCCTTGGTAGCTTCACTCTCTAGAGTTGGCTTCCCTTGTGGTTGGTTAATGACCACTATACTCTTGCCTTATCTCTAAGGCTCTCAAGATATTTTTGGCTATGGGCATTTTGGTCCATTGATTAGCAATTCAATATGCAAGAGGGAGACAATAGCATGTGTTGCTGTCTAAAGCCACCATGACAGGATGGAGCATCCAAAGAGCATCAAAGGCTCTTTTGTATATTATAAGTGCTAAATATACTAAAAGCCAATGTTTCACTAGATAATCTAGCATAACAATGCCTAAAACAACTGAGGAAGGACATTATGGAATCAAAAATTCAAATTTGAAATCAAAATTTTTCACCGTTTTTTTATCACGCCACGTGAAACCGATTCTGCCGGGTTTTTTTACCTCTGGTTTCCCTAACTTAAATCAAATTTTTTTCGGCCGGTAAGTTACCGGCCGGGTTTTTTTACCTCTGGTTTCCCTAACTTAAATTAAAAAAATTTCGCCTGTTTTTTTACCGCCCCCCGCCAGTAAACCGGTTACCAGCTGGGTTTTTTTTACCTCTGGTTTCCCTAACTTGACCACCTCTATCTTGCTGAAGTGCCCTCTTATAAGTCGGAACACATTTAGGATTTTATTGAGTGATAGCTTCAGGTTTTCATTACTCAAGACACTTTAAAGAAGCTAATTTTCTTCGGGAACGTAGCTGATTGATGTTCCTGCCTACCTGGTGTTGTGTGATTACCAGTTCATTATCATATGTCCAAACTGTCTTCACTATCTTACATATTCCTGTCTTCATCTAAAACTACGAAATAATAAAAGTTGGAACATTAGTATAGCAAATATTTGAAATGCAAGAGAACCAGATCTTCAAATAGATTGCATAGTAACCATAACGAAGGGGAGGCCTATCAAGCAAAATTTTATGGTTGATGAAACCTGAGATCAAGCACTTTGCACCCAATTTTTCAATCGAAGGCTAAAATTCATTTGTGTACCTTCTATCCTACTGCACTTTTGACTAAAATCTTTATGGAATTTATTTTTCAGTTACTTGAAGCGTTATATCATTCAGAAAGTGCTTGTATGCTCTCTTAAAGGAAGGATGCATGAACTTTAACGCAATTAATTGCAATCAATGGGTTCATTTGTGTTAGAATGAGATTTGTATTCATTCCATGGGTCAAAGGGCCAATATATAATATGTACAGGGTTGTCAATATGCAAAGAACACGCTAGACTATATACATATCTAACAATTTGCACCCATTACTAACTGTAAATGTTAAGGTTCAGTATGGTCATCCTTTGGGGGCGAAGAAGCACAGCTTTATTCTGTTAAGACTGCTTCAAGTATCAAAAAAGTTTGGTTGTGATGCATGATAAGCTAGAGATTGATGTGAGACGATAAGTACTAAACATGTAGCTGTGCCTGTGAGTTCTTAATGATTTTTTTTTTGCTATCATGGTAACTTAATAGCATATGAAGACTTGTAAGTTCTTATGTTTAGAATATCTCAGTGGCTGGTAGAATTTTGCTAGGCTTACGTGAGTTCATGGTAAAAGCACTTTACATATGTCTCAACTCTCAAGAGAGAGATAGTACCAATAAGTTAAGAATTCTTCATGATGAAACATCCATTTGATGATCTTGGTTTTATCATTTGACATTGATTCATATGGCAACATCCGTTTGTTGAACTTGGTTATATCATTTGACATTGATTCATATGGCAACATCCGTTTGTTGAACTTGGTTATATCATTTGACATTTATCCATATGGCACAGCAAGAGTAATCATTTTAAAGGAATGCCATTTCGTCACATCATAAAAAACTTTGTAATTCAAGGAGGTGATTTCGATTTCAATGGAGCTGCCCAAGAATGGATACTGAAAGCCAAAGCCAGTGGAGAAAATACGCTCAGGTTTTACTCCTAGATAGTGCAAATATTGAATTCCCTTGGACTTTTGCTTATGTCAGACCAGATTTGTGGCAATAGTAGTTTCCTTAACACTACTGGAATTTCTACGATTTTGCAGTCCAAAGCATGAGGCATTCATGATTGGGACTACAAAGAATCCTAATAATAAAGGATTTGATCTATTTATCACAACTGCTCCAATTCCGGACTTGAATGACAAGCTTGTTGTGTTTGGGCGAGTTATCATGGGAGAAGATATTGTTCAGGTATTCTATCCGAAATTCTCTCTCTGAATGCTACTTCAGTTACATTTTGCATAAGTATTCAAACACAGCTTCATTTTTTCATTCTTTTGTATTGAGTGATTCCTGTGATTACCATGTAGACTAGTCATTTTTTCATTCATCTTTTGTATCGAGGGATTCCTGTGATTACCATATATACAAGCAGGGTTAAAAAATCCGGAACCAGCCAATTTCCCAGTCACTGGCCGGAAACGGTAACCGGCCGGTTACCGGATTTACCGGAACAAATCCGGATGGAATTCGTTTGAATTTGCTTAAAAACCAGCTGAAATTGAAAAACTAGAATTTGAATTTGCTAAGCCGGGAAGTTTTTTTCCGTTCCCAGACCCGACCGGTAACCGCCGGTAACCGGCCGTTTTTTTAAATCTCTGTATACAAGTACTGTGAGCTATATATTAATTATGGCCAGTCATGTTTGCCAGAAGTTGTTCTTGCCCCTTTGTGAATGAGTTCATTCCAGAGTGGCAGATGTTTATATATATGTCAATAGGAAATAACCAAGTTATATAGGAGTTTAACTTGGTGCAGTATTGAAAGCGACATGAGTAGGTGCAAATGGTTATTTTGTCTGGATAACATATACACGTGCTTGGGCTTGTGGCCTATTTTAAAGATTAGTTGTTTGCTAAATACTTAAATTTCAGTGATATTCACCCAGTTATTGCTTATTTGATAACATAGTACCCCCTTTTGTTCTGTTTTGCTTGTTTACACAAACAGGAGATTGAAGAAGTTGATACTGACGAGCATTACCAGCCAAAAAGCTCAATAGGCATCATTAATATCATTCTAAAACAGGAGCTTTGAGCTGATACTTTTTATCCTATACATCAAAATCACTTGTCTACTCTAAAAGATCCATACGTCTCTTGAAGTTGCTGTTGTATTCATGACATGCGGATATAATGCCTTCCTCCAGATGCCCATCGGTTGCAAAGAAGGCGCTTTAGGGATCTTGCTTGGCAGCTTGTTCCAGTTCATGCGGTAGTTGTGTACAAATTTATGCGCATGCATTATCTGGCTGTCAATTTTTGCAGGCATTAGTGCGTATCTTGTGTGTGATTGTTTCAATGTAAATTTGGACCTGATTTTCAATTATGGATCATGGCATTGAGCAGTTATAATTTGTTTGAGAAACGAGTGGCATACATGAAGTCTTGGTTGGTGCCTTGGTGATGCTGCTAAGCTAACGAGCAAGAATTGCTGTGTAAGATTGGCAATTCAGGCCATGGTTTCCAAATGAAGTTTACTTATACCAGTTCTTGCAGTACTAGTGTGTATAAACTTGTGCCCTTGCAATTTCGGGTCAGTTTTTGCAGGCACCAAGGCCCTGTTTGGAATGTGGGAATTTGGAAGGAAATCTGTGGGGATTGTACTAATTGTTGCAATATTCTTTCTGAATTTCTGGAATTTGGAAGGAAATCTGTGGTGATCGTACTAATTGTTGCAATATTCTTTCCGAATTTCTGCGTTTCAAAAGTCCCATGTGTGTTTACGTGTGGTGGTTGCAAATGTAAATTCAGACGTCATGGAATTGAGCAGACAGCACCTGATGACATCCCCCCTTGTAATCCATCATTCATCCGGAAATGAATGCGCATTGAGATTTGTGTTGACTCTTGTATTTTAGTTGGTATGTGTAATTTTGTTCATGGATTATTCATGTATTTTGAGGTTAATTGATCTGACATGCCTGTACCTCCCTCAGATTTGAAATTCGAATTTTGAACGAAGGTATTGAATGTATGCAATATACCATGCGTACTCTATGTACTGTACAGCCGAATACAGACTTTTGCAAAGGAAAAAAATGCTTTGCTAACCAAATGTACGGCACAATACATTGTACATACATTTTACTATACATGTACAGTACTATATAACATGAGAGATTGCTGGTGAGGATGTACAGTGCACCGGTGGCCGGTGATGATGCTATGCAGCTTTGGCGATGATGTATATCTACGGTGGCCAGTGGTGCACCTCCAACTATCGGCGATGACAACTGAGGCCAGTGGCGAGGAAGAGAGAGAAGGGGGTGGGTGAGGACGACGTGTACAAGAGCGGCGCCGACAAGCACCTTCGCCGCCAGCCCTTTACCGTCGGCTGGCGGTGAAGGAGAGGTGCTGATTCGGATGCGGATCTGGCGAAGGAGACGAAGAAGATGCACAACACGGGGAAGACGAAGGGTTGTTGGCTGTCGTGTCATCTCTGTCCCAAGCTCGGGATGTGGAGATCCACCAACCCAGTCATGGTGCTGTCGGTGACGAGGACGACGACTGGATCCTGTGCATCTCGTCGACGGTGATGAGGAAGACAGTGGCGCAAGAGTAGGGGGCAGCCGGATCCAGAGGAAGCGAAGTCGGGGCAGTCGGAATCATCGTCGCTGGAGATGAGGGAGACGGCCGGTGACAGGGAAGATGCATAGTCACTCCTCGCATTGTCCTCGCCGGTGGAGTTGCACCCCATCTGGTGGGGAGGGGGACGCCGGATCCGACCCCTGTTGGGTTGGACGACGATGGACCCTGTCTCTACACCGCTAGATCCGGTCCTTGCCGGTCTCCCTGTGACCAGATTTGGTGGTGCCGCCGCCTTCTCGGTCAACGCCTCCATTGTCTCGTTCCTCAGTCCCCGCCGCCGCCTCGCTCGCCGAGAGCAATGTGTCCACCGCCGTTGCGTCGCTAACTGGGGCACGCCGCCGTACCCGCTGCCATCACACACATAAGGGGGAGAGAACGAGAGGAGAGATGGAGGTTGGGGGGTTAACGGGGATACTGTGCTAGTGACACCGACTTATATAGAGTGCAAACAAAGTGAATAATTTTCGTCTGACCAATTAAAGGCTTGCAGAGCGAATACAGAAAGAATAAATGAGTATCCGACACTATCTATGTCCAACTCTGACTCAGAGAAAAAAAATACAAAATATGATACAGAATGAACACTATCTGTCCGTATGTGTTTGTATGTCAGGTGGTATGAAGAAAGCTTGTTGTGACTTTATTTAGGAAAAATATAACAAATAGTTGAGTTGATGCATTTGAGTAGGCAGGAAGTACTGAGTGCTTTTTCTTCGACATCTCAGCGATTAGTCTCTCCGTGTTCACTCTGATTGCACTGTTACTGTCCAATGTTATGTGTAAGGGTGCAAAAGAAGCGGATAATTTTAGTCCGATCGACCGATCGAACGAATAAAAGATGGAGACATAGGTATCCAACACTATCCGTTTTTGACTCTAAGAAAAATACAAAATAGAATACATAATAAACGATATTCGTCCATATCCGCTCCGATTACACCCCTTAAACGTACATACTAGAGCCAAATTCTCCTAAATTCGGGTGGAAGCATAACAGTCTACCACTACCCAACCCCGGGGGCCACGTTTGCAGTTTTCTCTTGACCGTACGATCATCACAGTCCTTTCAGAAACCTAGGCCATTTAATCGTGTGCGCCTATTGTGATCAAGCCATGGGTCCTCGGTATATTCCGTTCTTCCTCCATAAGAAACAACTTCATATCTGCTACCCTCGAACATACAAACACATCATAATTCGCACACCACCCAAAGCTCACCTCCTAAACTACCTCCACCGCCACTGCCTTCATCTTCCGTATCTCTCCATCGGAAATACATTTGTTTCGACGATAGCGCAAGCATTTATCCACCACCCCAATGAACGCCCCACCCACCCCAATGAACGCCCCCACCCTTTGTCGTCGCCACTGACAAAGAACGCCTCCTTGAGCTCTTCCTCTCCTCCCACTACCCATTTCTTGACTAGAGTGGAGCGGAGTGGATATCTATCTGTTTGGAATGATTTAGAGTGTGTTTGGTTGGAGATATGAGGTTGAATGAGATGGAATAGTACAAGTAGGATGTGATCGCATTGGATGAGATGATACAAACATGTTGTTTGGTTGGATGTATGAGATAGTACATAAATATATTTGGTTGGATGTATGGAATGGTCCAGGATGGTACGGGATGGTGTTCGGTGGTTTGGTAACATTCTCCCAATGTGGGGGTGAGATTACCTCCACAAATGTTTTCTTTTCTTCTCCTTTTTCCTTACCGCTTCTTCCAAGTTCCATCGACAACAATTACTTCTCTTCTTTTCATCTTCTTGACCAGATCTCTTGGATGGGACGCCGGCTCACATCGTCTTAGATAGGATGGTACAAGTAGGATGCGATTGTCTTGTATGGCATGAGATGGTACAAGTAGGATGTGATCATCTTGGATGGGATGGTACAAATAGGCTGTTTGATTGGATTTATGGGATATACATGATTATATTTGGTTGGTGTATGAGATGATCCAGGATGGTACAAGATGATGTTTGGTGGTGAATAAGGTAAGTTCGGTAATCTTCTCCCAATGTGGGGTGGGATTACCTCCACAAATGTTTTATTTTATTTGTTTTTTTTCCTTATTGCTTCTTCCAAGTTCCATCGATAACCATTTTCTCTTCTTTTCCACTTCTTCACCAGATCTGACCGCCCACCGCCTCCCCAGTGCTGCTCACCCACCACCAAACACCCTCCTCGCTCGCCGCCATCGAACACCCTCCTCCTTCCCAACGACGCCCGCTCGCATCGTCTTGGATGAGATGGGATGGTACAAGTAGGATATGATCGTCTTGGATAGGATGAGATGATACAAGTAGGATGCGATCATCTTGGATGGGATGGTACAAAAAGGTTGCTTGGTTGGATGTATATGATAATACATAAATATGTTTTATTGGATGTATGAGATGATCCAGGATGGTACGAGATGATGTTTGGTGGTGGATAAGGTTGGTTCGGTAACCTCCTCCCAGTGTGGGGTGGGATTTCCACCACAAACGTTTTCTTTTCTTTTATTTGTTTTTTCTTTTCTTTTCTCTTACTGCTTCTTCCAAGTTCCATCCACAACCATTTTCTCTTCTTTTCCTCTTCTTCACCAGATTTGACCGCTCGCCGCCTCCCCAGCGCTGCTCGCCCGCCGCCACCGCCACCGCCTCGCCCGTCATCGCTTCTCTAGCGCTGCTTCCTCTCCTCGCCTCGCCAGTCGCTGCCTCCCTAGCTCCGCCAACGCCTGACGCTACGTCCTTAGCGCTGCCGACGCTACCACGCCACCTTGCCAGCCTCCTCCTTCCCAACGACACCCGTTCGCATCGTCTTGGATAGGGTGCGATGGTACAAGCAGGGTGTGATTGTCTTGGATGATATGGGATGGTACAGGCAGGATGTGATTGTCTTGGATAATATGGGATGGTACAAGTAAGATGTGATCATCTTGGATGGGATAGCACACACGGTCTGTTTGATTGGATGTATGAGATAATACATAAATATATTTAGATGGATGAATGAGATGATCCAGGATGGTACGAGATGATGTTTGGTGGGGGATAAGGTTGGTTCGGTAACCTTCTCCCAATGTGGGGAGGGATTACCTCCACAAATGTTTTCTTTTCTTTTCTTTTATTTATTTTTCTTTTCTATTTTTCTTTTCTTATTGCTTCTTCCAAGTTCCATTGACAACCATTTTCTTCACCAGATCTGACCACCCGCCTCCTCCTCAGTGCTGCTCGCCCGCTGCCACCGCCTCGCCTTGCCCACCATCACCTCTCCAGCGTCGCTGCCTCCATTGGCCTCACTGGCCGCTGCCTCCCCAACTTTGCCGACACCTGAGGCTGCCGTTGACGCCCAACGCCGCCTCGCCAGTCTCCTCCATCCCAACGACGCGCGCTTGAATCGTCTTGGATGGGATGGTACATGTAGGATGCGATTGTCTTAGATGAGATGATATAGTACAAGTTGGATGTGATCATTTTAGATAAGATGGTACAAACATGCTTTTTGGTTAGATGTATGGGATAATCCAGGATGGTATGAGATGATGTTTGTTGGTGGATAAGGTGGTTCGGTAACCTTCTCCCAATGTGAGGGTGGGATTACCTCCACAAATATTTCTTTTTTCCTTACTACTTCCAAGTTCCATCGACAACCATTTTCTCTTCTTTTCCTCTTCTTCACCAGATCTGACCACCCGTCGCCTTCCCAGCGCTGCTCACCTGCCGCCACGGCCTCGCCTTGCCCCGCCATCGCCTCTCTAGCACCGTCTCCTCCCCTTGCCTCGCCGGCCGCTGCCTCCCTAGCATCGCCGCCTCCCCTCGCCTCGCCGGCCGCTACCTCCCCAGCGCCGCCGACGCCGCCTCGCTGGCCTCCTCCTTCCCGGCGATTCCAGCTTGAGTTGGTGACCGTATGCAGTGCCGAAGCCCACATGAGCGAGCAATCTCGTCTGGGACGGTGTAGTTCTCCCGATTTTGAGGAACGAGTTGATACAATGTCTGAGTGGAATATTCTCCAAAGTAGGATCATCTCATCTGGGATACATTCGTTCCATCCCTCCAACCAAACAGGCGAACAAGCTATATTTCGAACGATCCCATCCAGGTACGAGTTTATCCACCGAACCAAACACACCCTAGTTCCTTCCGTTGGTAAGGAGGTTCTCGAATTGATTCTAATTTGTTCTAATTTATTTCTCTTCGGGGAAAAAATCTAAACATTTTGCCCTAATATGTTTGTTCTTCTTATTTGTTGTGAGGTGAGTAACCAAGCCCAAATCTTTTCTGTCCAATTCGTGTAAACATGTCCGATGTCCCCGGAGCAACTTTCCCATATTTTGAATTCAATGGTTCCAATAAACTACCTACGCGAGTTCGCTTTAGCGCCGGGAGCACTACAGTCACGGATTTGTTTGATGTTTCTATTGGTGTCAATGACGGATACATAATCTTATCAATAAGGGTTCGAAATAAAACATTATAATACCTTTTAAAAACTTAATATTCTTTTCGTTCTTTTTAAGTAACATTTTAGAATACTAGCTGGCGACCCGCCTGGTGTAGCGGAAGAAACTGTAAAATACAAACACTTCGGTAAATCTAAGTGGAGCAACACATTACCAAGTTGTATTTTATATGTTGAAACGGTATGTTCAAGTAAACTCTTTGATTTTTCTTACTAAGAAAGCTTAAAAGAAAAATAAGCAAATCATTTATAACAAGGTAAATAAATAAATTTATACATTAACAATCGGCTCTATACCATGTGCACAATATGACTGCCAAGACATACAACACAAATCTTTGGGCCCTGGGCCGCATGTACCCCACTTAGCAGCGACCTCTGATTTCTTCCCCTACGAGCACGGATGCCCAGTGTGAGACCCTTTTTGCCTCACGGTTTGTTCCTTTGGCAGATTTTTAGGCAATTGGAGGTACAGCCCGGGACATGTCAATGGCATAAGGATGTCAAGAGGAAACACTTCAGCGAGATTATAAGTATTATTATATGATACGCAATCAAACTTTCTAAAATTTAACAATTAGTATATTGACAAAGATCTAGATTAACATATCTATATCACTTTTTTTTGCAAAAAATGTTTTTCATATATTTATATAGAGTTATAATATCTTACCATGAAAAGTCTATAGTGTTATTAAAAAAATAGAACTTATAAGGAGTAATATGCTAAGTATTTAGACAGCCCAAATAAGATACCTACAGTAAAAAACAATACACTTTATTTTAGCACAACCTATTACAACCGATTATTTTGAAAAATATATATCTAGTTCTCACACTCCTCTCTTTTCTTATGCTCTATCATAGCATATCCGCATAAGACAAATAAGTAGTTTGCTAGTATATATAGACTATTATAACCATTATATTCATGACAATAGACATAATCTAATTAGTTAAAAGAAAATAACCAAAGCACTTATATATTTCTAAGAAACCACCTAGATTGTAGAAAGATTTCTGAATTTTCAATTTGGATAATCTGGAAACTTCTCATGAAATTATCTCTTTCGATCCTTGAAAAACTAGATGGGTGCATACGCATTGCGGGGAACATTAACTCGGTATGATACATGCTATCATTTTCCATAACAAAAAATGATATACAATAAGAATAAACCAATTATATTGTTTAAAAGAAATAGAGTAATTAAACTAATTAAATAAAAATAGAGCTAAGAAAATAAATTAGTGCACACCATGTACAAAATAATTTGAGAAGTGTCGTTTATCTTAATCAATGGCCAAAACCTCGTATCTGCAATTCTAGAAAGAAGGCATAGAAAAAATATATAAGATGTGTATTGTTTTATCAAGCTCTTCACGTGGTGGTACAAGGATTTCAATATTGCTATATCCAAATGCGTGTTTACATGTTTTTCCATAAACTTGTGTGCTAGACCCTAATCTTTACTATTATAAAAGAAGGAATCGGTGACGGTCTGTTCTCCCACCATCAATCACATCCGTCGGATCAATCATCAACCAACAGTCTGGATTATCTCGCCGCCGAAAAAAATTGTGCACAGTAGCGCCAAAAAAATCTCGCCGCCCTCCCTCACTTTCCTCTCTCTCTCGCCTCGCCCGTCTCTCCCCTCTTCTTGCCCTTCTCCGCCCCTCTTCTCGCCCCTCTTCTCGCCCGTCGCAGCTCCTCCCCTCTTCTCGCCGGTCGCCGCTCCTCCCCTAGCTCTGCCGCCCTCCCCACCCGTGCCTCCCGCTCCCCAACTGCGCCGCCCGGCTCCCGTTATCGCGCCGCACCTCCTCCGCCCCCTATCCTCTCATCCGTCTCCGCCCCTCTTCTCGCCCGTTGCTGCCCCTCCCCCAGCTCTCCCACCCTCCCCACCCGCTCCTCCCGCTCCCCACCCGCGCCGCATGTTGGAAATATGCCTTAGAGGTAATCATAGAGATGATGATATTTCATTGTGTTCATGTTTTTGATAATATGTTATCGTGTTCCTTGAATGAATCATTTGTTATAGATCAGTAAGTATGTGACTTATTGGTGGAACTCTTTAATTTATATGATGTCATTCTAAATGTATCCCTGGTCGGAGGTCACTGGTCGAAACACCAGTGACTATGAGACTAGCACATGTATTGATTGATGACCTGGTTTCACCGGTTATAGATATGGAGATATCGAATCAATAATGTGAACACATGTTAGAGAACATGGTGTTGGATAGACCCATCATTGAGATACTATTGAGATTGTTATGAATCTTTGTGTCATTAGTTGGTCTCAAGTAATGATGATGTATAATCCTTAGACCTGAGAATAGCATGGTTCCCTACATGTGTAATAGCACTCTTAGGAGTTACCAAATGCTACTCCGTAACTGGGTAGTTATAAATGTAGCTTTCGGGTATGCTATGAAACATGCGGAGGGATGTGACTGGTCGAGATGGTTTTGCCCCTCCTTGCATAACAGGAGAGATGTCTCTGGACCCCTCGTGGTGATCGGATAAAGAAAGTGCATAGCCATGCCACTAGTGGTCGAAGTTTCGACCACATGATGTTATCCGACACTCGATCGAGAAAGTATTGAACAGTCCATGGATTGCACATCATCTCACCTGGAGTTCAACCAGACATCGTGAGGCAAAGGGAGAATGCATGAGTAGGTCGCTTAGTTTGATCAGTTACAGACTAGTCGTATGGATATACGTGTTGGTCGTAGACTGGTCAAACGTAATCACAGAATAGTAAGAACCTGGTCATAAGGAGTTACGAACTGGTCGTGACCAATTACAACCTGGTCGTATAGAGATACGAACTGGTCGTAAGTGGTGAGGACCTGATCATAGATCATATTACATCAAGGTTCGTCCGATTTATTCTATGTGTCTTTGGGAATCATTATGTGCTGCTAGGTACCGCTAACGACTAGTGATCGGAAAAGAGTTTCCGAGTCATAACCGATTACACATGAACCTGTGGGGTCGCACACTTAAAGGGCAAGGATCTGT
Organism: Hsuehochloa calcarea; assembly: GCA_036346395.1. Classification (NCBI taxonomy): domain Eukaryota; kingdom Viridiplantae; phylum Streptophyta; class Magnoliopsida; order Poales; family Poaceae; genus Hsuehochloa; species Hsuehochloa calcarea. Next base: position 25,534,695 of record CM070606.1, read on the forward strand.
TTTGGATGGTGATCCAAATTCGTATAGGCCACGAGTTCCTAATGGGCCTCAGGTATGAGACCCATCATGGATGCCTATATAAAGAGGGGCGGTGGCATGGGGCAAATAGCGACGAGGATGATCTTTGGAAGAACTCCTGAAACCCTAATAGCCACGCCTTCTTTACCACGCTGCCAGAGCTAGCACTCCAGTGCGTGGTGATCCTACCCCGTACGTGTGGATAGCTCAGAGGTGTTGTTGCGAAGCATCAGCACTAGGACGATCCGCGACTTGTGTTGATCACCGGAGTTGGAGAAGAAGTCGTGTGGTGGGTACGACCACTCGAAGAAGCAGACGCACATCGAGTACGACTACTCGAAGAAGGAGACGCATCGTGAGTACGACTACGACTGCATCAACTCGCTACAACGACTCTACTTCCGCTACGAGTCGGCGCGTCTAGTGGTAATCTCGTGATCTATTACTTGCGGTGGTTCCTTGGTTGCGCGGTAAAATTTTGTTTGTGCTATCGTAGCATTGTCGTGTTCCCCAACACCGCCTGCCTCCCGTTCTCGTGCCACCCCTCCTCTGCCCCCTATCCTCTCATCTCTTCCGCCCTCCCCACCCGCGCCTCCCGCTCCTCACCTGCACCGCAAAGCTCGATGCCGTGCGTCAGATCTACTTGTGATGGGGACGTCGAGCATCTACGCCCCTCCCCCGCCGTTGTCCACCGGCAAACCTTCCCCCTCTCAATCAGCTTCGCCCTCGCCGGATCTGGTTGTGACGGGGACACCGAGGAGGAGGATGAAGATGCAGTTTGCCTGAGCGGAAGGGGACAGGGACGAGGACGCGGCGGCGGCGCACGCGAGTAGAGCCCACCCACCCCACGACGTTGCGCCTAGCCAACCACCGTCAGCTCACTCGGCAACTGCCCAGCTCTGCCAACCGCCAAGGAGACAGAGCCAGTGTCTCCCCCACCAGCCATGATGTTTACTGATGACAGTTGCATCGCATGCTATAGCCTCCTTCCAACCGGGTAAATAATTACCTCCTTCCTGCATTTCTTTACCTCCTTCCTCAGTTTGCTCCCCTCTAACTTTCTCTCTGTATAATCTTCATCTTCATCCTCATTGAGCTTGAGGTCGGTTAGTGTGAAGCTGCTACAGAAGGGGAGCTGAACATCTTGGCTGGCATCAGACAATTTTCTTCACGACGAGTTTGAGGGCTTTCCTTTGACATTGTTACCGTCAAGGCGACTTGAATGCGTAAGCTTCTCCCATCCTCTTCTTGCATTCTTTGCATGCAGTCTCATGATCAACCACTGAAATAACCAATAATATGTTTACTGAAGGTCCAATCATTCAAATGCGGCTCCTTTATGCTCCTAGACAGCTGAATCAAGATATTTGAATTCTTAAATATGACTGGAGAATGAGTTTCTTTTACAAAATTTATATTCACTTGAATCATATAATCATAGTTGATTAGGGTCTGATCCCATAGCAAATTATACCTGGAGTATGATTTGAGGTGAGAAAACAAATATCAAGATAGTATGTTCAGCTCAGGTGAAGCATAATCGAAGTTAGGGAAAATAGGATCATAATACTAAGAGTTTCCCTTTTGAATTTGTTTCCCACTCATCCTGCATAAGGATTTGGTAATGCAATAAGCAATGCGAACTTAGGAATTATATTCTTTCCCCCAAAAAAACCTTAGGGAGCAAAACTTGTTGACTGAATTCAATATGGCTGGTATAAGCTTAGTATTGGTCTATTGACATAATTCTAGCTGTGGTAGTTGATTCCGAAATTATTTCACAGAGTAAATATGGGTAGGAAAAAACACAGTTTTTTTTTCTGTGCCTCCGTGGTTTATAATTATTGGCTTTAATTGTCGATTTGTTTGTGATGAATCTTCCTGTTAAGAAAGCTTAGTACTTGCTTCCTTGATTTACATTGTGTTGATTTAATCCAGAACCAGCAGGAACATGAAATTCTTTTGTGATCATGGTTATTTAACCTGTAAGATTTACATGTCATGTAAAATATGTTGTAGTAATATAGTATCCATGCTTAGCTGCAAAACTACCCATGTACTTGGCTTGAATTCAACCAAAACTTCAAAACTGACAAATGAATATCTGCTTAATACTTTACATATCTTCACCAAAAATAACAATTGACCTTATATTCTGTACTGGGTACTTGTTTCCATCACATATTATTTGTTGATTGCTTATGTTTTCTTTTCTTTACTCTGTTGCAGACTCTGCCAGTTAACCCAAAGCCATTCTTAAATAACTTAATAGGAAAGCTTGTGATCGTTAAGCTTAAGTGGGGCATGGAGTACAAAGGTACTTTTATTGGTTTTCCTCACGTTTTAGTTACATCCACCATTTAATTTTTCTTTGTTGATGTTTCATTCTTGTACCTGCCCTCAATTGTACTAATGCATAAATAGTTCGTTTTCTACCCCAGGATATCTTGTTTTAGTGGACTCCTATATGAATCTGCAGGTATACTTCACATTTTTTGTGTGGTTAATATACATGATGGAGAACACTCGCACTATTTCATTATTTCACGGCTCTATCAAAGACTTCGAACCATTCTCCTTTGAATATGGACAAACAGGAAGAAACTTTGTTACTTACACTTCCTACTAATTGTAGCCTGCTAGTACTAAGGAATACATCGATGGGCAGTTCTCTGGAAATCTAGAGGAGATACTGATAAGGTAACCCATTCATGAATCTTCGATCATATATAGAATGTATCAGTAGTATATGGCTATACATTTGATGAGATTTCCCATTGAAAGCTCCCAAGCTCTCTTATTTCTGAAGTCCATACCCTTGATTTGAGTCAACAACTGGTAGGGATCCTAATAGTCCTGTGAGTCAACAAGATATAGCAGATGTGGCGGTAGTATATATTTGGAAATTACCTTTTTTACTCGATGTGTTAATTGTTATCCATGCAACTGAATGCCCAACCGCCACCACTATTCTGGTTATCATTTCCTGGTCAATCTGCAGATGCAACAATGTTTTGTACCTTCGAGGTGTTCCAAAGGATGCAGAGATAGAATATGTAGAGTGAAGAGTTCATGGACCGTTACTAGGTTGATGCTTGTTGTTTGCTGCTGAGATAAAAAAAGACACCTGCTTAGCTCGTCTCCATTTGCACTTAGTGACTGTATTTCATACAGGCGTCGAGCTCATGGTAACTCGAGTTAAGTATCCTGAATTATCAACTTGCATGTTTTAAACGGTTGATTGCTGAGAGGTCCCGCTGTAGCCGTGGATACGGTTTGATGTTTAAAATGCCTAGGTTGTATTTGCGCAATTTGAATTATATTTGCACGGAATGGTGTTTCTATCGTGCTGAGTTGCTGACCATATGTTAAACGTACTAACCTTGGCGTACTGAGGATGTTTCTACTCCAATTAGATTTTTGTTAATATTCGTTCAGTCTATATTACCTATTAGAAGATGAGCGGCCGAGCGGGTCAATCGAAATGCAAGGCAGATCTGGGTCGAAGTTCGTGTTTTTCTGACGCTACTAATCCCCGGGGTGAGAACGGGTGTCTTTCCACGTCATATTTTTTTTCTCTCTGTGGATTTAGAGTTGGATAGGAATACATATTGTTGGTGGTCGGATATTAGTGTTCCTGCACACTGATCATATTTTCCCCATATTCGAAATCAAAGACAAATATAAATACAGATTGTTGGGAAGTGACCAATTGTTTTCCTTTCCCTGTGAGTCTTTAACATTTTTTGTTGTGGTTTCTATATTTTGCTATGATAAATTTACTTCTAAGATACATGTGATTTATCCGCTTTATAGGCTAATGGCTACCGTAAATTTCACTGCAGATCAGAGAAGATGACGAGGAAGTAGATGCAGATGGTGCGAATTATCAGCTTGAGATGATGAGGTGCTTGAGGGAGGTTAATGTTGACAATAACACTATTGGATGGTATGAGAAGCTATTTCATCAGATTCCATATCGATATTCAATTCATTTAGAAATAGTTAGTCGCGTGTTGAGATGTCTTGACTTGTGCCTTGACAAACAATGTATACTTTGCAAATCTTCATGTATTTATGTTCCATGATCTTGCATAACTAAGAAATAGAGGGGGGGTGCATGAAAGTGACAGAAGAGTATCCTAGACTATTTTAACAAACTTCTGGACTGTTTGATTTGAATGGAGCTACCATAGTCTGTATATGAGAATTGTTGTTTACAATGTTTTCTGAGTCATAGTTTTCGATAAAGTGGAATAGAGTTTTCACGGTCCGAGTTGGGAGGGAAATCCATGTTCCTTTTGTACTCCACTGAAAGTCTCTTTGTTAATTGTAATTATTTAGTGCGAGTTAGAGAAATCTTGCTAATTCTTCTTTTTCTGAATTAATAGGCAGATTACTGAGGTTATGTAGACAGAGCAGAGGACTTTAGAGGAGATACTGTATGTGCTGGTTATTCAGAAGTTTGTTGAAGCTGGTGTTTCTTTGGTTCCATATTGATGTGAACTTAATTTGATCATTTGATGTACCATAAGTCATTGCCACTGGCTACCTTTGTTCAATTTTTGTATTGTCCCTAATTGTTGTGAACCTTCTGCAATGTACAGAAGTTGGTTAAATAAGGCCTATGGTAGCTCCCTTGCTACTATTGTTTTCATGATTGCTTTCATAACTGTTTTTGTATAAGCTATGACATGCATGAAATGGGTTCTCCATTACTAGCACTTCATGCTATCAATAAAATGATCTGGGCCAGACTTCATACATTTGTTGGATTGGTAGATATGCCATGAAATTGCTAAGATTATATACATAAAAACTGTGATTCAGTCATAAAGATATCCTGTTGAGGTGATCAATAATGACATGAGCTGAATACAACTTCGTGATATGATGCAATGATAATTCTTGGCTCTGTTACAAGACATAGAAGTTTTAACTTATGAATGACAATAGGGAGATTGGTGAGATGTAATAACATATTCTATACAAAATTTGATTTTTCGTTGCAACGCACGAGCACATGACTAGTATATAGTAAAAGAAGATTAGAAACCTATTTATTCGACTAAATTACGTATAGGATGTTTGTTTATCTCTGTAGAGTAGGGAGGAGAAATATTCTATCTACATAGTTTTAAAAATTTGAGGAAATTAGTCGAATTTCTCACCATTGAATTTTGCATCACAATTCATGCTCTGACCGACAAGGTATTCGACTTATCCGGCGGCGGTGATAGGGTTAGGGTTTAGGTTCACCCGACTTATGGTTTTGTAGAGGGAGGAGGGTGGCAAGGCGGTGGTGGTGCTGGCTGTGATCACGTAAGAAGACGGCAGACGATGTCAGGGTGAGGTGGGGCGATTGTGAGTGGCGAGTTAGGTCTTGTGGAAATAGCAAGAGGTGGGAGGTGATAGATCCGTTGGTAAAGAGGTGAAGGAGGAGGGTGGTGTCAGTATCGATGACGAAAGGTAACAGTATGTAGTGTGGGATGGATGATTAGAGTTGTTGTGTCTTGCGGTATGATAGGGTTGGTTATACTGTAAAAGTGAGCGGAAGAAATCAAGATGGTTTGATTAGATATCAATCCAACGATAAATCCGACTACGGAGAAATATTCTTAGGAGTGCAAGTGGGGCGGGCCTATCCGCTAAGCCACCAACCCACCCCACAAAAGCAGCCCACTTAAACGTCAACAAAAAATTGCTTATTGATAGCATATTCAAGCAGGTCGACCTGCATAGCCCACGAGGCTTTCAGGCACCGCATAGCCTGATAGCATTGCCCCTCGTGTCGTATATCGCATGTGCTCCAATTTCTCGCATCTTCTCTCTGAACCCTAGACACCTTTGCCGTCACCCCATCCTTGGTGCGGCTAGCCCGCCGCCATAAGAATCTTGTCCACAAAAATCCTCTTTTGATTTCTTTGTTTTTCTTGTGGTGTTTGATTTAGGTGGGATTTGTGTGGTAGTTTGTTTGTGTGCAGGAGGAGGTGCGGGTGGAGAGGATGGAGGAGTCATTGAAGGATAAGAGGCTAACGTACCTGACGAGGATTGTTGACTAGTCAATTGTCCGGGTATATCTTTATTTGCTTATTTATAGATAAGCCAAGATTTTACTGGGCCTAAGTTAGTTTTCTGGGACCAAGATCAATTAAGCAATTAGAAGGTAAGCCTAAAAGTCTTTTCTTTGATCGTTCCCAAAAACCTCTTCTGAAGGCCCAGTTGGACCTCCTTTATGGGTTTCTCGAGGACCTCTCCAGGACCTCTCCCCCCGCAGAGGAGGTCCTAGAAAGCGGTTACCCACGCGCGGTTAATAACAACTACACGTGGAGATATCAACGATAACGGTTATCACAAAGAGACGCGACTGTTGGCTTGAAGAGACGCAACCATTGGCGCGAAGAGGCACCAGTGCAACCAACTGCTGATGCTTGTAAAACTATAAATAGTCCGGTCTATGTGCCTTTGTAACATAGATTCACATCCAATCCCTAATCCATGTGTATTCATAGCCACTTTTCCTATAATTAGAGCATATTCTTTGCAATATACATTCACCATTTTGAGTCCTTTGGCGAACAGATAGTAATATCTATTTTCCTTTTATATTCTTGTTTGTCCGTTCTGTGACGAGAGTCCCAGATGTCAACAGCTGGCACCGTCCATGGGGATCACTGTCATCATCTTTGCCTACTCAATTATGGTAATGTGTCCTGCGCTTTTCTGATGAATCACAATTTGTGTGTTTGGAGAGAAGAAAGTATCCTTGACATTTCCGACTACGATGACGACATGGAGGAAAACTTTGTTCTTGTATCTGCCAACACCCATGGATCCTCCAGGGCCGTTGCTAAGGCACCGTCGCCCACCGAGCTCGCATCCGCTGGCTCCATGCCGGCCGTGCCTTCGTCCACAAGTATTGCTGTGGGCGAGTACTGTCCTGAGCCTATCTCCCTTGGAGCAGGAGATTCGGAAGGTTCCTAGAGCCCAACAAACCATGATGATCTCGCTAGCGGCCTCCACACTGAAGGCCTAGAGAGAACATCTGGGGAGAATCTTCTATTCACCCTACAATACAACTAGTCCTCTTCCTCAGAGGCATGTTCACTCCTTTCGCCTGTTCCGGCGATCGTCAGGTCACCGCCATCGGTGACAATCAACCCAATCCCGGTGATAATCCCGAAGCATCAGGGCAACGCTAGGAGCGGGAAGAACGGGAACGCCTCCAACGAGAGGAAGAGACCTGACAAGCCGAGATACGTGCCACTACACAAGCGCACATCTTGCAGGTTCGTGACCACTACTACCAAGACGCCCCTGGCTCCTCAACGAGGGCGTCGCCATCGGCGATGCACACGCCACCTCCACAGGCAACGATGGTAAGAGATCCAAATATCTTGTCAACCCCCATGTAGGAGGATTCCCCTGCAGAGCGCATCCGCTACATAGCAAGCGCAATTGCACGTCCTCTAGTAGGATTAGCTCTGGTGCAAGGAGTGCAAGTAATGCGTGCAATTGCACAAGAGCTACAGGATGCGGCGGAGAACATTTCTACCTGATCGCCTACTGTGCTTTCCCAAATGGACTCATACCTAGAAGGGTCCTCGATTGGACGTCCAAGGCAAAGCCGAAATTATGGTGCTCCTAGCCATCACGTTCAAGGCCGAAGTGAGCACGAAATCCATTTTTGGGAAGTAGTAGACGTCTCAGATCTCCCGCTGGTCATGATAATCATTGTAATCACGACATTGTGTTGGACCTTACGTAGGCTCCAAAGCTTTTTCTCCCGGACTGAGAAATGTTACCTGGCCGGAGAAGTTCAAGCCAGGGAGTATGGAGACTTTTGATGGAACGCAAAATCCATTAGAATTCCTCCAAGTCTACACTACCGCCATTCAGGCTGCTGGAAGCGATGATAAGGTAATGGCTAATTATATGCCCATAGTTTTAAAGTGTTCCGCCAGGACCTAGCTATTCAACCAGCCTGAGGGATTCATATATAACTAGGAGATGCTTTGTAATGCATTGCAAAATAACTTTAAAAGTTGTTATGCAAAGCCCGGGAAGGAGGATGATTTGTATCGACTCCGCCAAACCCCCGAGGAAAATTTTCATCAATTTGTAAAACATATCATAGAAGTCTGTAACGCTATCCCAAATATTTCTAATGACTCTGTGATTCGAGCTTTTAAATAGGCAGTCGGATATTGAAGGTTCACAGAAGACCTCAACATCAATCCGCCTAGGTCTGTGTTAGAACTCTTCGACACGGCCGATCATTACTCTGATGCCCATGAGGCAGTAGAATGGAACCGAATGGTGGATAAGGGAACCACCCCTCCTCAACCAGGCCTCGAGGATGTCAAAAAAGGAAATCCAAGAGGTCCGAAGGCTCCACGAGCATCAAAGGAAAACCTAAGAAGAAGGATAAGGGGAGGTCCAAGCAGTCCACCCGGGAGGTTGCAACAGTTGACCAGCGACCATCCTACGACAAGAACAAATGTCCTTTGTAACAACCCAATTTCAAATTTCAGTTGAAAATAAAACTTTAATTATTTTTGTGGAATTTCTAAAATTTTAAAAGCTTTTCCTTAATTGTTTTAAAGCTAAAATACTTTATTTGAGAAATTTATAACCAATTATATGTTGGAATTATTTTAATTAAATCCAGAATGCCCTAGAGAATTTCTATGAATTTTCTCATAATTTTTGGAATTTATTTGCTATTTTCTAAAGCCTTTTTGAATTTCTGGGATTATTTAAATTAGAAAAAAATAAAAAATCGCCGCACATTAGCTGGGCCGAATTCATTTCGGCCCAGCACTGTTCTCGCGTGTTGGCCCGCTTCCCCCACGCGCTATCACTACGGGCCGTCCGATCACCCGACCAGTTCCTCCGGCGCGTCGTCGCTACGGGCCGTCCGATCAAAATCGGACGACTATCACTCCGTCCGACCAGTTCCTCCTGCCGACAAGTGGGCCTGTCTACATGTCGTCTCTCTTCGCACCTTCTTCCTCCTTCTTTCTCAATTTTTCTCTTTAAAAATATTTACTAACTCATCTCCTTTTCAAAAATTGTAGATGGTTGAAGTTCCGAACGCCATTTCCCATGGTGTTTTTGCTGGTCATTGGGCCGCAGTTCTCTGGAAGATCATGCAACACTTGGACTTCGAAGAAAGACCTACGTATCAAGGATACAAGAATAAGGTGAGAAATCAGGATCGGTGGAGGGTAGAAGTGTGTAATACTCCGATTTATTATAACAAAGAAAGCTCTCAAAAGAGAAATTAGACATAAGAAAAAGGGGGTTTATGTAGTTTTTCGGCAACCTGTGCCTCGGGCCTTGGCCCAGGAGGCCCATGAGGGGCTGGTCACGTATAAAAGGAGGGGGAAACCCTAATGCTACTATAGCTACAGTGCACACCACCACTGTAGCAGCCCCCTCCATGTTGCTCTACCAAGACGAGGAGAAGAGGAGAAATGTGAGACCTCGGTTTATCAGGCTTGTAATGCCTAACCATCCACTCGGTCATAGCATCACAAATCAAATAAACCGAGACTCGAGATATGTATACTTCCCAGGAATGCATTATACACACCCCTTTACAACAGTATGTATCAACTCCATTCAAACACATAGAACTAGCAAAAGCAACAAACCAGAAGTTAATATAAATATAAATAAAGCATAGTTATTACAAAAGAGAGGCCGACCGGCCAAATAACATCCAAATATTAATTAAACAGCAGAAGCGAAATGCCATAAGATGGCGATAAACAAAAGAGCCAATCAGTGTGCCTTTACCCGCAAGGCAACCGACCGGACCGCCAAGCTAGTCGTCAAACCCGCAGCACATCTCACAAAAGTGAGGCCCTTGGGGCTCACCTTCCCCCTCTGCAACAAATAGTTAAGCAAAGCAAATGAGTACAAAAATTGTACTCCGCAAGACTTACGTGTAGAATAACATACCTATACATATGCTACATGCACGCTTATTTGAGTGGAGGCTGTATGTTTTATTTTCGGCATAAAGCAGTCTTTATTTGCAATAAGATAGTACATTTGAAAGCAAGTTGGCAAATCTATTTTTAATGTTCAAATAACAATTTGACAACAATAATAACAATAGATATATGATAACAACAATCCTGGAAGTGACTAAACCCATAGTCACCACAACAATAGCATGAATTACCCATTCATGCCAACCATGTCAAATTTTAATTAAAAGGTTGTAGTTTAACTCTTAGAAGACCTCTCCAAGCGTGTCCATAACCTAGGACGAGGCTATTAGAATAGTTTGAATCCCTGCAGGGGTGTACCAATGTACCCACATGCCAGACCACCTTTTTGCCAAGCTATTAAGCACACTTCCTTAGGTATGCCGGCACGGCTAAGTCCTACGAGACATTTCCAATATTATGCATTAACTACGAGTCGCCCGTATGGATAGAAACCCATACATTGTGTCGGAGTCATCGTAAAACCTCGGTCAACTACCCCTCACGGGTAAAGCCTTGGACAACTACGATGCCCCTCGAGGTGGAGAACCTACCCGGAACTCCACCACCGCACACCCAACACGATAACACTGATCATTTTTCACACAACACACACAACCCACCTCCTGCGACTCGGAGTTAACACACGCCAAAGTACTCAGTCAAGAGAGGTCCCATATCCCTCTCGCGTGGTTAGTACGCAAAAATGCTTGGTTTAGTGTAACAAGATGTTCGGTCCTTGTTGATTGTCGGACCCCCGGGTGTCACACAACCCCGAGACCCTCTGTGCATACCGAGCTAGTCCCATGATCAGTAGCTAGCTCGCACAATTGCAACAATGATGTTATCATAACCATTCAATCAACGAACTAATGAAGCAGACAAAGTAATATTATTTAAAACAACAAAGACCTTATGGTCAAGGTTCTTACAAAAGTAGCCTCACAGGGCTTAGCAACAACAGAGTATCTGGCAGCGGAAATCTCAAAATACGTGGAGCCCAATCGACATGCCCACAGGCAATCGAGTGGAGGACGTGACCTAGTTCGTGAAGTCTTCAAAGTAGCCTTCCTCATAGTACTCAACATGTCCTGATTCTTCTGCTGGGACTGATCAACAAAGGGCATACAGCCGTGAGTACATAAAGTACTCAGCAAGTCGTAGAGAAATATATGCATATAGTATTCATGCCAGGCTTAAGCAAGGATGGCTTTAAGGTTAATTTGCAGAAAGCAAGTTTAACAATAAATATAATAATTAGATGGCAAAGCATGATTTTAAAAGAATAATACATAGATAACCAAGTTCTTTTGAATCAAACAGTGAACATCCCGTTCACTTCCCAACCATTCCAACCAAACCTTTCCATCGAACCAATACCACATTTTAGAAAATGCTACCCCTTGTGCGAAATAACCAGGCATGTCCGTAACCGGGGACACGGCTATTCGAATAGATTTTTGACACTCTGCAGAGGTTGTACAGCTTTACCCACAAGAGATAAATCACTTGTAATGTCCATCTGACACACTTCCGAGGGTGTGCGACTAAGTGATTATCACAAGGCCTTTACAAAGTTCTATTTTGCCTCGGTTCTGCCCGCTAAGGTTTCGCCATCACAGCCCCCTCTTGCGCCATTAAACCACCACAACAGAACCGACTCAAAATTTCCCCAATTAGTTGGCCAGGTCCGTCCCATACCGGACTTATGGTTGCACGAGGTGACCCAGATCAATGACTTGCAAAGTTAAGTCCTTAGTTGGCTGCTCAGACAAGACTACCACAACCCAATGTGCATCACACACCCACCTTTACTCCCTACCACAAGCCCGAGCATAAATCATTTTTGTTCATTCCTGACCAAATGACAATCCCTGCCATGGCTCAACACATTTTAATTACAGTGGCATCACACCACAATTCCATAGTTCCATTAGTCAAATTTCATTCATCATAAACATGTGATCGAAAGTCTCGCGGGTAACTAAAGCAAGACTAAGCAATACTACGCTCCCAAGTTGGTATACAATCATGTCCAACTAGTATTAACCATCCTAAGGTGTCCAAGGATATATGTCATTCAAGGAGACATTTCATTTTCAATTCATCAAGGAGGCATAATGGCAATTTGGTAATTATCTACTCCCAAAACCATTTTTAATAAAACTAGCCATGCATGATAATTTAATACAATATACATTTGTAAAATGGGTTCAACATGGTCAAAGGCCTACGACTTGCCTTCGTTGACGAGGAGCGGGTCTTCGGTCGTCGGGTCGAAGAAATCTTCCGAAATGCCGGAATCTACACGTGCGAGAATAGCAACAAATAAATAAAACAGCACCAAATGAACTCCAAAAATTACAAAACTAGAACCAAATGAAAGGGGCTGAATTTATATGAATTTAGAAATTTGGATCACCAAAATCGGAGTTCGGATGTGAAAGTTATGGCCAAAAGAAGTTGGAAATCACATGAAATGATAGAATTAGGGTTTTTCGGATTTAATTTTCAACTGAAAATCCGGACTTTGACGTCAGCGGCCACGCGTGCGCTACGCGGCTGCCACGCGAGCAAAACCGCCTACGTGGCGCTGACGTGGCGCCACGTGGGTGGCCACGTCGGCTTCGACCGCAGGCGAGAGAGAGAGAGAGAGGGAGAGGCGGCGGCCGAGGGAGACGAGGCGACGGCGGCTTGGCGAAGGAAACGGCGGCACGGTGAAGGAGAAGAAGGGAGGAGCGGCAGAAGGGCCGAGAGGAGAAGGAGAGAGGAGAGAGGGAAAAGCGACGGCTTTATAGACGACCGCCAGGCGGGCGAGCGCGGGAGGAGGCGGACGGGACAGGGCGGCGGGCGCGCAGCGGAGGCGGGACGGACGGGCGGAGCGGCGGGCTCGAGGCGACGGATTGGCGGCGGCGAGATTCAAGGCGACAGAGGAGAGAGAGAGAGCGCGCGGAGAGGAGACGACAGCGCCGTCCGATTTCGTCGGACGGTGGGAGGAAGGGAGGCGCGGCGAGGAGCGCGTCGTCCGATTCGATCGGACGGCGGAGAAGAGAGAGGAGCGGCGGCGAGAACGTCAGGCGATGCCGTCGGACGGCGATAAGAGGGCGGCCATGAGAATGGCGGCATGAGCGGAGGCGGGCCGCGGGAAAACAGTGATGGGCCGAAAGGATTCGGCCCACAAACAGTAAAGGGATTTAAAATACCTTTTCGATTTTCAGAAATTCAAACAAATCAAAAAGCAATTTAGAAAATAGCAAAGAGAGTCCGAAAATTCTAGAAAAATTCACAAAAATTCCTTGAATTATTTTGGACTTAATAAAAATACTTTTAACTTTAAATTTTTCTTTTTCTTTTACAAATAAATTAATTTTTCCATTTCGGGTAAAATGATTTTGATTTTAAATTCTAGAAAACTTAATTAAACCAACTTTAATTTAATTGAAGTTTGATTAACTCATATTTAAACTGCAATTGATTTTGAAATTTCAAATTAAGCTTTTGGCAAATAGAAGCAAATGGTTCTCTTTTAAAATTTTCAAAAACTCCGAAAAACGGGATGCTACATTGACCTGGGCAAGACATCCACAAACCCAGTAACCCACCATCCAACCACTTGCCCAAGTCTAAATCATTTCATTTGCACTTTTTGCTTTCAAAACAATTTAGCACAAGGTGCTCAACAAAGAGTAATAAAATAATTTGTGTGATCAAGGTTATCGACTAAGTCGATAACCGCCCAATTCTACCGGTAGCTAAGCATTGCTAAGCATGACATCGAAAAGACAATACAAGAGCATAATTAAATCATCGGGCTCTAATTCACCAGCGATATTAGTAACTTATGTTTGTGGCAGGGGATAACAATTTGAGGGCAACAATGCAATAGGAGTAACTACCTCTAATCGGGAAAATTAATTTGACACAAAAGCATGCATACATATGATTTGTAAACAACATATTAGACTTGAAAGTAATGGGAAATTTATAATCAAACTGCTTGCCTTGTTGCTGCTGTTCAAGATGTTGCGGAGGATCACTTAGGTGATCAATGTGCTCTTCGGAACCTAACGAGAAAGCGAAAAAGAATCGATAAGAACGAAGAAAAACAAAAAGACTCAACAGCAAACCTTCTCCGAATGCCTTGAAAATTTTATAGCAGCAAGAGCATGATTTATAAGGAATTTATCAATAAGAACCAATTGATTTGGATTCTTAATGCAAAAGATATGAGCGAACCAATTCTGCTCAGCCTTATAAATCACAATTGCTACTATTCATTGCAAATAAAATCTTCACAAAAATTTCTGGAGCTATAATGAGGTTAGAACCATTTTTAGATTAAATTTTAGTTAAAAACATAACTCACAAAATTTGAATCAACTGAAAAGGAGTTAAAATGAAATTGTTATGTATTTTACAAGTTAATTGCATTTTTAGTTAACAAATAATCTTTTCGGGAAAATCCAAAATTAAAATGACGTGGACGAACTTGGACTGTTGATCTTGGATCCAACGGCCAAAGTCCATGGGACAACGCACGTGCGCACGCGGCTTACGCGGCTCACAAACCCCACCGTTGGATTTAGATCCAACGGTGCATGTGGATGGAGACGTTCGGATGGTCCGAAGGTTCACACGCACATGAGCCGTTGATTTTGGATCCAACGATCCACGTTGATTGAAACGTTCGGACGGTGCGAACGTTCACTCGAATCTGAGCCCTTGATCTAAAGATCGACGGCTCACAACAAAGGAGCTTTCGACCAGTCCGAACGTTCACGCGAGCCTGGGCCGTTGATCTAGAGATCGACGGTCCACAGAGAACTACGTTCTAAAAGCTTGCGCACAGTTCGTCTGACAAACTCGATGGCGCAGGAAGGCTCTCCGCCGGCGACTCTGGTCACGGCGGCGTGAGCTAAGGCCCAAAATGGGTCCGCAATAACCTTGCGCACACAATGGTACCATTCACCGCGGCTGCGGCGGTCTAGAACGCCGGCAATCCGGAGTTGACAGTGGTGACCAAAAACGGTCGAAAACGAAAAATGCAAAGAAGCTCCGCTGCGGTCCAAGTAAGCAAGTGCCAAGCATCTAAGAACTAAAGTGGAGCTACCTGAGCACGGAAGAGACACAGAGGAGGTTGGAGCTGCTCCGGTAATGAATGTGGTGCTTTCAGCCGAAAATGGGGAATCTCCAATTCAGCCAAGCCCTGGGGAAGATAAGTAAAATTGAGCGAGGGTTAAGCTCAAGTGATTAAAGAGGGAGCAGAGGGAGCAAGAATTGGAGAGGGAGAGCCACTGTGGTACTGCCTTCACCGTAAGCTTGAAGCTCGGCAATGGCGGCCGAAATGATTTCGGGTGAATCAAGCTCAAACAAGCACTGAGGTGCTAGCTAGAGTTGTGGAAATGGTAAAGGAAGCCAAAGGGGAAACAATGGAGCTTAAGTAGCGGAGATGGAAGAGAGCAACGCCAATAAACCTTCTCGGGTCAAACCTGCCATGGGAGCTCTGAGAGTGATAGGAGCAGTTGAGCTATGGACGTTTGAGGGCGGTGCACGACGGGTATTTAATGCTACAGAAGGAGCCGTTTAAAGGTGGTCACCGAGGTGACCCTACGCTGCGCCCCTCTCCTCTGCTTACACCATGGCTTGACTCAGCTGCAATGTGCGCTCAGACGCGAGGAGAGAGACGACTCGTCCACCGTTGGATCTAAATCGAACGGTTCAAATGAAAGGGACGATCGGCCGGTCCGAACGTTCACTCGATCCAGGCCGTTATCTCCAAATCGGACGGTTCAAATGAATTGGCCGATCGGCCGGTTCGAACAGTTCAAATGAAAGGGACAATCGGCCGGTCCAAACGTTTACTCGATCCAGGCCGTTATCTCCAAATCAGACGGTTCAAATGAATTGGGCGATCGGCCGGTCCGAACGTTCACTCAAATCCAGGCCGTGCTTTTCCAATCGAACGGCTCTCGTGTGATCGCATCGGTAACGCTTCGATGACGATCCGACGGCTGACAGCGCTCGCGCTCGATCGACCACGGCGGTGCAGTTAGTTGATTGAACCAAGTCACTTGGCTCGAGCCCGAGTCTGACTCGCGCCCAAGGAACAGTGAAAACCAGCTAGGGTTTGAATTAAATAGCTGATTTTTGGAGGATTTTCTTAAGGTAGTCAACCAGCTCCAAAAATTATGAAATTTTAACTGGAGGTGACTGACTTAAGGATTAACCTTACATAAAATTTTCAGAGATTTTCATGCACTGCATTTTTCTCCATAAATTTCAGAAGGTTGGAGTTAGGGTTTGACCAAGCTTTGACTGGGTTTGACTTGCCTCCCAAAATTATCCAATAATTTCTAAAAATTATGAAATAATTTAGAGGTGTCACACATCAGTCCTAGATCCAGGGAAAATTATTTCCAGGGGGGGTTGGACACAAGATTTTACCAAGGAGGTTTAGTACCTGAGGGAATTGGGGATTTTGAGTTTGATTTTTCCACAATCCTTGTACAAGAATTATGGAACTGATCAAAAACATCCAGATGTGAGAAAAGTTTTAATTCCTCCTCATTTTTATACATTTGAAACACAAATCCACATTTAGGATGTTACAAAACCTCCCCCCCTGAATCAGAATGTTTACCTAATATGAAAGTTGTAGGCAATTCTTTAAGCTTTCCATAATGGTAGAGAACTTGATTTTTGGATCAGCTAATCAAAAGATACGGATTTTCTTCTACCGCTATATTTCTGACTGACAGATTGAAGGAACAGAAAATTCACTTGATCATTAGATTTATTAGAATGCCGAATCAGAGGACCTTGACAACTAGGTTATCGTGGAAGGTTTTGTCGTGTTTCCATAGAGTCCAATATCACTCTGTTCCGAGATTCGTAGTAAAAGTTGTGATTTATTTTATACTTGCTGTCCAGATTGTAGTCATGTTAGATTATTGGTTTATGTGAGTAGATCGACTTTGTGATCCTTGGGTTAGGATGCTGCGATTAGATGGTTCGAGCAAGGTTCTGTTCATGTGGTTCCTCATTCAAATATATTTAATTTGTGTAGGAGGGGGAAATTCGAGTGTAGCAGCTTCCGTCTTGCCTCATAACGCTTCGCAGAGCGGAAGGCAAGTACATTGTAATTCTTTATGTTGATGAATGATGAGTGCTTGTATTCATAGTGTTATTTCTATGATCCATGATTACATTCAATGCTTCATGTTCCTTTCATATCCATTAATCCATGTTGAAAGAGATGATGTCTTTCATTATTCATGATTCATTCCATTCATTCATTTGTTCATGTTTCTTCCACGGGAGTGGAAAATAAAGACCCATCAATTCCAGTATGGGCACGTAAGATCCACCATTCCAATGTGGGCAGATTTGGATCCCCGTATGAAACGTTCTTCATACGGGGCTTGGATCCTTGCATTTTGTTAAATGCGGGTCTAAGTGAACACCGACGGGTGTGTCACTAGCTATACCGGTATAAGCAGAAGTGTAGTTCATTCATTCCATTCATTCATATATACAATAGGTGTTATGTTCATATTCTTTAATGTTGTTGTCTTGTTCATAATTGTTGTATGTCCAATTATTCACTGTACTTGCTGAGTCTCGGACTCATTCTTGCTTTGTTTGTTTATTTTAGGTGATCGTTGATGATGACTCTGTTGGGAGGGAATAGATACACATAAATCATTCACTTCACCATATTCGAGTTTCAATAATATGATCTGGTTCCTGTCTTTCATTCGTTAATTGATGAACTGTAATAAATAAAGTTAGATGTGGTTGATATCTCTCTCCATGTTATGGTAGCTTAAGTACTGCTTGTGGTCCTTGATCACCCCTTTGATATAATTATTTGGATTCAGTCTTTATTCCTGCCATTGTACTATTAAAGTTTGATCTCTTTATGTCCTTAGATGAGTTAGAGTTTAAATTCTTCCGCTTGATGGTTATATGTTAGTTTATTTAGGTGACATCTTGGCTTTCGAATAGCCAGGGTGTTACAAAGTGATCCTCTACTCCAACTTATCGCCGAATACTGACTTCCATATCTTCGACGCCCCAATGCGACGGGACACCTTCGCCGAAGGCATCCAAGATGCAGCCAGGGAAGCAGCCCGCCGACTTTGCTACATCTACGATCACCGCCTCAACGGCATTGGGTTCCATTATTACTCGACGCACATCCCAACTCAGCATGACAGTACCTTCCGCTCTGCCAGAGATGAAGAATGTCCTGATCTCACGCACTAGGTGGATCTGGCCAGAGCAATGGATTATGCATATGGGAATACCCTGGATGAGTTGTATCTCATTCAGGGTAATTACATGATGCAGAAGAAAAGTTGAAGGCTGCAGAAAAAAGAACTGGCCTACTATAAGGCAGGCGAGGCTAGTTCTAGTGAGCCAGATTATACCCCAGCAACCCCATAGATGTGTCCTTAGTTGTCCTTTAGTTATGAATTATGAGCTACTAATACCCTTGTGGTAGCCATAATGAATTAATAAAATAAAATAAAATAAATTATTTTGTTGAAGTGTTCTTGCCTTGTGTTTGTTAGTTTTTGGGCTATTTTAGACCTATACCCTTAGAGCTTCATGTCTCTCTTTGAAGAATCAAGCAGATGGTGACTACCTGCACTGGAAGTGGCAGCGCCAGAGGGTGAGGAAATGATAATGCCGAGTTTCAAGAAAGTCCAGTTCAGCAACCACCATCCCCTTCGACTGAAGCCCAGACTGGCGCCAAAATGATGGCCAATCAGACCCATCTGACTGAACTACTAGCTCAGTCCTTCAACCGTACGGTCGTTTGAACAACCTCCTTGCCTCCTTTTGTTCCAAGGACCCTTAGTTTTGTCATAGGGTGGTCGCTGGTCAGTGGCTGTGACCTCCCTGGTGGACTTCTTGGACCTCCCCCTTCTCCTTCTTCTTGGGTTTTCCTTTGCTACTCGTGGAGCCTTTGGTCCTCTTGGATTTTCTTCTTTGATATCCTCGAGGCCTGGCTGAGGAGGGGTGGTCCCCTTATCCACCATTCGGTTCCACTCCACCGCCTCATTGGTATCGGAGTACCGATAGACCATGTTGAAGAGTTTTGACATATACCTAGGTGGGTTGATGTTGAGATCCTCTGTAAACCTTCGATGTCTCACCACTTGTTTAAAAGCTCGAATCACAAAATCATCATAAACATTTGGGATAGTATTATGGACTTCTATGAAACGCTTTACAAACTGTCATAAATTTTCGTTAGGGGTTTTGTGAAACTAATGCAAATCATCCTCCTTTCCCGGTTTTGCATAACAACTTTTGAAGTTACTTTGCAATGTATTACAAAGCATCTCCCAGTTATGTATGGATCCCTCAGGCTAGTTGAACAAGCAGGTCCTTGTAGAACCCTTTAGAACCATGGGCAAATAATTAACCATTACCTTATCATCGCCTCCAGTAGTGTGGATTTCATGGGGATATGCTCCAGATCTTAGGATGATGTGACAATTGGCAATGGCGTTTACGGTTTGTCGTTTCACGCGTTTTCGACAAAGTTACATGCTTCTTCGCTCGGGCGGTCCGACCGGTCCTTGCCGCGGTCCGACCGGTCCCATATCGGTCGGACCGGCCATCTGGGCGATCGGACGGCGATGACCAAAAGTGTTCAAATCGAGTGGGCCAAAAATAGGTGTTGTAGACAAGTAAGGGATCCCAATGCACTTGGTCTCATGATTTTTGGAGCCTCCGGTGAAAAGTTCTATTGGTTTAAAGTTTCGAAGGTTTGGATTTTGGGAGCTTGAATTTGGCTAAGTCTAAGGCGGTCGGCCGGCTCACGAGGAGCGGTCCGACCGCCATGGAATGATCGACCGCTCACTGGAGCGGTCGGGCCGTGAACTACTTGAACGTCACCAACTTCATGGCGATGTTGTTTTGTTAGGTCAAAGTCATTGGTTTCATGGCATATGATTTGCATGATGCATGTTTTGACTAACATGGGTCAAGTTGTGAAGAACTTGTTCCCGAATCGTGTTTTCTTATGCGTGGTTGTGCGGGTAGCTTGGTGGTCAACGACGGTCAGCGGCGAGGAGAATCGGGACTAGACTTGAAGAGTTGAGGTCGAGCGATCGGCGATGCGGGTGAGGTCAACGACTCAAGCGTGACACAAGATGGACAAGGGTGACCTATTGGCAAATCCATGACGCATGGTGAAGCGGTTTAGGTCAAAGGTTAAAGACGGCGCTTCGCGAAGCGTGCGTGTGTGACCCGTTTGTTAGTGGGCCTTAACGGTGAGCCCAATTAAGTCAAACCCTAAGAGTTTTAGGCCTCCACTATAAATAGGAGGAGATGGTGGCTGCACCTCTCTCTCTCGCCTTTTATGTTTCAAAACCCTAATTGTCTTTAGGGAGTTGAGGTGGAGGCAAGGGCTCTTGATGGTTTGTGGTGAATTTCGTGATCTTTGATTGTCCATCGATCCATGATGGTGTGGATGTAATCCAGCAACAATCACGAAATCAATCTATGCAAGGTTTGCTTGAGATAAGTCTCTTTTCGTTCTTGCTTTCAATTTCGTGATTTTAGGGCTTTCTTTGATCCGCGAGTTTGTGATTGATTCTTTCACGTGAATTAGCTTGCTGTGATATGTGTGAATCTATCTAGCATCATCTTGATCATCAATCTCTCACGAACAAGCTTTAGGATCAAGTTTCGTTCTTGCCCGGTTTTAGACCTTCGTTAATCAATTGACAATTGCTCAAGATCGCTCCAAGAATTATCATAATATTCGATTGGAATAGGTCCTCAATAGCATATAGAAGGTGTGTGCAAAGTTTCATAAAGATTGGAGTTGAGAATCAAAAGTTTCACCTAATTGCAACCGTCATCGGTGATTTTTCTGTTGCGGATCGGTTACGAGTCGGCCGGTCCGACCGCCCGTCATCACCGGTCAGACCGATTTTGAGCGGTCCGACCGCCAAGATAACGCCGGTCGGACCGCCCGCAATCGGTCCGACGGTTGAGTATAACGGTCGACCGCCTGCGTCTTTGTGAGTCTTGGTAATCTTAGTTGATTTTGTTATATTGCTTAGGGGTTTAATTGAATTCAATACTAGTCTTCCATTTGTCTTGGTATATTGATCTTCATAGCTTTCTAATAGCTACCGGAGTTAAATTGTATTGAGTTCATAATTTGTGAAAAAGTGGCGTGCTCCTATTCACCCCCTCTAGTCGCCTTTACGGTCCAACAAGTGGTATCGAGTCGGTTAGTTCAATCTTGATCTTAACCGGTCACCGAACTTTGGCGATGGATAAGTTTTCTACTAAACCGCATATCTTCGATGGGCATGACTATGCCTATTGGAAGAATCGTATGCGCGTCTTTCTTGAGAGCGAGGACAAGCTATTTGGGATGTTGTTAGAGCCCATTGGTTATTCTGAAATTGCTACACGCTTCGCAATTCTTTTGGCTAACAACAATAAGGCTAAGAATCTTTTATATGGTGCACTTGGTAGACAAGAATATGATAGAATTTGCAATCTTTCAATCACAAGATGAAATTTGGAACACTCTCGAAACATATCATGAGGTTCGTCCCAAATCAAAAGGTGCGCCAAGCTGTTTACAAGCGTGAGTACAATAAATTCGAGATGCGTCCCGAGAGAGCATCGATGACATTTTCATCGCTTTAATAAAGTAATTAATCAAATGAAAGTCGTTGATATTGAATATTCTCAATCTGAAAATGCCACCCATCTCTTGGCTGCAATCAACACCAAGGAGTGGGAGATGAAAGCTCTTGCTATAGAAGAAAATGTTGATCTTTCAAGTCTTACTTTAGAATTGCTTTATAGTAAACTCAAGACTCATGAAATTAAAAGAGTTGATCATCCTAAGAAAGATAATTTAGCTTTGGTAGCAGATCCTCTCAAAAGGCTTTTGATGACTCTTGTGAATCTTCTTACGGATTTTCATTTGCTTGTTTATCCGCTATTCATGAAGAGGAGCTTGAAAGTATTCTCAAAAGCGAGTTAGCTCTTCTAGCTAAGAAATTCACACGGGCCTACAATAATGTGAGAAACAAAAGAGAGGTGGTCCAGTAACATGCTATGAATGTGGTGAGCTCAATCATATCCGACAAATTGCCCCAAGTGAAAGGTAAGAGCAATCATAAGGAAGGAAAGCCGACTTGGAAGAAGCCTCCCTTCAACAAATCAAGGTATGAGGCAAATAAGCTTGTGAAGGTCGCTCACGGGTCCTTGCCGCTTTTGAGGATCAATCCTTGAGCGATGTGGATACCGGGAGTGAGGAGGACAAGGAGGAGGAGATCCTCAAGGTAAAAAGAAAGGGAAGGCCAAAGACTTCACCGGCATGTGCTTCATGGGTGACACGGAGGACATTGATGATAATGAGGTATCTTTTACTTATGATGAGCTTTACGCTAAATATGATTCTATAGTTGAGCAATTGCTTAGTCAAGATGAAGCGCTTGAATTTGTTATGACAAAAATAAGAAATTAGAGTCAAAGATTAGCAAACTGAAAGTAGAGCTTAAAGCTGCTAAGACTCTTGAACTCGATGAATGTTTATCTTGTCATGCTATGCATTCAAATTACCAAGTTACAATCTGCTCATAATATTTGTGTACAACAACTTGAGAATGCTAAATCTGAACTAAATGAAATTAAAAGTGCTCCTTGTGAAAAATGTTTAGAATCTAGTAAATTGATTGCTTTTGATGTATTTGATTCTAGCCCTTGCACTTCATGCTTAGAAAAGAACGTGAAATCAAAGATATCTTAGAAGTCGCTAGAGTCAAATATGCTAAGCTTAAGGACAATATTGAAAATACTACTTGTGCTTCATGTTCCACTCTTAAGCTTGAAATTGCTTTGTATAAGGAAAATCTATGGATAAAACTTGTGATGCTTGTGTTAACTTGAGAAAAGAAAATGCTTACCTTCATGATACATTAGAGAAATTTTCTAAAGGTAAGAAACAATTAAACATGATTCTTGACAAATCTAAAACTCCTTATAAGAAGCAAGGTTTAGGATTCAATTCTTTTCAAGACAATTCAAACCCAAAAGTCATTCAAGTCTTGGAAAAGGTTTAATTGAATTCAAAACTCAAACTGCAAAAACATCTTTTAAATCTGCAGGCTTTGCCCAACCTTGTATTAATTCAAATGGTGCTCTTCTAGTGGTACCAAGTACCATTGCACTTATTGCAAAAAGGTGGACATTTGATTGAATCTTGTTGGCGTGAGGTTGAAAAATGATAGGAAAAATTTTGATAGAATTTCATTCATGCAACCTAGAGCTTCTATGAGACATGGTAACACCGAAAAGAATAAACACGGATTAGGATTTTCTCTCATGCAAATCATTATGTTTCTAGACATCCTAATTCTAATGTGTATCGATGGCGGTCCGACACGGTGGTCATCCGGTCTCGACTGTTTTGTCACCGGTCGACCGCCAAAGACAAAGTTTCGGCCGATCGCCCATGGACGATCTAAGTCTCATGTTAATTTAAACATTGCTCATAATCGAATGTTAAATGAAATCAAGGATAGTACTTACGGTTTGTATACTCCTTGTAGACGTGTGTCTCGATCTTGGATTCCTAAATCTTGTTTATCTAATCCCGATGATTGAGACACATCGTTCTTTTGCTCCTTGATTTTAGGATTATCGCGGAAAGGGGAAGAACACGTGGTTCGTTGACTCCGGATGTTCACGCCACATGACCGGAAACTCAAAATGGTTCACCTCTTTCACGCGAGCAACAGGTGATGACTTCATCACCTTTGGAGATGATACACAAGGGCGAATTGAAGGAACAGGATCAATTAGGGTAAACAACAAATTCATTCTAAAGGATGTCGCTCTTGTGGACAAGCTTAGGTATAATCTCCTTTCATTTCTCGACTTCTTGATGATGGTTATGAGACTGTTTTTAAGAAAAATGCTTGTCGTGTGCTTGATTCTACTGGTGAGCTTGTGTTTGGAATCTCTAGAGTTGGTAGAATTTTTGGAGCTGACTTTTGTAATCTCTTCTTTGGATCTCTTAAATGTTTGCTTACATCTTCTTCTGATTTTTGGCTTTGGCATCGACGTTTGGGGCACATTGGTTTTGATCATTTGACGCGAGTTAGCAACCTTGATCTCATGAGAGGTTTGCCTAAGCTCAAAGTTGTCAAAGATGCTGTATGTGCACCTTGTAGGCATGGCAAACAAGTTGCCGCTCACACCCTCTCAGTGACTATGGTTATGGTGACGGACGGGACGGTTGCTTCATATGGATCTTGTTGGTCCTGCTAGAGTCCGGTCAGTCGGTGGAAAATGGTATATTCTTGTCATAGTCGATGATCTTTCTAGATATACTTGGGTGTTCTTTCTTACTTCAAAGGATGAAGCTTTTGGTTATTTTCATGATCTTGTTCTTCGCTTGGCTTCGAGCTTCTCGGTGCTTTGAGAGCGATTCGCAGTGATAATGGCACGGAGTTCAAAAATGCTTCTTTGCTTCTTTTGTCTTTGGCGTGGTATTGAGCATCAGTTCTCCTCTCCACACGTCCCTCAACAAAATGGCGTGGTGGAAAGGAAGAATAGGACCTTGGTCGAAATGGCTAGGACGATGCTAGATGAGTATAGCACACCTAGGAGATTTTGGGCCGAAGCTATTGCTACTGCTTGCCATATTGCCAATCGTGTCTTTTGAGACCTTCTTTAGGCAAGACTCCTTATGAGCTTCGTTTTGGTAGAAAACCCTCTGTTTCGCATTTTCGAGTTTTTGGATCAAAATGTTTTATTCTTAAGACAGGCAATTTAGATAAATTTGAATCAAGAACTTTCGATGGGATATTTCAGGTTATCCCGCTCATTCGAGGGTTTTCGGGTTTTAATCTCGAGACTAACATTATTCAGAGACTTGTAATGTCACTTTTGATGAGACTAGCCACGAGCTAGATCAATTACTCTGAGATGATTTCTGGTGACAGAGAGTATTTTTGTGGAGGAAGATGAGGGGAAGCAAATGTCATTCCCTCATCTCTTCACGAGGCACCCATATTGATACAAGAACACCGCTACGTCTACTTCACCTTGATTGAGGCTCTGTTGCATCATCATCATCGTGAGACTGCGGAGGTCGAAGAAACGACATCTCACCCGGCGCCCACTTCGCATTGAGACAAAGATCCTCCGAATGATAATAGGTAATCTACATGAGCGAGTCACTCGCTCGGTATAATGATCCAAATCTCTACTCTCATTCGGCTTTTGTTGCTTCTTTTGAACCCCGCGATATATCACATGCTTTATCCGATTCTAGTTGGGTAAATGCCATGCATGAGGAGTTAGAGAATTTTGAAAGAAACAAAGTTTGGAACCTAGTAGAACCTCCTAGTGGTCATAATGTTATAGGAACCCGTTGGGTGTTTAAGAATAAACAAGGTGAGGATGGTTACGTGGTTAGAAATAAGGCCGATTGGTAGCTCGTGGTTTGACCAAGTTGAGGGGTTAGATTTTGATGAGACATTTGCTCCTGTTGCTAGACTAGAAGCCATTCGCATTCTGCTTGCATTTGCTGCATCAAAAGGTTTTAAATTATATCAGATGGATGTTAAAAGTGCCTTTTTAAATGGTTTCATAGATGAGGAAGTGTATGTTAAGCAACCCCACGGTTTTGAGGATCCTAAATATCCAAATCGTGTTTTCAAGCTATCTAAAGCATTGTATGGTCTTAAACAAGCCCCTAGAGCACAGTATGATAGACTTAAGACCTTCTTGCTTAAAAATAATTTTGAGATGGGTAAAGTGGATAAAACTCTATTTATTCTTAGACGTGACAATGACTTCTGCTTGCTCAAATTTACGTGGATGATATTATTTTGGTGGTTCCTCTAATGCTCTTGTTTCGACTTTTACGACACTATGTCCAGGAATTTGAGATGAGTATGATGGGAGAGCTTAATTACTTTTGGGACTTCAAATCAAGCAATGCAAGGAAGGAACTTTCATCCATCGACGAAGTACACTAAAGATCTACTCAAACGCTTCAACATGGGTGATCTGCAAGCCAATTTCCACTCCCATGGCAACTTCGATCGCTTTGGATCCGGATGAGGAAGGAGAAGTCGTGGATCAACGCGAGTACCGCATGACATGATCGGCTCCTTCAGATTTGACGGCCTCGAGACCGACATTCACTTCACGGTATGCCTTTGTGCAAGATTTGAGCGTCTCCGAGAACTTCCCATCGCCAAGCCGTTAAGCGCATATTGGTATTTACACTCTACCCTCTTATATGGCATTTGGTATTCTGCTCTTGACTTTGTCCATTAGAGGTTTTTGATTCGATTTTGCGGGTGTCGGTTAGATAGGAAGAGTACCTCGAGCACTGTCACTTTCTAGGCACGTCTCTTGTATCTTGGTCTTCTAAGCGGTCTTACATTGCACAATCCATCTTGAGGCGAGTATGTTGTCTTTGCTAGTTCTTTCAGAGCTGATTTTGTGGATGACGTCCACTTTGAAAGATTATGGGTTAAACTTTGCTAGTGTTCCTCTTTTCTGGTGATAACACTTCGCTATTAATATTGCTAAAAACCCAGTGCAACATTCTAGGACTAAGCACATAGACATTCGCTTTCACTTCCTTAAAGATCATGTTGAAAAAGGTGATATTGTGATGCACTTTGTAGAGTCCGAAGCTCAATTGGCAGATATTCTTACCAAGCCTTTAGATCAAACCAGATTTTCCTCCTTAAGAAGCGAGTTATGGGTAATTTATCCTTATGGGTTGGTTTGAGGGGGAGTTTGATCTTTTCTTATCTTTCCTTGTTCTTTTGATCTTTTATTGTTCTTTTTCTGAACTTAGTGATCTTTTGAACTTTTTAAGTTTTTAGGCTTTTTATTTGCATCTCATTGTATCATATTGCATTCATATGAAAATCCAACAAGTGGTAACAACAAGTGGTTACAACAAGTGGTATGAAAAATCCAAAAGATGCATTGTAATATAAGTTTTTACGCTTATCTTTTAAAATTGATGAAGCTTTGCCTATTACCCTTTAGAGCTTTTGTATTTCAATTCTTGCTCAATGTCATGTCTAGTTCTTTGACTTGCTAGAATTATCATGCTTTTACATGTGTAGCTAAGTCTTTGCTATATGAGCTAGAACCTTTTAAACAACTCAAACTAAGAAATTGCAATTTGTGGATGTTTTAGCGAGTTGCGTAATTAGTGCTCCTCTTGTGACATTGGCCTGTCGAATTGCTTTGTTAGCTCTTTGATCTAAAATTGACCATTACTTGAGCTTTTGTGTTCTTGAGATTCTAAAACTGCTCTTGTGAAAAATGAAAATCAAGATTGTCTTATGCTTAAATTGTGCCAAACTATTCTTACGAGGCGCTTGTCAAATGACATGAACTTGGAGATAGTTTGATGAACGCACGATCTCATGGGGACCGCTTGTCGAAATGACATGAACCTCAAGATTTGTCGCCCGGTAGAAGCTTAGAAAGAGTTTGTGGATGGCTCCTAGTCCAGGATCTTCTTTACTAAGATATACCTTTAATCAACTTTTGGTGAAGCTTAGGATGAGTTTGTGGATGGCTCCTAGTCCAGATCTTGTCACTAAGTTAGATCATTAGTCAACTTCAATATTCAATGCAAATGAGAAAATGTTGACAAATGGGCGTTTACAAAATATTGAGCAAAATGATTCAATACGGACTTGATTGACTCTTCATGTGGTCTTTGTTAGATTTTTGATCTCACTTTGACATTTGACATGGCCAATTTCACTTTAGGATCCTGTTGATGAACTTCTTTGAATTTGAAGCGTTGCTTAAATTGATAAAATCTAATGCTTTACTTTTGAGCCTTTGTGCTTAGCTTTGATATATATGTCTTACCATGATCTTGCTAGCGTTGTCGGGCTTGATATGTCGTTTGTGCAATATTAGAGAAACTACATTGTTCTTTTGGGTAATCTCCAAAGCTTCTTATCAAAAATTGAAAAATACAAAAATTGAAGCCACTCCATTGCACTTCATGCATATTCCTCTTTATGCTTCTTTTGTTTCGCTTCTTTCTTTATTCTCTATTTGTTATTCTGGATGAGAGGAAGGCGTGATTCCTTGATGAATCCATTGTCAAAGGGGAGAAGATGTGTTAAATGAAAAGATATTTCTTTGGGAGAAGATGTGTAATATTTCTTTGCTACTCTTATTTGGAGAAGATGTGTTAATGAGAAGATTGGGGAGAAGTTTATACAAAGGGAGAAAGCGAAAATTTGAAATTTGATGATCATAGTGAGGGGAGTTCTTGAGTTGCATTCTTATTGTCTTATTGAATATTCGAACTTGAATTGCATTCTTTTATACTCACAATGATCATAGGTCAATTGAACAATTGTTCTTTCATATGGACCTCATGTGAGAATTTTGACCCTTTTCTGGAAATCAAAGTTTTTATGCTTTCTTTTGCCTTGTCTCACATGCCTATACTATTCTGATGCCAGCTTGGTCATGTTCATTGCTTTTTCTTGCTTATGGACCAAGTTGTGCCTTTGTGCTAGCTCATGAGTAAACTCGCTTTCAAACCTCTTACTTACATTTTTCGGATAATTGCCAATGTGTTCATCAAGGGGGAGATTGTGGATTTCATGGGGATATGCTCCAGATCTTAGGATGATGTGACAATTGGCAATGGCGTTTACGGTTTGTCGTTTCACGCGTTTTCGACAAAGTTACATGCTTACTGCTCAGGGGCGGTCCGACCGGTCCTCAGACGGCGGTCCGACCGGTCCCATATCGGTCGGACCGCCATCCGGGGCGGTCGGACGGCGATGACCAAAAGTGTTCAAATCGAGTGGGCCAAAATAGGTGTTGTAGACAAGTAAGGGATCCCAATGCACTTGGTCTCATGATTTTGGAGCCTCGGTGAAAAGTTCTATTGGTTTAAAGTTTCGAAGGTTTGGATTTTGGGAGCTTGAATTTGGCTAAGTCTAGGGCGGTCCGGCCGCTCACGAGGAGCGGTCCGACCGCCATGGCGGTCCGACCGGCCACCGAGCGGTCGACCAGAATTACTTGAACGTCAGCCAACTTCATGGCGATGTTGTTTTGTTAGGTCAAAGTCATTGGTTTCATGGCATATGATTTGCATGATGCATGTTTTGACTAACATGGGTCAAGTTGTGAAGAACTTGTTCCCGAATACGTGTTTTCTTGTGCGTGGTTGTGCAGTAGCTTGGTGGTCAACGACGGTCAACGGCGAGGAGAATCGGGACTAGACTTGAAGAGTTGAGGTCCAGAACGATCGACGATGCCGGGTGAGGTCAACGACTCAAGCGTGACACAAGATGGACAAGGGTGACCTATTGGCAAATCCATGACGCATGGTGAAGCGGTTTAGGTCAAAGGTTAAAGACGGCGCTTTGAAGCGTGCGTGTGTGACCCGCTTGTTAGTGGGCCTTAACGGAGCCCAATTAAGTCAAACCCTAAGAGTTTTAGGCCTCCACTATAAATAGGAGGAGATGGTGGCTGCACCTCTCTCTCTCGCCTTTTATGTTTCAAAACCCTAATTGTCTTTAGGGAGTTGAGGTGGAGGCAAGGGCTCTTGATGGTTTGTGGTGAATTTCGTGATCTTTGATTGTCCATCGATCCATGATGGTGTGGATGTAATCCAAGAACAATCACGAAATCAATCTATGCAAGGTTTGCTTGAGATAAGTCTCTTTTCGTTCTTGCTTTCAATTTCGTGATTTTAGGGCTTTCTTTGATCCGCGAGTTTGTGATTGATTCTTTCACGTGAATTAGCTTGTCGTGATATGTGTGAATCTATCTAGCATCATCTTGATCATCAATCTCTCACGAACAAGCTTTAGGATCAAGTTTTCGTTCTTGCCCTTTTAGACCTTACATTAATCAATTGACAATTGCTCAAGATCGCTCCAAGAATTATCATAATATTCGATTGGAATAGGTCCTCAATAGCATATAGAAGGTGTGTGCAAAGTTTCATAAAGATTGGAGTTGAGAATCAAAAGTTTCACCTAATTGCAACTTCGTCATCGGCCGATTTTATGTTGCGGATCGGTTCGAGTCGGCCGGTCGATCGCCGTCATCACCGGTCGATCGATTTTGAGCGGTCGACCGCCAAAGACAACGCCGGTCAGACCGCCCGGCAATCGGTCCGACCGGTTGAGTATAACGGTCAGACCGCCCGTGCTGTGAGTCTTGGTAATCTTAGTTGATTTTGTTATATTGCTTAGGGGTTTAATTGAATTCAATATTAGTCTTCCGCTGTACTGGTATATTGATCTTCATAGCTTTCTAATAGCTACTGGAGTTAAATTGTATTGAGTTCATAATTTGTGAAAAAGTGAGCGTGCTCCTATTCACCCCCCCCCTCTAGTCGCCTTTACGGTCCAACAAGTAGCCTGAATGGCGGTAATGTAGACTTGGAGGAACTCTAACGGATTTTGTGTTCCATCAAAATTTTCCATACTTCATCGCTTGAACTTCTCCGACCAGGTGACTGTTGGAGATATGCCCTAGAGGCAATTATAGAGATGATGATATTTCGTTGTATCCATGATTTAATAAATGTTCCTTGAATATTGCCTTTGTGTTGATTAACAAGTATGTGACTTGTTTGTGAAACTCTTTACTTGTATGGTTATTCTAAAGTTGTCCCTAGTCGGAGTTCATGTGAGGACACACATGAATGGTGGATTAGCACATGTATCGGTTGATGACTATGTTTCACTGGTCATAGACATGGAGATGTCAAACCAATAATGTGGACACATGTTTAGAACATGGGGTTGGACCGACCCATCATGAGACATAACAATTATACTTATGGTTCTCTCTACACAATGTGTACACCTTGTCCTTAGACCTAAGATTGTCGCATGTACTTGAGATGTGAATCGACCTACTTAGGGGCTATCAAACGCTACTCCGTAACTGGGTAGTTATAAAGGTAGTTTTCGGGTTTGTCATGAAGCATGCTGCGGGCATGGTCAGTCAAGATGGGATTTGCCGAAGAATCAAGAATTTTGTAATTGTTTTTCTTAAAGCTCACCTCGAAACCGTCATCGGTAAGCTGAGAGACTGAAAGCAGATTATACTGCAGCTTACTTACTAAGGCAACATCTTTTAAAATAAAAGAATCATTAATGCTAACAGTACCTTTAGCGATGACGCGCCCAAATGAAGCATCTCCGAAGGTGATCGTCTCATCACCTGGAGCACGGGCTAGGGAAGAAAACCAACGAGAATCTCCAGTCATATGGCGAGAACAACCGGAGTCTACAATCCATACCTTTCCCTTCCCAGCCTGGCGACCCTGAGTCAAACAGAGAGTAAAGTCTCAGTACTGGGGTGAATCAACAGTAATTTTGGCACCCAATACTGAGTAACACGGCGAACAGATGAAGTAGTCAAGCAAGACTGACCTCTATCTACCCTACGCTCTCTGTCACTCAACAAGTCAGATGGTCTGTGTGCAGACCTGAAGCTGTTGCTGAATCCGACTGCTATGGAAGAGCGAGTCGGAATTCTGGCAACATGCTGATCACGCCGTGGGTAGCCATCTCGAAAGGGAAACCGAGATCTACCCTCAAAACGACGGAAGTTACGACCGAAGGGAGCATGAGGACGAAAATCAGAAAACTCAGAAAAACCAAATCCTCGATGCTGCCTTAAAACATCAGTTGTATCAAACCTAGACCTCATGTTGGTCTTAGGTGCACTCATAGTCTGGGGCTGACCATGAATGTACCTAACAGACTCAACACGATCTCTACGTGCGATCTTGGCGCTACCAAGCGATGATCAACCAGATGTCCATCCTTCTGACAGAAGGTGCAACGATACTTCGCCTTCTGAGGGGCCGAAGCTGCAGGTGGAGTCACCTTTCTGTCAGAGATCCTTTGAACAAAACCCGCTGACTTAAAATTGACTTTCTCAGTCCTGGGCTTAGTTTTGATGACACCTGGTGCTATGGTTTTGAGCACGACAGGTGGATGCTTCCTCATATCCTCATGAAAATCATATCCTAGACCTTGATTAAATTTACAAATCTTGGATTTGTCTAGAATGAGATTTAGCTTCTTCTTGCCTCCTACAAATTTCTCAAGAGTGTTTATAAGATACTGACACTCCTTAAAAAGAGAGGTGCAAGAAGAGCAGGGAAAGAAGGAAAGAGAAGATAAGGGAGTAGAGGAAGAAGAACCAACAACATAGGAAAGATTGGCTTGTGCATGCACAAATTGACTTTTGGGGGACATCCTATTGCTAGCAGATTGGTTCACGTTGCTAGGCGTCTCTACCAAACCCTTAGACTTCTTCCCAAAGACACACAATACAAGGTAAGATTGTGTTTCTAGAAAGTCCTTAGTTAGCTTCACACATTTTTCATCCAAGGCAACCAAATCACATTTTAGTTTATTACATTGATTGCATGGTGAGCTAACAAGGTCCTTAGAAGCATCTTGAGCGCTTTGTTATTGTGATCAATCATTTCTTGAACCGCTAGATCTGATTCTAGTTCAACAGTTAACTTAGGACAGTTTAAGCAAGAAACAATGGGCTCTAGTAGCGCAGCTTGGAATTCAGCAATTTTGTGATCTGCCCGTTTTAGGTTCATCTTGAGATTATTACAATTTTCACAAGTCTCAGGCAGATCGAGCAACATGGTATAAAGACCTCTAAACGAATTGTCCTTAACCTCACATGAGGTGCAAGCGAGAGCCTCAACAGAAGTAGATGAAGGAGGTGCTACTCTACTCATCTCTAATTCAGCAAGAAGGCTAATGTTCTCTACTTTAATCATGTCAAGTTCAGAGGACACACTATCATGCAAGGTCCTTAGTTTTTCCATGTCATCAAGCAAAGCACAGCAAGTGTCACAATCATCACGGGAGGGAGCAGATGTAAGTAAAGTAAGCTCCCGTGATAGTCTAGCTACTTCCTTCTCCAACTCAGCACACTTATCCCTAGACTTAGCATGAAATCTACATAGCTTAAGAAAAGCATCATTTAGCTGGTCATAAGTGGACTAACCTCATCGAGTCGGACACCGCTATCGCTCGATTCGCCCGAGGGCCATGAAGCACATGCCGAGAAGTTGCCGCCGCCCTGGGATCATGATCGCCCTTCCCATCATCGTCACTCCATCCCTCCACCTCGCTGGTGTCCGGTTAAATCGAGGGCGGTGAGGACGCGATGGAATGCCTTCTTTGCCTTCCCAAAGTTGCGGAACTTCTTCTTGCCTTGGTCAGTCTTTGAGGGCTTCGTGTTGCGGTTCTTGTCGATGTAGTCGTTCTTGCTCGGACCGCCATAGTCAC
Organism: Hsuehochloa calcarea; assembly: GCA_036346395.1. Lineage (NCBI taxonomy): Eukaryota > Viridiplantae > Streptophyta > Magnoliopsida > Poales > Poaceae > Hsuehochloa > Hsuehochloa calcarea. The sequence continues at coordinate 25,568,074 of CM070606.1, forward strand.
CTTTGCCCTTCCCAAGCTTGGGACAGTTTGCTCGGATGTGGTTGGGGCCACCACACTCAAACAAATCACAGACCTCCTCTTTTTCCATCCCTCCTCCTCTTGTAAGCATGGGAAAACTTCCGAGCTAGGAGGGCTAGCTGTTCATCCTCAAGTCGCTCTAAGCGATCATCGCTATGTCACGAGAGCACTAGGAGAACCCGCGATCGACTCGAAGAAGATCCAGAGGTGGGATCGGTGACTAAAGCCATCGATCGTGACTTCGACCTTCGAGAGACAATGTCAATCTCGTGAGTCTTGAGACGCGAGTAAAGCGCATCAAGAGTCAGGGTCGAGAGGTCCGTGCTATCTTTGATGGTAGTCACTTTCATCTCCCAAACACGAAGATCAAGTGCGAAATCATCTGTCGAGCGTTATCCGAGTCGGGTATGTAAGACCGACCGCTCGGAGGTTGCTCAAAATCTTGTGAAAACGCCGAAAAGCACTCGCCAAGAGATTCACCAAAGAAGCATTTCAAATTTATCAGATTCTCGCTTGAATCGGTCTTGTCGAACCGCTTTAATCTGGGTGGTGCCTCATGGTATGCATCGAGGGTCACCCAGATGTCATAAGCAGAAATCAAATGAGAAATGCGATCAAACTCACTTCTGCTCAAACCCTAAATGATAATGTTCCTTGCCTTAGCGTTTGCCTCAACATCGGGCATGTTTCCCACATTGATGTTTTCATCGGCAGGAACAGCAAATCTAACCTTCACCTTTCTCCAGATGGCATACCCCTGAGCCTGGATGTAAGTTTCCATTCGGCTCTTCCAGAAGGGGTAGTCGAGACCATCAAAGACTGGAGGCTTGGTGGAATACTTGTCCGTTGCCATGGCTCAACCGACCGGTTAAGATCTATAAAGAAGAGCTAACCGGCTCTGATACCAATTGAAGGACCGAAATGGCAACAGAGGGGGGGTGAATGGTGCCTAAAAATTAATAACTCCCCTTTACTGTATTTAATCAAGCCTACAAAGATCTCTGGAGATCTAGAGAAAATAAATGAAGCAAGATCAAGGAACAAAAACAAGCCTCGGGTTGTTCTTCTGGAAATCGGAAGCTCCGGCAAGTCAGGTGCGGAAGTTCCGAAAATCGGAAGTTCCAGAATTCCCGTGCGGAAGTTCTGCTGGCGGTAGTTCCGCAGTGTAAAATCGGAAGCTCCGATTATCGTGACCGAAGAACAGAACGCTCGGGTTTTTGCCCAAAAATCCAAACTACTTTTGATTTGTTGATCTTCTCTGGTCAAGTTTCACAGGACATCATCCTAAACAACATCTTGACCGTATTGAGAAGAAGTTGCAAGCAAAGATTCAATAATCAAAGCAAAATCGTGTTTCTTGAAGAACACGAAGAAAGACCAAAACCCCGAATAGAGACTCTTAGATTCTTAGCTCATGAAACTTTGAGGATATATTAGCAATATCAAAACGACTCTAGCTCTCAAGTTTCATGCACTCTCATAAGATGAATCAAAAGATACACCGAAACATAGATATTCAACGTGTAAACACTGAGAGGAAGAGTGGCAAAATCAAATAATCAAAACCTCAGATTTCATTGGATTGAAACAAGGATTACAGAGGTAAAGCAAAGAGGAATGATTACAATAGGTTTCAGTTCATACACTCCAACTCAAACTCTCTCCAAAAATCCAAAAACCTCTCCAAAAGCAAACCCTAATTTTTATCTCAAAAATTGCCAACCATATCTCCAGGGTTCTTCCCTATTTATAGCCCTTGGCTAATGGGTTTACAACCCATTAAGCCCACTAGACCCAAATGTAACCGCCTCCACTTGTGCCTCTTTGCTAAAAGACCCTTTCGCCTTGCGCACCTTCTTGGAAGGTTCCGTCTTCCTTCTTGTGCACGACTCGCAACCGCTTCAAGATTCACGTCGTCTTCGACACATCCCGACCGTTCTGACCTCAACGCCTCCTACGCCTAGTCCGGTCCACGTGTCTCGCCACGACTCCATCTCGATGCCCTGCAGTCATCACAAGCGAAAACACATCACATAGCATTGCTCACAATCATAGCAACAACATTTGTATAAGACTCAAACTCATACACCCTCAATTACACAAAATATGCACGCACTGTTCATTTCTGTGTACAATCGGAAGTTCCGCCTTAACAATCGGAAGTTTCGATTATCGGACGCTCCGCTTCCCATAGCGAAGTTCCGATTATCGGACCGTCTCGCACTCCTGTGTTGGAGGATCCGATTCACAACACACTGTCAAGATCAACGGAAGTTCGCGCGCCCTGAGGCGGAAGTTCCGCACTTCAAATAAATGTAACTCAAAACCCGGATGAATCGGAAGTTAGATCATCGGAACTTCCGCCTTACACAACGGTAGTTCGATCATCTAACTTCCGCAGCCTACACGCCGGTAGTTCCGATTAACCTGATTCAGCACAGAACCAGCACAAACATGGGGATTCAAATCCCAACCCATCCAACAAGATGTCAATTACTCATCACTCACAAGGGAGGACCTCTCACATGGTCTCTCAAAGCACGAAGCATGTCTTCCAACACTTGGTTGACCCTTTCGGTCTGACCATCAGTTTGGGGGTGGTATGCTGTGCTAAAGGTAAGACGGGTTCCCATAGCCTCTTGCAAATTTTGCCAAAAGCGAGAGGTGAAAAGAGAACCACGATCCGAGACAATTGTCTTAGGTACCCCATGTAAGCTCACGATGCGGGCAATGTAGAGATCCGCCAGAAGACCTACACGGAGATCCGTCTTGACTGGAAGGAAGTGAGCCACCTTAGTTAGCTGGTCAATGACAACCCAGATGGCATCATTGCTCTTGGAGGTGCGAGGCAGACCGGTGATAAAATCCATCCCGATTGAATCCCACTTCCATTCCGAATAGGCAAAGGTCAAGCGAGCCCCGCCGACGCCGATGTTCGGCCTTGACACGACGACACACGCCGCACTCAAGAACGAACCGCAATCTCCTCTTCATTCGGGTCCACCAAAATCCCTGACGGAGATCTTGATACATCTTTGTGGCCCCGGGATGAATAGACAAGGGCGAATCATGGGCTTCGCGGAGAATCAAATTTCGTAATTCCATGTCCTTTGGAACCACGAGGCGTTGCCCGAACCTTACAACACCATGCTCATCCTCAGAGAAGCACTTGGTCGCTTTGTTCTTGACATTTTCCTTGATGCGGCTCACCCAACATCCGATTGTTGAGCGACCTTAATCCGATCCACCAAGGTTGGTTGCACAACCAGGGTAGCGAGGGAACCATGATCAACCAAACCTAAGTTGAGACGCTGAAATTCCTCCAGAAGGGTGGGTTGAGATTCCTGGAACAACAAGGCATTGCAATGCGCCTTTCGACCGAGCGCATCAAGAATCGACATTAGCCTTGCCCGATGGTAGTGAATACCCATGTCATAGTCCTGATCAACTCCAACCATCTCTTTGCCCGAGGTTCAGATCTGGTTGGGTGAACAAATACTTTAGGCTTTTGTGATCCGAATACACTTCGCAACGATTACCGATTAGGTAATGTCTCCAAATCTTAAGTGCATGAATCACAGCAGCCAATTCCAAGTCATGGGTGGGATAGTTGAGTTCATGAGGTCTCAATTGCCTTGATGCATAGGCCACTACCTTGCCTTCTTGCATCAGGACACAACCGAGTCCCCGACGAGAAGCATCACAAAAGATATCGAAGCTTTGATGAATATCGGGAAGAACGAGGACGGGAGCGGTGGTCAAACGTTCCTTGAGTACTTGGAAGCTTTCCTCACAAGCATCGGACCACAAGAACTTCTTGTCCTTCTTGAGCAACTCCGTCATCGGCTTCGCGATCTTGGAGAAGTTCTCGATAAAACGGCGATAATACCCAGCTAAACCGAGAAAACTCCGCACTTCGGTTACCGAAGTAGGCTGAACCCATGAAAGAACATCGCTGACCTTGCTAGGATCAACGGCTACGCCTCCTGCTGAAAGAACATGACCCAGGAAGGCCACTTCCTTCAACCAGAACGCGCACTTGCTGAACTTTGCATACAGCTGGTGCTCACGAAGCTTGCCTAACACAAGCCTCAGATGCTCATCATGTTCCTCATCGTCCTTGGAATAGATAAGAATATCGTCGATGAAGACCACAACAAACTTATCCAAATACTCTATGAATACCGAATTCATGAGGTTCATGAACAAGGCAGGAGCATTGGTTAAGCCAAATGACATGACGGTGTACTCATACAAACCGTAGCGAGTAGAGAAAGCCGTCTTTGGAATATCTTCAGTCGATCCGAACTTGATGATATCCCACTCTCAAATCAATCTTGGAGAATACTCGAGATCCGCTTAATCGATCAAAGAGATCATCAATGCGGGCAATGGATACTTGTTCTTACCGCACCTCATTAAGCGGACGGTAATCCACGCACATGCGTAAAGTATTGTCCTTCTTCTTTACGAAGATTGCTGGACAACCCCACGGAGATGAGCTAGGCGGATGAAACCTTTTTCTTGCAGCTCATTCAATTGCTTCTTCAACTCCACCAACTCGCTCGTGGCATCCGATAGTGCCTCTTTGAAATCGTGGCGCATCTGCGAACCAACTCAATGACAAACTCGAGGTCTCGAATTGGTGGCATCCCTCGAAGCTCTTCAGGAAAGACATCGACGAAGTCATGAACCGTTGGGACTTCACTAATATCTAGAGCGGCTTCGCTCCAAGCGCAAGAGATGCGGACCTAGCGCCTTCTAAAAGCTTAACCCGCCACCGGAAAGACTAGATAGGAGATACACTTCTTGGCACAATCGATTTGTCCCTTATGCTGAGACAACCAATCCATACCAAGAATTACATCTAGACTTGTGAATGGAGGAGGATAAGATTCGCGAGGAATCTCACCCTCAATTTCAATTGGGACGCCCCTACACTCGCATTCACTCTCAACTCCAACCAGAGAGCGAATGAGCAATGGGATTAACAATGGAGTAAAGAGGAGCTCAAGAATAGCAAAGAAAAGACTCGTAAATAAAGAATGAGATGCTCCCGAATCAAACAAAACAAAGAGCGTAATGAGAGTTAATGTAAAGTGTACCCAAAGACGACGCCGGGTGCCTCCCGTGCCTCCTCCACGAGACGAGGTTGACGCGACCACTACCCACACCTTGGGTAGCGGGACTATCTTCGTGTCCCGAGAAGAACCACCTCCGACCGCGCCCTCCATTAGGACGAGGGGTCGCTCCCGCCTTCTTAGGGCATTGGTTCGCATAATGCCCCTTCAGGTGCGCAGCGGCAGTGACCCGGCGGCAATGGTTGCGGGGCTACCTCGCGACTCGCAGTGCACGTGATTGGGGCACGGCCGCGAAGGACGAAGAATCGTGCCGACGGCCTCGGGTGCCGGGTCACGACGCGACCCCGAGACGGACCAAAGCGGGATAGCGGCACCGAGGACTTGTGGGTTTCCCACTTACGCTATGGAATCCACAAGCGCTCCCTAAGTGCTTTCGGCGACAATGGCCTTGTCCACCAAGGCCGGAAATCGTGGAAGTCCACGATGGATAGCTTGTCCCAAGCTCCTCAAACAAACCATCCTTGAACTTCTCTTGCTTGGCCTCATCAAGGCCACCTCCTCCGAGCATAACGAGCTAAATGGTTAAACTCGCATGTACTCCAGAATCGTGAAACGCCCTTGTTTGAGCGACAAGAACTCCTTCTTCTTCATTTCATCAGCCGGAAGGAATGTGACTGACGGAAGGCGCATGCGGAACTCCTCCCAAGTGACGGTGTGGCCGCCAGTCGCATGGCGAGAAAACTCTCCCACCAAGACAAAGCCGCACCCTCCGGTGGTGCGATGCAAACAACGCCTCTCGTGCTCCCACGCATCGCGCTTATGCGGCTTCCGCCCACCAGACGGGCCGCTGCGTCAGCGGGTCTCAGACCGAGAACGTGGGGCCGAGTGCGAAGAAACTCCGCAAGTCCCCACGCGCGGTGGTGTCCACCCCTTGCCCGATCTCAAGCACCGTGAAGGGCGGATGTGTTGCGCGCGATGACGCCCGTAAGAACCTCCGCCCTCTCGCACGGCTTGCGCCGATCCAAGAAGGACCTCGCCATGGTTGGAGGAGGAGGAAGATCTCGTCCGACCAATGATCGGCCTTGGCCGCTACTAAAAGGCCCGGCCATCCTGTTACAAGAACTTTGGTTAAAACTAGACTCGAAAACAAAGCCAAAGAAAGCGAAAAGCTAACGACTAGGGGAATGGAATATCACTCTAACCGAAAGCCAAAAATAGCCAGTGGGTAAACTTAAACAAGCTTATAAAAAGACTCAAAAACAGTAACGAATTACCAACCAAAGCTCAACTTCCCAATACAACTAACCCGTATTGAATGAATGAGTAATTGATTGGGAAAATAAAAATCAGAATATAACGTAAGATCTAATACCACTAAAGAGCAAGGTTACATCAACGAAAATAGTGTTAGATACATAGCTAACTAGTACCACGTCTTACCCTTCTATTCCCACAAGTTTCAGTTGATTAAACTCTCATTTTCTACCCCATTAGAAACCATCGAGCTTGCTGTCCGGAAATTGAAGTTGCTGTAGCGATTTTGCATCCAAGCTCCCAGTCGAAGCCTTCCATTCTAGAAACTTCAAAATCTGGCACACTTCAATTTGCCAAGCTCAGTGGTTCGATCAGAAACCATTGAGCTCGCTGTCTGTAAATTGAGGCGTGCTGTCCAGATTCCGCATCCAAGCCTCTAGCCGAAATCTTCAGTCCAGAAACTTCCAAACCCTAAGCACTTCAATTCGCCAAACTCAGTGGTTCCCAAAACCCATTTAAATGATAACAACTATCTTTGAAGGAAGGAGAGGAAATCAATTTTCAAACTCAAATTAGAGTAAGATGAGAGGAGAAAGCTACGATAGGTAAGGAGTAAAATCTGAGAATTCCTTAAGCTTTCATAAATCATTTGATACTTTGAAATTAGGGTTTTTCAAAATATCCTAAAGACGACTAAGCTTGGGTTACTACGGTCAAGATGGCTCGATACTAAACTTTAGGAGGACCCGGATTATTGGGCTTGTAATGCTTAGTCACCGATTGACCCTAGCATCACAAACGAAATAACCCGTGTCTTCGAGACATGTATACTTTCCAGAAATGCAGTATACACACCTCTTTACAAAATTCATGCATCAATTCCATTCATTCACATAGAACCGAAGCAAAACAACAACCAGAAGATAACATAAATAAAGGATAGTCATTACAAAAGAGAGGCCGACCGGCCAAATGACATATACATAAAGAAATTTAACAGAGGAAGCAAAAGTGCCATAAGATGGCTATAAACCAAAAGAGCCAATCCGTGTGCCTTTAACCCACAAGGCAACCGACCGACCGCCAAGCTAGTCGTCGAAACCACAAAGACATCTCACAAAAGTGAGGCCCTTGGGGCTCACCTTCTTCCCCTGCAAACAAAAGCAGCCGACAAAAGCCGGTGAGTACATTGAATGTACTCGCAAGACTTACATGTTGAATAACAAACTCGTATATATACTACATGCAAGCTCATTGAAGTGGAGGTCAGATGTTTTATTTTAGCATAAAGCAAGTTTCCATTTGCAATAATGTAATAGTTTGAAAGCAATTTAACAAATCTGTTTTTAATGTTCAATTAACCGAAAGAACAATAATAATAATAAAGAAATAGATGACAACAACAATCCCGAAGTGACTAAACCATTAGTCACCACAACAATAGCATGAATTACCCATTCATGCCAACCATGTCAAATTTTAATTTAAAAGGTTGTAGTCTAGTTCTTGCACGACCTACCAAGCATGTCCATAACCTAGACGAGGCTATTCGAATAGTTTTATACCTCGCAGGTGTACCAATGTACCCACACGCCAGCCGCTTTTTGCCACTAGATTAGCATACTTCCTTTGGTATGCTTAAGATACTAAGTCCTACGAGACATTTCCGATATTGTGCATTAACTACGAGCCGCCTGCATGGATAGAAACCCATACGCTGTGTCGGAGTCATTGTAAAGCCTCGGTCAACTACCCGCCGCAGTAAAGCCTTGACAACTACAATGCTCCTCGAGGTGGAGAGCCTACCCTAATCTCCACCACCGCACACCCAACACAAGAACACATATCCTTTTCACACAACACACACAACCCCCTCCCGCGACTGAGATAACACACGCCAAAGTACTTAGTCAAGAGAGGTCCCATATCCTCTCGCGTGGTTAGCACGCATAAGCGCTTGGCTTAGTGACACAAGTAACTCGGTCCTTGATGACCTAGGCACCATTCCATTCACACCAACAGATCACACCAACATACCATCGTGCCCAAGTCTAAAACAATTTTATTTTCAGTTTTTGACTTTACAAAGTAAAAAAGCACAAAGTGCTGGACATAATGGAATAATAAATAATAGTGTGATCAAGATCATCGACTAAGATCGATGATCGCCCATTACTACCGAAACTAAGCATTTCTAAGCAATTTCAATTCGTATTCTACTAAATGACAAGAGCTCATCCATCGAACTCAAATCATAGCAAATAACCTAGGCTCATGGTAGTAAAGGATAAACAAGTCCTACAGATTATGCAACTATAGGATACTAACCATAATTTAACAACAAAATAGCAATGCATACATACAAGTTAAAATCAATATATTAGACTTGAAATATAATGGGATTAACATGATCAAACTGCTTGCCTGCTTGTTGTGGGTCAAGATGTTGCTGAGGATCAACAATATTCTCAACGTGCTCTTCGGACCCTAACGAAAAAGCGAAAAACAACCGATAAGAACGAAGAAAACGCAAAGACCCAAAAGTAAACTTTCTCCAAAAATTCTGAAAATTTAACAGTAGCAAGATACTGATTTATAATGAATTTAGCAACAAGAACCATTTGATTTGGATTCTCAATGCAAAAGATATGGCCAAAACAATTTTGCTCAGCTTTTATAAATCAAAAATGCTACTATTCATTATCAACAATTTCTGGAGCTATACTGGGGTTGGAGACATTTTTAGATTAAAGTTTAGTTAAAAACATAACCAACAAAATTTGAATCAATCGAAAAGGATTTGAAATGAATTAGTTATGCATTTTACAAGTTATCATATTTTTCAGTTGATAAATAAATCCTTTCGGGAAAATCAGAAATTAGAAATGACGTGGCCGAATCTGGGACGTCGACCTTGGATCCAACGGCCCAAGCCCCGGCGCTGACGCATGCGCTGCACTCGCTAACTCGTCGTTAACCGCTGGATTTGGATCCAACGGTCCACGACCACTTTGGTCGAGCGAGCGGGTGATCCGACATCGTCGTCACCGTTGATCCGGATCCAACGGCTCACGTTGATCCGAGCGCTGGCTGATCCGAACGCGCCACGCACGCGAGCCGTTGATTTGGGATCCAACGCCCAAGAGCACTCACAAGACAAAGAACGCACGGCATCCGACGCTTCATCGGACGACGACCGTCGATCTTTGATCTAACGGCTAAGATCGCTCGACAACGAACGCCCGCTGGTTTTCATCCGACAACGCAAATCGAGAAGGTCACCGGCGGTTTGCCGGCGATTCGAGCCAAGTCGTAGCAAACAAAGGCTACCAAAAGACGCCCAATAACGTTGCGCACCTGTTGGTACCAACCATACCTCGGATGGAGGACTGATACAAGCGCGGCGACGAGCTAGCAGGCTAAGCACGATACGACGACAATGCGATATCATGCGCGCCAAGGCTAAATAAAGGTTGCTAGAGCATCTAGAGGTTACCAAGATGCTACCGGGCGAAACCAGAGGGGTTAGAGCACTCACCGACGCCGAGACGATGATGAGCGCCACCAATTGGGGAAAACCGAAATTGATATGCTCTCTGCTGTCAAAAGCAAAATTGACAGAGGGTTAATACTCTTCGAGATGCTAAGTAATTGAGGAAGCAAAGGTTTTGAAAGAGAAGGCCCGGAACACCACTATCACCGAAGAACTTGGAGCTTCAACAATGGCGCCGAGAGAAGACTTCATTTAAGGAGCTCGCCCTGCACTAGAAGTGATGCTGAAGCTCAAGGGTGTTTAAAGAATGCTAAGGAAGCCACTGGAGGAGTCTTATAGGCCGAAAAGCAAAGAAGAAGCAACGGCAGGGAAAATGGTGGAGCGCTGTGTTGAGGTCGGCCGAGAGCGACGAGGGGTGTAACAAATAGGGGCGACGACGACTATGGAGGCGCCGACGGAAGCAATAATGCGAAGAGCCGCTGGTCAAAGGAGAAGCGACCGGCTCGCCGAAGGGTACTATGCACGCCACCGCTGCTGACTTCGCCGAGCGCGCGAGCGGAGGAAGACGATTTAACGACGACCGCTTGATCGATCGATTTCAATCGCCGCGCCCAAGCAATCGTAATCCCGCGATCACCGAGAGCGCATCGCACGATCGAGATCTAACGGCCGAAATTGAAAGCACCCGAGGCGCATCGAGCCCGTGCGCTTAAGTTGATCCGGTCGAACTGACGGCTCGAACCCGAGACTGGTGCGGACCCGAGCAACAGTAAAAGCTGATTTTGGATTTAATTTATGAACTGAACTTAGGAGAATTAATTAAGATAGCAAACAAGCTTCAATAATTTTGAAATTTTAACTGGAGGTTGTTTACTGGATGATGAACCTTACATAAATTTTTCAGAGATTTTCATGCACTGAATTATTCTCCAGAAATTCCAGAAGAGTGGAAAATAGGGTTTGACCAGTTTGACTTGCCTCCAAAAATTATCAAATAATCTCTAAAAATCATGAGATAATTCAGAGGTGTTTCCAAGCCTCCCAAGAACTCAGGGAAAAGATTTCCAAGGGTTTGGCAAAAGACCTTTGCCAAGGAGGGTTTTTGATTAGAGTCAAAAGAGAATTTAAATTGGATTTTTCATAATTCTTTTGAAAAGAATTACCAAAAATGACCAAGGCTTCAAGATGCAAGAAAAGTTTTAATTTCTTCGGATTTTCTTACATTTGAAACACAAATCCATTTTTGGGATGTTACACCATCAATGGAGGATAAAGCTCAATCTATGAGCATGAAATAAAATCAAAACTCTCTAAAACCATAACCTCCACAACTCCTCCCCCTATGCAAAATTGGGGTTTCAAACAATAAAAGAGTTGAAGGGGGTGCAGCCACCTCCCTCCTCTATTTATAGTGGAGGCTTAGACCTTCTAGAAGTTTGACTCAATTTGGCTCCCGTTAAGGCCCAAAACAAACGGGTCACACACGCACGTATTTTAAAGCGTCGTCTTTATCGCCTCTTGACCTAATTAGCTTCCCCTTGCGCCATCTTGCACCGTGGATTGGCCAATAGGCACCCTTGTCCATCTTGCATCACGCTTGAGTTCATTGACCTCACCCGGCATCGTTGATCGTTCTGGACCTCAGCTCTCCAAGCCTAGTCCCGATCATCATCACCGTTGACCGTCATTGACCACCAAGCAACCTGCACAACAATAGACAAGCAAACCGAATCCGGGAATAAGTTCTTCACAATTTGACTTATGTTAGTCAAAACACGCATCATGCAACACATATGCACTGGAACTCATGACTTTGACCTAACAACCAAACATCGCCGCCACGAAGGACAACGATCTAAGTGAAAACTGCATGCATCACCATCATGGTCGGCTCGACCGCCCACCCGGGCCGGTCCGACCACCACTGCTGGCTTGGCTCGACCGCCGCTGGGACTTAGCCAAAACAAAGCCCAAAATTTGAAACCCATCGAATTTTCAAACGAATAGAACTTTTGACTGGAGACTCCAAAAATTATGAGACCAAGTGCAATAGAATCCCCTCTGTTGCCTGCAACCTCTATTTTTAGCCCAGCTCAAAACACCACCTTTAGAAATTGGCCGGTCCGATCCGCTATGGCTTGGCCGAATCGCATCGCCGGTCCGACTGTCAGGTGGCCGTCCGACCGTCAGGTGGCCGGTCCGACCGTTGGGAGTCTTGGCCCGATCGCCGCCACGGCCGGCCGATCGCTTGAGACTTGACAGCATGCCAACATTGCCGAAAATACATGAAACAACAAACCTTTAACGCCATTGCCAATTGTCACATCATCCAAAGATCAGGAGCATATCCTCATGATATCCACAATTCCCCGCAGCATCCTGTAGCTCTTGTGCGATAGCATGCATCACTTGTACTCTTGCTCCGGAGTTAACCCTTCTAGAGGGCGTGCGATGTCGCTTGCAAAGTAGTGAACACGCTCTACTGGGGAATCCTCCTGCATGGGGGCTGGCAAGGCATTTGGATCTCTTACCATCGTTGCTCGCGGCGGTGGAGTATGCATCGCCTATTACGGTGTAACAGCCCCAATTTTGATAAACAGTAATTATATGCATTTTATATTATATTTGTTATTTCTTAAGCATTTGCATAATTTTTGCATTTGTAAATATCCTAATCAAGTCTAATAGGTAACTCCAATCAAAGCTCCAAAGAGAGACAACAATTAATACTTATGAAATTCTCTGGGAAATAATTTAATTAAAAACTTTACAATGTTTATCATAAATAACAATCTTCTCAATATAAGTAAAACAAGAATTTATTTACATCAGATCATATTATGTTTTACAACTTTGAATCATTTACAAAAATATTAAAATAAAACTTGCATTGCATGTCTCCTTAAGCCTTCCTTGAAATCTTGCCCATCCATCGTTGTCCACCAAACCATCTTCTTCAACCAATCCAAACACCATTTGCGGCTCCATAGTCCGCCAACCAATCAAAAGATCATTAGTTATTCAAAAGCAAGATAATAGAGTTAGAATAAAATAAATTGCCGCCAAGATACCATAGGAATCATCGCGTTCCTCGATCTACCTAGATTAGTCGGCACCTTGAGTATCGCGACTACCCATACCAACCGGGTTAACCTAAGATCTTGGCTTTTCAAGTCACCTAGGCTAACCTGCATTAGTTCAAGACCGGATACCCAAGATACCTAGACTAACCTAAGTAAATCCAAGACCGCCTTATTTCCGTAGGTTTTCATCATTCGGCATTTAGGAAAATCCAAAACCTACGATATCGAATTGCCTCAATTGTCGCAAATACATTGCATAAGGAATTGCTAGCCAATGAACCAAAAATGCCCCACCAAAAATATCCTGGAGCCATCCGATAAGCACAAATGCATGAGCATCATTAGCAAATTGCAATGACAAACCATTTGCCTCCCCTGCCAAGCACCACCACAAGCACTACCAAAGCACCACCACCACCGAAGGCAAGAGAGAGGCAAGAAAGCACTGTGGACAAGATGCCCCTTTCCGAGATTTCTCAACTCATCGCAAAACAAAGAAAGCTGCACACACAAGCCCAAACCACCACATCCCATAGCCGAGGGAGCAAGCAACACAATTCCTTTTCACACCAATTCCCTCACCAACCCCATTTCCATTTCTTCTCGTAGCAAGAACCGAAGGCAATCAAGAGCAGACACCCAAAGCAAAGTCCAGAGCAAATCAACATGCCAAGCAAGCCAAGATCACCATCATCAACTGATGTCGCAACCACCAAGGCAAGCCAAAGAAAGAAGCAGCAGCCTCAGGAGGAGCAAGAGGAGGAAAGAAGCATCGTGGAGCCAGAAGCTGGGAGGAGGGGAGCACCACAGAAGGGCCCCAGAGGGGAGCACCAAAGACAAAGCCAAGATCGCAACCCTCTTCTTCCAAATTTCTAAAATCATCCAGAGGTAACCCAGCACTCCATCATCATGCACATCATTTGCACATCATCAATCATCGATTTCAATAGAATCAACCCTGATATCAAGAGAACAATCAAGATAGCTCTCTCATCATCATCACAGAGCAAGAGGGGTAGGGTAGAGAGGAGATCACCGAGGTCTTACCTCGCTGGCAACCAACCCAACACCCACCTCCACCATCAACAACCCACCACAAACCCAAACCCCAGCAGAAATTTCACCTTGGCCGATTCACCTGTGCTATCAACTTGAGCATGCATCAAATTAATATAAGCTTTAGCATCAACCAAATCAAGCAAAGAAAGCAACCCTAGCAAAATCAAGCAAGGTAAATCATCTTGGGTAGTAGAACCGAGCTAGGCACCAGGAGAGGACCGAGAGCGGAGGCCAAGCACCGGCCGAGCACACCCGATCCGAGCGAGTAGAGGGGAAATCGAATCGAGCACGGGCGCTGGGCCTTTGGTCGCGCTGTAAAGAAGAAGGTGGCGCTAGGAGCCGAGCCGGAGGGCGCCGAGGGGAGGAGAACTCTGAGCGGTGGCGCTGGGGCGCAGCACTACTGGGAGGAGATAGCCGAGGGCGCAGCTGCAGCCGGCCGCCGAGGGCCGAGAGGAGGTCGAGCCAGAGAGGCGACGCATGGCGGCGCTGGCCTTCCGGCGCACGGAGGGAGGAGGCGAGATAGGGGCCATAGCGAGAGGCGCCGAGCCAGTGGAGGAGCAACAGCAGGGAGAGCCCAGGAGGAGAGCAGCGGCGCTGCGGCCGAGCGCAGAGAAGATAAATCGCCAGAGAGAGAGGGAGCGTGGGCGCTGGCAGAGATGAGCGGAGAGGCAGAGAGATCAGAAGGAAGAAGAGAGCTCACGAGAGAGATAAGGAAAAGAAGATGAGGTTTCGGACGAGAGGGGTTAGGAAAAGAGAGAGAGATAGAGGGATTTGTGATTAGGGTAAAAATAGACATTAGGGTTTAAGGGTTGAATAAAAGTTGGAATTAAAGGATTAGTGTAAATAAATTTTAGTATATAGTAATGGCTATAGTTTAGCTGTTTAAATTGATGTTAATTAGTAAGGATTATTAATACCATATCAATATTGCAATCGATTTAGGTTTAAGTCGCCCGCGATTAAATTTCAGTAAATCGACTCGTAGAAAATAAAATCAAGTGTAGTGTATATAGATTAATCAAGCCCTGCGACTGCAGATAATAGATGTGCACACAATCACCATCAAAGTCTGCCGAAAGAAGAGAGCATATTAGATGATTGATTTTGACTGTAGGGTCATTGTGGTTGTATACCTAGAATACCCGGAGAGAGTGTTTGTGAGTACTAGGTGTCCTATTAAGGAAAACAACATCACCTGAACTCTAAGCATTGTCAGTCATTGTAATTCCACCAGAAATTGAATTAACTTTAACCAGTCCATAAGAAATTGAATTTTTATTAAACTACAATCTATACTTAAATGCATCTAGAATCATAACCTCATTAATATGTATTTATCATGCATTTTTGAGCATTTTGGATTTCTCAATTTTATCTGTTTATTCGTTATTGTATTTTCTTTTAGATTACTTAATTGTGCGACGGAAACAATAACGCATCCGAGAGTGAACAAGTGGACATTCCATAAGGCAAGCATCCTCTCGCACCATGTTGATCCCAATTTTTGAATCAGATTTACAAAACACAAGTTGATACTGCTGCATGCTAATTTTCTTAAAATTAATTGTGATATGTCAATAGGTAGTTATAACTCGACAATTGTGGTTTACCTTAATTATGATCATACACTCAACCTAAGGTAGTTTGTGGTGATATAATACTTAATTTCAATTTTGCTTAGCCATGCAAATCCATAGAACAGTAGTGTTTGGCAGCTTATCTTGTCAAACCGGGGAACAATAAATACATTTTTATTTTTGTTGATTCTTTGTTCACTTTATTTAAATCGAAATGAATCTAAATCTTGTTGTTAAACTTAATTCAAATCGACAAGTGGATGCTAGTGATGGTGCCTAGTGCACGAGAATGGGAACCGTGGATGTCTTGTCCAGGTTGATTAAGGACTCAACTCGACGCCCAATTCAAGCCCCAACGCATTTCCACACGCAGCAGGTATGGGCGCTGCTTGGTTAAGTAAAGGGTTAATATTATTGAGTTGGATACAGAGAGTAAGGACATGTGTATTGATTTCATATGGCATAGATGCTTAAGTCTTCGGCCGTGTCGTATGCCATGTGGAGCTTATATCGATATCGATGTTCTTAGAAGGGTAGGGCGAGATGTGTTACATCGCATGTACGCATCTTCAGGCCCGATCATGTGTAATATGTGTGGCTAACACGAGTTTGCATTTAATTGATGGCCGGCATTCCTCACATAACATGTGAACCCTGCTGAATATATGCTATCACCGTTGTTTGCGGATCGCCACATGGGTCATCCAACTCAATAGTGTCAACTTGTTGAAAATACCGAATCTTAGTTTATCCTACCGCATACCAAAGGCAGTGTGCTATTATTCCGAGGCTTACTGCCAACTAAGTCGTGGGTAAAGATGTACACCCGCAGGATTAAAACTATTCGAATAGCCGTGTCCACTGACACTTGACAACGCTTGGATTGATGTCACCAGATAGAATTTGCTCTAATTTGGGTTTTGGGAATTATTAATTTCGCATGATAGTGAGTCATGCAATTTATTGTTAGTGGTTGTAGCCACTTGATTTTGATACTAATTATGATCATACTTTTATTTAATTACTGCTTTAATCCAAATTGATTTATTAAATTGCTTTACTAAAACCTAGCAAGTGTAGGTTAAGATGTATTGCTTTCTCGCAAAATTTAACCATTATAACCTTCCGTTGTTAACCTTATGCATCTATAAATTCTAATCCTTTGTATAGGACCTCTCGGACACTTCATTTTAAATAGTTTGTAAGTCTTGTCGAGTACCTTCCGCACTCAAAGTGGAATTTTCCACTTGTTGCGTAAAGAATGTCCTAGGTAATATTTCAAGTTGACGCAGCTTACGCTGGTATTTCGCTTTAATCCCACTGTTGCCCTTGGGTTGTGGCGCCCCACCGAGATGGAATTTTATTATTTATGTTTTCATTTCGGTTTACTTAATGTTTCACTGTAAATTTTTATTAATGTATTCCAATCGTATGCTTGTGATATAATGTTGTAAGGATATGTCTATGTTAGCAAATTTCATCCTCGAGCTAACATGAGAGGCATATCTCGAACTCGAATATTGGAATTATACCTTGTTAATAATTATACTTCTAGTATTATTTTTAATTGAGACTTGATTGTTCTTGATTAAAAATTTTGCTTTTGGTATGATTATTAATTTGGTATAAATCTCCAATATTCCGGGGTCCTCACATACGGTGCCCTCACTGAGAAGCCAGGGCCGTCTCGGTAGTAATGGTCGTGAACCTGCGAAATATGCACTTGTGTGGCGGTACGTATCTCGGCTTGTCAGCCTCCTCCTCTCGTTGGAGGCGTTCCCGCTCTTCCCATTCTTGGTGTTGCCCTGATGCTTTAGGATTATCACCAGCATTGGGTTGATTGTCACCAACGGCGGTGACCTGATGACCGCTAGAACATGTAGAAGGGGTGAACATGCCGTCGTCCTCTGAGGAAGAAGATTAGTTGTATTGTAAAGTAAATAGAAGATTCTCCCTAGATGTTCTCTCCAGGCCTTTAGCGTGGAAGCTGCCAGCGAGATCATCATGATACATTGGGCTCCAGGGACCTTTCGAATCTCCTGCTCTAAGGGAGACAGGCTCGGGATAGTACTCGCCCACGGTGACGCTTGTGGACGAAGGCACGACCAACGTAGAACCAGTGGGTGCGGACTCGGCAAGTGACGATGCCTTAGTAATGGCCCTGGAGGAACCATAGGCATTGCCGAATACGAGGACGAAATTCCATGTCATCATCGTAGTCAGAAATATCGAGGATGCTTTCTTCTCTCCACGCTGACAAGTTTTGATTCATGAATAAAGCACAATACACAATACCATAACTAAGTTGGCAAAGATGATGACGGCAATCCCCACGGTCAGCACCAGCTGCCAACATCTGGGACTCTCGTTATAGAACGGAAAAACAAAAATATAAAAAGGAAATGGAGATTGCTATCTATTCGTCGAAGGACTCAAAACAGTGATGTATATTGCAAAAGGGTATGCTCTGATTACAATGAGAATGATTGTGAATAAACGTGGATTAGAGTTTAGATGGAGATCTGGATTACAAAAGCACATAGGCCGGGTTCATATAGTCTACAAAGCGTCGACAGTTTGTTGCAGTGGTGCCTCTTTACACCAATGGTCATGTCTCTTTAAGTCAATAGTCACGTTTCTTCATAACAAATGTTGTATCTCTCCGGGTGTAACAGTAAATACCCTTTCTCCACGTGGGTTGTCGTTAACTACACGTGAGTAACTGTCATCGAGGACCTTCTCTGCATGGGAGAGGTCCTGGAGCGATCTAAGAGGACCTCTAGGGGAGGTTAAATAGGACATGTAGGAGAGGTTCGAGGACAGTCCAAAGACTCTTGGGCCCATCTTCTGATCGCTTGATTGATCTTGGGTTCAGTAAACTAACTTGGGCCCAGTAGAAGATTTATCTTAATTATAATAAAAATAAAGATATACCTAGATCATTGACTAGTCAATAATCCTCATCAATTATCATGGTTCTATTCATTTTTTCGTTTAAAATCAGAGCTATATTTTGGTGGGGTTCAGTATTGACTCCACCATCCTTTGACACTGTTTTGTTAAATTCTGATGTATTCTTGTGCGTAGTGATTATATCATACACCCAAATTTGAAAAGGAATTGTGTTCTTGTTGATGTGTTGGGAAAAGAGTCCATGCCTGCATGCTTTTGTACTACAATTATTTATTTTATCATAGTTTCAATAAGATTCTGGTGGCATTAGAATATATGCTTCGTGAGTTATGATTGTGATTCAAGCTCTAGTAGTGATTATGTTTTTAATGTGGGTGGTATTTTATGATAGTTATGGATTAGCTTTGGCCTCTATACTTGATAGGATAACCTACGTATAATCATGCAATTTATTGGGCATCACCAATCTGTGCTGTAAACTTGTTGTTTGGTGTCTGAATAAAATGCATTTTGTGTTTGTGTGATTAAACCTAGAACATATTTGCCCTTTTAAGTTGTGGAGGAGGCTGAGATGGTATTTCCATGTTGATGCTATATAATGTTGGAGCTTGACAACACAATGTTTTCTATCTCTACACGGTTTGATGTTGGTTCTATAGACACAATATGCTACTAGACCCCCTCTCCTGATTCCATTAAAAGCTCAACCACTTGTGCATAATATTTATTCAGGCATTGCGTATGCCAACCTTAAGTTGTTTGCATCTTAATTTATTCAATTGTTGTGAGTTCTTTGTGTTGGAATAGCGGTTAAGAATATCCTTAAGTACTTGAGAAGAACTAAGGATGCATTCCTTGTGTATGGTGGTGAGGAAGAACTGGTCGTAAATGGTTACACTGGTGCTAGCTTCCAAACCAACAATGATGATTTCAGATCGCAACCAGGGTTTGTGTTTTGTAAGAATACATAAGCAGGTTTTTCAGTTCGATCAAATACAGACCAGTAGTATGGTGATACAAGCTAGTCGTAGGCTAGTCGAACATGATCACTAAGTGGTCGAAACATGGTCGTAAGGAGTTACGAACTAGTCGAGACCAAATATGAGCTGATCGTATAGAGATACGAGCATGTCGTTAGTGATAAGGACCTGATCAAAGATCATAATGCAAAGTGCACATGGATTTGAATTTTACTGATCTGTTGACAAAGCCTCTCCCACAATCTAAGCATGAGGTGCACACAAGAGCAATGGGTATAAGATACCTATATGATTGACTCTAGTGCAAGTGAGAGACTGTTGGTGATATGCCCTAGAGGCAATTATAGAGATTATTGTATCACATCTATTTTTATGAGTTATTGAATAAGTGTTATTCTGTTCCTTGAATGAATCATCTGTTATAAAGATTAATAAGTATGCGACTTGTTGGTGAAGCTCTTTTAACTTATATGATGTCGTTCTAAATGTATCTCTGGTCGGATGTCACTGGCCGGAACACCAGTGATCCTATCGACCAGCGCATGTATTGATTGATGACCATGTTTCACCGGTCACGGATATAGGGATATCCAATCGATAATGTGAACATACGTTAGAGAACACGGTGTTGGAATGACCCACCTTGAGACACTGCTGAGATTGTTATGATTTCATATGTTATTAGTTTGTCTCAAGCAATGATGATGTATAATTCTTTGACCTGAGATCAGCATGGTTTCCTACATGTGTAAGAGTACACTTTGTGGTTCTTAGAGGCTGCTCCGTAACTGGGTAGTCATAAAGGTAGCTTTCGAGTATGCTATGGAATATGTGGAGTAATATGACTGGTTGGATATGGGATTTGCCTCTCCTAACATAACAGGAGAGATGTCTCTGAGCCCCCCGATGTGGTTTGATAAAGAAAGTGCATAGCTATGCCACGGGTGGTCGAAGAGTTCGACCACATGAAGTTATCTGACACTGGATCGAGAAAGTATTAAACAGTCCATGGATGACATAATATTTCACCTAGAGCTCAACTAGATATCGTGAGGCGAAGGGAAAATACATGAGTAGGTCTTTCAGTTCGATCAGATACGGACTAGTCGTATGGAGATATGAGCTGGTCGTAGGCTGGTCAAACATGATCACTAAGTGGTCAAAAACCTGGTCGTAAGGAGTTACGAACTGGTCGAGGCCAAACATAAGTTGGTCATATAGAGATACAAGCTGGTTGTTAGTGATAAGGACCTTATCGTAGATCATATCGCATTAAGGTTCATCCGATATAATTTGTGTGTATTCGGGAATCGTTATGTCTTGCTAGGTACCACTAACGGCTCATGGTCAGAAAATGTGTCTGAGCCATAACTGAACTACACATGAATCTACAGGGTCACACACTTAACGGGTTGGAACAAACCAGTATGGATACGATTTATCAAACGTGTTCAGATAGGATCCGTCACAGGCACTATATATGGAGATGCTTCATGCTATTAGGGAAGTGAAGTGGAGACGAGGATACGTGATTGCTCTACCAAACCTTAGCTGCCATCTTCTTGAGGGAGCCTTCCTGTGCAACTTGGTGTAAGCACATCGGTGTACGACGTTCCTGCTATGGACGTGTGGATACCGTAGAGGCGCTACTGTAGTTGCTGTTGCGCTCGAGAACGATCCGCGACTTTGCGAGGAAAGCGATCGGTTGCTAGAGGAGACGATCGGCGATGACAACACTGGACGATCGACTGTGAGGATGATCGACTATGTTGGACGATTGACTATGTCGAACGATCGACTACGACCACTACATCGATACGCTCTTCATTGCACCAGGCTGCTCCAACTCTTCTTCCACTACATTGCGCGTCTGGTGGTAACGATATGTGATCTCTTGCTTGCAGTGGTATCCTGGTTTACATGGTATAATATTTAATTGTCAGCTAGCGTAGCCTACATGTATTCCAACAGTAGTATTAGATCCATCCTGCATAGTTTTTGATCTAGATCGGTCGCATATATTGGATATGTGGCAGTAGTAGATTGAATATATTACTGGTTTGGTCTGGTAACCTAGATCGGCTCCTATGGATGGAATGATCTAGGCACTGATCAATAAGATCAATCGGGTTTTGATGGTAATAGATGGGTTTGAGAAGAGGTATAAGTTGAGAGCACCAGATGATTTACTTGACTTATTTACGACAGCCTTGCATGATAATCCTATCAGTCATAATTCCGACATTGGAGTATGTTGCAGTGCGTGGTCGTATCAAGGCAGTGATCAGATTGGTTCGGAATACGGTTAATATGATTAATCCGATGATTTCCGAGGCTCGGTTACGTGAATAAGATTCCTCTCATGGAAAAGTTTTCGAGCGCGCTTCTTCAACCCCACCTCTAACCGCTAGAGGGACCGCTGTGGTCGTAGCGCGTTATATGGCGTTATGTGTTATGTCGCCCGATAGAATTGGATTCTATATATAACTCATTTTTGTAGGGATTGATGTGAATAGTATGACCCATTGTGTATGTGATGCGTGCATGGTTTTTCATGGCCTTCGTGTTATGTTGTGAGATAGACATCGAGCTACATATTATTATATAACGGTCTGCATACCGACATGTGATGCTTGATATTATAGTCTATAATTGAGAGACCATGTGAGAGGTGTCCCCAAGTGAGTGATGAGTATTTGACACTTTTGTTGACAAGTTTGTGATTTGGTTCACATCATTGTGTCGCGCCTTCCGATTCTCAGATCGCGGAACTTCCGCCTGAGGACCGGAAGTACCGATCATCGAACTTCCGTGACCGGAAAGCGGAACTCCGATTATCCCGAGCGCTGAGTTGTGTTTTGCATCAGGCGGAACTTCCGCCCTGTGAATGCGGAAGTACCGATCATCGGAACTTCCGCACTCGGAAAGCGGAACTTCCAATTGACCTGAGCAGCGTGTTGTGATTCGGTATTGTCCGGAGCTTCCGCCCTGGGTATGCGGAAGTACCGATCTTCGAAACTTCCGCCTTGAGAAATCGGAACTTCCGCTTGTGCGTAGAATGCATGTAGAGTGCATAGTTTTGATTTTGAGTTGTGTATGAGTTTGAGTTAAATGAAAATGATGATTCTATTATCTCAACAATGCTATGTGATGTGTTTCTTGTCCAGGCTGGTTGCGTGGCATCGAGGTGGAGTCGTGGCGAGACACGTGGAGACTGCATTAGACGCAGCGGCGTTGAGGTCGAACGGTCAAGGTGTGTCAAGACGGCGGCACTCGAGGCGTTGCAAGTCGTGGACAACAAGGAATGCGGACCTTCCGTAAGGTGCACGAGGCGAAAGGGTAATTTCGCAAGGCGCACAAGTGGAAGCGGATCCGTTAGGGTTTAGCCAACAGAACGGTTGGAGACCCTAGCCAAGGGCTATAAATAGAGGTGAACCCTCGGTTGTTTTAGTGACTTTGGAGAGAGCATTAGGTTAGCTTTTTCTAAAGAGCCTTTGGAGAGGTTGTTTTGCTTTGTGGCTTTAGTTGTTGAGATGGAGAGGATGAACTGAATTTCTTGTAATCATTCCTCTATGTTTGCCTCTGTAATCTTTGATTCCGAGAAATGAAATCTCTAATGTTTGTTTCTTTGAGTATGCCTTTTTCTTCTCTCTGTTCTTGCTTTGAATACCTAGGGTTTTGGTGAAACTCTTGAGTTCTTTTATGAGATGGCATGAAACTTGATATGTAGAGTCTTATGGATATTGCTAACATATCCTCAAAGTTTCATGAGCCAAGAATCTAAGAATCTTGCGAATTGTGGTTTTTGGTCTCTCTTGCCAAATATTCAAGAAACCGATTTATGCTGATTAATGGATCTTTGTCTGCGATTCCTTCTCAATGAGGTCAAGATGTTGTTTAGGATGATGCCCTGTGAGATTTGACCCGAGAAGAGCAGCAATCTTTGAGTATTTTGGATTTTTGGAAATTTCCAGTACGTGTTGTTCTTCTGTCTGGGAAAATCGGAACTTCCGCTGTTTACACGCCGGAACTTCCGCCTACGGAACTTCCGTGACCGAAGTCCGAACTTCCGATTTCCAGAACATCCTGCATCTCTGCTTCTTCCTGCTTTTGATTTATCTCTTTCTCTTGTTTCTCCGAGGGTATTGTTTATCAAGTTGAATAGTAAAGAGGGGAATGTCTTATTTTTAAAGGCACCATTCACCCCCCTCTGTTGCCATTTCGGTCCTTCAGTAATTCATTACCACCCTTAGGAGTAATTGCTTAGTAAATGAATGCAATGAGAGTTCAAGCATGGTGGTCTGAGGACATGAAACATGGTGATAGAAATCGTCATGATAAGGGCTATACTATTTCACGCTTTAATATGATTATATGTGAAATGTTTATTTCGTCTTGCTATTTGATCATGTTTTATCATTAGATGTTTTAGCCTAGTAGAATAGTATCCTCAAGAAAAATTAAGTTAATTTGATGCCTTCAAGTTGCCAATTGCTACGACCATCATAATTTTTATCATTAATTGGTGGGTCTACCATAGTGGGGTGCCATTAACTCTCTTAATAAGATGGGGGGTGGGGTGTCGGATACCCACATGCATAGTATTGGTTTAGCTTAACAAGACTATCAAATCGTTTTGGGCCTTAGGGCATGGTACTATCGCTGTCGGGGCATAGAGATGCCGCCAATGCACAAGAGTCATATGTGATACGATTGGCAAGAGGTTGCCTATATAAAATCACTAGGTTTCTAGCAAGGATGCCATAGCTCACTAGGACTCAATGATTTTTGGATCTTGAACTCACTATATGATGTTTGAGGGAAACATGGTTTAGAACATATAGTGGGAGTATCTTTTATTGACTATTGATGATCAAGTTCGACCAGGTATGGACTGGTCGTATAGTGATACGACCAGATCCAGACAAGTTGTATAGTGATACAACCAGGTCCAAACTAGTCGCATGGTGATACGACCAGGTCTAGATTAGTCACGAATATAACCACCAATATGAGTATATAATAGAAGATCTTACATAAATATAGTGCTGAATCTTTGCATATATTTATGTTGTAGATCATGGCACCTACTACTTCTTCTGCACCTACCTTTAATTTGTGATAAGTTCTTGAGAAAAAAGGCTGAATGGAACTAACTTTATTGACTAGTTTTGTAATCTGAGAATTATTCTCAAACAAGAAAAGAAGGAATATATTCTAGATGGTCCCTATCCCGAGGAACCGAATGATGAGGATACTCGAACTAAAAAGAATGCTTATGAGAAGCATTGCAATGACACAGTTGATGTACACTGCCTAATACTTGCAACTATGAACTTTGAGCTTCAGAAGCAATATGAGACCACATACACTTACAATATGATTGTAGGTCTAAAGAGTGTGTTTCAGGATCAAGCAAGGGTAGAGAGGTTTAATACATCCAAGGCATTGTTTTCTTGTAAGCTGTCGAAGCGCAACCCGGTTAGTCCTCATGTGATCAAGATGATTGGTCACATTGAGAGCTTGGAAAAGCTTGGTTTTCCCCTTAGCCAAGAGTTGGTGACTGATGTAATTCTCCAATCGCTCCCTGCGAGCTTTGAGTCTGTCATATTGAATTTTCATATGAATATCATGGAGAAGTCAATGATCGAGTTGCATGTCATGCTTAAGGGTGCTGAGGAGAGCATCCAGAAAAGTTCCAATCATGTGATGATGGTTCAAAAGGCCACTACTAGCTTCAAGAAGAAGGGTAAGTCGGGAAAGGGAAAGGGCAAAGGAAAGACTAAAGATGAGATCGAGAGTCTCAAGGCTAAGCTTAAGAAGCTCATGTTGGGTCCTAAGCATGAATCAAAATGTTACTATTGTCATGAGACCGGGCATTGGAAGAGAAATTGCAAGAAGTAGTTAGCAGAGATGAAAAAGAACAAGGGAAGTAAGACTTCCAGTTCAGGTATAAATGTTATACAAATAAATCTTACCACTTCTCTGACCAGTTCTTGGGTATTTGATACTGGATCGGTTGCTCATATTTGTATTTCGATGCAGGGACTGATAAGGAGTAGAAGTTTGGCAATAGGATATGTTGATCTCCGTGTCGACTATGGAGCAAGAGTTGCTGCATTAGCTATTAGCACTTTACCATTAGCTTTACCCTTAGGATTAGTTATATATTCCAGCCTTAAGCAAAAATATTATTTCTGCTTCATGTTTAATAGCAGAAGGTTATTAGTTCGGAATAAAGAACAATTGTTGTTCAATTTATTTTGAAGATATGCTTTATGGCCATGCTCCATTGGTGAATGGATTGTATGTTTTGAATCATGAGGATATGCCTATCTATAACATAAATGCTAAGAGACTTCGACCAAATGAATTGAATCCCACTTTTATTTGGCATTGTCGGCTAAGTCATAAAAATGAGAAGCACATTGTGAAGCTCCATAAAGATAGTCTTCTAAACTAGTTTTATTTTGAATCATTTGAAACATATGAATCTTGTTTACTTGGCAAGATGACTGTGGGACCGAAAAGGCGACTAGAGGGGGGGGTGAATAGGAGCACGCTCACTTTTTCACAAATTATGAACTCAACACAATCTCACTCCAATAGCTATTAGGAAGCTATGAAGATCAATATACCAGTACAGCGGAAGACTAGTATTGAATTCGAATTAATCCCCTAAGCAATATAACAAAATCAACAAAGATTAAAACAACACAAAGGCACGGGCGGTCGACTCTGACACCACGGTCGGACCGATGGTCGCGGTCGGACCCGTTATATCCGGGCGGTCGGACCACGCCAAATTGGTCGGACCGGTGATGAGGCGGTCGAACCGCCGACCTGCAACAGATCTCAAACAAGAAAATCACCGATGACGAAGATGCAATTAGGTTAAACTTTTGATTCTCAACTCCAAACTTCACGAAACTTTGCACACACCTTCTCTAAGCTATTGAGGACCTATTCCAATCGAATATTATGATAATTCTTGGATAGATCCTGAACAGTTGTCAATTGAATAACAGAAGGTCTAAAACCGGGTAAGAACTAAAACTTGATCCTAATGCTTGTTCGTGAGTGATTGATGATCAAGATGATTCTAGATAGATTCACATATATTACAGCAAGCTAATTCACGTGAAAGAATCAATCACAAACTCGCGGATCAAAGAAAGCCCTAAAATCACGAAATTGAAAGCAAGAACGAAAAGAGACTCATCTCAAGCAAACCTTGCATAGATTAAGAACGTGATCGTTGCTGGATTACACCCACACCATCATGGATCAGTGGTCAATCCAAGATCATGAAATTCACCTCAAACCATCAAAAGCTCTAGCCTCCACCTCAACTCTCCCTAAGACAATTAGGGTTTTGAAACATAAAAAGGCGAGAGAAGGGTGCAGCCACCACCTCCTCCTATTTATAGTGGAGGCCTAGAACTCTCTAGGGTTTGACTCAATTGGGCTCCCGTTAAGGCCCACTAACAAACGGGTCACACACGCACGCTTCGCAAAGCGCCGTCTTTAACCTTTTGACATAAACCGCTTCACCATGCGCCATGGATTCGCCAATAGGTCACCCTTGTCCATCTTGTGTCACGCTTGAGTCCATTGACTCACCCGCATCATCGATCGCTCGACCTCAACTCTCCAAGTCTAGTCCCGATCCTCCTCGCCGCTGACCGTCGCTGACCACCAAGCAACCCGCACAACCATAGACAAGCAAACACGAATCGGGAACAAGTTCTTCACAACTTGACCCATGTTAGTCAAAACATGCATCATGCAAACCATATGCCACGATACCAATGACTTTGACCTAACAAAACAACATCGCCACGGTTGGCCGACGCTTTAGAAACCGTCCGACCGCTCCATGTGAGCGGCCGACTTCCTCGTGAGCCGGTCGGACCGCCACTGTGGACTTAGCCAAATTCATGCCCCGAAATTCAAACCTTCGGAAACTTAAATCGAATATAACTTCTTATCGAGACTCTAAAATCATGAGACCAAGTGCATTGGGATCCTCACTTGCCTACAACACCTATTTTTGGCCCACCAGCTTCAACACTTTAGAGTCACAGCCGGTCCGATCACGCACATGGCCGGTCCGACCGATTTGGGACCGGCCATGTTAGGACCGCCCGACCGCCCGTAATGCCTGAAATTTTGTCAAAAACTCGTGAAACGACAAACCGAAAACACCATTGCCAATTGTCACATCATCCTAAGATCTGGAGCATATCCCCATGATATCCACAATGACAAAGGTGCTCTTTATGACCAGACGTGAGAGGGCGAGTGACTTACTGGTCGTAGTACATACGGATATATGCCGACCAATAAGCACTCCGACCAGAGGTGGTTTTCAGTACTTCATAACTTTTACTAATGGTATAGTGATACGACCAGATCCAGACAAGTCGTATGGTGATACGACCAGGTCCAAACTATTCGTATGGAGATACGAGTTGGTCGTAGATTAGTTGAACACGACCACCAACTTTGAAAAGTTCAAAAAATTCTGTTCAAAGTGCAGTATCAACTTGGCAAGACAATCAAATGTATACGATCTAATAATGGAAGTGAATATTTGAGCCATGAGTTTGGTGATCATCTAAAGAATTATGGAATTGTTTCACAACTTACTTCACCGGAAAAGCCTCAATGGAATGCGGTGTCTGAACGACGGAATCGAAGATTGTTGGATATGGTTCGGTCAATGATGAGCCAATCTAATTTTCTATTGCAATTATGTGGATACGCTCTAGAAACAACTGCTTTTACTTTAAATAGGTTCCATCTAAAACTGTAGAGAAGGCACCATATGAGATATGGACCGGGAAGAATCCTGGATTGTCTCTTCTCAGGGTATGGGGTTGTGAAGTTTATGTAAAATGTTTGACATTGATAAACTCACACCCAAGTCTGATAAGTGCTTCTTTGTGGGGTATCCTAAAGAAACTAAAGGATATTATTTTTATAATCGGGTTGATAACAAAGTGTTTGTTGCCTGTAATGTTGTCTTCTTGGAGAAAGAGTTTATTTCCAAAGGAGTCAGTGGGAGCAAGGTGCAACTCAAAGAAATTCATGAAATATCTGAAAATATTTCAACTCCTACTGAACCTCTAAAGGATGAACAAAATATTGTTGAACCTATAGATGAGGCATAAGCCCCACGTAGATCTAAAAGGTCATATTAATTGCCTATAAGGTACGAGCATGATATTTTACTATTGAATAATGATAATCCTAAAACTTATACGGAAGAGGTGTTGGACCGAGACTCTGAGTCATGGCATGAAGCCATGAAGTCGGAGTTGGAATATTCGTTTTAATGAAGTGGGTTAAGGGTTTGACTTCATCAAGGACGAATAAGAACTTTGTGTTTACATGAAGCTTAGTGGGAGAAAGCTTGTGTTTCTGATCTTGTATGTGGATGACATACTATTGATCGAAAATGATATTCCAATGCTTGAATCTGTTAAAACTTTAGTAAGAAATAGTTTCTCAATGAAAGATTTAGGAGATGCAACATATATTCTTGATATAAGGATCTATAGAGATAGATATAAAGAGCTAATTGGATTAAACCAGGATATGTACATAGACAAGGTGTTGAAATGGTTCAACATGCAGGATTCCAAGAAAGGTTTCCTCATATAGTGATACGACCAGATGCAGTCTAGTCGTATGGAGATACGAGCTGGTCGTAGACTGGTTGTCGGGACATAAAAATATAATTCTAGACCCTCTGTGTATACTGCACTAGTCCAGGATCACGCTAGTGCACATAGTGGCGACATCGATGAAATATCATTTCCATATACAAAGATGACTGATAAATAGGCAAATAACAATAATTATCAGAGTAACGACCTTAACATCAAAGCTTACAACTTGTCCATTACAACGAGTGAGGGTCTCATCGCCTTAAAATGATCGCTTAATCGATCTTGAATCGATAATCGCCTTGTTCACGGGTGATTATGGGGAAAACAGAAGTTCTAATTCAAAACTCACACAAGCTAATTCTAAGGTTCTGAGAATTAGCTCTTGAATAAACTGAAATTCTCGCACATCCTTGTGCTAATAATTTACTTTACCATCAACACTGACACTTGCTAAACTGATGAACTTGATTTGACATTGCCTTCATCTGAGAAAATTATCTGCTCTGCTGTATCATTTTTGCAAACTCATTGGCAACTTTTGCCATATATCATCTCTGACGTAAATCCTTCTGGAATTGGTTGATCTTGGGTACCAAGTTAAAGACAAACTTGACTTCTGATCTGGTTGCATGCTGAATAGATCACTTGCAATGACAACTGCATATGCTTTGGCGGATATGAACATTATCCCATGACTACATTCTTCAACCATTTACTATTGCCTCACTTCTATGCAAAATGATGCGGTGGAATTCAACATCACATTCCATGGTTACGGCTCTACCGCATGCAAACAACATGACTCAACGCCTGATTACTCACCTTGCAAAGGCATACACTGAGAGGGGTATCCAATGATTTAATATCCAATAATTTGTTTTCTTTAAAACTTGCATACAAAGATATCCATCTTTTTTTGCTCTCAAACCAAGGAAAGATTACCATGATTCTCTTACTTTATTACTACGAACGGAGCCATGACACTGCATGCTTTGATATCACCAAACTAGGCTTTCTTGATAATATCATTGCACAAATTTTTCTTCTTTGACTGCTTTGTTGAGCAAACGGACCCTACTGCTTTACCACCTGCTCTGGGTGTTACAAACTTGACTGAAATGATTTTCGACATTCTGGCATCTGGAGTGAGTGATTGGTTCTTTTGAGGACACTAGCTAATGTAGTGATATTCTTTACGACAACTGTTGTAGCATAAACGTGTTGAATCTTGCAACTTTTCTAATGAGGCTATGACTAAATGACTATCCCTCTTGAAGGTTGAAGCATGTCGCTTTGCAGGGCATCTCTTGGCATAATGGTCTTACTTACCACACTCGAAACACACTACCGACGATACTGGCTTGCTTCTCTTTTGAGGCTGGTTGTCCTGATCAACATTTTGTTTCTGTGACTCCTCAGCTCACAAATCTTGTACTGACAATGGTTTGCCTTTTTTTCTAATGCTCTGATAGTAGCTTGAAAATTTTCCTCACTAACGTTGTATTGTAGAAGTCCACACAGAGTACTTGGGGCACTGACTCGGACAATGATCATTGCCTTCACAAAGGAAGCATGTGATCTTTCTCATTGGACACTCTTCAACAGAATGGTTTCCTTCGCAACTGGAACAACTGATATTGTGATCAGCGGCATTATAGCCTATTTCTCCTCAATGGTTACATGCACAATCTTCTAACTTATTTGGTTGGTAGTACTTCAACTAACAACAACTAGATTCGACGTAGGGTATCGGAATAACAATTTTCTCTTGATCACTCTTGCTTGACGTCGTATATTGTCGACGAAAAGCGATGGAAAATCTGCCCTAGTGATGGTCTGCTCGTCCTGATGGGCAGCGTGAAAGCTTTTCCACCAAACTAATGCAACTCCTTCCAATAGGTGAGCAGTATAGAAAACTTTCTCATTATCATTGCTTTGCACAACAGTTAGCTTGTCTTCCATGGTGTGAATCTAGGATTCTGCATCCTTGCGTGTGGTTGATCCTTCAAAGATTGGTGGTTTGGTCATCATGAACTTCACAAACTTGAACTAGGCGTGTGCCGTTGGGATGGCAATGAACTGTGCATCCTTGCAAACATTACCATTGTCCAACGGTTGCATCATTGCTTGCATGAGCTGATACTGGATGATAGGAAACTGATTCACGCTCTGATGTGTCACTGGAGATAGTTGCTGGTTAGTGTCTGCTCTGGTACTAACATTGGTGACGGTACGACGGCTTGCTTGATTATTCTAATTGATCAAATTGACTAAAGTAGTGATGGTCTCATTCTGTTGTGTCATCATGTTGTTCATATTCTGCATCATCGCGCTCATGAGTTGAGTCTGAGCTACCAAGAATTGTCCCATGATTGAATCTGCTACTCCTGGTACTGACAACTGTCTATTGGGATTGACAACATTCGAGCTGGCACAGACTGAAGGGTTACTTACAAGGTTGGCTCCGCTAGAGTTCTCCATCTGCATGTTGACTGGGGCTAATAGATGGGAGGGGAGAGCATAATGTAAGGGAAGACAATCTACTAAAGGGAGCAGGTTTAACCCAAGGAACAAACACAAATAGCCGAAAAGCTATTAAGAATCATAAAACTCAAAGCCAAGCTACACATAGTGGAAAGAAACGGAAATCTAATCGTCTAGTTGATTTAACTCTAACTTAACTGGGCAACTTGGCTCAACACACGAGAGGAGCCAACACTGATTTATCTTATATGGCTAGTTTGAAGAAAACTCAAACTGGTTACGATCTTCATCAAACGTTGATTGCTTGTGATCCTTGCAGGCGAATCTTGGAGAAAGACAGGGACGATGTACAACTTCTTCTTGGTCTTTAATTCTTGCGATGAAGTTGTCTTGAACACATGGAGAGATATCGATACGTCGTTGTTGGTTGCATGGTCTTCAAAGGGTTACTCAAAACAACTCTTGGGCTTCCACCCAGATATTTGGTACAGATAAAGAAGTTATGAGGGAAACGAGTCCAATTTAATACTAAAAAATGGCGAGGAAGAATATAGATAAGAAAGGAATAGAATGGAAGAGTATAGAAGCTAGACAAGATGAGAATATCACATCATTAAGGCTTTCCATTTATAAAATAAGTTTTGAAGTCTTTCCTAAAAACGGCCATTCTAACTAAGGTCCCGACCTACAGTCGATATGGCTTTGATACCACCTCTGTCGGGACCCAAAAATACAATTCTAGACCCTCTGTGTATACTGTACTAGTCCAGGATCACGCTAGTGCACACAGTGGCAACATCGATGAAATATCATTTCCATATACAAAGATGACTAATAAATTGATAAATAACAATAATTATCAGAGTAACGACCTTAAGGTCAAAGCTTATGATTAATGTCTCAGAAGGCAATAGCTCAATAAAGCTGCAGCGGAACGTAACAGAATAACTTCAGTGAAGCCCATCCATATGCCCACAGGCAATCAGCTGGGGTAGTGCGACCTGGCTCTCCACGATCCTTGAAGTAGACCTTGTTGACTGACGATTCCTCCACTTCTGTTGATTGATTATAGCAAGCATAAATACACAACCGTACTCGCAAGTTATACCACAGAATGCAATTTATAGATGATGACTTATTCGAAAGGAATGACATCTGTGGTTATTTTGCATAAATCATCATTTGCAATTGAATACGAATAATAGATTGAAACACAATGTAAACAACCATACTGTCTGGTGACTCTGATTCATTTTGTTTAAACCATTACTACTACCCTGGATCTTATTTAGTTATCAATATATAATTTCCTGCATATATATTATTACATGTTATGATAATTTAAAATTCTAAATCCTTTTGGCTTTTGAGTCCCTATTGCTACATGTTTGGAGATAGAAGTGGTGATCAAGTATTTTCAGAAACCAGATATAAGATGCATGGGGGCAATCATGATATAATGCTTTATGGACTTAACAGTATGATGTGCCTGTTCGGAGATTGAAGTGATATTGAAGTATTTTCAGAAACTATATACAAAATATAAGTCAAACAAATATGACTTTACCTTTGCTCTATTTTTTGTTTGTTCATGCTGTATAGTGTTTGTGAAATTTATTTTCGTTGTTCAAATTATTGTACATACAAGTTGAAATGTAATGTTTCATTAAAACATTATGTATATTCTTTTTCTATAATCTTGCTCCTTTTGCTTTGCAGACAACACTAGTCCAATTTTTAGAGAAATGACAGCTCTGAAGTGTTTTTCAGATGAAGTTCAGCTCCCAACTCTTTGATGTCACGTTTAGAAGCTCAGATCCAACTCTTTGATGGCAAATTTTGAAGTTCAACTCCTAGCTCTTTTGGTAAATGATGTAATTCTTAATCTTTATAAGAGAGACATACAAATGGTGTAATCTTGTTAAGTTATTCATCTTAACAACTACATGAGAATAACTATTTTTTTGGATTTTTTCTTCAGTTTTTCTGGTATTATTTTGGGATTTTTAAAAAAGCATTATTCCTACTACTAAGTGCTAACAGACTAGTATCGTACTGCTTGCCATCATCTCCTTCTTAGAATAGTTCAGATACGCTTAGCACAAAGATCCACCTGAGCTAAATAGAATAGCATGTAGCGAGGCATTCCTGGGAAGCCGCCAAATAGCATGTAGCATGCATTGCGGGCCGCTGCCAAACCCACCAATCGAGCAATGTAGCGATACGTTGCGGGCTAACGGCTGCCACAACTTCTCAGTGGCCAGCGCGAGGTGGGCATGGGCTGTACGCAACCCGCTCTACTTGCACCACTAAAGATTGCACCACTAAAGATTCTATTTGAGGAACCATCGCTGGTGAGTCCAGTCCGATCGATCACCTCATAGACGGAAGTAGAATTGCACATAAGTACACAAGTACAATAATTTCTTCATCAAGTACGTACAAGATATGAGGAGCCCCCTATATATAGAAGAAAAGACCCTGTAGGGTTGGATGGGGGCGTCCACCCCATGGGTCGGCTGCTGGGCTAAGCCCACGATTTCTCAACACTCTCCCTTGGTATCCATCCTCACATGTTCATGCCTCGTCAAAACAAAAAAAAACTAGTGGGAATTGTTTTTGAGAAAGAGTACATAATACACGTTCTGCTGCATTGTACGAATTGCCTCATTGAAAATCTTAGCCGAGAAACTTCAGAAAAACTTGTCAAGGGAAAAAGAGTACAATCCACCTAATTTCATTTAATCTCCAGAATTTATTGTTTGGGTACTCGGTCTTCATGTTCAAGTTTCAATAATGAGTTTGTGAAGATTCTCCCCCTAAGTTCTGCATTTCTCTAAGTACCATCATTCCAATTCCACGTATGCACCTTTCAAAGCTAGATACTGAAAGTGACTTAGTGAATAAATCTACAAGATTTTCACATGACTTAGCATGAATTACTTTAATTTCGTCCATCTTTTGCAATTCATGAGCATAGAAGAACTTTGGGTTGATATGCTTTGTAAGATGACTCTTCACATAACTCATCTGCACTTGTGCAACACAAGCTGTATTACCTTAATAGATAATAGTGGGTGTTTGCGCGGTATTCAATCCACACAACTGCCGGATATGGTGACTCGTCCGATGAAGCCAAGTACATTCTCGTGAGGTCTCGTACAGTGCTATGATTTTCGAGTGGTTCATCAAAGTCAATAAGAGACTTTTCTTAGACGATTTTCATGAAATTGCAGTTCCACCACACAAGAATACATAGCCTGTTTGTGACTTGGCTGTATGCAGGTCCGACAGTGTTCCAAAGATCTGCATAGCTACCATAGTCGCATGTGTTCTTTTCAGAGAATGTACCAATGTCTTTGCTTCCTTGGAGGTATCAGAAGATGTCCTTTATTATCTGCCAATATTTTTTTGGTAGGTTCTGCACTATACCTTGCTAATAGATTTACGACAAATGTAATATTCGTTCTAGTACAGTTTACTAAATACATGAGTGCCCCTATTGCACTTAAGTACGGGAACTCTAGTCCTAAGACTTCCTCCCCCTCTTCTTTTGGTCTGTATGAATCTTTATCTTACTGCAAAGATCTCCCAACCATCGGTACTTTCAAAGGGTATGCTTTTTCAAAGTCGAACATTCCTAACATCTTTTGAGTGTAGGCTGACTGATGCACTAATATCTCTCCAGGAACATGCTTAAGCTGCAAGCCTAGGCAATATTTGGTTTTATCCAAATCTTCCATTTCGAACTCTAACACCAGGTAAGAGCTTGCTTCCTTAATATCTTCGAGGGTTCTGATGACATTCAGTCATCTACATACACTGAGATTATACAAATCCATTCTGGGATCGTCGTATAAATACATAGTGATAATTCTCATTGTTCGTGTAGCTTTTCCTGCATAGAAAGTCGCTCAAGCGATTATACCACATCTTGCCTGATTGCTTAAGTCTGTACAATGATTTTCTGATTTTCACACTTTATAGATTTCTATTTGTTTTATCTTGGTTCAGGATAGGGATACCTTCAGGTATCTTCATATAAATGTTCGAATCTAAGTTTTCATAAAGGTATGCAGTTACCACATCCATCAATTTTATTTCTAAATTCAATTACACTGTCATTGAGATTAAATATATAAAGGTAACTTCGCCCATGACCGGGGAATATGTTTCTTCATAATCAACTCCTAGATGTTGAGTGAAACCTTGTGCAACGAGCCTTGGTTTATATCTTACAACTTTATTATTTTTATTTCTCTTTCGAACAAATACCCACTTGTACCCTATGGTGTGCACATGGGGAGGCGTGCAGCTTACAGGCCCAAATACCTCTCTTTTATTTAGAGATAATAATTTAGTTTATATTGCCTTCTTCCAATTTTCCTGATCTGATTCTTACATTCAGCGAGCGATGCAGGCTCTGGATCAAGATCGATGATTGTGGTAATTTTCTTTGTAAAATAAATATCGATATTGATTGTTGTCCTATTCATAGACTCTCCCATGGTTACATAGTTTATAGCTATTTTTTCATGGGACGATTCTTCTAATACTTCAACTTGTTCACTGTTACTCCAATTACAGGGGCAAGTTCTTTTAGTTTTTCAACTTCGATGTGTGCGCACACATCCCTGCTGGTTTCTCCCTTCGTGGGAATGTTCAAATCCGGTATGCCCTTTTCTAAAGGTGCCATACTGGTGCTAGGTCCCAACTGACTCCCCTTCTTGTTCTAGGGAACTCCGGTGATTGGCTGTATCAAGTTCTTCTTATCCTTTTTCACCAGGTGTCCCCAGCTACTTGGGATTCGAGGGGCTGGAGTTCTC
The DNA here is from genome assembly GCA_036346395.1 of Hsuehochloa calcarea. Lineage (NCBI taxonomy): Eukaryota > Viridiplantae > Streptophyta > Magnoliopsida > Poales > Poaceae > Hsuehochloa > Hsuehochloa calcarea. Next base: position 25,604,519 of record CM070606.1, read on the forward strand.
ATCCTTTTATTCTGAGGCCTCTGAACGGGATTAGGGGTACCTTCAACTTTCTTCGGTATTTCAACCCTCTCCGGTGCATTACGTGCAGGCACATGCGACTTGGTCACGCTCTTCAAATCACTAAAGTGATCAAATAGTTGATTCACTAATGCTTGCAAATCAATTATCTTCTGGCCTTCTCTATTTGCTTCACTAGTGCGTGGGTCATGCACATGGATTCCTGATGTTTGCCACGTAATTTTCTGATATTTTTTCATCAAGGGGTTAATTTCCCCCTAATGATGGGAAACTATTGTTATCAAATATACTATCAGCGAATCAGGTAGTATGCAAATCTCTCGTCATAGGGTTCAAATACCTGATATTGGATTCTGTCTCATAACCAACGTATATCACAGACTTTCGGAGAGGGCCCATTGTAGTACGCTGTGGTGAGGGTATAGGTACATAAACCTTACATCCAAAATTACGAAGATGACAAATTTTCGGTGCTGACCCTTGCGCTAGTTGCATAGGTGAACGGATGTTATATGTCGATCGTCTAAAATTGATGAGAGTTGCTACGTGCAGGACTGTGTGTCCCTAGCATGTAGTTGGTAAATTACAATTCAGCAAATGTGGTCGGGTAATAAATTTAATACTTTTAATTAATGCCTCTTCTAGTCCATTCTAGGTGTGGACATGCGATACAGAATGCTCAATTTTAATTCCCATTGTCATGCAATAATCATCAAATACCTTCGAAGTAAATTCTCCAATGTTGTCTATTTTGATGGACTTTATATGATGATCAGGGAAATTATTTTTAATTTTAATTATCTACGAGATTAGTTTTGCAAAAGTATGGTTTCTCGTAGTCAATAAACATACGTGCGACCATTTCGAGGAAGCATTGATGAGCAGCGTAAAATTTCTAAATGGACCTGACAAGGATTGTATAGGACCACAAATATCTCCTTGGATACGTTCCAGGAGTGCAGAGACTTCATCATTCACTTTCAGAGTAGAAGGTCTAGTAATTAATTTTCTGATGGCACATGCGAGGTACACAAAATCTTCCTGATTCGGGAAATTCTTTACATTGATATAATATCTCTGTGAATTGTTAATTATATATCTCATCGTCTTAAGACCTAGGTGGCCTAATCTATCATGCTAGAGACAAAAGTTCTGAGCTTCTAGAAATGGTTTTCAACATGAAGATAGGCCGCAGTGCCTTAATATTAGTGTAGTATAGCCCAGTCTCATATGAAGAAAGTCGTTCTAATACCATTTTTCCACTTTCTTCACGCTTTGTAATGAGCAGATATTCCTTACCATACTCTTCTTCAGTCTCTACGTGGAAACCGTTAGCGTGAATATCCTTAAAACTTAGGAGAGTTCTAGTCGATTCTGGGTACAACAAGACTTCTTTAATGACCAAAGTTATGCCCACCGAGATTATAATTATGGCCATTCCTGAGCCTATTATACAAGCATCACTGCCCACGATTGTCATAAGACTACAAGCATTCCTGCTGGTTGACTAAAAGAATTTCATCTCTCTCAAGATGGTATTCGTTGTGCCGCTATCAGCTAAGCACACTTACTCCACAGGGCGCCACACACATTCTAATATAAAGTACTTTAATAGTAGGAAATAATCAACACATAAATAAAATACTTCAAATATCAGAACATATCATGCTATTATTAACTGATTAAATGAATGAATTAAATAATATCATCCAACCATCATGAGAAATAAATTGTTTAAGGCTCTACACGAGGATACAACCATTATTCATGCTAAAGTATAACTTATTCCATCCACGCACAAAAATAAATGACATTTAAAGTCTAAGTGCATTCTGTGCACTAGACTGAGTTCACCAAAAAGTCAGAGACTTCAGCTGCTATCTTCTTAGGGGTGAGATGCTCTTCCTGGGAAATCATGGCGCCGACTGCAATATCAAAGGGGGGGTGGCTGCAGGAGTGGAGTCCACATCCATCGGTGCAGGCAGCTACTACGAGTCCTTCCCCTCAGCGAAGGCAAAGTGGATTTTATGCTGCCCTTTGCCGCCCTTCTTTTTTTTTTTGTACTCAAAAGGGTCGATGATGTGCTGCGGTTATTCACAAATCCATGACCAGTGCCCCCACTTGCCACACTTGTAGTAGGTTTGGTCTTGTTGACTATATGGATTGGCATTCTATTTTGGCTTGTTGGCCTTCTTTTCCTATGGAGTATTTAGCTTGCCTTTCTGGGCTACGGCCTTACCCTTCCTTTCGCCTTTTCTTCATTATAGGCTTCCGCACCTTGAAGCTCCCAGCGCTGGCCTCACGGCCAGCGGAGCTCCCAGGTGGTTGGGAGATGAAATTATTGCAGGGAACATCATCCTGAACCTCTGCAACCTACATAATACAATTAATTCGACATACTCCTTATAGCCGTCTTGACGATAGTTGCGCACAAACTGCACTGCATTGGGGTGGAAGGTTGAGAGCGTCTTCTCAATCTTCTGCTCATCTGTGACTTGCCTACCACAGAGTTGAAGATCGTTACATATCCTGTGCAAAGCAGAACTGTACTCTCCCACGGTCTTGAAGTCAGCAAACCTCAGTCGAATCCATTCTTGCTCTGCCTTAGGAAGAATGATGTACTTTAGCTTCTCAAACAGCTTCTTCAGTGTAGACCAGAAGGCTAGCGTGTTCTTCTCTGCTATGTACTCATTCTTGAGTGTGAGGTAGAGATAGTGTCTGAGAAAATAAAGTGCCTGATCATTTTCCTCAGGGGTGGGTTTCACATTCTTTGATGTACCAATACCAATGGCAGCGCAGAGCTTCTTGGCTCCAAGTACAATCTCGACGTTGGAAGTCCAAGTCAAGTAGTTTTGGTCATGCTGGGCCACCCATTCGAACTCTCGGCTCGTGATGCCTGTTATCTACATGTACATGTAAGAAATATATAAATTTACTATAGGTAAAATGCATGAAATAAATAGGATAATGTACAAAATACTCTCGTAATGTTCCATAATTTTCTACGCATTTTTCTATAATTTTACTGCTAATTTCAGTGATCAAATGCAATTTAAGCAATTGCAATTAATCAAAACAGTAAATAAATGCAAAAAAGCATAGAAAATAATAACAATAGTGCTAAACATGCTTCAAATATTAAAAACGATTCAAAATTTGAATTCCTAAGGTCACTTTATCATGGAATATGAATTTTTGGTGAATCCTACAATTTCCAAGGACTTATCCGCTAATTTTCAATTTTGAGAAAATTTTCAGGTAATTTCAGAAAAAACCCAGCATAAAATTCAGAGCCCCCCCCCCCGCGGGCCAAGCGCGAGTGGTCTTGTGGATCGGGCGGCTAGGGTTTCCCAACCCTAGCCGCTGGTGGTGGTAGCACGAGGCGGCCAGAGTGCGGGGCTGTGGCGCGTGTGCGGGCGGCATAGGGGTGGTTGCTCGCGGGGCCGAGACCCGTGCGGCCTTCGGCGACCCTTCGGGTGCGAGGTGGTGCGTGCACGGAGCGCCGCGACGGCGCTACTTCGTGCCGATGGCGCAGGAGGTGCGTCGTCGGGTGGGCCAGTGGCAGCAAGGCAACAACATGAGACATCACCGACGCAGAGCCAGCGGGCGCCGACGCGGTGGCGCGCGACGCTCGACTGGAGCATGACGACAGCGGGCGGCCGCGTGCGAGGGGCTACTACGCCAAAGAGATTTTTCTTTCTTTTTTCTTGCAATATACGGTACAATCATTAGCTATCATTTCATGCAATCTACCGATTAGCTTGGTCGGTGACTCCAAGTCGACTAGCGGTAGATTAAGGTGGATTTGCACTGTAGAAAATAATCTATAAAGCAAAAATTTGCGGAATTAAAAACGATCTCGAAAAGCGATTCAATCTATGAGTGTCGTGTTTAAACGATTATCTTTCGATCCAAGTAGAGGAGGCTTAGAGATAGGCCAGAGCAGATTGTGCTGATAACAGGTTAAGGAACCGTCACTGACAAGTACAATTCGATCGATCACCTTGTAGATGGAAGTAGAATCGCACACAAGTATACCAGTACAATAATAAAATTGACACAAAGAGACAAATATGTAGAGTACGTTCTTTTTTTTTATCTTTTCATCGAGTACGTACCAGATATGAAGAGTTTCATATATATATATATATATGTGGGAACATATCTAGTGCTAATAGGTAATTCAGAGCTAAGGTGTTAATACCAATCTTGACCGTTGGATCTGAATTGAACAACCAAGATTAATGCGAGCTACCACCTTTAAACCATTTAATCACTTTGCATGCTCCCACCTTCAATGCATCTTCATTAATGCGTCTTCATTATACACCATGCATGCTCCCATCTCCAACGGTCAAGATCCAGATCCAACAGTTAAGATTAGTATTAGCACGTTAGCACTGAATTACCCATTAGCACTAGATACGTTATATATATATATATATATATATATATATATAGACACACACACACACACACACTCCCGGGTATAGTTACTCCCACCTTTGATATACCACCTAAAAGAACTTGACATACTTATTTATCACTTTGGATATACTCATATACTAATTATAAGATACTCAAATGCGAACTACATGAAAAATTTGTAAGAGAGTCCATAGTTTTTAGCATATTTTGTAAATATCTTCATATTCACACTAAAAAGGAGTATGTTTAAAAAAATTGTACATACCACCCCTGAAAAAGTGTGAATACCACCTAGGTAGTCTTATATACTCGTATACTACACATACATACTCTCAGTTACGCAAAATACTCCCTACGTTGTGAGATACGAAATAGGGAGTAACTACTCTCGGGAGATATATATATATATATATATATATATATATATATATATATATATATATATATATATATATATATATGAAAAAAATTTCAATCAAGTCGCATTGGAGTATCTTATAATTGGTATTTAAGTATATTAAAAATGCTAAAGAAGTATAATATATTTATTTAAGTGGTATATTCGAAGCGGGAGTATGTACTCCCGGGAGTACGAAACGGGTGTCCTATATATGAAAATGATATAGTACTCCTGTGAGTACGTACTCCCGCTTCTCATATACTACTTAAATTGTATGATGATACATCTTTATCTATTTGAGCATATTCCAATAATGATTATAAGATACCACAAAGTGAGTTCTATGAAAAAAATCATTAAAGTCCACCTTTTATAGCTAAATTTGTGTATATATTTCTTTTATATATGAAAAGGGGTATATAGCAAAAAATAAAGAACTCCAATAAAAAATTTTCAATCAAGTCGCATTGTAGTATCTTATAATTGATATTTAAGTATACTGAAAATGATAAAGAAGTATAATATATTTATTTAAATGGTATATTCAAAGCGAGAGTATGTATATATATATACGCTAAAATTGGATGAGGCGCTCACTCTATAAACCGGCTGGCCAAGTCGACGGTTTCCCAACACTATCTTCCCGTCCTGGAGTCACCTCACGCCCCCGTCTCAAATCGCTCCTCCCAAAAGATACGGCACGAAGAAGACCGCAATAGCGACCCAAACGTTCTCCTCCTCTTCGTATCTCGTCCCCTTTCTCCGGCGGCCGGCGCGGTAAGCTCTTCTCTGCCTCCCCCCCTCCCCCCTCCCCCGGCCCACTCCTCTCCTCCTTCGTTTCCACCGTTGGCCAGGTCCCCCCCCCTCCGGCGGCCGGGGCGGGTTGGCTCCCCGTCAGCATCCTCTTGGGGGATACTTTCTTTGCTGTGAGCAATCTCATCCAAATCTTTTTTTTTTCTGGGATGGATACTCCAATCCATGCAGTTTGTTGCGCGGTGGAGTACTAATAGCAGTTTTTTTAGGTCCGCCCCTGACTGCGTCCATCCATCCATCAATCCATTCTGATGGTTCTTGAGCGCGCGCAGGATCGAGTGGGGGTCCTGTGACCCCAAAGGGAAGGGCTTTAGGTGCATCCGCCCCTGCGCTAGGTTGACGGGGTTGACTTGACGTATCCGGTGCCTACTCATCTCAGCTTTAGATCATGTGTATCAATTTCATTCCGTTCCGGCCGGTGTCCTGTTCTGCAAGGAAAATGAAAAAAAGAATATTTTTGTCGCGTTCCGGCAATGATTGCACCCTTTTCTGGGTGATTTTGGCTGGATTTTGTTATTTCTGATATTTCGGTACCGACAGTGTGAACAAGTGAAATCAAATGGAGCAATGGCATTGAGAAGACGTTGGGCATCAAAATTTATAATGGTTGCACAGTATGTCGTCGAAGGCGCAATCTACTTACCTACCTCGGTGATTTGATTTATTTGTGTGTAGGTGAAACCTATACAAGCTTAGAGCTTTGCTATTCTTTCCGATAGAATATGACAGCTTAGTGTTGTCATGGCCGGATAGCTACCTGGGGGTGATGGTCTGCTATCTTGTGCCCCTTGAGGTGTCAACCATTTCACCGGCGTGCTATTTTTTTTGTCTTCCAGAGGTATACATGATGACGGCAGTGTGATTTCGTATGGGAATTAGTGTCTGGTGGCTTGGCGTAGTGGCCAGCTAGGTTCTGTCTTAGGGAAGTAGGAACATAAAGATCAGGCTTTGCTTTGAGAGTTGGTTGGGCTAATGGACCATCAGAGAATGCTGTGTGTAAAAGACCTTGTACACCATACTAGAACCCTTTTCTTAACAGCACAGACAAAGTGCTATGTGTAAATGATAAATTTTATTGTATTGAAAGTACTCCAGAATGTGCAAACACCACAATGTTCTGTTCCAGTTTCCAATGATCAAACTGGATGATCACCAAGAATTGAATTCACAGATATGGTTATTCAACCAGTTTGGGTGTTTGTACAGTTCCATGCTACAAACACTTTCCTGTATGTACAATCCCATGCTACCAACACGGCCCTTCGATTGAAGCTCTTCCTTAAAATTGATGACATGCTTTGTAGAACATGTTGCTTACTCTGTCATTTGATTCCCTGGATTTTTTATTGGTACAATTAGCTTGCTGTATTTACAAGTTTACATGTAGGGAAGAGTTCTTTTTTATTTGGTCTTTTGAGATTTGCGCCGGGTTTATTCATTTTAGACCATAAATGCTATGATTGGATCTGTTTAAATCCAGAACATTTTGGTCAGGATCCTATCCCAAAGTTGAGTGACCATAAAAGGACATCTGCATTGCATTATATATCTTACTTCACCACAAGCTTACTGTAAATCATACAATCCAGATATCGGAATTTGTTCTTTTCTTGTCTAGCTTTTTAAACAAAAAAAAAGAGAAAAAGAAACAAATGTGTTCCGACCCAAGTTTTTTTTTGCAGTGCATTGTGTCAAAGGCTCTGAGCTCTTTCCTTTTGTATTTGTGTTATTCTTGGCTCACATTGAAGGATTTGTTGGCATTTTTGAGGGAAAATGAGCGGTGTTCCTAAGAGGTTGCATGAGGAGGGTGGTCACTCAACACCTGCTAAACGGCCTTTGGATGACAGCAGCTTGTATTCAAGTCCTTCTGGGAAACTTATTCAACCAGGCAGCGGTGATTTCCATGGTTCTTTTGAATATGATGGAAGATTCCTGAAAGTTCTACGTGGTGAGCCCCGTGACGATAAGAGACCATCTCTGGCACATCGGATGCCTACTGGATCCTCAAACTTTATAGACCACCCAATATCATCTGACAGCAGATTAGAATCAAAGCAAAACAAAGATGCATGGGACACCAAGGTTGATGATCGAGAGGCAAAGGCTGATGCTCGGGATGTCTACAGTGATTCCAGGATTGAACTTCAAGGAAATAAAGTTGAGAGTAATGTAAAGACAGATAACAGAGCAGATGACAGTGAAATAAGAGCTCACAGAAGGGTGCATGCTAACTACAAAGGTGATATCAAATTGGACAAGGATAGTCATCCTACTGCAACTTCACACTTGGGCTGGAAAGATAATAAAGAACACAGGGGTAAAAGATATTTTGAACAGCCAGGTGATAATGCAGACTGGCGTTTCCCCCGTCCTGGTTTGCAAGGTACAGATGAAACTCCCAAAGTTCCAACTCCTGTGGAAGAACAGAACTTCAAGGATGCACATGAATCTACTGTTGAGAACAAAATTGAACTTAAAAGTGAAGATAAGTTCAGAGACAAGGACAGGAAAAAGAAGGATGAAAAACATAGTGACTTTGGTGCAAACAACAATGATAGAAATGATCGCCGTATTGGTATTCAGCTTGCAGGCAGTAGTGTTGAACGAAGAGAAATTCAAAGGGAGGATAGGGATGCTGAAAAATGGGACAGGGAAAGAAAAGAATATCAGAAGGACAAGGAAGTCAATGATCGGGAGAAGGATTCTGCTAAGGAGGCATCAGTAGCAGTTGATAAGGAGAATGCAATACTGGAAAAAACTGCATCTGATGGAGCTGTTAAAACTGCTGAGCATGAGAATACTACAGCAGAAGTGAAGGCACTCAAGGATGATACATGGAAATCTCATGATAGGGATCCTAAGGACAAGAAAAGAGAGAAGAATGTGGATGCAGGAGACAGGCATGACCAAATGAGTAAATATAATGACAAGGAATCAGATGATACTGGTCCTGAAGGAGATATAGAGAAAGATAAGGAAGTTTTTGGAAGTGCCCAGCGCAGGAGGATGGTGCGCTCAAGGGAGGTAGTCAACCATCTCAATGGGAACCTCGATTTCGGTCTAGAATGCGCGATGGTGAAGGGTAAGCTTAACTCTGCACATTTCTACCTTTCTTGTAGTTTATTCAAAAAGCATCACTGAGAATGAAAGGTAGGTGCCTGCTGCGTTTGATTTAATAGGTAATAACATTATTGAGAAGTGATGACTAATCATTGAGACATTGAAAAATCTCTTTTTCTTTATTTTTTCTTGCAGGTCTCAAGGTCAGTCAAATATCTTCATTCTTAGCTGAATAAAATGGAATAATGGATAGTGGTGCTTCATTCGAAACTGGAGTCATTGAATGCTTAACAGCTATATAATTTTACATTTCCTTCTCTGAAGATTTTAGTGCTCTAACCAATCCACTTCAATATTTGAAATCCCTTTGGGGGGATGCATTTATTTGTGCCTGCATGTTCTGATGTGATTTTCCAACTTTGGCCGAGTAAATCCAGTTGGAGCGAAAATGATTATTTATGAGGATCCAGTTATTTGAAATCCCTTATCCGTAGAAATTATTGATGAGGATCCAGTTGTAAACTGCATAAAATGATTATTAGCCAAGGTAGAGGCTTTGTATTTTGTTATCTTAGTATTCTCATCATTGCAGGTAAGTCTGAGGTGTCTGCTATTGTTTATAAAGCTGGCGAGTGCATGCAAGAGCTTCTGAAATCTTGGAAAGAGTTTGAATCAACCCCAGATGCTAAAAATGCTGAAAATCAACAAAATGGTCCTACTCTTGAAATTGAATACCATGGAGTTTGTTACTTCCACTAATCGTCAAGTAAGTGTGCTGACTTTCCAGGTAATGTTTGTGTTAGACTGTTAGTCACTTCATCTATCTCCAAGCCTGTGTTGCTGGATTGATAATATGTTCTTCTTTTTTTTCTCTCCATAAGGAGCATAAATAAAGCAATCAATTATTGTATAACACATTAACACACTTTAAAGTGTATAACTGTCTTTCCTTCTGGCATTTGTAATGTTATTGGAGTTTCTTCTATTCTGATTTCACTTGATTGTTTTGAATCATGGATGCATTTGCCATTTGTCTTGCTCTTCTTGAAAATCATGTGCTGAAGATTACACTGCTCATCTAGTTGACTATTGTTGCTGTATAACAAATGAAGCTAATTTCTTCCCTTAGCTACTTTATTCACTTCTTAAATTCTCTGTTGTGTAGGTAAAAGGTGCTCAGCTTTGGGGAACAGATATTTATACAAATGATTCTGATCTTGTGGCTGGTATGTTCCTGGTTATTGTTCCAAGCTTCTAAAGTAGTTCAGAAAGCTGATGTACTGAATGGTGTTTCTTTTAGTGCTAATGCATACTGGTTACTGCTCCCCTACATCATCTCCTCCACCATCTGCCATCCAAGAATTACGTGCAACTGTTCGAGTTCTACCACCACAAGACAGTAAGCCTCCATTAATTTTGTGGCAATTCAGTTGAACTTGGTTAAAAGGTCAGATGGTTGAACGTGTACTCATATAAAACTTGGTATATCTCCCAGGCTATACTTCAACATTAAGGAACAATGTTCGTTCACGTGCTTGGGGTGCTGGTATTGGTTGTAGCTTTGCATAGAACGCTGCTGCATTGTTAAGGTATTAAGAGTGTAAACCGCATAATATTCAATGTTTTCCTTGATTCCTTCTGTTTGATTCTGTTGATGTGACTACCTTGTGAAATCCTTTTATTGATCACTGTTCCATAGATTGTTTGCTTAGCTTGTTTTATGTGCTTTGCAGAAAGGTGGTGGCACCATTGATCGCATAGAACGCTGCTGCATTGTTAAGGTATTAAGAATGTAAAACAGTACAATATTCAATGTTTTTCTTCTGTTTGATTCTGTTGATGTGACTACCTTGTGAAATCCTTTTATTGATCACTGTTCCATAGACTATTTGCTTAGCTTTTTTTACGTGCTTTGCAGAAACGTGGTGGTACCATTTATCTTGAGCCTCGCCTTAGCCATACATCAGCTGTGGAGCCTACACTTGCTCCAGTTGTAGTTGAGCGTACAATGACAACGAGAGCGGCAGCTTCCGTAATTTTCTTTTAATCTTTGTTCTTTTCTCTGAACATTTTTTTCAATTGAATGAATAGATGTTTTACTCTGCATTTCTTTTTAATTTTTTCTTGTAACCAACAACCTTTGTTTGTATTCTGTACTAAGGGTTTCTCAATATGGTTTATGCAGAATGCATTACGTCAACAAAGATTTGTTCGGGAAGTCACAATACAGTACAATCTCTGCAACGAGCCATGGTACTTTTATGACCTGCCTTCTGACACCTCTCATTTTCAGTTCACTATAAGTTCCATCCAGTACTGCCTTTTTTTTTGCAAAGGGTTTATATTGTCATTTCTGTCACATACCAGTGTTCGTCTTTTCGAGCGCTCATCTCTTCTGCCTGTTGAAGCTTCTCTCTTGTTCAGTTTCGAGCTAAGGTTCCTACTAGTGACATCTTTTTTTTTGTATTTTATGTTTTTCCCCTTCAGGTTAAAATATAGTATAAGCATTGTGGCGGACAAGGGATTAAAAAAGTCTCTTTATACTTCTGCGAGGCTGAAAAAAGGCGAAGTCGTATACTTGGAAACACATTTCAATAGGTATGAGCTTTTACCTGGCATTCTCTGGAAGCTCTACTTTTACATCCATGGAACTCACTGTTCTTTTAATTTTGGTCTTCTTAACCACAAGTTTTCACAGGTATGAGCTGTGCTTCAGTGGAGAAAAGCCTCGTTCTGTTGGATCAAACTCCAATGCATTTGATGCAGAACCGGAAAAACACCAGAACAGTAACCACCACCATTCACAAAATGGGGACAGGTGCTCAACAGAAAATGAACTCCAGGATGTGTTCCGATGGTCCCGTTGTAAGAAGGCCGTGCCTGAGAGTGCCATGCGCTCTATTGGCATCCCACTGCCAGCTGAACAACTTGAGGTAGTTTCCTCCTTCCTACATCAGAAGGTTGTATTACTCGGTAAACAGAAACGCGATTTATGTCATTGTCTGTTACCTCCGTGATGCAGGTGCTGCAGGATAATCTGGAATGGGAGGATGTGCAGTGGTCGCAGACTGGTGTTTGTGTTGCTGGGAAGGAGTATCCCCTTGCCCGAGTGCATTTCCTCTCGTCAAACTAGTCGTGTAGTTGTAGTAGCAGCCGGACCATGACGAAACTGTTCTCTCTCAACGGAGGCAGGAGCTTCTTTCTTTGATATTGCGGTTTTCCATTGTACAATGTGTGATGCACCCAAGCCATCTGTGTATAAAGAACATTCACTGTTGTAGGCTGTGTTGTGTGTGTAGTCATTTTACATTAACTATATGGGTTTCAGTAGGGCTGCTTCTGCCCATGCCTCAGAGATGTAATTCTTAGTTGTAAATTTAGCCAACCTGATTATTAACTGATTGATGCTCTGTAACTTACGTTACTATTGAATATTTCTTCATTGTAGTGGTCCATGGGTATAATTCAGTGCCTTTAGTTATGATGTGTTATCTATCTGATGAAACCCGCTGTTGTGATTGCCTGTTTGGAGAGTCAACTCTTGTCTGCTGTTTCATCTGTGATCGTGATGCATGCTTATGCTAATTGTGGCATCTAATTACATTACTCCACTTCCATTACAAATTAGAGCTAGCCACTGTGCCATGCTGTTCTGAAGCACTGAAGTTCTATGATGGTTATGCCATGTGGTTATTCCTGCAGGGATTCCCAAAAAATATTCCAGCCAATTTTGACTTGGAAGGATGTATGTTTGGATCTCTTAACCTCTTGGGTAAGAATTAAGATTTCTTGAGCTGTTCCGGGAAAGGAAGAAAATGCTACTTTGCTCAGGTTGCTAGCCCGAATGGTCAAGGCTCACAATAAGAATTCTCTAGGATGATTCAATGAAGTATGGATAATTTCTCTTACCCTAACTTGGTTCAATTCCAAGTACGTCTATTATTTATTCATTCTAAACAAGTCTAATCGTCAATTTATACATTCCACACTACACACAGCAGGTACACGGCAGGCGTCTGCTAGTACAGAGCTTTCTTAAGCATGCTCGCCCATCTCTTCTATATAATTTACATCAACCAGCGTCGAGAAGGTTCGTTTCTTCTTCTTCTTAAAAGCCAGATATTATCTGGCCCATTTACTTTTGGAAAAACAATTCAATCCAAGTTTTCCCCCCAGAGATTTGATGCTTGGTTCATATAAAACAAGCATGCATATTCCGCATAGAAATATGGCCCTAAGACAGCCTCCATTGTAGAACCTTTGTGGGGCCGTGTTTGACTGAATAGTAAAACCTGTTTGTCCAGTTTTGTGAACCTGGGTTACGGTCTATCTTGGGACCAATATATCACTAGCGCCAAATAATTAACAAGACAACACCTAATTCAGTCACTTTTCTTTCCAGTCACAAGATGTGAACATGTCCTAGGTAAACATATCCCGGTGGAGAGGAAAACTAAAACTCACATACAACACAGTGTCTAGGGACGGGGGCTGGGGTCTCTCCTAATCCCTGTAAGGGTTTGTTTGGATAGAGAGCGATTAGAGCTAATCCTTTCAGATTGAAAGAGATTTTAGTTCAAATTCTGAATCAAACCGAAGGGATTGAGTTTGATAATAATATATCCAAACATGCCCTAAGATTGAATAGTAGTTTATATACATTTTTAAAAGGTTAGCTTCGGCATATTCATTCATTTATAAGTATTTATTTGTAGTTGTGGGGATCTCGAATTATTTACATAAGATCACAGTCCTCCAGATCATATGTACATAACTCTAGGTTTTCAAGTTCTGAAATCCAACTTAACCCATGTAAGTATGCCGACTAAAGCAGTTCGAGACCATACTTACATGCGTCAAGTAGCATTTAAAATCTCCGGATATGTGTCTCGTGTTAGCTCCAAAGGATCAAGGCTATCACGCACATACCTCAGTTAACATTGATCATAGTCATACAAAGCATACATATATATTACACATATCGTACAGGACAAGGACTCAAGTCCATAAGTTACAACAGAGGCCGACCGGTCAAATTTAACCATTAACAGAAGTACGTAGCGGAAAATAAAGGAGTAAAAGCAAAAACTCCAGCAAAGGGTGCCCTTCCCAAAGGCAACTGAGTGGAGGCCAGAAATAACGCTATTCGTGTGAGACCCCGGTTTATCAGGCTTGTAATGGTTAACCATCCACTTGGTCCTAGCATCACAAATCAGATAATCCGAGACTCGAGACATGTATACTTCCCAGAAATGCAGTATACACACCTCTTTACAAAATTTATGCATCAATTCCATTCATTCACATAGAACCGAAGCAAAGCAACAACCAGAAGATAACATAAATAAAGGATAGTTATTACAACAGAGAGGCCGACCGGCCAAATGACATATACATAAAGAAATTGAACAGCGGAAGCAAAAGTGCCATAACAAGGCAACCGACCGGACCGCCAAGCTAGTCGTCGAATCCACAGCACATTTCACAAAAGTGAGGCCCTTGGGGCTCACCTTCCTCCCCTGCAACAAAGAGCCCAGCAAAGCCGGGTGAGTACTTGGAATGTACTCGCAAGATTTACGTGTAGGATAACAGACCTGTACATAACTATATGCAAGCTTTTTGAGTGGAGGTTGTATATTTCATTTTCAGCACAAAGCAATCTTTATTTGCAATAATGTAGTACATTTAAAAGCAAGTTGGCAAATCAGTTTTTAATGTTCAAATAACCGAAAAAGACAACAATATAACAGTAGATAGAAGACAACAACAATCCTGGAAGTGACTAAACCATTAGCCACCACGACAATAGCATGAATTACCCATTCATACCACCCATGTCAAAATTTTAATTTAAAAGGTTGAAGTCTAACTCTTGCAAAACCTAACCAAGTGTGTCCATAACCTAGGACGAGGCTATTCGAATAGTTTTATACCCTGCAGGGGTGTACCACTGCACTCCACACGCTGCATCGCCTTTTGCCAAGCTATTAAGCACACTTCCTTAGGTATGCCGGCACGGCTAAGTCCTACGAGACATTTCCAATATTGTGAATTACCCCACGAGCCGCCCGTATGGATAGAAACCCATACGTTGTGTCGGAGTCATTGTAAAACCTCGGTCAACTACCCGTCTCAGGTAAAGCCTTGGACAACTACAATGCTCCTCGAGGTGGAGAGCCTACCCGGAATCTCCACCACCGCACACCCAACACAAGAACACATATCATGTTTCACACAACACACACGACCCCCTCCTGCGACTCGGAGATAACACACGCCAAAGTACTTAGTCAAGAGAGGTCTCATATCCCTCTCGCGTGGTTAGCACGCAAAAATACTTGGCTTAGTGTAACAAGATGTTCGGTCCTTGTTGACTTAGGCAAGACATCCACAAACCCAATAACCCACCATCCGACCACTTGCCCAAGTCCAAATCAATTTTCCATTTTCAGATTTTGACTTTACAAAATAACAAAGCACAAGTGCTGGACATAATGGAATAATATTTAGATGTGTGATCAAGATCATCGACTAAAATCGATGATCGCCCATTACTACCGAAACTAAGCATTTCTAAGCAATTTCCGATCGAAAGCTACTAAGTGACAAGAGTCCATGCATCGAACTCCGACCACAGCCAATAACCTAAGCTCATGGTAGTAGAGGATAAACAAGTCCTACAGATTATGCAACTATAGGATACTAACCATAATTTAACAATAAAATAGCAATGCATACATACAAGTTGAAATCAATATAGTAGACTTGAAAAATAATGGGATTAACATGATCAAAGCGCTTTTGTTTTGTGTGGGTCAAGATGTTGCTGAGGATCAATAATATTGCCAATGTGCTCTTCGGATCCTAACGAGAAAGCGAAAAGCAACCGATAAGAACGAATAAAATGCAAGGACCCAACAGTAAACTTTCCCCAAAAAATTCTAAATTTTTTACAGTAGCAAGAGAATAATTTATAAAGAATCTAGCAACAAGAAACAATTGATTTGGATTCTTAATGCCAAAGATATGACCAAAAGAAGGACTTACGACCAGGTAGTGGTCGTAGATGAACTTACGACCATGACATAGTCGTAGTAAGATTTACGACTAGTTACAAGTCGTAGTAGAACTTACGACTAAGCTACGATGACTGGTCGGAAATCCGACCACGAGGCAGCGCCTCCCGCACGCTTTGCCAGTGGCTCGGCGGCGTCTCCGACCACAGTAGCGCCAGCCAAAGGCAGGGATGAGTGTCTAAAAGTTTAACGGTCCGACCGTGGCGATCGGCCGGAGTATGGTCTGCATACGATGGAGTGCGACCACGAGTGCGGCCGAGTAGGTATGGCTCGGGAGAACTCCCGAACGGACAATACCAAAAGAACAACGAAAACACACCTAAGCCCCTATAGAGCAATGCGAAACTACCTGAGCTGAAGAAACGACCAGAGACCCACGGAGTGGCTCCGGCGACGAGTGACCGAACGGCGGCGGTAAGGTCCTCACTAGGCCACAGCGACCTGAGCAAAGAGAGAACCAAACCGAGTGAGGTTAAGCTCCAGAGAGTAAAGGGGGAGCAGAGGGCAAAGACTTGAAGAAGAAAACCCCATTGCACCGCTCCACCAAGCTCCACACTCAATAATGGTGGTCGAGGAGATTGCGAGGAATCGCAGCTCAAGCAAGTGGTGAGTGCTAGCCGGAGTTGCGGAGGTGCTAAAGGAAGCTAAGGGTGAAGCAATGGAGTTTAAATAGAGCAATGGCGAGAGAGCAACGGCCGGGTTTTCGGTCGGTCAACAACGCCATGAGAGCACTTGAGAGCGATGGGAGCAATCGAATCATGGCCTTTCGAGGAGGAGCGCGACGGGCATTTAATGCGCGCAGAGCTAGCCGTTTAAAGGTGACCACAGAGTGGACTGCACGCTGCTCGTTTTCTCCTCGGCTCACGCCATGACCGGGCTCACGCGCGCGCTGACGGAGGAAGGAGACGACTCGTCGATCGTCGGATTGAAATCGGACGACTGAGTTAGATCGGGTGGATTAAAAACGATTCCATCGTTCGGCTGGTCGAAGACCGTTCGATGTCGATCCAACGACTCACGACCCGCACACCCGATCGATCGCGCTGGTGCGATTAGTTGACTGGACCGAGTCCAGTGGCTCGAGCCCGAGTCCGGTTTGAACCTGAGAAACAGTGCAAACCAGTTAGAATTTGAATCCTAATATTTGATTTTTGAGGAATAATTCGAGGTAGCAAACAAACCCCAAAATGTATAAAATTTTAACTGGAGCTTGCTGACAGCAGGAGAAACCCCTCATAAAATTTTCAGAAATTTTCATGTACCAAATTTTTCTCCAGAAATTCCAGAAAAGGGGAAATAGGGTTTGACCAAATTTGACTTGCCTCCAAAAATTATCAAATAATTTCTAAAAATCATGAGATAATTCAGAGGTGTTGCCAAGCCTCACTAGAACTCAGGGAAAAAGATTTCCCAGGGTTAAGCACAACATCTATGACAAGGAGGTTTTTAATGAGAGTCAAATGAAGATTTAATTTTGATTTTCCATAATTGTTTAATCAAGAATTACAGAAATGATCAATGGCTTCAAGATGCAAGAAAAGTTTTAATTTCTCATGATTTTCTTACATTTGAAACACAAATCCATTTTTGGGATGTTACAAAACCTCCCCCCCTTACAAAAATCTCGTCCCGAGATTTGGCTCACTCGGTAAAGAAAGAGGGATAGTCTGCACAGAGACGATCTTCCCTTTCCCAAGTAGCCTCATCCTCAGAATGGTTCGACCACTGAACTTTAGGGAATCTAATGGTTTTATTCCTTGTTCTTCGTTCAGCCTCATCGAGTATGCGAACAGGGTGCTCACGATAGGTCAAATCTTCTTGGACATCGAGGGTTTCCAACAGAGCTTCCTCAGTTGGAACACGGAGGCACTTCTTTAATTGGGACACATGGAACACATCATGTACCCCTTCAAGTGCAACTGGCAATTCCAACTTATAGGCAACAGCTCCTTTCTTCTCGATAACACGATAAGGGCCGACATATCGAGGAGCTAACTTGCCCTTGACGCCGAAACGTTGATGGCCCTTAAAAGGAGAGACTTTGAGATAAACAAAGTCATTAGGCTCAAAGCTCAATTCACGACGACGGCGATCCGCATAGCTCTTTTGCCTGGATTGAGCTGTGCGTAAACGATCACGAATAAGCTGGACTTGGCTCTCGGCTTCATTGATCGAGTCCGGGCCAAAGAAAGGTCTTTCGCCGGTCTCAGACCAATTCAACGGGGTTCTGCACTTTCTCCCGTATAAGGCCTCGAAAGGTGACATGCCGAGACTGGCCTGAAAACTGTTGTTGTAGGAAAACTCGGCAAATGGCAAGCACTTCTCCCAATTCTTTCCATAGGAGAGGACACAAGCACGAAGCATGTCTTCTAACACTTGGTTGACCCTTTCGGTCGACCATCGATCGGGGTGATATCTTGTGCTAAAGGTAAGACGGTGCCCATAGCCTTTGCGGACTATGCCAAAACCGAGAAGTGAACAGAGAACCACGATCAGAACTGATCGTCTTCGGTATCCCATGCAAACTTACCATTCTGGCGATATAGAGCTCAGCTAGGAGTCCCACACGAAGCTGCGTCTTGACAGGAATGAAATGGGCCACTTTAGTCAATCGATCGATGACGACCCAAATGGCATCGTTTCCCTTGGGCGACCTGGGTAGACCGGTGATAAAGTCCATCCCGATCGAATCCCACTTCCATTCGAGGAATAGGCAAAGGTGAAGCGATCTGGCTGGACGCCGATGCTCGACCTGACACGACGACATACGTCGTGACTCTCAGCAACGAACCGCATTTCCTCTTCATTCGGGTCCACCAAAATCTCTGACGGAGATCTTGATACATCTTTGTGGCCCTGGGATGAATAGACAGAGGCGAATCATGGGCCTCGCGGAGAATCAAATCCCGTAATTCCATGTCCTTTGGAACCACAAGGCCTTGCCCGAACCTTACAACACCATGCTCATCCTCAGAGAAGCACTTGGCTGTTCCGTTCTTGACATTTTCCTTGATGCGGCTCACTCCAGCATCCGATTGCTGAGCGATCTTAATCCGATCCACCAAGGTTGGTTGCACAACCAAGGCAGCGAGGGAACCATGCTCAACCAATCCCAAGTTGAGACGCTGAAATTCCTCCAGAAGAGTGGGTTGACGCTCCTGGAGCAACAAGGCATTGCAATGCGCCTTGCGACTGAGCGCATCGACAACGACATTAGCCTTGCCTGGATGATAGTGAATACCCATGTCATAATCCTTGATCAACTCCAACCATCTCTTTTGCCTGAGGTTCAGATCTGGTTGGGTGAACAAATACTTTAGGCTTTTGTGATCCGAATACACTTCACAACGATTACCGATTAGGTAATGTCGCCAAATCTTAAGTGCATGAATCACGGCAGCCA
Organism: Hsuehochloa calcarea; assembly: GCA_036346395.1. NCBI lineage: Eukaryota > Viridiplantae > Streptophyta > Magnoliopsida > Poales > Poaceae > Hsuehochloa > Hsuehochloa calcarea. The sequence continues at coordinate 25,623,717 of CM070606.1, forward strand.
ATTCAAAGTCATGGGTAGGGTAGTTGAGTTCATGAGGTCTCAATTGCCTTGATGCACAGGCCACTACCTTGCCTTCTTGCATAAGGACACAACCGAGTCCTCGACGAGAAGCATCGCAAAAGATATCGAAGCTTTGATGAATATCGGGAAGAACGAGGACGGGAGCGGTGGTCAAACGCTTCTTAAGTATTTGGAAGCTTTCCTCACAAGCATCGGACCACAAGAATTTCTTGTCCTTCTTGAGCAACTCCGTCATCGGCTTCGCGATCTTGGAGAAGTTCTCGATAAAGCGACGATAATATCCTGCTAAACCAAGAAAACTCCGCACTTCGGTTACCGAAGTAGGCTGAACCCATGAAAGAACATCGCTGACCTTGCTAGGATCAATGGCTACGCCTCCTGCCGAAAGAACATGACCCAAGAAGGCCACTTCCTTCAACCAGAATGCGCACTTGCTGAATTTTGCATACAGCTGGTGCTCACGAAGCTTGCCTAACACAAGCCTCAGATGCCCATCATGTTCCTCATCATCCTTGGAATAGATGAGAATATCATCGATGAAGACCACGACAAACTTATCCAAATACTCCATGAATACCGAATTCATGAGGTTCATGAACAGGGCTGGAGCATTAGTTAAGCCAAATGACATGACGGTGTACTCATACAAGCCGTAGCGAGTAGAGAAAGCCGTCTTTGGAATATCCTCGGGTCGTATTCGAACTTGATGATATCCCACTCTCAAATCAATCTTGGAGAATACTCGAGCTCCAGTTAATTGATCAAAGAGATCATCAATGCGGGGCAATGGATACTTGTTCTTTACCGTTACCTCATTAAGCGGACGGTAATCAACGCACATGCGCAAAGTATTGTCCTTCTTCTTCACGAAGATTGCAGGACAACCCCACGGAGATGAGCTAGGACGGATGAAACCTTTTTCTTGCAGCTCACTCAGTTGCTTCTTCAATTCCACCAACTCGTTCGGTGGCATCCGATAATGCCTCTTTGAAATCGGGGCAGTACCGGGAACCAACTCAATGACAAACTCAAGGTCTCGAACTGGTGGCATCCCGGGAAGATCTTCAGGAAAGACATCAACGAAGTCACAAACTGTTGGGACTTCACTAATACCTAGAGCGGACTTCGCTTCAAGCGCGAAGATATGCGGACCTAGCAGCTTCGGCAAAAAGCGAACCTGCTCGCCCGAAGGACTAGATAGAGAGACACACTTCTTGGCACAATCGATTTGTCCCTTATGCTGAGACAACCAATCCATACCAAGAATTACATCTAGGCTTGCTGAAGGGAGAAGGATAAGATTCGCGAAGAATCTCACTCCCTCGATCTTAATTGGAACATCCCTACACTCCGATTCAGCTCTCAACTCCGAACCCGGAGAGCGAATGAGCAATGGGACCAACAATGGAGTAAAGAGGAGCTCACTAATAGCAGCAAAAGACATAGAAACAAAAGAATGAGATGCTCCTGAATCAAACAAAATAGTAGCAGAATGAGAGTTAACAGAAAGTGTACCCAACATGACGTCAGGTGCCTCTTGTGCCTCCTCTGCTGAGATGAGGTTGGCACGACCACTACCCATGCCTTGGGTAGCAGGGACTATCTTCAGGTCCTGAGAAGAACCACCTCCTTGCCCGCGTCCTCCATTAGGACGAGGGGTTGCTCCTGTCTTCTTAGGGCATTGGTTCGCATAATGCCCTTCGGTTGCAGCGGCAAGTGACTCGGCGGTGGGTTGCGGGGCCACCTGCCGACTCGCAGTGCACGGATCGGGCACGGCTGCGAAGGACCAAAGTCTTGTGCCGACCTCGGGTGCTGGTCACGACGCGACCCCGAGACCGATCAAGCGGGATAGCGGCCCTAGAGGACTTGTGGGCCTCCCACTTACGCTGCATGGAATCCAAGCGCTCTCCTGCGTGCTCGGCCACGATGGCCTTGTCCACCAAGGTCCGAAAATCCGGAAGTCGACGAGCACGATAGCTTGTCCCAAGCTCCTCGGACAAACCATCCTTGAACTTTTCTTGCTTGGCCTCATCGGTGGCCACCTCTTCCGAGCATAACGAGCTAAATGGTTGAACTCGCATGTGTACTCGTGAATCGAGAAACTTCCTTGTCCGAGCGATAAGAACTCCTTCTTCTTGACCTCATCAAATTTGGAAGGAATGTGACTGACGCGAAGTCGATGCGAACTCCTCCCGTGTGACGGTGTGGCCGTCAGCCGCATGGCGAAAGCTCTCCCACTAAGACAAAGCTGCACCCTCCGGTGGTGCGATGCGACAGCGCCTTCTCGTGCTCCCCGCGCTGCGCTATGTGAAGCTACGCTCAACGACGAAGCGATCGTCTGCGTCTGTCATAATACCCGAAGGTGAATCGGCTTATTAGAAGTTTGGAAGAGGAGCTAATCGAAAAACCATAATTATCTTTTCACCGGGGGATTTTCTGTGATTTCACGGCAACTGGCTTTGGGCCACGGCCTACTAGGCCCAAGAGGGGGCCGGCCAAGGGGGGTGCCTCCCCCCCAAACCCTAGCCGCCCCTCTTCTCTCTCCTCACTTGGCCGCCTCCACTCCCCATCCCTCCCTAATCAAGCCACTACCCCTCCTCACCTCTACCCGCGCCCCACCGCCTTGGTGCCGCCTCGTCCCTCGGTGCTGGTCCCCGTGATCGCCGTCGTCGTCTCCCAAGCGCCGTGCAGTTCCTCCCAACCGGCCTCTCCTCCTCCCCTCGGTTTGGGTGGCCGATCCAAGGGAGAAAGGGAGAGGGAGAAAGGGGGATTTTGGTGGGAGCTTGATCTTCATCCCTCAGCGAATCTTCAAGGGTAACGAGATGTTTTCCCTGCTGTTTGATGTTGATTAGTTGCGAAACCGATTAGTTTGATTGGATTGATTTGGTGCTGTAGATAATCAGTTTCTGTCCAGATTGTTGCGCGTCCGTTATCGACCTGTTATAGGCCGATTTGGAGGTTCTCCCCTTCTAGAGAATTTTAGCCACGACTCTTAGCTTTCCATAGCCGCTGAGATCACATGATTCCGCCTTACGGTTTAGGAGATATGATTTTTTTAGTGCGCGCTGTTCTGTCTGTCTGACGAGAAGGATCTGTCGGCTTGATCCTAGGTTTTGATTTAGTTAGAGGTATTTCCAGAACCTCCACCCAAATAAGTTATTGTAGATATTTAAATTATATTTCAAAGCTGATAAAGATCATCTCCATTGGATCTGTAGAATGAAAGTTATGATATTTTCTTTACCACTATTCTGAATTCTGGGCAGATTACTGTTAGTGTTTTCATCTATTGTTTAGACCACTGTATTGGCCGAATCAAAGGATCCCGCCAACTAGAGTTTCATAGTGTTGTGCGTTATGTTTCACTGGGCACTGGTTTCGTGTCGTTTCGAGTTCCAGATAATTAAATATGCTTTTTCTCGTACCGCTGCTCAGAATGGCTGAAATCTGGCTGAATAGTTTATTTTCAATTTGGGTCTATGCGGTATATTGGATAGTCAGGGGTTATTGTAGAACACCGGTAGCAGTGTTATATCGTTGTTCTTATTTTGGGAACATGCTTGTGTAGGCGGCGAGGCATCATGTGTGGGAACACCTCCGTTGCCTGCTAACGAGTCACAAAGCGAAAGGCAAGTATTGTATGTTAACTGGTGTTGAATTCAAAGGAATGCATAATGATATGTTGTTTACATGAATGTTCTTGTGCTTTGTTCATGGTGTTGATATATTGCAAGTGACTAGTGTGGCCTTATTGGTACATTATGTTGAGTGTGAATACATACTTATACTTGTTTACACATGTTGTTGAATGCCATGTGTCTTTTTGACTAATGTGTGATATTCATTCATACCATGAGAAATCATCATGTTCATTCATAAAATTCATTATGACCACGGAAGTGGATTCTTTTTGGTAAGTCCCATCAATTCCAGTATGGGCATTTGAAAGACCCATCAATTCCAGTATGGGCATTTGAAAACCCATCAATTCCGGAATGGGTACGTGTGATCCACCATTCCAATGTGGGCCACGTTATAATCGCCAGATGAAACGTTCTTCATACGGTAACTTTAAGTGAACACCGACGGGTGATTCACTCGCTATACCGGTATATGCAGTCAATAAGTCCATACCTTCAATGCATTCTTACATTTCATCCATTCATGTATTCATTCCATATACACGTGTATGGGTTCCAATAATTGTTCGTAATTCAACTGAATTGTGTTGTCCACTCCATGCTTGATTATTCTTGTTTAGTACTTGCCGAGTCCTCGACTCACCCTTGCTTTGTATGTTTTAATTAGGTAATTGAGGAGGACGACAAGATGATTTGGTGGGGTAGTTCGGCACACTACACTTCACTTTTATCCAATCAGAACAATTATTATTGCCATTCAGTCAAGCTAAATTGTTGAAATAAGTTCAGATTGTAATAACCCTATGTTGGTGTCGTTTGACTGTTCGTGGTATTATGAGTGTTTATCCATTCTTTACCATGATTCTAGTGATCGTTCATTATCATTCTTTAGGAATTTATGTTGTTTGAATCTGGATAATCTAGTTTTAATGCTATGCTTAGTAGTTTGATGGGTTTGCGTGACATTTTGGCTTCCGAATAGCCAGGGTGTTACAGTGACTGTTTATCCATTCTTTACCATGATTCTAGTGATCGTTCATTGTCATTCTTTAGGAATTTATGTTGTTTGAATCTGGATAATCTAGTTTTAATGCTATGCTTAGTAGTTTGATGGGTTTGCGTGACATTTTGGCTTCCGAATAGCCAGGGTGTTACAGTTGGTATCAGAGCGGGCTTTAGGTCCGGGGTTCATTCAAACATATTAAATTGACACACTGTGCACATTAGGAGGGGTTGGGTAAACTGTTGCTTCCGCATTTCAATTGTGGTGACTCGAGTATTAAGTCGTTGTTAAATTGTGTTGTGCTCTGATGTGTTAATCCATGATATGATGTGATAACCTCTATCTATGAAATTATTCTATGATCGTCATGAGATGATCCGATATATATATATATATATATATATATATATATATATATATTCATAATTGATTGCATTAGTTATGCGTTTCGCTAGCTGAGCGTTGATCGATTGAGTTCGTGGTTGATGTCCTGCGTTTTGCCAGGCTACACCACTGTTTGTAGTATGATATTAGAGAACTTCTTACCTCTGTTCCATAAGCTCTGTATTGAGCATGAGCTCATTGATGAACTTGTTGCCTTTCTCGAACCGATATCCGGTTTCTGGTTGTGGTTCCCTGGCGGTTCGTGAATTCTTTTGAAATTGGGGTTTTAATGAAGAAGGCAAGCTCGGCAGTTCTCGATTCGTTCTTTGAAACAAATATTGCCCTTTCGACTATTGTGATATTTCTGCTCCACGTTAGCATAGTTCAAATGCAAGATTCCTCTTTTCACAAAAGACTTGTTTTACCCCTGTTGGGGAAATTTAACTCATTCGTTCGTTTGGAATCTCGGTATTGGAAGACTTCTTTTGCAAGTTCTTTATCAAGTGTGTATTGATCTTGCATATTTCTCTTGGACCGCTTTAGTAAGTCGTTCTCTTCCTTGATTTTCGAATTTGACAAATTCTTGTCCGGTGGCGATTGATGAATTTATCTTGGGTTCATGATTTTGGTAGACGAGTTTAAATAGGCCTTTAATGGTACTATGAAAACATTATTGTTTTTCGATTGTCGAATTGCTTTTACTACGAATGATCTTTGTAAATTGGCAACATTGATATTTTCATGGTTGTTCTTTCTTTCTCATTGGAAAAGAGCGACTCATTTACTCGTTTGATGGTTTGCCTAATGAGAATTCTTGTTGCAAGTTCGTTAACACGAGAAAGCATTGGCTCAATGTATTCCTTTTGGAACCCTCTGCTTGTTGAAATTTGATGCATCTCTTTTCTGAAGAAAAGCGTTAAAACTCTTTTGGAGTGCTTGGTTATGCTTAAGTCGGGGGTTGCACCCAAACAAAGATTGTGGGCTACGGGTTTCTATTAGACCCTATTTGTTTTTCAAAATAGTTTCTTGCCTTTTCCGTCACGAGCTCTCATTTCTGTTTGTGAACGTTATTCTTGACATGGTCGTTCTCTTTATGTTAGCCCTATCTCTCTTGTTGATAAGGGCATTTCGGTTATCCGTTTGTGATTCGGAGAATGAAAATTTCCTTTCACAAAGTTCATTGAAGAAAATTTCGACTATGTTCATTTCTTTGGAATATTTGGAGTGTTGGAGTTTAGAACCTCCTTTGAAAAGAAAAGTGTCGAAACCCCTTTCTTTAGAGTTTTGTAGTCTTTGGGTGTGACGTTTGTTCAACTTTGTGGTTTTCGTGCGAATTCTTTTCTAGAATAAGTTGTTATTACAATTCCATTTGATCTTTGAAAATTTTATGACCCGATTTGTCATGTTCCCTTTAGAAGGTTTATTGACACGATCAGTAATGTGAGAGTAAGGTTGATTCTTTTATAGAGAAAGAAGTTTGACCACCTTTCTTGATGTTTCCAAAATGATTCAATCTCGAGTTTTGTGTTCATGACCTATTGGAGGTCCCAGTTAATTATGATAAACGAAGTTTGCCACGTAAAACGATTTATTACAGAGTTATAATGGTTCTTCAGTGATGCGAGCGTTTTGATCTTGAATGCTCGTTGTTCTTATCTGTAAAGATCCGATATTCTCTTCTTGTGAGGCTCATGTTTTCAATTGTGGACTCCACCTAGGTTCAATGAGTTCATTGCCTAAATTTTCTGCCCTTTTCACTCAAAAGATTTCGAGTTTCAATCGTAATGCCGTTTTCTTATCGGTTGTTATTTGCTATTATCTTCTAAGGAATGTGTTCCCTCAACCACGAACTTATTTTTCGTTTTTCAAGATCACCTTTAGCAGAATATTTCTTTTGGTTTCTTGGCCGCCGTGGTGAGCAACGCTTTCCTGTATGAATGTACTTGTTTTTGTTCGCCTCTTCCTTTTGTGAAAGAATCACAGTTTTGTGTTGCGAAGTGTTTGCAAGGTGAAAGTTTGGCAACTGTTTGGTGATGGATGAGTAATCGTAGCGATGATATTTTGCTACCAAGTTATCGGAGGAGTAGTAGAATGTGAAATGGTTTTGATCTACATCCCTTGGAGGGAAATTGATTCACCTGAGATGTTTGACTTCGAAGTAAGTCTGAAAAGTGTTACGGCTGATTAACACCTGGTATAGTGAAATTCTAGAACTTCAATTCAAGATTGAAAGGTTGGTGATTATCGGAGGTATGAAAACCTTCATTGAATTTTTAGAGTAACACAATTGGGTAGCATTGCGAGATGGTGTGAGTGATTTCTGATGATGTCAATGAGTGAGTATGTTAGAATGGTGGTAATGTTGGAGATTTAATTCGATGATTTCACTATCATTTATAAGAGCAATCTGTTGTAGAGGTTTTGGAAGTTAAATATGAGCTTTGCATTCGTTTATGCTAGACCTTTGGTCACGTACTGATTGTGTGTATAGAGGGTGGAATAAATGAGTTTTCCGAGCATGTTTATGTTAGGACCCTTTTGAAGCAGTACATTAGCATGTGTACTGACGATTCTGAGTTGTTCTTGAAAATTTGAGGTAATGTGATTGTGTGGTATCTATCCTGTGGCGCTTTGGGTGCCTTTAATCAAATTAAGGTTGAATAGTAGAACGAGATGTCTAGAGCAATCGAAAAAAAAATTCAATGGAGTCTCTCCACCAAGGTGTGGATGATGTATTTCAGTTTGAGCATAATTTGATAATGTTAAATTAAGAGGTTTAATCTCTTGAGGTATGCGATGAATTCGAATTCCAATATTGGAGAGAAGTTTTACTCCTCGAAGAGAGAAGCAGAAGAAAGGATGTTTCCTCGGAAAATGATGCGTTTCCTTGCTTCTCGTTTGGGTTTTGTGCTGTTGATAAGTGTTTTCTGCACTTTGAGTTGGGGTCGTGTTGGCATGGTGAATCTTTCCATTCGATGAGTAAAAGAAATATTTGATTTGAGTATTCAAGCAAATTTCTCTTTTGGTTTTCGTGGTGTTCTTTCGCAAATTGATTCATTGGAAGTGGAATTGCTTTACTGATGAATTGTCACATTTGGGATTTAACCTTTTTGGTGAAGAGTTAACATTGCGTGGTTGCGATGAGAACTCTCTTTTTTCGATTGGATTCTCTTCATTTCCGTGTTAGAAGAAATTAGGAAGGCGGCTTATCGCTTTGACCGTCACGGTACATACGCCAAGCACGCATAGCGTAAGGTGCGTCTTTGGTCTTGAGTGAGCAGCAGGACTATTCAAAGTTTGAGATTAAGTTAAAAACGTTGACCATCGAGTAAGGTCTTACCTTCGATCCTCTTCTGATGAGTGTACCTAGAAAGTTCAAGTTGATTGTTAGGTCAGACGTCGCTTCACATCTTTGCTTTGTGGTTTCTCTATTAGAGAGAGGCCACTTGGGAGATAGAGTCTCGCATGCGCGGCAGTATCGAACCGTTTGTTTACAGTACAAGTTAAATCCGTTGATTTCAACTCCTTGGAAATTCGTTCTGGTATTAGTTGCCGGTTAGAATTCGAGGTCGAATTCCGTTAAGGGGTCAAGCTGTAATACCCCGAAGGTGAATCGGCTTATTAGAAGAAGTTTCGGAAGAGGGACCTAATCGAAAAACCATAATTATCTTTTCACCGGGGGATTTTCTGTGATTTCACGGCAACCTGGGCTTTGGGCCACGGCCTACTAGGCCCAAGAGGGGGCCGGCCAAGGGCGGTGCCTCCCCCCCCAAACCCTAGCCGCCCCCCTTCTCCTCTCTCCCTCACTTGGCCGCCTCTACTCCCCATCCCTCCCTCATCAAGCCGCCACCCCCTCCTCACCTCTACCCGGCGCCCCCACTGCCCCTTGGTGCCGCCTCGTCCCCTCGGTGCTGGTCCCCGGTGATCGCCGTCGTCGTCTCCCAAGCGCCGTGCAGTTCCTCCCAACCGGCCTCTCCTCCTCCCCTCGGTTTGGGTGGCCGATCCAAGGGAGAAAGGGAGAGGGAGAAAGGGGGATTTTGGTGGGAGCTTGATCTTCATCCCTCAGCGAATCTTCAATGGTAACGAGATGTTTTCCCTGCTGTTTGATGTTGATTAGTTGCGAAACCGATTAGTTTGATTGGATTGATTTGGTGCTGTAGATAATCAGTTTCTGTTCAGATTGTTGCGCGTCCGTTATCGACCTGTTATAGGCCGATTTGGAGGTTCTCCCCTTCTAGATAATTTTAGCCACGACTCTTAGCTTTCCATAGCCACCGAGATCACATGATTCCACCTTACGGTTTAGGAGATATGATTTTTTTAGTGCGCGCTGTTCTGTCTGTCTGACGAGAAGGATCTGTCGGTTTGATCCTAGGTTTTGATTTAGTTAGAGGCATTTCCAGAACCTCCACCCTAATAAGTTATTGTAGACCTTTAAATTATATTTCAAAGCTGATAAAGATCATCTCCATTGTATATGTAGAATGAAAGTTATGATATTTTCTTTACCACTATTCTGAATTCTGGGCAGATTACTGTTAGTATTTTCATCTATTGTTTAGACCACTGTATTGGCCGAATCAAAGGATCCCGCCAACTAGAGTTTCATAGTGTTGTGCGTTATGTTTCACTGGGCACTGGTTTCGTGTCGTTTCGAGTTCCAGATAATTAAATATGCTTTTTCTCGTACCGCTGCTCAGAATGGCTGAAATCTGGCTGAATAGTTTATTTTCAATTTGGGTCTATGCGGTATATTGGATAGTCAGGGGTTATTGTAGAACACCGGTAGCAGTGTTATATCGTTGTTCTTATTTTGGGAACATGCTTGTGTAGGCGGCGAGGCATCATGTGTGGGAACACCTCCGTTGCCTGCTAACGAGTCACAAAGCGAAAGGCAAGTATTGTATGTTAACTGGTGTTGAATTCAAAGGAATGCATAATGATATGTTGTTTACATGAATGTTCTTGTGCTTTGTTCATGGTGTTGATATATTGCAAGTGACTAGTGTGGCCTTATTGGTACATTATGTTGAGTGTGAATACATACTTATACTTGTTTACACATGTTGTTGAATGCCATGTGTCTTTTCCACTAATGTGTGATATTCATTCATACCATGAGAAATCATCATGTTCATTCATAAAATTCATTATGACCACGGAAGTGTATTCTTTTTGGTAAGTCCCATCAATTCCAGTATGGGCATTTGAAAGACCCATCAATTCCAGTATGGGCATTTAAAAACCCATCAATTCCAGAATGGGTACGTGTGATCCACCATTCCAATGTGGGCCACGTTGGACTGCCGTATGAAACGTTCTTCATACGGTAACTTTAAGTGAACACCGACGGGTGATTCACTCGCTATACCGGTATATGCAGTCGATAAGTCCATACCTTCAATGCATTCTTACATTTCATCCATTCATGTATTCATTCCATATACACATGTATGGGTTCCAATAATTGTTCGTAATTCAACTGAATTGTGTTGTCCACTCCATGCTTGATTATTCTTGTTTAGTACTTGCCGAGTCCTCGACTCACCCTTGCTTTGTATGTTTTAATTAGGTAATTGAGGAGGACGACAAGATGATTTGGTGGGGTAGTTCGGCACGCTACACTTCACTTTTATCCAATCAGAACAATTATTATTGCCATTCAGTCAAGCTAAATTGTTGAAATAAGTTCCAGATTGTAATAACCCTATGTTGGTGTCGTTTGACTGTTCGTGGTATTATGACTGTTTATCCATTCTTTACCATGATTCTAGTGATCGTTCATTGTCATTCTTTAGGAATTTATGTTGTTTGAATCTGGATAATCTAGTTTTAATGCTATGCTTAGTAGTTTGATGGGTTTACGTGACATTTTGGCTTCCGAATAGCCAGGGTGTTACACAAGCGGGTCCTCAGACCTGGAGAACGTGGGGGGCTGGGTGCGAAGAAACTCCGCGAGTCCCCCACGCGGCTGATGTCCACTCCCTTGCCCGGATCCTGAAGCACCGGTAAGGGCGGAAGTGTTGCGCACGATGACATCCAGAAGAACCCTCCTGTCTTCTGCACGGTTGCGCTCGATTTGAAGAAGGACCTCGACCATGGTCGGAGGAGGAGGAAGATCCTCGTCCGGACCAGCCGACTGACCTTGGCCGCTACGAGTGCGTCCGGCCATCCTGTTACAAGAAACTTGGGTTAAAAACTAGACTCGAAAATCCAAGCCGAAAGGAAGCAAAAAGCTAATGACTAGGGAAATGAAAAATCCCCTAATCGAAAGCCAAAAACAGCAAGTGTATAAACTTAAACATGATTATAAAAAGACTCCAAAAATCGCAATGAATCATCAAACCAAAGCTCAACTTCCCAATGCAACTAACCCGTATTGAATGAACGAGTAATTGATTGAGAAGATAAAAATCAGAATATAACGTCAGATCTCTTACCACTAAAGAGCAAGGTTAAATCAGCGAAATTAGCGTTAGATTCATAGCTAACTAGTATCACATCTTACCCTTCTATTCCCACCAGTTTTAGTTGATTATCCTCTCATTTTCTACCCCATTTAGAACCTTTGAGCTTGCTGTCCGAAAATTGAAAGATCGCTGTCCAGGTTTTGCATCCAAGCTTATGGTCGAAATTTAGCCATTCCAGAAACTTCAAAACCTTGTAGGGGGCAACCACCACTTCAATTTGCCAAGCTCATTAGTTCCCAAAACCCAATTCAACGATAACACTATTTTGGAAGGGAGGAGAGGGAAACAATTTCTAAAACTCAAATTAGAGTAAGATGAGAGGAGCCAGCTAAGATAGGTAAGGAATAAAATCTGAGAATTCCTTAAGCTTTCATAAACCATTTGATACTTTGAAAATAATATTTTCCAAAATGTCCTAAAGACAACCAAGCTTAGGTTACTACGGTCAGTATGGCCCTGATACCAAACCTTGTGAGACCCCGGTTTATCGGGCTTGTAATGCTTAACCATCCACTTGGTCCTAGCATCACAAATCAGATAATCCGAGACTCGAGACATGTATACTTCCCAGAAATGCAGTATACACACCTCTTTACAAAATTTATGCATCAATTCCATTCATTCACATAGAACCGAAGCAAAGCAACAACCAGAAAATAACATAAATAAAGGATAGTTATTACAACAGAGAGGCCGACCGACCAAATGACATATACATAAAGAAATTGAACAGCGGAAGCAAAAGTGCCATAAGATGGCTATAAACCAAAAGAGCCAATCAGTGTGCCTTTAACCCACAAGGCAATCGACCGGACCGCCAAGCTAGTCGTCGAATCCACAGCACATTTCACAAAAGTGAGGCCCTTGGGGCTCACCTTCCTCCCCTGCAACAAAGAGCCCAGCAAAGCCGGGTGAGTACTTGGAATGTACTCGCAAGACTTACATGTAGGATAACAGACCTGTACATAACTATATGCAAGCTTTTTGAGTGGAGGTTGTATGTTTCATTTTCAGCACAAAGCAATCTTTATTTGCAATAATGTAGTACATTTAAAAGCAAGTTGGCAAATCAGTTTTTAATGTTCAAATAACCGAAAAAGACAACAATATAACAGTAGATAGAAGACAACAACAATCCTGGAAGTGACTAAACCATTAGCCACCACGACAATAGCATGAATTACCCATTCATACCACCCATGTCAAAATTTTAATTTAAAAGGTTGAAGTCTAACTCTTGCAAAACCTAACCAAGCGTGTCCATAACCTAGGACGAGGCTATTCGAATAGTTTTATACCCTGCAGGGGTGTACCACTGTACCCACACGCCAGACCGCCTTTTTGCCAAGCTATTAAGCACACTTCCTTAGGTATGCCGGCACGGCTAAGTCCTACGAGACATTTCCAATATTGTGAATTACCCCACGAGCCGCCCGTATGGACAGAAACCCATACGTTGTGTCGGAGTCATTGTAAAGCCTCGGTCAACTACCCGTCTCAGGTAAAGCCTTGGACAACTACAATGCTCCTCGAGGTGGAGAGCCTACCCGGAATCTCCACCACCGCACACCCAACACAAGAACACATATCATGTTTCACACAACACACACGACCCCCTCCTGCGACTCGGAGATAACACACGCCAAAGTACTTAGTCAAGAGAGGTCCCATATCCCTCTCGCGTGGTTAGCACGCAAAAATGCTTGGCTTAGTGTAACAGGATGTTCGGTCCTTGTTGACTTAGGCAAGACATCCACAAACCCAATAACCCACCATCCGACTACTTGCCCAAGTCCAAATCAATTTTCCATTTTCAGATTTTGACTTTACAAAATAACAAAGCACAAGTGCTGGACATAATGGAGTAATATTTAGATGTGTGATCAAGATCATCGACTAAAATCGATGATCGCCCATTACTACCGAAACTAAGCATTTCTAAGCAATTTTCGATTGAAAGCTACTAAGTGACAAGAGTCCATCCATCGAACTCCGACCACAGCCAATAACCTAAGCTCATGGTAGTAGAGGATAAGCAAGTCCTACAGATTATGCAACTATAGGATACTAACCATAATTTAACAACAAAATAGCAATGCATACATACAAGTTGAAATCAATATAGTAGACTTGAAAAATAATAGGATTAATATGATCAAGCGCTTTTTGCTTCTTTGTGGGTCAAGATGTTGCTGAGGATCAATAATATTGCCAATGTGCTCTTCGGATCCTAACGAGAAAGCGAAAAGCAAGCGATAAGAACGAATAAAATGCAAGGACCCAACAGTAAACTTTCCCCAAAAAATTCTGAAATTTTTACAGTAGCAAGAGAATAATTTATAAAGAATCTAGCAACAAGAAACAATTGATTTGGATTCTTAATGCCAAAGATATGACCAAAAGAAGGACTTACGACCAGGTAGTGGTCGTAGATGAACTTACGACCATGACATAGTCGTAGTAAGATTTACGACTAGTTACAAGTCGTAGTAGAACTTACGACTAAGCTACGGTGACTGGTCGGAAATCCGACCACGAGGAAGCGCCTCCCGCACGCTTTGCCAGTGGCTCGGCGGCGTCTCCGACCACAGTAGCGCCAGCCAAAGGCAGGGATGAGTGTCTAAAAGTTTAACGGTCCGACCGTGGCGGCCTAGTTAGTATGAGTATGGTCTCACGGTGTATGCGACCACGAGTGCGGCCGAGTAGGTATGGCTCGGGAGAACTCCCGAACGGACAATACCAAAAGAACAACGAAAACACACCTAAGCCCCTATAGGGCAATGCGAAACTACCTGAGCTGAAGAAACGACCAGAGACCCACGAGTGCTCCGTGACAGTGGCCGAGCAGCGGTAAGGTCCTCACTAGGCCACAGCGACTGAGCAAAGAGAGAACCAAACCGAGTGAGGTTAAGCCAGAGAGTAAAGGGGAGCAGAGGGGCAAAGACTTGAAGAAGAAAAACCCCATTGCACCGCCTCCCAAGCTCCACACTCAACAATGGCGGTCGAGGAGATTGCGAGGAACTGCAGCTCAAGCAAGCTGGTGAGAGCTAGCTGGAGTTGCGGAGGTGCTTAAGGAAGCTAAGGGTGAAGCAATGTAGTTTAAGTAGAGCAATGGCAGAGAGCAACGGCCGGGTTTTCCAGTTGGGTCAACACTGCCATGAGAGCACTTGAGAGCGATGGGAGCAGTCGAATCATGGCCTTCTGAGGGAGGAGCGCGACAGGCATTTAATGCGCGCAGAGCTAGCCGTTTAAAGGTGACCACAGAGTGGACTGCACACTGCTCGTTTTCTCCTCGGCTCATGCCATGACCGGGCTCACGCGCGCGCTGACGGAGGAAGGAGACGACTCGTCGATCGTCGGATTGAAATCGGACGGCTGAGTTAGATCGGGTGGATTAAAACGATTCCATCGTTCGGCTGGTCGAGGACCGTTCGATGCCGATCCAACGACTCACGACCCGCACACCCGATCGATCGCGCCGGTGCGATTAGTTGACTGGACCGAGTCCAGTGGCTCGAGCCCGAGTCCGGTTCGAACCCGAGAAACAGTGCAAACCAGTTAGAATTTGAATCCTAACATCTGATTTATGAGGAATTATTCGAGGTAGAAAACAAACTCCAAAATGTATGAAATTTTAACTGGAGCTTGCTGACAGCAGGAGAAACCCCTCATAAAATTTTCAGAAATTTTCATGTACCGAATTTTTCTCCAGAAATTCCAGAAAAGGGGAAATAGGGTTTGACCAAATTTGACTTGCCTCCAAAAATTATCAAATAATTTCTAAAAATCATGAGATAATTCAGAGGTGTTGCCAAGCCTCACTAGAACTCAGGGAAAAAGATTTCCCAGGGTTTGGCACAAGATCTATAACAAAGAGGTTTTTAATGAGAGTCAAATGAAGATTTAATTTTGATTTTCCATAATTCTTTAATCAATAATTACAGAAATGATCAATGGCTTCAAGATGCAAGAAAAGTTTTAATTTCTCCTGATTTTCTTACATTTGAAACACAAATCCATTTTTGGGATGTTACAATTCGTTAGCGTCGCCAAAGTCGGAGCTAACGAAATGATCTATGTTATAATCTTCCTCACTTGAACAAATGGACAATCCGTTAAAGTACAAAGTTGTACTTGTAAGACTTACACAAAGAAACATTTATACATGCTAGTGGTTGATCAAAGAGAGGTTATAGTGGCTTTAGTTTTTTCATAAACACAACATTGCTCAATCTACACCTTCTAGTTTAAGAAAGTAGTTTTAGCAATATACTTTTTAACAAAAGAAAGTTAATTAGCATAAAGGTAAACATATTTCAAACAATATCAAAGTGGCAGCCCCACTTTGATAAACTAAACTCATGACACACCCGTCATGTCAATACCAAGTTGTCCCATGTCAAGTTTTAATTTAGAGTCTAATAATGATGTCAGTCAAGACCCAAGTGATGTCCATAACCGTGGACACGACTATTCGAATAGGTTATAACCCTGAGGGGAGTACATCTTTACCCACACGACTCGATCAACCCATAAGCATCCGGATAATAACACACTTCCTTTGGTGTGTTGGCCGGGGAAATCAAGACTCGGTATTTTTCAGCAAGAAAATTATATTGAAGTGAACCACCCATGCATGATAAAATCTTGCTTAGTGCTAGCTATACCGCCTACTAACTAACCGGACATGCAAATTATGTCGGAGGGGCCAATGTAAGGAGTTAGCATGTGGGTCGACTGCCCAACATCAAAATAAAAATAGCGCTCACTCACACATTATATTCTTACATTGGGTTCCTAAGGAACATGAGATTTCACAGTTCTATGTCCTCACACCACTTGTGCTTCAACTCAATACGACCTTCCCCTTACTTGGCCAAGCGGCACCCATACACCACGTATGGAAGTACGAGTGATACTTGGAATAATAGCCCAAAGTTCGGTCCTTGGTGATCTGGACAAATCTTTCCACAATATCCAATTCTCGTGGACGAAGATACCCTCACTACTAGCCACTTGTCCAAATCTAAATCCATTTTTAAAGAACAAAATTTAGACTTCACAATCAGATTCGAAGATCTGAACTGAAAACATAAATACAATTATTTAGTATCTCCCAGGATTGACGAGATAGCCCCGTTAACCGAACTACGCGACTATTGACTTGCATGGCTAAGCATAAACACCAACAGTAAGTAATATCACACACAACTAACTTGTAACACCTTGACCCAAAATTGGCTCAATGCCCAACCCACCGTGGGGCGGACCTGCGCACACATAGCACCTCACTTACACTTTCGTTCTCGCTTCGTGTAAAAGGGTTAACCCAGAGGTGATACGTTTGGATCCAACATGCATTATATACTATTACAACTCACTTGAGATAAGCAATGTGGGACTAATCCCACCACACAACTCCTCATAGGCCACATGGACCATGCTACGAGCAGGCCGGGGTATTACATTCACCCCCCTTGAGGGCTGACACCCTTGGCAGCATACCGCATACGCGGCAAATGCCTAGAACCACCCCTCGATACACGTGCGTGCGTCTAGTGCCGGCACATATGCCATGCCATGTGTTCACTCCAGACCCACATGTGCCATGCGCCATATGCCCGTGCCCCTATCCCGCACACGCCCGTGTAGCGAAGGTTGATGCTCTGATACCAACTATAACACCTGGCTATTCGGAAGCCAAAATGCTACCTAAAAGATCTAACATACGACTACACTTCAGAAGTATTTTAAACAATAATTGATATAATGGCAGAAAGGAATCATCATGCATTAGAACCAAAGCAGGACTAAAGACTAAATTCATTTGTGTATAAACAGGGAGTGATTAAGGACCACTAGCAGCGTTTAAATAAACATATCATGGAGAGAAATATCAACCAATCTTCACTTTATTTAATACAGTTCCTCAATTAACGAATGGAAGACATAATCGAAACTTATTAATGAAGAATAAAAATATAGTGAACTGAGTGAAAAGTGCTTGTCTACTCCCTCCCAACATAGCCATCATCAATGATCACCTAAATAAATAAACAAAATAAGAATGAGTCGAGACTCAGCAAGTACAATAATTAAGTGATCATACAAAATTATGAACAAGTCAACCACAATACGAATTATGAACATATCACTCAAAGCTTATGTGGATGGATGGAATGAATGGATGCATTGAAAGGGATGGACTGCACTCCTGCTCATACCGGTATAGCTAGTGACACACCCGTCGGTGTTCACTTACGCCCGTACTTAACAAAGTCCAGGGACCCAACTACCGTATGAAGAACGTTTCATACGGGTGTCCGAAATTGCCCACATTGGAATGGTAGGTCTTACGTGCCCATACTGGAGTTGATGAGTCTTTATAAATCCACTCACGTGGATGGAACATGAACAACACATGAATGGAATGAAACATATGCAAAGAATGTTTTCACTTTATTCCACATGGATTCCCAAATTAAGAGCGGAACAAGTAGCATTGAATATGAACATGGATCATAAGATTAACAGTACAACAACAATCATTCATCAGGAATCAATATATGATAATGCATTGTACTTGCCTTCCGCGTTGTGACGTGCTAGGAGGCAACGAAGGCGTTCCTACACTCGCCGCCTCGCCGCCTACACAATTATGTATTCAAAATAAGGACGAAATGGTATGACAATGCTACCGGTGATCTACAATAACCCCCTAACTATCCAATACAACGAATAGACCCAAAACTGAAATCATACAATTCATCCACCTGAAACGACTCCGGACAGCGGCACGGAAAAATTCATGTCTATTGATCTGGGACTCGGAACGAGATGAGTTCAGTGTCCAACGAAACTTAACAAACAAACCTACAAAACTCTAATTGACAAGATTTTCTAATTCTGCCAAAATAATTAACTAAGCAAATGGCGATTATGCTCGATGAAATCGTCCAAGCGAGCGAGCGATGCGAAGAACATAACATAACTTTTAATCTATAAATCTAATTAGTGTGTTCTTTATCAATTTTGAAAGATGATAAAATTATCTACAGAAATTGTTTTGGATGACAAATCTGAATCTGATCCTAACCAAATTGTATTTCATTAAACAACTTTACTGACAATTCTCGTCACGTTTCTCAAGACAGCAAGAAAGAATCTATTGTAACTTTTGAACCGTAAATTGGAATCTGGTGATCTTGGCCGCTATGGAAAGGTAAGAACCGTGTCTACAAATCTCTAGGAAGTGAGAACCTACAGATCGGCCTCTAAGAAGCTGAAACCAGGTGCGCAATAGACTGGACAGAATAGATCTACTAGGGATAGATTTCGATCCAACCAAATTTATTCGAATTCGCATCTACCAAATTGTCAAACGACCAAGAACGATGATTGTTACCCTTGACGATCCTAGGGAGGCGATGAGAGAGCGCTTGGTGAAGACGATCCCCCTTCTCTGGCCGCCACCGCCATGAAGCGACGCCCGGGCAAGAAGTGGAGGAAATCAGCAGGAGCACTCGACGTCGGGGGAGGAGGAGCACCACCACCAGGGAGGGGCGGTAGCAGGGGCAGCGTAGAGGCGCTAAGATGGGGAGGGGGCCGGCGGCTTGGGGGTGGAGAGAGGGGGAGAGGGGCGGCTAGGGTCTGGGGGGGAGGCGCCCCCCTTTTGGCCGGCTCCCCCTTGGCCCGTTGGCCCTCATGGGCCTCCTGGGTCGTAGCCCGCGGCCCAGGTTGGTGAGAAAAACCAGAAAACCCCCCGCCAAAATAGGAATTTCTGATTCTTTAACTGTCTTTTCCCTCCCTGGCTTAAATTCTAATTACTCGATTCGATTCCGGGGTATTACACTCATCTGTTCTGTAACCTTCGATGATGCTACCCTCTAGCCGAGATTGATTCCATACACAGAACTTGAGAATTTCCATGTACATCTCGAATGGATATATATGACGTAGGAATATAGGGATGTATATCTTTATCTCTATCACAAGGTGAACAATGAGATAGACCATGATATTAAAAAATGACGAAGGGAAATATATCTCAAGATGACATAGAGTCGTCACCACCTCGGCCTGCAGAGCATCTAGTCCATCGAGATTGATGACCTTCTGAACAATTGAGTTAAAGAAATAACACAGCCTCATGATTGTCACTCGGACCTTGTTCGACAAAATACTTTTAATAGCAACAGGAAGCACTTGTGTTATTAGTACATACAATCATGAGACTTCATACCAATTAATTTCAAATCTTCCACAGAAACAAGTTCCTTCAAGCTAGCGGAGTAACCGGATAGAACTTTCACACCATGCAAGCTCGGGCGCAGTTCATTTCTCTCGGCCTTAGACAAAGTGCAGCAAGCTAGGGGAAGGTACATTCTGCCTTTATTGGTCTCTTTCGGTGCTAACTCGGTTCTTATGTCCATATCAACCAAGTCATGTCATTCATTGACACCATCCTTTATTTTGTCACAAAAGTTTAATAAGAGACAAATCAAGCTATCACATACATTCTTCTCCACGTGCATGACGTCGAAACAGTGGTGAACTTCAAAGTGCTCCCAATAAGGTAAGTCCCAAAAAATTGATCGCTTCTTCTCGATGTTTTTCTAATGGATCCTCAATTTACGTCCCTTTCCAAGCACAACATCGATATTTTTAACTATATCATAGATCTGTTTCCCTCTAAAAGCCCTTGGAGCTGAACCGTCCTTATTTCTGTCGAATTGTTTCTTCATCTTGCGGTATGGGTGATACTTAGAAAGGAACCTACGGTGACGTGTGTATATTTTTTTGTGCGAGTTGTTCAGCCACACACTCTCAGTGTCATCTAAGTAGTGCGGATAGACTTTGGCTCCTTTTGTACTGAACCCTAACAGGTTACGAAGTATAGAAAAATTATTGATGGTACAGAAATTCTCTCATTTGTACGCATCCCATACCTATACCCCTTTGTTCCATAGTGTCACAAGATCTTCCAGAAATGGTGCTAGGTGCACATCAATATCGTTCCCAAGTTTCTTCGGCCCTTGGATAAGTAGTAACATCAAAATGTACTTCCGCTTCATACATAGCCAAGGAGGAAGGTTGTACATACATAGATTCACGGGTCAGGTGCTATGTCGGCTACTTTTGTTACCAAATGGATTCATTCCATCTGTACTCAACCCAAACCTTGTATTCTTTGGTTCTGCACCAAAGTCTTCGAAGCTCCTATCAAAGTTTCTCCACTAGGCAGAATCAGCATGGTGTCTTAGCTTTCCATCTTTCTTACGCTCCTCTGAGTGCCAACGCAGCAATCTTGCCTCCTTTCGGTTCGCAAATAAACACATCAAATAGGGAATTACAGGCAGATACAACAACACCTTAGCAGGACATCCTTGCTTCACCTCGATGCCCTCACCATCATCGACGTGATTCTTACGCTTGTATCGGCATGCTTTGCACACCGGACATACATGCATGCTTGCATACTCTTTACGGTAGAGGATATAATCATTCGGACATGTACGTATTCTTTCTACTTCCATTCCCAATGGACAAAGAACCTTCTTGGCTTGGTAGATGGTTCTGGGCAACACGTTTCCCTCCGGAAGGATGTCCGCTAGGAGATCTAACAAGTCCGTGAAACTCTTGTCGGACCAACCATTGTTTGCCTTAATTTCAGCAGTTCAAGCACGGATGACAACCTTATGTATTCCGGCTTGCAGCACGGGAACAAAGGTTCCTTCGAGTCCTCCATCAAGCCCTCGAATTTACCAAACTCTCTCTCTCTCACTATAGTTTCCTTTTGCATCGCGTAGCATCTGATCCATATTGCCATCGTGCGACCTATCCTCATCGAAAGCACAGTCCACATCCGCATATCATTGTCCCCCTCTACAATATTACTACCTTTTTGTATAATCTGCTCTTCACCGTGACTGGTCCAACATGTTACCCCTTTTGGAAACCCTTTCGAATCAAGTGCACTTCGATCTGCGCTGAGTTGGCAAACATATTCAGATTATCGCAATTAATGCATAGACAATACATAAATTACATTCTTGAACACATCCTACTCGGCCGCTCTTTTAAAAGCAGACATGCCATCAATGTACTCTTCACTCAAGCGGTTCTCAACGTACATCCAACTTCGGTCCATCTACGCTACGCATGTAACAAATTAGTGTTAAATTAGATTAATACTCCTATAGCTAGCTAGCCATTACAATTACACATATCATTCACCTTAATTGTCCATCTAAAGTAGCTACCTACGTAGTATTCATGACGCAATATATATATGTTGGACCGAAAAGGCGACTAGAGGGGGGGTGAATAGGAGCACGCTCACTTTTTCTCAAAATATGAATTCAACACAATTTCACTCCAATAGCTATGATGAAGCTATGAAGATCAATATACCAGTACAGCGGAAGACTAGTATTGAATCCAATTAAATCCCCTAAGCAAAATAACAAAATCAACTAAGATTACAAAATCTCAAAGCACGGGCGGTCTGACCTCTGGACCCACCGGTTGGACCGATTGCGGGCGGTCGACATTGTTGTCTTTGGCGGTCGGACCGCTCAAAATCGATCCGACCGGTGATAACAGCGATGTCCGACCGCCGACTCGAGCAGATCTGAAGCGAGTAAAATCGGCCGATGACGAAGTTGCAATTAGGTCAAACTTTTCATTCTCAACTTCAATCTTTATGAAACTTTGCACACACGTTCTATATGCTATTGAGGACCTATTCCAATCGAATATTGTGATAATTCTTGGATAGATCCTGAGCAATTACCAAATGAATAACAGAGGGTCTAAAACCGGGCAAGAACGAAAACTTGATCCTAATGCTTGTTCGTGAGTGATTGATGATCAAGATGATTCTAGATAGATTCACACATATCACAGCAAGCTATTTTACGTGAAAGAATCAATCAAAAACTTGCGGATCAAAGAAAGCCCTAAAATCACGAAATCGAAAGCAAGAACGAAAAGAGACTTATCTCAAGCAAACCTTGCATAGATTAAGAACGTGATCGTTGCTGCATTACACCCACACAATCATGGATTAGTGGTCAATCCAAGATCACGAAATTCTCCTCAAATCATGAAAAGCCCTAGCCTCCACCTCAACTCTCCCTAAACCAATTAGGGTTTTGCAAGCGACAAAAGAGGTGAAAAACAGCGAGGGTGAGGGGTGCAGCCACCACCTCCTCCTATTTATAGTGGAGGCCTAGAACACTCTAGGGTTTGACTCAATTGGGCTCCCGTTAAGGCCCACTAACAAACGGGTCACACACGCACGCTTCGCAAAGCGCCGTCTTTAACTTTTGACCTAAACCGCTTCACCATGCGTCATGGATTTGCCAATAGGTCACCATTGTCCATCTTGTGTCACGCTTGAGTCGTTGACCTCACCCGGCATCGTCGATCGTTCTGGACCTCAACTCTCCAAGTCTAGTCCCGATCCTCCTCGCCGTTGACCGTCGTTGACCACCAAGCAACCTGCACAACCATAGACAAGCAAACACGAGTTCGGGAACAAGTTCTTCACAACTTGACCCATGTTAGTCAAAACATGCATCATGCAAATCATATGCCATGAAACCAATGACTTTGACCTAACAAATCAACATCGCCACGAAGTTGGCGGCGTTCAAGTAAACCGGTCCGACCGCTCCTGTGGAGCGGTCGGACCGCTCCCTTTGAGCCGGTCGGACCGCCAAGAGGGACTTAGCCAAATTCATACCTCAAATTCAAACCTTCGAAATTAAAACGAATAGAACTTCTTACTGGAGACTCCAAAAATCATGAGACCAAGTGCATTGGGATCCCCTCACTTGCCTACAACACCTATTTTTGGCCCAGCTCGTTTTGACCACTTTTAGGTCACAGCCGGTCCGACCGCCGCACATGGCCGGTCCGACCGATTTAGGACCGGTCGGACCACCGTGCTAGGACCGGTCGGACCTCCCCTGTCCAGAATGCGTGTAGCTTTGTTGAAAACTCGTGAAACGACAAACCGTAAACACCATTGCCAATTGTCACATCATCCTAAGATCTGAAACATATCCCCATGATATCCACAATATATAAAGCAAGAATATATTGAAGTAGACTAGGAGTAGTGAGACCCATTCTTAAATTGGAGCAAATTACGAAGCTAGATCTAAACCTAGCTATCATCTTTCTTGATTATAATGCATATAATTAAAAGTAAATACTAACATTAGATCACTAAGAACAAATAGATCTATAAGCACACTTGCAAATCCGCGGTATGCTTTCAACAAATACCCTAAATCTAATGGAGAGGGATGAGGAAGAACAGAGCTCGAGAAACATAGCCGCTCAGGATGTATCGCTCACTACAGGCAAATCTGTCGGGATGGGCCGTGTATTTAATAACAGAGTACATATCACATGCACTTTCAACTACAAACCGTTTGTGATACAAAATTATCATAGACGGTGCTTGTTAAGAACTGTATGTACATTATCACAAACGGTTCTTATTAAAAACCATCTGTAATAATTATGTGCCACAGACGGTTTTAGCCATCGCTAGTAACATAGATGATCACGCTTGTAAAACCGTCTGTGATAATTACAACACTGCCTGATTTTAAGGAATTGTCTATGATGAAGCATACAGTATAGCATTCTATATCATATACGTTTCTATTCCAAAACAGTCTGTGATATGCGACTATATCACAGACGGTTTGTTCCACTAAACCATATGTGATAGTTCCTTCTATAGCTATAAAATATTCTACTTTTCGGCTAGCCTCACCAGTCAGTAATACCGTCATGTCGTTATACCGAGACCGTTTATGTTGGACCGAAAAGGTGACTAGAGGGGGAGGGGGGTGAATAGGAGCACGCTCACTTTTTCCCAAATAATGAATTCAACACAATTTCACTCCAATAGCTATTAGGAAGCTATGAAGATAAATATACCAGTACAGCGGAAGACTAGTATTGAATCCAATTAAATCCCCTAAGCAAAATAACAAAAACAACTAATATTAAAGAATCACAATGCACGGGCGGTCTGACCTCTGGACCCAGCCGGTTGGACCGATTGCTGGACGGTTTGACCGCTGTTGTACTGGCGGTCGGACCGCTTCAAAATCGGTCTGACCGGTGATGATGGGCGGTCTGACCGGCATGCTCTAGAACCGATCTGAAACAGTAAAATCAGCCCGATGACGAAGTTGCAATTAGGTCAAACTTTTGATTCTCAACTCCAATCTTGACGAAACTTTGCACACACCTTCTATATGCTATTGAGGACC
This sequence comes from Hsuehochloa calcarea, assembly GCA_036346395.1. Taxonomy (NCBI): domain Eukaryota; kingdom Viridiplantae; phylum Streptophyta; class Magnoliopsida; order Poales; family Poaceae; genus Hsuehochloa; species Hsuehochloa calcarea. The sequence continues at coordinate 25,648,537 of CM070606.1, forward strand.
TATTCCAATTGAATATTATGATAATTCTTGGATAGATCCTGAACAGTTGTCAATTGAATAACAGAATGTCTAAAACTGGGCAAGAACGAAAACTTGATCCTAATGCTTGTTCGTGAGAGATTGATGATCAAGATGATTCTAGATAGATTCACACATATTACAGCAAACTAATTTACGTGAAAGAATCAATCACAAACTCGCAGATCAATGAAAGCTATAAAATCACGAAATTGAAAGCAAGAACGAAAAGAGACTTATCTCAAGCAAACCTTGCATAGATTAAGAACATGATCGTTGCTGGATTACACCCACACCATCATGGATCAGTGGTCAATCCAAGATCACGAAATTCACCTCAAACCATGAAAAGCCCTAGCCTCCACCTCAACTCCCCCTAATCCAATTAGGGTTTTTAAGATAACAAAGAGGTGAAAAACAGCGAGAGGGAGGGTGCAGCCACCACCTCCTCCTATTTATAGTGGAGGCCTAGAACTCTCTAGGGTTTGACTCAATTGGGCTCCCGTTAAGGCCCACTAACAAGCGGGTCACACACGCGCGCGCAGCGTCGTCTTTAACCTTTGACCTAAACCGCTTCACCATGCGCCATGGATTTGCCAATAGGTCACCCTTGTCCATCTTGTGTCACGCTTGAGTCATTGACCTCACCCGGCATCGTCGATCGTTCTGGACCTCAACTCTCCAAGTCTAGTCCCGATCCTCCTCGCCGTTGACCGTCGTTGACCACCAAGCAACCTGCACAACCATAGACAAGCAAACACGAATTCGGGAATAAGTTCTTTACAACTTGACCCATGTTAGTCAAAACATGCATCATGCAAACCATATGCCACGATACCAATGACTTTGACCTAACAAAACAACATCGCCACGAAGTTGGCGGACGTTCAAGTAGAAACCGGTCCGACCGCCCCATGGGAGCCGGTCGAACCGCCCCTCTGGCCGGTCGGACCGCTCCCTGTGAGCCGGTCGGACCGCCCCCAGGGACTTAGCCGAAATTCATGCCCTGAAATTCCGAAACCTTCTGGAAACTAAAATTGAATAGAACTTTTGCTTGGAGGCTCCAAAAATTATGAGACCAAGTGCATTGGGATCCCCTCACTTGCCTACAACACCTATTTTTGGCCCAGCCAGTTCTGAACACTTTTAGGTCACAGCCGGTCCGACCGCCTCACATGGCCGGTCCGACCGATTTGGGACCGGTCGGACCGCCATGCTAGGACCGGTCGGACCGCCCCTGTCCAGAATGCCTGAAGCTTTGTCGAAAACTCGTGAAACGACAAACCGTAAACACCATTGCCAATTGTCACATCATCCTAAGATCTGGAGCATATCCCCATGATATCCACAATCTCCCCCTTGATGAACACATTGGCAATAATCCAAAAAATGTAGGTAAGAGGTTTGAAAACGAGTTTACTCGCAGTTTTCGCACAAAGGCACAACTTGGTTCATAAGCAAGAAAAAGCAATGTGAATGACCAAGCTGGCATCAGAATAGTATAGGCATGTGAGATAAGGCAAAAGTAAGCATAAAAACTTTGATTTCGAAAAAAAATCAAAATTCTCACATTAGGTCCATATGAAAGAACAATTGTTCAATTGACCTATGATCATTGTGGGGATAAATGAATGCAATTCAAGTTCAGAATCTTCAATAAGACAATAAGAATGCAACTCAAGAACTCCCCCTCACTATGATCCTCAAATTTCAGAAACTTTCAAATTTACAGTTTCTCCCCCTTTTTATAATCTTCTCCCCAACATTGAAATATCTTCTCATTAACACATCTTCTCCCCCTTTGACAATGGATTCATCACGGAATCACGCCTTCCTCTTATCCATAGATAACAAGTAGAGAATAAAGAAAGAAGCAAAAAGAAGAAGTATGCATGAAGTGCAATGAAGTGGCTTCATTTTTGTATTTTTTAATTTTTGATTACAAGAAGCTTTGGAGATTACCCAAAAGAGCTAGCCAGCATTTCTAATATTGCACAAACAACATATCAAGCCTGACAGCGCTAGCAAGATCATGGTAAGACATGTATATCAAAGCTAAGCACAAAGGCTCAAAAGTAAAGCAATAGATTTAATCAATTTAAGCAAAGCTTCAAATTCAGCAAGTTCATCAACAGGGATCCTAAAGTGAAACTGGCCATGTCAAAATGTCAAAGTGAGATCAAAAATCTAACAAAGACCACATTAAGAGTCAATCAGGTCCTGTATTGAATCATTTTGCTCAGTATTTCTCAAAAGCCCATTTGTCAACAGTTTTCTCATATGCATTGAATATTGAAGTTGACTAATGATCTAACTTAGTGACAAGATCCTGGACTAGGAGCTATCCACAAACTCATCCTAAGCTTCGACCAGAAGTTGATTAAAGGTATATCTTAGTAAAGAAGATCCTGGACTAGGAGCCATCCACAAACTCTTTCTAAGCTTCTACTGTATGCGACAAATCTTGAGGTTCATGTCATTTCTGACAAGCAGTCCCCATGAGATCGTTTGGTTCATCAAACTATCTCCAAGTTCATGTCATTGACAAGCAGTCTCGTAAGAATAGTTTGGCACAATTTAAGCATAAGACAATCTTGATTTTTCATTTTTCACATGAGCAGTTTTAGAATCTCAAGAACACAAAAGCTCAAGTAATGGTCAATTTTAGATTCAAGAGCTAACAAAGCAATTCTGACAGGGCCAATGTCACAAAAGGAGCACTAATTGCGCAACTCGCTAAAACATCCACAAATTGCAATTTTTAGTTTGAGTTGTTTTAAAGTTCTAGCTCATATAGCAAAGACTTAGCTACACATGTAAAAGCATGATAATTCTAGCAAGTCAAAGAACTAGACATGACATTGAGCTATAATTGAAATACTAACGCTCCAAAGGGTAATAGGCAAAGCTTCATCAATCTTGAAAGTTAAGCAGAAAGACTTATATTACAATGCATCTTTTTGGATTTTTCATACCACTTGATGTATTTTTCATATGAATGCAATATGATACGATGAGATGCAATAAAAAGCCTAAAAACCTAAAAAGTTCGAAAAGATCAAAAAGTTCATAAAAGAACAAGAAAAAAATCAAAAGAACAAGGAAAGATCAGAAAAGATCAAACTCCCCCTCAAACCAATCCATAGGGATAAATTACTCCTAACTCACTTCTCAAGGTGGCAAACCTGGTTTGATCTAAAGGCTTGGTGAGAATATCCACCAATTGAGCATCGGACTCCACGAAGTGCATCACAATATCCCCTTTTTCGACATGATCTTTAAGGAAGTGAAAGCGAATGTCTATGTGCTTAGTCCTAGAATGTTGCACTGGGTTTTTAGCAATATTAATAGTAGAAGTGTTATCACAGAAAAGAGGAACACTAGCAAAATTTAACCCATAATCTTTCAGAGTGGACGTCATCCACAAAATCAGCTCTGACAACTAGCGTGACTACATACTCCGCTTCAAAGAAGTGGATTGTGCAATGTAAGACCGCTTCTAGAAGACCAAGATACAAGAGAAGTGCCTAGGAAGTGACAGTGCTCAAGTACTCTTCCTATCTAACCGCTGACCCCAAAATCGAATCAAAACCCCTAATGGACAAAGCTGAAGAGCAGGAATACCAAATGCCATATAAGAGGGTAGAGTGTAAATACCTGAATATGCGCTTAACGGCTTGGCGATGGGAAGTTCTCGGAGACGCCTGAAATCTTGCACAAAGGCATACCGTGAAGTGAATGTCCGGTCTCGAGGCCGTCGAATCTGAAGGAGCCGATCATGTCATGGTACTCGCGTTGATCCACGACTTCTCCTTCCTCATCTGGATCCAAAACAGTTGAAGTTGCCATAGGAGTTGAAATTGGCTTGCAGTCACCCATGTCAAAGCGTTTGAGTAGATCTTTAGTGTACTTTGTCTGATGGATAAAGATTCCTTCCTTGCATTGCTTAATTTGAAGTCCCAAAAAGTAATTGAGCTCTCCCATCATACTCATCTCAAATTCCCTGGACATAGTCTCAGAAAAGCTGGAAACAAGAGCATTAGAAGAACCACCAAAAATAATAGCATCTACGTAAATTTGAGCAAGCAAAAAGTCATTTCCACGCCTAAGAATGAATAGAGTTTTATCCACTTTACCCATCTCAAAATTATTTTTAAGCAAGGTCTTAAGTCTATCATACCAGGCTCTAGGGGCTTGTTTAAGACCATACAAGGCTTTGGATAGCTTGAAAACACGATTTGGATACTTAGGATCCTCAAAACCAGGGGGTTGCTTAACATACACTTCCTCCTCTATGAAACCATTTAAAAACGCACTTTTAACATCCATCTGATATAATTTAAAACCTTTTGATGCAGCAAATGCGAGCAAAATATGAATGGCTTCTAGTCTAGCAACAGGAGCAAATGTCTCATCAAAATCTAACCCCTCAACTTGGCTGAAACCCTGAGCTACCAATCTGGCCTTGTTTCTAACCACAGAACCATCCTCACCTTGTTTATTCTTGAACACCCAGCGGGTTCCTATAACATTATGACCACTAGGAGGTTCTACTAGGTTCCAAACTTTGTTTCTTTCAAAATTCTCTAACTCCTCATGCATGGCATTTACCCAGCTAGAATCAGATAAAGCATGTGATATATCGCGGGGTTCAAAAGAAGCAACAAAAGCCGAATGAGAGTAGAGATTTGGATCATTATACCTGGAGCGAGTGACTCGCTCATGTAGATTACCTATTATCTAATCCGTAGGATGCTGTCTCTGAATGCGAAGTGGAGCGCCCGGGTGAGATATCGTTTCTTGACCTCCGCAGTATCTGGCGATGATGATGATGCGAGGAGCCTCAATCAAGGTGAAGTAGACGTAGCAGGTTCTTGTATCAATATGGGCGCCTCAGCAGCAGCAGATGAATGAATGATATCAGCTTCGTCCTCATCTTCCTCAACAAAAATGCTCTCTGTCACCTGTGAATCATCTGTAACAATTGATCTAGCTCTAGGGCTAGTCTCATCAAAAGTGACATTACAAGTCTCCTGAATAAGGTTAGTCTCAATATTAAAAACCCGAAAACCCCTCGAATGAGCAGGATAACCCAGAAATATCCCATCAAAAGTTCTTGATTCAAATTTATCTAAGTTGCCTGTCTTAAGAATAAAACATTTTGATCCAAAGACTCGAAAATGCGAAACAGAGGGTTTTCTACCAAAACGAAGCTCATAAGGAGTCTTGCCTAAAGATGGTTTCAAAAAGACACGATTTGCAATATGGCAAGCTGTAGCAATAGCTTCGGCCCAAAATCTCCTCGGTGTGCTATACTAATCTAGCATCGTCCTAGCCATTTCGACTAAGGTTCTATTCTTCCTTTCCACCACGCCATTTTGTTGAGGGACGTGTGGAGAGGAGAACTGATGCTCAATACCACGCTCAGCACAAAAAGAAGCAAAAGAAGCATTTTTGAACTCCGTGCCATTGTCATTGCGAATCGCTCTCAAGGCACCAGGACGCTCAGAAGCCAAACGAAGAACAAGGTCATGAAAATAACCAAAAGCTTCATCTTTTGAAGCAAGAAAGAACACCCAAGAATATCTTGAAAGATCATCAACTATGACAAGAATATACCATTTTCCACCGACTGACTGGACTCTAGCAGGACCAACAGTATCCATATGAAGCAACTGTCCTGGTCCGTCAGTCATAACCATAGTCACAGAAGAGTGTGAGCCAGCAACTTGTTTGCCATGCCTACAGGGTGCACATACAGCATCCTTGACAGTTTTGAGTTTGGGCAAACCTCTCATGAGATCAAGGTTGCTAACTCGTGTCAGATGATCAAAACCAATGTGCCCCAAACGTTGGTGCCAAAACAAGAAATCAGAAGAAGATGTAAGCAAACATTTAAGAGATCCAGCAAGAGATTCTGAAAAATCAGCTCCAAAAATTCTACCAACTCTAGATATTCCAAACACAAGCTCACCAGTAGAATCGAGCACACGACAAGTATTTTTCTTAAAAACAGTCTCATAGCCATCATCAAGAAGCTGAGAGACAGAAAGGAGATTATACCTAAGCTTGTCCACAAGAGCGACATCCTTTAGAATGAATTTGTTGTTCACCCTAATTGATCCTGTTCCTTCAATTCGCCCTTGTGTATCATCTCCAAAGGTGATGAAGTCATCACCTGTTGCCCGCGTGAAAGAGGTGAACCATCTTGAGTTTCCGGTCATGTGGCGTGAACACCCGGAGTCGACGAACCACATGTTCTTCCCCTTTCCGCGGTAATCCTAAAAATCAAGGAATATAAGAACGATGTGTCTCCATACTGGGGTTAGATAAACAAGATTTAGGAATCCAGTACTGAGACACAGGTCTGCAAGGAGTATACAAACCAGAAGTACTATCCTTGATTTTATCTAAAATTCCGTTATGAGCAATGTTTAAATTTACATGGGAATTAACCTGTCTAGGAGCGGTCTGACCGGCATTGTTCTGGCGGTCAGACCGGTGACCACCAGCGGTCAGACCGCCAGCCTGAAAAATATGAGAATTAGGATATCTAGAAACATAATGATTAGCATGTGAGAAAAATCCTAATCCAGGTTTATTCTTTTCAGTGTTACCATGTCTCATAAAAGCTCTAGGTTGCCTGAATGAAATTCTATCAAGATTTTTCCTATCATTTTTCAACCTACGCCAACAGAATTCAATCAAATACCCACTTTTCTTGCAATAAGTGCAATGGTACTTGGTACCACTAGAGGAAGCATCCTTTGAATTAATACAAGGTTGGGCAAAACCTGCAGATTTAAAAGATGTTTTTGCAGGTTGGGTTTTGAATTCAATTAAACATTTTTCCAAGACTTGAATGACTTTTAGCTTTGAATTGTCTTGAAAAGAATTGAATCCTAAACCTTGCTTCTTATAAGGAGTTTTAGACTTGTCAAGAATCATGTTTAATTGTTTCTTACCTTTAGAAAATTTATCTAATGTATCATGAAGGTAAGCATTTTCTTTTCTCAAACTAACACAAGCATCACAAGTTTTATCCATAGATTTCTCCTTATATAAAGCAATTTCAAGCTTAAGAGCGGAACAAGAAGCACAAATAGTATTTTCAATATTGTCCTTAAGCTTAGCATATTTGACTCTAGCAGCTTCTAAGATATATTTGATTTCACGTTCTTTTTCTAAGCATGAAGTACAAGGGCTAGAATCAAACACATCAAAAGCAATCAATTTACTAGATTCTAAACACTTTTCACAAGGAGCACTTTTAATTTCATTTAGTTCAGATCTAGCATTCTCAAGTTGTTGTACAGAAATATTATAAGCAGATTGTAACTTGGTAATTTCTGAATGCATAGCATTACAAGATAAACATTCATCAGGTTCAAGAGTCTTAGCATTTTTAAGCTCTACTTTCAGTTTGTTAATCTTTGACTCTAATTTTTTATTTTTTGTCATGACAAATTCTAGCGCTTCATCTTGACTAAGCAATTGCTCAACTATAGAATCATATTTAGCAGAAAGCTCATCATAAGAAAAAGATACCTCATCATCATCAATTTTGTCAGTGTCAGCCATGAAGCACATGCCAGTGAAGTCCTTGGCCTTCCCTTTCTTTTTGCCTTGAGGGATCTCCTCCTCGTCCTCCTCACTCCCGGAATCCACATCGCTCAAGGATTGATCCTCAAAAGCGGCAAGGATCCGGTGAGCGGCCTTCACAAGTGTAACATCCCAAAATTGGTTTGTGTTTCAAATGTAATAAAAATGAGGAGAAATTAAAACTTTTTCTCCGATCTTGATTTTTGTAATCATCCATAATTTTTGTAAAGGAATTATGTGAAATCAAAAATCAAATTGCCATTTGGACACCAACACAAATCTCCTTCATGAAAGTCTTGTGCCCAATCTCTGGAAATAATTTCCATTGGACCTAGGAGTGATGTTTAACACCTCAGAATTATTTCATAATTTTCAGAAATTATTTGATAATTTTTGAGACAAGTCAAACATTAGTCAAACTCCTAAAATAGCATTCTGGAATTTTTAGAGAAAAATGCAATGCATAAAAGTCTCTGAAAATTTTATATAAGGTTCGTTCTTCTGTCAGCAAGCTCCAGTTAAAATTTCATAATTTTTGGAGTTTGTTTGCTATCCCAAATAATTCCCCAAAATCGGTGATTCAAATTCAAACCCTAGTTTGGTTGTCCTTGTTCCTCGGGTTGGTCGACTCGGCTCGAGCCACTTGATTTGGTTCGATCAACTAAGCGCACCGCCACGCTTGATCGCGCGGGATTTGCGAGTCGTTGGATCGGCATCGAACGGCCCACGATCGCGTGAATGTTCGGACCATCCGAGCGCGCTGATCCATTTGAACCGTTGGATTCTAAATCAACGGCCCACGATCGCGTGAACGTTCGGACCGTCCAGCGCTCGCGCGACGTGAACCGTGAGGATCCAAATCAACGGTCCGAGATTAAGTGAGCGTTTGAATCGTTATAATCGACCGTTCTTTTCTTACCGTCCGATTAAATCCAACGGTGGCGGCTATCGTCTACCTCCGTCGCTCGCGCTCGCCGTGGTCACGATCTTGGTGAAAATTTCAGAGCGTGGCGCGTCGGGTCACTTCTCATTTTGGCCAACGGCTTCGCATTAATGCTTCCGTCCGCCGCCTCCAAGTCTTCGTCCTCCTCGAGTGCACTTGCCCCCATCGCCCTCATCGACCTCGGCCAAAGTGCTTCCCCATTTTAATGCCGTTGTTCTCTCTTGCTCCTTCGGCTATAAGACCCCTCCAAAGTGGCTTCCTTAGCTTTCTTTAAACACCCTTGAGCTCCAAACATTGCTTCTAGTACACCGAGTGAGCTCCATTTCAAAATTTGCTCTTAGCGCCATTGTTGAAGCTTGGGTCCTTGGTGAAAGTGGTGCTCCGGCCTTCTCTTTCAAAACCCTTGCTTCCCAGATTACTTGGCATCTCATAGAATATTCACCCTCTGTCAATTTTGCCTTTGTGAAGAGAGCAGATCAATTTGGTTTCCCCAATTCGCCGAAAGCAATTCTCTTCTTCACCCGAGCCGATTCGACTCTCCTCCGTGCCTTCTTGGGGCTCGGTACCCTTATTAGTCCCTAGTTGTTTGGCACTCGCTCCTTGGACCTTGGTGAGCTCATTTGCGTTTTTCGTTTCGGTCATTTTGAGTCACCTCGGTCATCTCGGCTTGCCGGCGTTCTAGAACGCCGTTTGAAATTCTCAGTGCCATTGTGTGCGCAAGAGTGTTAAGAACCCATTTTGGGCATTAGCTCGCACCGCCATGCGCCGAGTCGCCGCGGCGAGCCGTTCTTCTCCATCGTTTGTTTTGCCGGACGAAAACAGGACGGAGTTTGAACGTGAGTCGTCGCGGACCGTCAATCCTTAGATCAACGGTCCAGATCTGAATGAACGTTCGGACCGTCCAGAAGGTTCGATCCGCGTGGACCGTTGGATCCAAGATCAACGGCTCCTATGCGTGTGAACGCTCGGACCGCCCGACGCCCCGATCTGACGTGAACCGTTGGATCCGGATCCAGCGGTGGCGTTTAGGGTTTGTGAATCCCAGCAGGCATCCGTCCGCGCCGGAGCTTGGGCGTTGGATCCGAGATCAACGTCGAGTTCGCCACGTCGCTTTTAATTTCGATTTTCCGAAGGATTTAGTTATCAACTTAAAAATGTGATAACTTGTAAAAAGCATAACTAATTCATTTCAAATCCTTTTCGGTTGATTCAAATTTTGTTGGTTATGTTTTTAACTGAATAGATCCAGAAATTTTTGCTAATGAATAGTAGCATTTTTGATTTATAAAAGCTGAGCAAAATTGTTTTGGTCATATCTTTGGCATTAAGAATCCAAATCAATTGGTTCTTGTTGCTAAATTCTTTATAAATCATGATCTTGCTACTGTAAAATTTTCCGGATTTTTGGAGAGAGTTTACTGTTGGGTCTTTGCTTTTTTATTCGTTCTTATCGGTTGCTTTTTGCTTTCTCGTTAGGATCCGAAGAGCACGTTGATAATATTATCGATCCTCAGCAACACCCTGACCCACAGCAAGCAGGCAAGATATTTGATCATAAATGTCCTATTATTTTCCAAGTCTAATATCTTGTTTACAAATTATATGTATGCATTGCTTTTGTGTCCAATTATTTTTGCCCTGTTTAGAGGTAGCTATTCCTAATGCATTGTTGCCATTAAAATGTTATCCCCTACCACAACCATAAGTTATTATCATCGCTGGTGAATTAGAGCCCGGTGATTTAATTATGCTCTTTTACTGTTTTTGCGATGTCATGCTTAGAAATGCTTAGCTACCGGTAGAATTGGGCGGTTATCGACTTAGTCGATGACCTTGATCACACAAATCATTTTGTTTATTTTTGGTTCAGCACCTTATGCTTTTGTTTTGTAAAAACCGAAAATGAAACAAAATGATTTGACTTGGGCACAATGGCATGTTGGTGTGATTGTTGGGTGTGACAAGGAAAGGTGCCCAGGTCCCTAAGGACCGAAGTGTTACTTGTGTCACTAAGTTGCGCTTATGCGTGCTAACCACGCGAGAGGGATATGGGACCTCTCTTGACTTAGTACTTTGGCGTGGGTTATCTCCGAGTCGCGGGGAGGGGTTGTGTGTGTTGTGTGAAACATGATATGTGTTCTCGTGTTCTTGTGTTGGGTGTGCGGTGGTGGAGATTCGGGTAGGCTCTCCACCTCGAGGAGCATTGTAGTTGTCAAGGCTTTACTGCGGCGGGTAGTTGACCGAGGCTTTACAATGACTCAGACACAACGTATGGGTTTCTATCCATACAGGCGGCTCGTGAATAATTCACAATATTGGAAATGTCTCGAGGACTTAGCCGTGTAAGCATACCTACGGAAGTGTCTTTGAATCTAGTGGCAAAAGGCGATCCGCGTGTGGGTACATTGGTACACCTGCAGGATAAAACTATTGAATAGCCTCGTCCTAGGTTATGGACATGCTTGGTAAGGTCGTGCAAGAACTAGACTACAACCTTTTAAATTTAAAATTTGACATGGTTGGCATGAATGGGTAATTCATGCTATTGTTGTGGTGACTAATGGTTTAGTCACTTCGGACTATTTACTATTGTTGCTACTTGATTACTCTGCTTTTATCAAATAAAGTCGATTGCAAAATTGCCTTTGATCTATTACATTATTGCAAATAAAACTTGCTTTATGCTTAAAAATTTGAGTCCTAACTCTGCCCTTAAATAAGCTTGCATATAGTTATTGTTCAGTCTTATCATTCTTATATATCCGTGAGTACATTCAAAGTACTCACCCGAGTTTTCTTTGAATGCTTTTGTTTGCAGAGGACGAAGGTGAGCCCCAAGGGCCTCACTTTTGTGAGTTGTGCTGTGGATTCAACGACTAACTTGGCGGTCCGGTCGGTTGCCTTGTGGGTTAAAGGCACACTGATTGGCTCTTTTGGTTTATGGCCATCTTATGACACTTTTGCTTCCGCTGTTAAATTTCTTTATGTATTTGTCATTTGGCCGGTTGGCCTCTCTTTTGTAATGACTATCCTTTATTAATGTTATTCCCTACATTTTGCTTTGGTTCTATGTGAATGAATGGAATTGATGCATGAACTTTGTAAAGGTGTGTATCTGCATTTAAGGAAGTATACATGTCTCGAGTCTCGGCTTATCTAATTTGTGATGCTAGGACCAAGTGGATGGTTAAGCATTACAAGCCGGGTAAACCGGGGTCTCACAAGGTTTGGTATCAGAGCCATACTGACCGTAGTAACCCAAGCATGGTCGTCTTTTAGGATATTTTGGAAAATATTATTTTCAAAGTATCAAATGATTTATGAAAGCTTAAGTAAGTTCTCAGATTTTATTCCTTACCTATCTTAGCTCTCTTTTCTCATCTTACTCTAATTTGAGTTTGAAAGTTGTTTTCCCCTCATCTCCTTTTCAAAGGTAGTGTTATCGATTAAATGGGTTTTGGGAACCTCTGAGTTTGGCAAATTGAAGCGCTTAGGGTTTTGAAGTTTCTGGACTGAAGATTTCGGCTAGAGGCTTGGATGCGGAATCTGGACCACACGCTTCAATTTCCAGACAGCGAGCTCAATGGTTTCTTATAGGACCACTGAGCTTGGCAAATTGGAGTGTGCCAGATTTTGAAGTTTCTAGAATGGAAGGCTTCGGCTGGAAGCTTGGATGCAAAATCGCTACAGCAACCTCAATTTCCGGACAGCAAGCTCGATGGTTTCTAATGAGGTAGAAAATGAGAGGATAATCAACTAAAACTTGTGGGGTTAAAAAGGGGTAAGATGTGATACTAGTTAGCTAAGTATATAACACTATTTTCATTGACCAAACATTGCTCTTTAGGGGTAATAGATCTTACCTACTATTCTGATTTTTATCTTCTCAAGCAATTACTCGTTCATTCAATACGGGTTGGTTGCATTGGGAAGTTGAGCTTTGGTTTGGTGATTCCTTACTGTTGTTGGAGTCTTTTTATAAACTTGTTTAAGTTGGCCCACTTGCTGTTTTTGGCTTTCGGTTAGGTTGACATTCCATTCCCCTAGTCGTTAGCTTTTCGCTTTCTTTTGGCTTTAAATCTTTGACTCTAGTTTTAACCAAAGTTTCTTGTATCAGGATGGCCGGACGCACTCGTAGCGGCCAAGGCCAGTCAGCTGGTCCGAACGAGGATCTTCCTCCTCCTCCGACCATGGCCGAGGTCCTTCTTGATTGAGCGCAACCGCAGAGGGCGGGAGGGTTCTTCGGGCGTCATCGCGCGCAACACTTCCGCCTCTTACGGTGCTTGAGGATCCGGCAAGGGAGTGGCCATCGGCCGCGTGGGGACTCGCGAGTTTCTTCGCACTCGGCCCCACGTTCTCAGTCCGAGGACTCAGCTTGGCGCAGACGATCGCCGTGTCGTTGAGCGCAAGCCAGCATAGCGCAGTTGCCAGCGCACGAGAAGGCGCTGCTTGCATCGCACCGGTGGAGGGTGCGGCTACATCGTGGTGGGAGAGCTTCCTCGCCATGCGACCGACAGCCACACCGTCACTTGGGAGGAGTTCCGTCTGCCTCCGTCGCTCTCACATTCCTTCCGCTTGATGAAGTCAAGAAGAAGGAATTCTTGTCGCTCGAGCAAGGGCGCTAAAATCACTGAGTACTGCAGACGAGTTCAACCATCCGCTCGTTATGCTCGGAGGAGGTGGCCACCGATGAGGCCAAGCAAGAGAAGTTCAAGGATGGTTTGTGCGAGGAGCTTGGGGACAAGCTATCCATCGTTGACTTCCCGACTTCCGTGCCTTGGTGGACAAGGCCATCGTTGCTGAGCATGCGGGGAGAGCACTCGTGGATTCCCGCAAGCGTAAGTGGGAGGCCCGCAAGTCATCTGGGGCTAACTATCCCCGCTTGATCGATCTCGAGCCTGTGGGTCGCACAAGAGCTTACGCAGCCCTCGTCCTAATGGAGGACGCGACCAGAGGTGGTTCTTCTCGGGAGACGAAGATAGTCCCTACTACCCAAGGCGTGGGTAGTGGTCGCGTCAACCTCATCTCGGTGGAGGAGGCACGGGAGGCACCGACGTCGCATCGGGTGCGCTTTCGTTAACTCTCATTACGCTCTTTGTTTTGTTTGATTCGGGAGCATCTCATTCTTTCGTTTAGAGTCTTTTGCTACTATCAGGAAGCTCCTCTTTACTCCATTATTGGTCCCGTTGCTCATTCGCTCTCCGGGTTCGGAGTTGAGAGCTGAATCTGAGTGTAGGGATGTCCCAATTGAAATCGAGGAGTGAGATTCTTCGCGAATCTTATCCTCCTCCATTCAAACAAGTTTAGATGTAATTCTTGGTATGGATTGGTTGTCTCAAAGATAAGGGACAAATCGATTGCGCCAAGAAGTGCGTCTCTCTATCTAGTCTTTCCGGTGGCGGGTTGTTCGCCGCCAAAGTCGCTAGGCCCGCATCTCTTCGCGCTTGAAGCGAAGCCCGCTCTAGATATTGGTGAAGTCCCCACAGTTCGTGACTTCATTGATGTCTTTCCTGAAGATCTCCCGGGGTTGCCACCAGTTCGAGACCTAGAGTTTGTCATTGAGTTGGTTCCCGGTACTGCCCCGATTTCAAAGATTAAAAACTATCTGTGATGTCTGCAATTATCACAAACGGTGCTTGTTAAGAACTGTTTGTGAATTATCAAAGACGGTTCGGATTAAAAACCACCTGAGACGTCTGTAATTATCACAGACGGTTCTAATTAAGAACCGTATGTGAATTATCATAAACAGTTATTATTAAAAACTATTTGTGATAATTACGTATCACAGACGATTCTAGCCATCGCTAGTAATATAGACGGTCGCGCTTGTAAAATCGTCTATAGTAATTATAACACTGACGGATTCTGGGGAACCGTCTGTGATGAGGCATCCAATACAACCTTCTCTGTAGTAGTGAACGTTGATCTCCCGATCCGCGAACCATCAACACCAACGGACTCACCTCGTCGTAAGTGTACCATTTTCCCATTCCTATAGACTTAGCACCTCTTCTTTGCCATCCACCTTCCTAGCCCAGTGCCATGGTCACCTCCCTCTCATTCTCTGTCTCAGTCACGACAGCATGCTCGTGGTAGAAAAGACAGATGGTGAGAACAGAGTGTGAGGATGAGAGGGAGAGAAGGTAGGACGTTGGCAGCGGTGACCTACCGTGTCGCGGCTAGGTATCAACAGACTCTGGCAAAGTATTCAAGGTGGGACAACAGAAGAACATGTGCATGAATGCAAAGACACGGGACATCAGGGTGTTCATTGCAAATCAATGCCATGTTGGCTTTGGTCAAGGGTCCACATCAGCGGTCAGAGTAGCAGTGGTGAGTGTTAGACCCCGGCTTATCGGGCTTGTAACGCTTAACCATCCACTTGGTCCTAGCATCACAAATCAGATAACCCGAGACTCGAGACATGTATACTTCCCAGAAATGTAGTATACACACCTCTTTACAAAATTCATATATCAATTCCATTCATTCACATAGAACCGAAGCACAGCAACAAACCAGAAGTAAAGATAAATAAAGGATAGTTATTACAAAAGAGAGACCAACCGGCCAAATTACAATAAATACACGAATTGAACAGCGGAAGCAAAAGTGCCACAAGATGGCCATAAACAAAAGAGCCAATCAGTGTGCCTTTAACCCACAAGGCAACCGACCGGACAGCCAAGTTAGTCGTCAAACTCGCAACACATTTCACAAAAGTGAGGCCCTTGGGGCTCACCTTCCTCCTCTGCAACAAATAGTTAAACAAAGTAAATGAGTACAAAAATTGTACTCCGCAAGACTTACGTGTAGAGTAACAGACCTATACATATGCTACATGCAAGCTTATTTAAGTGGAGGCTGTATGTTTCATTTTCAGCACAAAGCAATCTTTATTTGCAATAATGTAGTACATTTAAAAGCAAGTTGACAAATCTGTTTTTAATGTTCAAATAACCGTAAAAGACAACAATATAACAGTAGAGAGATGACAACAACAGTCCTGGAAGTGACTAAACCCATAGTCACCACAACAATAGCATGAATTACTCATTCATACCAACCATGTTAAATTTTAATTCAAAAGGTTGTAGTCTAGTTCTTGCACGACCTTACCAAGCATGTCTATAACCTAGGACGAGGCTATTCAAATAGTTTTATACCCTGCAGGGGTGTACCAATTTACCCACACGCCAGACCGCCTTTTTGCCACATGATTAGCACACTTCCTTTGGTATGCCGGCACAGCTAAGTCCTACGAGACATTTCCAATATTGTGCATTAACTGCGAGTCGCCCGTATGGATAGAAACCCATACGTTGTGTCGGAGTCATCGTAAAGACTCGGTCAACTACCCGTCACAGGTAAAGCCTTGGACAACTACGATGCTCCTCGAGGTGGAGAGCCTACCTGGAATCTCCACCACCGCACACCCAACACAAGAACACATATCTTTTTTTACACAACACACACAACCCCCTCCTGCGACTCGGAGATAACACACGCCAAAGTACTAAGTAAAGAGAGGTCTCATATCCCTCTTGCGTGGTTAGCACGCATAAGCGCTTGGCTTAGTGACACAAGTAACTCGGTCCTTGATGACCTAGGTACCATTCCATTCACACCAACAGATCACACCAACATACCATTGTGCCCAAGTCTAAAACAATTTTATTTTCACTTTTTGACTTTACAAAGTAACAAAGCATAAGTGCTGGACATAACGGAATAATAAATAGATG